>CM053623.1:56756616-56823219 GCA_028646595.1 Phalanger gymnotis | reverse complement strand
CAAAAGATGTTAAAAGTATCAAATGGATAGAATAAGATGATAGATCATAAAATCATAGATTAAGAGCTGGGAGGGGCCTTCAGGGTTCTCAAATCCAATCTTTCATTTTGTAAATGCAAAAAAAAAAAAATGTTGCTCAAATTGGTTAAGGGATTCCCTCTAAGTCACAAAGATCATAGATGATCTAATCCATATCCTATGAGTCCAAATCCAGAATTCATTCTGTTGTGCCCAAGCAGATTATCTCTTGAAGTTTTGTTTTTCAATTACATATTTTAATTATTGGATTCTCAAAATTGAACTATTAATGAACACAGATGCCTTAACGTTTAACCTCAAGGATAGCACAACTAAGGAAAAGAGAGAAAATGTATAATGCTTTAAAAATCAAGGCAAGCAATATCATTTTATTCTGAATTTTGGATCTAGTGTTTATCCACCAGGCATCATGTTAAGTAAAGATTTAGTAATTATTCAATTATTTAAATTAATATAGATAGCTAAAATTGAAAAACCATGCCAAAATGAGGAGATGCCACTTCCACTCTTAAAAAAAAAAATCCCATCCTTATTATCACCTATATGCCATTGCTTTAACCTGAAGAGTCTCCCTACTTTTTCCAGTCTATGTGAATGCCGTACTTCCTCAAGGCCAATTCCAGTTCTCATAGCATCTCCTCCATAAAGCTTTGCCTGACATGTCATTCTGGTTCATATACTGCAGATGGCACATTTTCCTGACTTTCTTTCTATCCCACGTATTTCTGCACTCCAGCATTATATTGTTCTCTGATTCTTGTGCTTCCTTTGCCTCCCTAACTAAATTATGAGTCTTGAGAGCTTAAATCCATTTAATTTCCATTTCCCTACCGTACTTTGCATGATGCTTTTGACAGAGCCCTTTGGTAAGTGGGCTATTCTGAGGACCTGTTTGGGGAGAGGTAGTTTAGACCCTGGTTAAGCATGTTGAGGTAGGTAGTTTGGCCACTTCTTGACTACTAAGATGAGCCAAAACTAGCAAGTCCAGAATGCTTGGCAAGGGTCTAAATAACTTTCACCATAAGTTCTTCACACCTATCTACATGTGGGATTTGTCAAAAAGCTGTTATACACACTAATGCATTGTTGATGGAGCTATGAACTGGCACAACCATTCTGAAAAATAACTTGGAGTTATGTAAATAAAGTGCTAAGAATATACTTCAAGGAGGTAACTGACAAAAAATAAAGGCTCTATATATGCAAAAAAAATGTTTCAATAGTATATTGTATAGTAGCAAAGAACTGGGATCACAGTAGAGAGCTATTCATCAGAGACTGGCTAGACAAATAATGGCACATGAATGAAAGAGAATTATAAAGTGATATAAGAAACTATGAACATGATGAAGATGCAGAAGCAGAAAAAGACTTATACAAACTGATACAAGATGAAGTAAGAATCAGAAAAACAATATACATAATGAAAATGGAGAGAATGACCGACACAAGACAATCATAATCAATGTTGCAAAACCATAATGAACAAGTTTGGCTCCAAAGAAGAGATATGAAAAATACATCCCCCTCTGCTCCTTTACAGAGGTGGGAGTCCACAGGTATGGAATATTGCATTGTCAGAGTTTTTTTTTGATATGTGATCTATTTTGCTGATGTTTTTCTTCTTTTTAAAAATTGTTTTTGCTGTAAGGGATGGCCCTCTAGGAGGAAAGAAGGATACAAGGGAAGTGGATGCAATATGAAAATAAGGAAATCAATAAAAATCTATTTTTAAAAAGCAGCTGTTACACTGCATACTTAGTAGGTGCTCAACAAATATACTTATTGGATAAAAAGGAATTGAGAGTGGATTATCCAGTTTGAGAGTCTACAAAACTAATCTCTTAATTAGCAAGTCTATAGCCTACAATTTCTAAGAAGGCTGTCCTCTACTTTGGGATACCTAGTTCTTCCACTTTCATCTTACTGTGAAAAAAAAGTCCCTCGACATATGTTGCTATTCCTCTATCAATGGTTCCACCTGGTCTCTAACTAACAGCAATGTGGAATTGCCACTGAAAATTACAAGTGGTTGCTTCTTTAGTCTTCGCATGACTTTTTCTCAAAGTACACTGATGTCTAACACAACAAATGTTAACTGGTGACCTGAGTTGATCCTGGATCTTTTTTATTAAACTCTTGTTAGCCTAATCCCCTCCTAGTGATCTTGTAGCTTAAACTGCATTCCTGGGCAGGGTTATATATTCCCACTGTGAACAGCTTTAAAAAAAATGATCAAAGATAGTAAGAGTATCAGGAGGAGTTATTTATTATGCTGTCGTATGACAACTGTTCATCATATACTTAAGAAGAAATTTATTTCCTCTATGTTATAGTTAGACTGTGTTCCAAATAAACACTTTAAATGATTCTCTGATCCACCTTGTATGATTAAGTGTAAGATTTTAGAGTGTATGTTTGTGTGTGTTGTCTTTGAGGCTTTGCTTTTAGATGTTTTCATGTCATCTTCTTCTGAGTTTTGTGTTGTGATTTTCCCTGTTACCACAGTATATTTTTATGGTCAAGTTCTTTTTCTGTTGTTTGCTCATTTTTCAGCCTATTTCTTAACTTTGAACCTTATGATAAAATTGGGTTCTGCTCACCTGGGGTGGGGGTGAGGGTCACTGTCCCAAGCTCCAGGCTTTTTTAGCCAGTTCGTTTTCACAATTAGTTCTGAAGGGTCTGTAAGTTTTCCGTGTTTCCAAGGTAGTGTGATCCAGAGAGAGCTGTGGTCATGGCTTTCCTGGTCTGAGTTCTGGTCCTTACCAGAAGCCAAGAGCTCTTGCTCCTTTGAAACGACAAGTGCTAGTGTTCCTCTCCACCTTAGAACTGCAACTCATAGCTAGGAAATGGTCAATGGAGTTGTCAAACAGTGCCTGGTCCATGAACTTGTTTTCTTTAATTTAATATTGCAGCAACTGGATTTCATCATAATTAGTTTCCTTTATAATCTGAATTATTTTATTTTACACATTTAAAAACTTATTTTGAGAACGGGTCCGTATGCTTCCCCAGACTTTTAAATGGGTCCATTACTATGTATGTATGTAAGTTTGTGTATGTATATATAATGTATATATGTGTGTGTAATGCATACATGCATATGCATATACATATATACACAAATATTATGCACATATACCCATACATATATATGTGTATACATACACACATACATATTTATATATTATATATATTTCTATATATATATTTTATATATTAAGAACTCCTGGACTAAAGGACTGCTATAGTCTTTTTCAACTTCAAATCCTATAAGCATTGTAAGAATTAAAGTTAGACAATTAAAATTAAATTGTTCGGGTTCCTCATGGAGTATATATGTTAATCTGCTATGTTATCTGAATTTTTCTTCATAAAAATTTAAGATTTGATTGATACTTATCATAAAGGTCTCAAGGTTCATACATTGCTGCCACAGATCTCCATGCTCACTGCCAACAATGGATCTTCCCCTGGTCTATTTTTTAAGTAACTATGAGTGAAAGAGGGCTTGAGGGTCAACATAGCTGATATAAGACTTGTCTTTTAGCCTTTAAAACATTTACAATAGAAGTAGGCCTAGGCCATGGCACACAGAGTGATTCCAAAAATTGTCATTCTAAGACAAAACTCTCATATCTGGCCTTCCTATTATGTCATGGAGATTAGATAGACAGGAAGCATTTCCACCTAGCTTAGCAAAAAGGAAGAGGAAGTTTATTAGCACACAGGATAGGGAAGTAGGGACCAATATCATCATCATACAATATGGTTATGAGTACCTCTTAAGCATTCGAAAATGTTCACTGTATTCATTTCTGAAAAAGGAAATCTAATTCAACTTATGGGGTAAGGAGGGTATTTTCATTCAACTGGGTCAGAGGCCAGAGTAAGCTGTGAAACCCACTCGGAAACTGAAAGTCAGTCATTTATTAGACTTTCTCTTGTTAAATGACATAAATGTAGTACTTCAAAAACAGCAGGAGGATTCTATATTCCAGCAACCCAAACTCAACGTGACAAAAACTGAACTTTCTTTCCCCTCTTAAGCCCATCCATCTTCTAGAATTCCCTGTTTCTGTTTAGGGCACCATCACCTGTACCATCACCCAGATTTGCAACCTCAGCATCATCTTCGACCCTTCACTCTCACTCACCCTACCTTTCTACCCAGTAGACTAATCTTGTCATTTCAATCTCTACAGCATCTATTGTGTGATTCTCCTTCTGTTCTCCAACACGGCCACCATCCTAGTCCAGAATCTCACCATTTCCCACCTGGACTGTTTTACTATGGTTTTTGCCTGGACTGTCTTCATGGCTTTCCCTGCCCCAAGTCTATGTCCTTTCCAATCAATCCTTCGCATAACTGCCAAAGTGATTCTCTTAAAGCATAAATCTTACCACATCATCTCCCTATTCAATAAACTTCAGTGGCTCCCTATAACCTCTAAGAAAAAGTATAAACTCCTTTGTTTGGCATCTAAAGCCTACACAACCCATCCCCAACCTACCTTTCTTTATTATTATTATTTCAACTAACAAGAACTTATTAACAGGAACTCTTACCCTCTGAACCCACTGGGGCAACAAAAGAAACCCTTATTCAATCTTAGGGAAACAAATTTTCATATTGTCCATGTCCAAAAATGTGTAACTCATGTATCTTTAGCCTATCACTTCTCAGTCCAGAGGTGGGCAACATTCTTGATCATGAGTCTTCTGGTCATTGCGTTGATCGGAGTTCTAAAATATTTTGAAGTAGTTAATTTTTTAAAAATATTGTGGTTATTAAAAAATTTGTAAATTTTTCTCCTGTATCTGCTCACATCAGGTCACATATGTCCTCATTATATACAATTTATCTCCATGTGGACTGTAGTCAAACCAGGCTGGCCTTCTTACTATTCCTTATAAAAGATACCCCATCTACTATTGCCTCCATGTCTTTGCACTTGTGATCCCCACACCTGAAAAACACTTCTTCTTCATATCCATCTCTTGGGATCCCTGGTTTTTTTCAAACCTAAGCTGAGTTATCACCTTCCACACGAAGTCTTTTCCATTTTCCCTAACTATTAATGTCTTTTCCCTCATAACCACCTTCTACCATATATGATGTCTCGCCTACATATGTGATGTCTCTTTTACAAAGAATTGTAAATTCTTGGATAGCAAGGACAGTTTTCACTTTTATCCTTGTCCTCCCAGAAGCTAGCACGATGCCTGACAAGCAGCCACTGCTTAATAAATATTCTTGATTAAGTGATCTATTCATTCACTCTAGACACATAATTCTATGACTATACATCTCTTATGTATTGGAGAAGGACGGACTTTAGAGGCAGAAGACTGGCCCCATTCTAATAGAAAGGCAACAAAGGTCGATCCAACCTTTGGGTCATTTATTCTGGCAACTGCCTGTGGCCAATGACTTAACCCCTATGAACTCCAATTTCCTTGTCTGTCAAATGAGGATAACAACATTTACCCCTCATTATTCACAAAGTTGTTGAGAGGAAAAGACTTTCCAGAGCCAGGAGAAATGGGTGGAAATGTAGAAGTAAATTTAGATTTAATGTTAGATAAAAATCTTCTTAACAATCAGAGCCATACAAAAGTAATGAGCTTCCCTTGATTGGAGGTCTTCAAGCAGAGGTTGGAAAATCATATGTATGATATGTTAGAAAGAGAAATCTTTTGGGCATTGGTTTAGATCAGGTGACTTTTAAGGTTTCTTACAGCTATGAAATTCTATGATTCCGTGATTTGGTGAAAACTTAAAATGACAGACAGATACAATTTATTATGACTTCAATCATTTTCCAATTGTGACTGCTCTTCATGACCCCATTTTAGAGTTTTCTTGGTAAAGACATTAAAGGGATTTGCCATTTCTTTCTCCAGATTCTTTTACAGATGAGGAAACTGAGGCAAACAGGGTTAAGTGACTTGTCCCAGGTCACACAATTAGTAATTATCTGAGACTGCATTTGAACTCAGGAAGATGAGTCTTCCTGACTCCAAGCCTGACACTCTCCACCGCGCCGCCTAACTGCCCTGTGTATCACTATGATTCCTTCTTATGATTATCTATATCGCCTCTCAGCAGAGATTAGTGGGCTGAATGTACAGTATGAGTTACACATTTTTTGACATGGCCAGCTCTTTATCATCTGAATACGTGTGTTTGTTGCAAGTGTTTTCCTTTTCTTTTTCTTTTTTTCTAGTGGGAGTGGAGGGAGTGAGAGAATAAGTTCTTGTTAGGTGGGAAAAAAACCAATAATATGATTATGTTATGTGTGATGTGTGACTGCAAGCAGGTCACAGCATATATCTGAACCTAGTTTTTCCTCACCTGTAAAACTGGAACACTGATATTTGTGTCACTTACTTCATAGAGTTCTGTTGGGGATCATATGAAAAGACATTCATAAGATGCTTTGCAAACTTTAAGGCAAAATGTAAATGTTGATCATTATCAGCATTACTATTATCAATTTAATCTAGGCTAATTGTAGATTTAAACATATCTAATCCTTTGATTCATTACTTCTCTCCTGTTCTTTTGTCCGAACCAAGCCATTAAAGATAACTAGCAGGCAGAATATGAAAAGATCACCCACATGGGCCCAGGTCAAGAGGAAATCCCAGCCCCACTCCAACACCACATATCTGGCCAGGTACATGATACAGATGCCTTGCTTTCCTCTTCAACAGCAGCCCTGTCACCTGCCACAGGCAACTGCCAGAATAAATGACCCAAAAGTCAGATCAATCTGTTACCTCCCTATTATAATGTGGCCATATGTCTTCAGCTTCCTGTAGTTTCCAACATCAGCATTTTCCCTTCCATCCCCGAGGTCACTTAGGAATTCCAGGGACCGAGCCACTGTAGATGGTAAAGTCCCTTTGCTTTAGCCTGTTTGTGGCCTGCAGTATTTACTATTTCCCAGAAAAAAAATTGTCATAAAATAATAAAAGTCTCTGTTTTGGAGAGGTCTTAGCCAAAAAAAAAATGGTGTTTGTGTGTGGGTGCACATGTGCGTGCTCGTGTGTGTGTGCCTGTGTAGTGGCACAGTTTGATCACCAACCAGATATGCAAAGTTCCAATTAGCATGTCGAAGGAGCATGGACTAGGGATGCTGAGTCATCAGTTTTCCACTCGTCTTATCTCCTCATAGTTGTAATTAAACCAGCTCTGGCTGTTTGTGTCTCTTTCATGCTGCAATTACAGCCTGCCACTCCTTCTTTGAGAACTATCAGGAAAAAGGGTCTTAACGTTAACTTGGAAGATATTGAACCAGGTTCACAGTTGCGCCAGTAATTAAAATGCATCTGAGAATCTAAGCCATGGTTTAATCCCAAGCAAAGAAATTACTCTAACCTAGCCAACCCCAGTGAGGAGCTACCTGGGTGAAAGCTTTGATACCCAGTGAAAATTGCTATAAAGGAACCATCCAGGAAACTGACTGGTTTCCTTCCCATTGTAACATCACCTAGTGTGAAAGAACCAAGGGAATTTAGAGATCATTGAGCCCAGCTCATTCATTTTATAAATGAGGGAACTGAGGACCAGAGGTTAAGTGACTTGCTTAAGGTCCTAGTTAGTTTCAGCCTCAAAATCAGAATCTGCCCAGGTGTTCTTGATAATTCTTCTTGATTCCTCTCAGTATGAAAGCAGAACTGACCATGGGTAGACAACCTCTGACATGGGGCAGGGCCCCTGAGACATTTGTTGGGTTTTTTCCACTATCTGTATATCTTTCTTGTATTCTATAACCTTCTTCTTCTTAGGAAGACAGCATGGAAGCATGCAAGACAGCCAGGAATCCCTGGGTCCAAGTCACACATCTAACATTCTGGTTGTGTGACCCTGGACAAGTCACCTGACATTATCAGTGCTCTAGGTAATTCTAAGAGTCTAAATTGTAGAAAAGATGCTGATGTGTGTGTGTTGAGTTTCCTAGTCTGATTTCTTAATCCTAATCTCATAATCTCCACATCAGTGGCATCATAAATCTGATCCCTACCCTATCCCTCTTTTATCATTAATTTTCATGTTCTTTTCTTACTTTTTCCTATCTAGCTTTTTTACCTTCCTTTATATTTTCTCCCCTGCCTATTCCTTATTCCTACAAGCAACTCCAACTTACATCCATTGACATTATTATTCTTTCAATGGCATTGGGTGCTAAAAAGTTACTGATCTCTGAATAAGACCAATTTAGGACTTTCTCCCCAGGATGCTCACCGGGTCTGGACTCTCATTTCTTGGGACACAAAATTTAGATTGGCTCGAAAGGCACAGATTTAGAGGAGGAGATAGAGGAGAAGAGAGAACTGACAAGCCATCTAGTACAGCCTTTTAATTATATAAATGAAACACTGAAGCCAGAAAAGTCAAATGACTTTTCCAAGGTCACACTGAGTAAATAACAAGCTGGGATTCAAACTCGGGTTCTGTGACTCCAAATGCATCATGCCATCCACTGTATCATGTTACTGCCATTTCCGTAAAGTTGAAGTTGAGCCACTAAGCTTGAGATACTGACCTCCTCAGACCTTTCAAATTTCACAAGGTTTTAAGCTTCTCAAGGGAAAGTATGATTTCTCTATTTGCCTTTGTAACCTCAATGCCTTCCACCCCATGTATGTTTATTGAATTGATTTTTAATGAGGATCTTCCACCCACGTGGCTTCTTAACTTGGGTTGGTCTTTTCCACACTGGACCACAACACATAAAAATTGTAAGTCTCTGAGAAGCTACTTAGGTCCTTCCCTAATAAATCACTCAGCCTCCTATGCCCATGATCCGTAAAAGTAGTCTCTCTGAAATCCTGTGACTCTGGGAGTATCTCAGTACTGACCTTTTCTTTCTATTTAATGTATATATCAAGCCACTGATACAAATTGCCAACGCAACCTTCCAACATCAAGGATGACATTATTTCAGTACTTCAAAGGCTGATATTAGGTAAAGGAAAAGCTTTGAAGTGGGGAGTAATAAATTCCTCAATCAGCAGTGGCCAAGGTCTCAAGCAGAGGGGCTATACGCGGCAGGCCAGTGAAGAGCTAAAGCCCCGACAAAGACCAACACCCCAAATGCAGCAGCTACAGCCATTGTAACTCAGGTACACATAACTGACCTACATGTCATGATGTCACCAGAGTTCTCAGCAGTTCAAATAATTCCACACTCCCCCTGCTTAGAATGAATGCTCACATTTACTATGCTCGAGGCAGCCAGCCCTGAATAAGAAATTCCAAGAACAACACACAATCACATACCTCCTACTTCATTTCTGTGATGTGTAATATCTGAAAACAAGAGAAGCATAAGGTGATTTTTTTATTTTTTTATTTTCTTTTTAATTTACAGAATAAAACAAGCATTTCCATAACATAATACAATAAAAAGACTATTGTACATGCGAATGCAAATTTATCATATACAACTTGCTATTCCTTTCAAATATACAACAAAATTATGTATTTTTCTTTTTTCTCCCCCCCCCAGCCCTTGAGATGGCTTCCATTAGACACAAATATATATATATATATATATATATATACACATACATATATGTATATATGTATATGCACAGACATATATACATACATATGTAAGATTATTCTATACATACGTCTATTTATCAGTTCTTTCTCTGGATGCAGATAGCATGAGGTAATTTTTAAAGTTTAGACAAAAGCTGATAATCACTATGGATCATCATGTGCCATCGAGCCCCTCTACCTTCCAACTACTGCCTTCCCTCTCTAACTTGAGCTTTGCAAACAGTAAGCAAACGAACACTACCAAACCTTCATCGAATCACTATGGCTTCCCTCTAAATCACTCCTCCACGGCTACCATTCCTCTGTATGCCATGACAATAATTATTATTATCATAATTATAATACTTAGCACTTATATAGTGCTTTAAGATTTACCAAGTCCTTTTATATATGTTAATTCATTTGATCCTCACAACAACCCTGTGAGGCAAATGCTATTACCCCCATTTTCCTGAGTGATGTATTAGGGAAGCGACTAGGTAGCTTCTCAGGGACTTAATATCTTGTGGTCCAGTGTTATAAAGACCTATTCAAGTTAAGAAGTCATGTGGGTGGAAGATCCTCATTAAAAAGATCCTCAATTCAGTAAACACATGCTGGGTGTCAACTACATGCAAAGCACTGTGTTGGGCACTGAGGTCACAAAGGCAAATGGAGAGGTATACTAAGGCACAGAGAGGCAAAATACTTACCAGGGTCATTATTAGTGTCTTGGGTAGGATCAGAACTCAGGTGACTCTAAGCACTGTACTCTGTCCACTGTGCCACCCAGCTGCCTGCTTGTGCTGGCTTCCCAGGTGTGAATGAGGATCTCACATGATTGCCTTTGTATCTCTTGGATCTTAGCATAGTGCCTGGCACGCAGTAGGCATTTAATAAATTCTCTTTTATTCATTCACAGTAATAAAATTTGATAGTATCTTCTTTACAAGGGACAGCTAGAAATACTGATCCAAAGCCTAGAGTAAACACAAAACAAGGGATCTCATTTTATGGACATCACTCCTTTGAAAGAAAGAGGGAAATTAATTGAAAGTTCTAGGGCCCGGGGCAAATCATTTAACCTGTCTTTGCTTCAGTTTCCTTATCTACAAATTGGAAGTTTAGACTAGGTGATTTCTAAGACCACATTTAGCTCCAAAACTCCACAATCACTTGAGCTGATGAAAAACAAGAGAGACTTGGATCCAGCCTAGAATTCTCTCAGTCTGTTGTCAATGGCACTAACTCAGCACATAGAAGAGAAATGTTGAATTTCCACCTTGTACTCCACATACCACTAACACTTCTGGAATGTTTCCGTTTCAGCCAAAACAATGTTCACCTGATTCCTGAAAAGTTGCCCTGTCAGTATAATAGGTAAAGCTTTTATAGAATAGAATGCCAAGGACAGGGCCCCAGTTTTTTCACTGCAGGCATCTTCTCTGCCTCCAAATCTAATGTTTCTGGGCTCCTTGTTTGAAAGACAGTAGGAAGTCAGACAACAGTTAAGAAGTGGACCTTGGAATCTTGACCTTGAAACACAGCAGTTCCCAAAGACTCGATTAAATAAAATTACATATGCTTTCTATACTGACATTATTCTCTACTTACTTCGAGATACCAATGGAAATATGTATGTAGTGACCTTACAAAACTTAACTTATCCTCTCATAATTTTAACACCAGAAAATGGGTAAGTTGTTTCTCCTGACAAAGCTTTCCTTAGGTACTGTCTCATTAGATTCTCACAATCACTCTTGAGGCAGCAAGCATATTATTCTACTTTATATATAGCAGGACTGGCCTGGGCATGCTCCAGAGGCCCCTTACACATTTCCCTGGGCATGCTTCAAAGGCATCTTAAATATAGATCAAGAAACAGGCATAGGGTGGCCCAGTAATTGCCAAGATCTCACAGTTAAATGGAGAGACATGAACTTGGCCATTCGAAGCCCTCTGCTCCCTTCATTCTGCTCTCTAACCTACAACAGACCCTATTTTTCTCCAAGCCACGGCAATTGTGTTTTGCACTATTTTTAGCAAAATCTCTCTATACCTTCAAGTGTCCTTGTAGCCTCTGTGGCCACTCCTTTCCCCATTCCTTCTGTCACCATCCCCTAGGAACACTTCCTTCCTTTTTGGAGACCAAATACCAGCATAATCCCCATGCCATAAAAGACAAAACCTGTCAATAAATACTGCAGCTGCGGGCAAGGAAATGAGGAGAATCACTTTAAATCACTATCTCTAAAAAAAAGAAATGTATGGTCCAGAAGGATATTATATGCAACACAATCTGGAAAGGTCTTCAATCCAAACCATTTGGGAGGATGGTAGGGGATAGGGGGGTTCCTATTGCTATGAACACTGACATTATTGTTCATGCGGATAAACAGCTGAAATTCTTAGTAATATGAAGGCCAAGAAACAGATCAATAGCCTGGAAAACAGACTAGACCTCTGAGTATAATACAAAAATTAGTCTATTGCCAAATTTATGAAAAGATTTATGAAATATGAAAATATTTATGAAAAGATGAAATCTAGTGACTGTACATACACATATATGTGTGTGTGTTTGTACATATATATATATCATATCATATCACACACACCCATGTATATATATACATATGTGTATATATGTCTATGCCTCCTAAAATGAATAAACTGATAGGCCTAGAATTGTCATTGTCTAGTAATAACTTTACATTTATACAGCATTGTAAGTTTTACAAAAGATATATAATTTATATCATTTGAACATCATAATACCTATATTAAGTAGGTGCTATTATTTGAAAAAAACACTAGGCCTGGAGTCAGGAAGACTCCTCTTCCTGGGTTCGAACTTGGCCTCAGACATTTACTAGCTACGTGATCCTGGGCAAGTCACTTAACCCTGTTTGCCTCAGTTTTCTCATCTGTAAAACAAACTGGAGAAGGAAATAGCAATCCACTCCAGTATCCTTGCCAAGAAGACCCCAAGAGGGGTCATGGAGAATTGGACACACCTGAATGATAACCATTATTATGCATGAGGAAACTGAGGCTGAGAGAAGTTTAATAATTTGACCAGGATCATAAATATCGCTCATGAAGCTGGCTAGGTCTTCCTGACTCCAAGTCTAGTCTCTTTTACAACACTACCCCATCCCAGTGAAGAAACATAAATCCTACTATCTCCCGTGTTTAAGGAAAGGACTGAATTTGATTTATGGTTTAGAGAAAGTTTCCTGGATATGCATGGGCTGATGGACGATTCTTACGTCGAGAACAAGTTTTCTTCTTCTCTTGAGGAATGAGAATAAAGATGAACTCGGCAAATAAATACTTTGACCCTTTGTTGGTAAAAGTGCCCTGAACTTGGACTGCTTAAACAGGGTTTTTAAATTTGGGGTGGGGAGGACAAAAAATAAGGGCACAGTAGATAGACTGATGGATTTGGAGTCAAAGGATTCCCATTCAAACCCCAAGTTTGCCACTTACAAGCTGTGTGACCTTAGAAACTTTACTTAACCTCTCTGGGCTCCAGTTTCCTTATCTACAGCATGGGGACATGGGTGATGTCAGATGCCTTTTCCTCCCTTCTGCTTCTACACCTATGATTCCACAGCTGGGATTCTGAGGGAACCATGCAATTAAAAAGAATCTGCTGTTCCTCACCTGTCTTTAGTTATGGAAAGTAACATGCAATTCTCTCCTATTTATCCTGTTTGTAGCTTGCTTGATATATGTTTGTTTATATGTCGTATCCCCCCCCCCATTAGACTGTAAGCTCCTTGAGGGCAGGGACTGTCTTTTATCTCTCTTTGTCTCCCCAGCGCTTAGCACATAGCAGGTACTAATAAATGTTAATCGATTGATTGATCGCCAAGAGGAAAAACAACCAAGTGAAAACTGAGTACTAAGAAGTTATCATCACCAAGCTTGGCCTCAAAGAAGAGATGTGAGCAACTACCAACACTCACCCTTCTTGGCAGGGGTTGGGATATTTTGGAACAATTGAATATATATGTCAGGTTGCATTTGATGGTTTGTTGAACTGTTCTTCCCGCCTTTTTTGTATTCTTTGTTGTAAGGGATGGCTGTCTGGGAGAGGGAAGGGGAGTAATACATTTAAAGATGAAGATAATGTAAAAAATAGAAATTTAAATTTAAAAAAATGTGGCAGATCTGTTGGTAGAGAGTATAAAAAGTAACTATAAAGTTTTGTCCCAGGGAATTTAAACAATTCACCTCCTTCCCTTCAGTGCAAAAGTAGGTGACTTGGGGTGTGGAATATTGTACATCCTGTCAGACATAACGTTGATAAACTTTACAGAACTGTTCTGGAGCAATATTTCCAAAGTTACATACTATAGGGAGTAGCCACAAAAGAGGAGGAAGAAGAAGCAATGGAGAATAGCAGCTGAGACACTCAGAAATTCTCAAAAGAAAAAAAAATACAAAGAAAGGAGCAAATAGTAAAATCTGTGCTTCAGATATCTCAGAAATGCCCAAAGTTCATTCAAAGAAGTGGAAATGGGTGTTTTAAAGCAAGGGGGGAAATGGCATCACTGAGGCTTGGTACAATGAAACTTATGCCTGGATTATGACTCAGGATTAGATATACAGTATTCAGAAGAAACAGGTTAGGTCAAAGGGAGCTTCACATGAAGATAGGAAGGAACCAGAGAGGGGAAATATGGACAGTATTTGGGTGGAGGTCAAATAAGGGAGAAATAGAAGGGATTTTTGTCATTAGAGTGTACTGGAGATCATTTAGATAGAAAGAGAACATAGATGAGTTTGGGAAGCCAACTACAAACCTGGTACAGAGATAATGATAACAGCAGTGATGGTGGACTTCAGTAATCCAGGCATTTATCCAGTAGTTCCATTTATATCAAAAGTATGATGATTGGCTTTTGCTAGAAGTGACTCCATGTTTGATCAATGATTAACACATCTATGTACTTGAAAGTTCATATGGACCCCAAATTTGGGGGACCCCCAAAAGCTGGTCTAGTCAGCTTCATTTAGACAAGGAATGCAAGGTTCTCCCAATCATAATCAGTTCAGCAAACTTCATTAATCCAGGTATGCAAGCTAGGCAAACTTGCCTAGTCACAAAGCCCTTGGCTGCAATCTGGGCCATCCTCTGATTGACTGCCCCAAGCATCCCCCTTGCACTTGGTCCTCGTCAATCTGCAATCTACAATAATAATCAGGTATAGCAGCAGAGACCCTGAACTCCGACTCTCGGTGGGAGTAGGCATCCTTCCATAAGCCTATGCCACAGTCCAAAGGTCTAAGAAGCCACACTTACACGTCTGTGAGGAATAAACTGCCTGATATACGTTCCTTTGAGCACTTGCATTCTCTCTGACTTGCCATTGTTATAACTTCGTCTTTCAAAATGTGGAGGAATTAACAAGGGAAAATTCTAATCTGAATACATTCTTGGTAATAGAGAGGAAGTGGCTGCTGCATTGAAAATGATTTGAACCTTGGAGGTTAATGACCACTCTATCACAGAGTTTGTGGTCAAGAATGAGAAAAAATCTGAGCATAGTCAGGCATACATCCTGGACATGGGGAAAATATAGCTCAAAGGGTCCAAAGGTAAGACTGGTTATAAAAAAATCAGCTCAGGAGGGAGACGCTCACGAATGAAATTCTGAAAACACAAAGGCAATACTAATGTAAAGGAAAAGGTAAATTCATCATGAGCAAAGTAGATGCACAGGGAACTCATCAACCAATTTGAATTTTTAAAAGGGAAATACAGAAGTTGCAAGAAAGGCCATGTGAAAGAAGACAATACAAAAGCATGGCAGAAAAACTAAAAAAAGACTGGTGTGGGAAGCAAAGAACAACCAACAACAACACGGACTTTTCTAAAGCTACAATGGGAAGAAAAGGAGAATGGAAGAAGGAATGATACCTTGGTTTATATAGACTTCACAATAGTGAGACGTCAGAGATGTTCAACTCCCATTTTCTTTCTGTTGGACAACTTTTTGTCAGGTTGTCTAAGGGGGGGGATTCATTTTATATATGAGTTGGACTAGATAACAACTGAGACCCCTTTCTATTCGCAAATTCTTTAATTCTGTAGTTCTTTCCATCTTTGTTACAAGGGGTTGCTTTTTGGATAGGGAAAGGGAAAAGAATATATTTGGAAACGAATATGCAGAAACAAGAGCCAACAATAAAAATGAGATAACTTTAAAGGACATGACTAGAGTAAGTCTACATGCTAACATACTACCACCTTTCAGAAGCACCACTACAGGGAAATACTTCAACAATGCGGAGGTCTCCTGAATAGACACACCCACAAACACATGCAAGCATTCATGAGCTTGAATGTCCTGAAGAAGCAAATACTAGTCTGTCAGAATCTCCAAGCCCTACAATTATAGAACATTTCCCTCTTTTCATATGAATAACAGCTTCTGTGAGCATTTCTTTTGCAAACAGAGCCTTCTTAATGAGTGAGACATTACATAGAACAGAAGAATAAAGGAGATAAAATATCTTATGTCTGACTGCTATAGGTCACAATGATTATCGAACATCTTGTATGTTTCACTATATAGTATGGTCCCTGATAGACAAGCTTAAAAGAAACAGCAATTTTTCATCCGAATTTGTACTTTCATCAATACTGAGAATTCCTAGTGTGTGAACTCTCTCCAGGGCATCCAGGTGGTATAGTGGATAGAGTGTCAGGCCTGGAGTTAGGAAGACTCATCTTTCTGAGTTCAAATCTGGCCTTAGACACTTATTAACTGTGTGACTCTGGACAAGTCACTTAACCCTGTTTGCCTCAGTTTCCTCATCTGTAAAATGAGCTGGAGAAGGAAATGGCAAACCACTCCAGTATCTTTGCCAAGAAAACCCCAAATGGGGTCATGAAGAGTCAGACATGATTGAAACAACTAAACAACAAAACTCCACCAATATAGATGGACAACTTGTCTACAATATATAGCCTTAGGGAACTACCTAATGGGCTATAAGTTAGGTGACTTGCCGTAGTCACAAGGCTAATAAATACATACATCAGACGCAAGACTTAAACTAAAGGCCAACTCCTTTGTCAGCTATCCCACCATACCTCTCAAAAAAAAAAGATATCGACACTCTAAAATGCATATGTATTTAAATATGTATATACATACAAAAACATTACTAAAGCCACACTTCCACTTTTTTTAAAGCTCCCAATTATTGCTAGACAAATAATACCATAGCACAACCTATTTATTTTCAATGTAATATTAATTCAAAGGGCACAGACAAAATATAAACTATCATTTGTCAGCTTTGTCTCCAGGTATTCTAATTCTTTCAGTTTGGGTAGCATTCATTTGGAGCTGACAAGGGCATATTAATTAGCAGCAGTTTGAATCAAGGACCCTTCTAACTTATGTTAAATATAGAGGTTAGTTAATTATTTAATTTTTGGTTACCTGTCTGCTTTCTAGCCAAGTGGAATAGCAAATGCCTTATAGAAAGGATGAGTCGGAAATAGAAATCAGCACGACTGTTTTGCCCACGTTCTCAATTTTTTTTGCATTGAAAAAGCTCTAGGTGGTACCTTATGTAATGTTACCAACAAGTCTGTAGTTTCCACACGTAATAAGGTCGGGATAAGTGAGGCAATACATGGAGAATCTACTCCAGATTTAGATTCTTTAAATCTTAGGGTACTTATCTCTCCTAGGCTTTATGATTTCACTAAAATATTCACCCCTGTTGGTCTAATTGTAGCCCCAGAGGAAAACAGAACACAGCAATAAATGGGAGTGCTGTGCTAAAAAATTATCCACATTGAGTAAAAATGGCAAATTTGACTTTTTGCCAGCTTCATCACTGAGCAAAAAAACATGTACTTTTCAGTCAGTGAAGATTTGCAAATTTTGCCATAAGCAAAACACATTTTTATTGCATCCTGAGTAATTTCCCATGATAGCAAAATATTTTCCACCTCACTTTAGAATTTTGTTTCACAAAATGCTAAAACTTTGTAAAGAGGTAAAGTACAGAATGCTCTGTCGAGAAGGACAGCAAGAAAAAAAAAACAGGGTCCAAAGTGTCCGTGTCAAGGAGGGAGGGGGCGGGGGTGGGGGAAGGGGCAGAGGAAAGGCACCTACTCTTCAAATTCCTCTGGAAAACACAAAAATTTTCAGGATGAAAACTCGCAGAGCTAATTTGATGGGCCAGTATCCCTGGCAAGTCAAACATACTAATTCAAGAAATACCAAAATGCAGGGGAAATGAGTAAATGTACTTGTTCTCTGGCATAGACAGAACCAAAGAAGGTCCGAATCTATTTCTTCAGAGTGGGAATTGTTAATCTTTTTATTGTGTTTTGGCTCCCTTTGGCAGTTTGGTGAAATGTATGGACCTCTTCTCAGATTCATTTTTATATGCATAAATAATATATATGTATATATACATAAGATTACAATTATATTGAAACGTGAAATTGAAATAAGATTTCAGTTATATTGAAATACCATTACCTGAGTATTAAAAAATAAAAGTTCACAAATACCAGGTTAAGAATCTATGCTTTGGGGAATATTAGCGTTTGGGAAGGGGGCAGGGAATAAGTACCAAATCGAAGAGACGCTTGAAAATGGCTCAATAAACTACTGGAGACACACTGGGAAATGAAGGAGTGAATGTGAGAATGAATCCACTGTGGCTCACTTTTCAGAGTACCTGGCACAGGTCATCCACATGAACATTCAATAAATACTGTCTGATGATGGTTTAACACACTGCATGGGGTAAGCTTCTCCAGCATAAACATTCCAACTCACAACAGGTCTTGCCTTCAGGTATGAAGGCAAATAGATGGGGTGGAATTCAGTCAGAGTCATCCAAGACTATAAGGCCTGAAGGAAGCCATTCGGTCTAGGAATCTATGTGGGGTTTACTGGGGCCTAAAACCCTGAACATCTGCCTTTTATAGACTGGCTTGGTTAAAAAAATAGAAAAAACTCAAATCATTTTCTTGCATGACAGAAACAACTGACTCTTTTTTGTTTTAAGTTGATTAGAACTTCATTGGCTCACTAGAAAATTCTCAAATAACCCCAGAATTTTTTAAGGTCTGAGTCTGCTTGGGTAACATTGAATGTCTTGGGACAAACCTCTTCCTAGGGTTGGGGGAATCAGAGAGACTGCACACCCACAAGCACCCAGGCCACCCAACAAGTGTTTTGTCAGGAGAGAGAAGAGGAATCGTTCCTCCCACCTGCAAGGCACCTGAAGTGCTAGGAGGAACCAGAGCACCTGTGTATACACACCTCGGGCTGTGTGTGCACCGTCCACAGCAGTCATGGCCAAGGCGGAGCTAAACTAATGAACACACTGGTCCCATCAGCCGCCACACACACAGACCCTCTCGCCTATACACTGTTAGCGTTCTGGGAAAGGGTGTGCTTACACTCTGGAAGATGGGGATGTGAGCTACCCTCCCGTCATCACGTCCTCTGTCCTTGACAGCTAGAACAAAACTCTGGACCACGAAAGGAACATTTCTCACTTCAGCCAGATTCAAAAGCCCAACTACCCTGAAGAAGAGAAGGAGGAGACGAGAGGAATGCTCTCAAAGGCTCTTCTTGAGGTAGCTAGCTGGAAAACAAATAAAATGCCTGGCCTTGGAGTCAGGAAGATCCGAGGCTTTTTTTGTTTTTGTGTGTAAGTGGGGATATTTTTGTGTTTATTTTGTTTTGTTTGAACAGTTGTTCTATTAAAAAAAAAAGAGAAGGAAACAAGTTCTTCACTGGATGTCAGTGAATGTGGGAGTTAAATAGCCACCATCATAAGACACGAATGAGAAGTCACCAAGTCACAGCATGATGTAGGCTACCCCTCACACACTTACTCTAGGCAAGTCACTTAACCTCTGCCTGCCTCAGTTTCTTCACCTGTAAAATTGAGGTAAGAATAGAACCTACATCACATGGTTGTTGTAAGGGTCAAATCAGCAGGCACTTAATAAGTGTTTAGTTTCTTCCTTCCTCTTCCTCACATTTCAGAAGCAGCGCGGCATAGTGGCTTGGATCCAGGAAGGTTTCTGTTCAAGTCCTTTATCTAACACATGTGTAAGTAAGCATGGACAAGTCACTTAATATCTCAGTCTCCCCCAAAACCCACCTCCTCCACCACTACCACCAAAGCAAACTTCTTAAGGCTATAAGTCACAAGTGAATTGCCAATCTGATTCCAGATAAGGAATTTCCACATCAGGGGTTCTCCACGCCCATGAAACCACAGGTCCAGATCCCTTCCAAAAACAATAAAACAAAGTGCTATTCATATTGCTGTAGAGACGGGTGGTCACAAAGCAGCTTAACAGACAATATTTCAGCGGTCTTCCTCATAATTCTGTGAGAAGAGCATAGTAAGCATTCTCCCCATGTTAAAGCTGAGGAAGGTAACTTCCTTAGGGTCACACAGCTAGTAAGTGGCAGAGACAGGAGTCCAAGTCCTCTGACTCCAAGGAAATTACCAAGGCCATGCTAGACTGAGGTAAGGGGGTGAGTCAGGAGGCCCTGGGTTCAGATCCCACCTTAGACACTCACCAGGTATGCGACTCTAGGAAAGTTTCAAATTCCTCCACTATAAAAGGAGAGAACTGGACTAGGTGGCTTTGAAGGAGATGGAGAATTATGATCCTATGGTGCAGTTTCCCAAGGCCTAGTTGTCAGTATATTAGAATATTTACACTGGGCCTTTTTGCTGTTGTTTATTTTTCAGTTATGTCCTACTCTTTGTGAGTCCATTTGAGGTTACTTGGAAAAGATACTGGAGTGGCTTGTCATTTCTTTCTCTAGCTCATTTTACAGATGAGGAAACTGAGGCAAACAGGGTTAAGCGACTTGCCCAGGGTCACACAGCTAGCAAGTGTCTGAGGCCAGATTTGAACTCATTAAGAGGAGTCTTCCTGACTCCAGGGTCACTGATATATCCACTGAACCACTAGCTGCCCCTACTCTAGGGCCTAAGAAGATATAAAGCCTGCTCTGAAACAGAAATGGGACAGCTTGCCTTCTATTGTCTGCCACAGCACAGTAGCTATCTGCCAGGCTCTTCTGTCACAGTCATTTTAAAAGGCGTTATTACCACAAGCAACAGGATTACCCATAATCCAACTATGCAAACATTCTGTCTGGCAAGGGAAGAAAATAACCCTAAGGAAACAGGCTGGACAGGAAGAAGCATTCAATCTATCCCCTTCCTCTTTGGTCCTTGTTTATGTCATTACCCATTTCTTGAAATTAAAGATGGAGCCCAAATCCTATTTCTAATATGACTATAATAAAAGTCCTCAAGACAGTTTTCTTAACTGCCTTGGAAAAATAATTTTTAAAAAACCTTTAGTATTTCTCTAATCAATTTGGATAGGAGCTGTTATTTTTAAATGGGAATCAGAAACCACTTTACAAACTCTCTCATAAACTATTGTTCAAGAAAAGCATCCCTGTCCAAAACCACGAGGAAAACTGTGGTGGGCCCCAGTGAAATTACATTTAAAAGTTTCAGTCATAACACAAGCCTGGCTAGGTTGACCTCAATGACTAGCCTTGGAGAGGGGAGGGGAGGGAAATAAAGTGCTAAGAAAGAGTTACTTACACACTCAAAATTCTCAAATCTGACTGCTCGGTCACCATTTCTCCTGTAGATTAAAACCCTTGCATGAGCCATCATGGGTGTGTGTGTGTGTGTGTGTGTGTTAGGGTTGGGGGAAAGATGAGGGGGATGGAATCTCAGTAAAGAATAATAAGTCTCTTAGCCATGATAGGAGCAAAGGGAATGCACTCAGTTTCAAAGACTTCCAGAGGGACATTTAAAATGCAGATTCCAAGGACAGGGAGAATATAAGTTACTTCAGAAATATGTGACTGAATGTGGTGCCAGAAATCTGTCAGCAAAGGACAAGGCAGAATCCTAGCCCTGGCCAAAGTCAGAAGCAGATTAACGATGGTAGGTTCTGAGAAGAAGAAAGCCTGGGATTCACTGGAGATTTGGCAGTCCTGTAACTTCCAATCTTCTCAAGCCCAAGAAGAACAAGGTAAAGCACTGTAACAAGGTAGCCTGCTTGGCATCTGTCCTGGGATCGGGGATGTAAGAACTCATCTAGTCTACTCCCTCTCTCTTTACAGCTGAAGAAGCTGAAGCCCAGGGAAGGGACACAAACTCCTAGAGGGCCTACCATTCTTTCTATCTGCATCCCCAGTACTTTGTATGGCTTGGCACAAAGTAGGCACTGAATAAATGCACCTTAGTGGGAGGTTATTTGCTTTATTTTAACAATATTTTATTTTTACCCAATCGAATGTAAAAACAATTTTTAAGCTGTTCTTCATTTTCCAAAAATTTTGAGTTCCAAATTCTCTCCCTCAGTCCCCTCTCCCATTCCTGAGATGGTAAGCAATTTGATATAGGTTAAACGCATGCAATCATGCAAACATATTTCCATAATAAATATACTTTGATTGACAAATGTCACAAAGATTTTGTTGTTCAATTGTTTCAGACACGTCAGAGTCTTAGTGACCCTATTAATGAGCTAGTTTTCTTGGCAAAGATACTGGAGTGGTTTGCCATTTCCTTCTCTAGCACATTTTACAGATGAGGAAACTGAGGCAGAGTTACATGATTTGCCCAGGATCATACAAGTAGTAAGGATCTGGGGTTGGATTTGAATTCAGGAGAACAAGTCTTCTTAGCTCCAGGCCTGGCACTCTATGCACTATGGTGCCACCTAGCTGCCCCTGTCACAAAATTACTAAGTGGTAGAGTCAGAATTTGAATCCAGGTCCTCTAACTTCAAATTCACCATTCTTAGGACCGCACGATTTTTTCACAACTTCAATCTTCTCTTGAAACATCAATAACAAAGAGGAAAAAAACAGTATGGTAAAAACCAAGCTTGAAGTGCAGTTTGGATAACAGAATTCTTCTCTGAGCACAAATGTTGATGGCATGAGAGAGAGAACAGGGATGCTGGAAGCTAAAGGAAGCTCTGCTCCCAAGTGAGAATGCATAGAATGGAATGGGGGGTAGAAGGCTGATCATGGAGCATTGGGGGAAGGAATTAAAGTCAGCTCAATGAGTCTTGACCAAGCACTATGTCATGCTAAGTGCTGGTGATACAGAAACAAGAAAAAGAAAAACAAGGAGTGTAGATTTAATATGGAAGATGATGCATGACGGGGCATCTAGATGGCGCAGTGAGTAGAGCACCAGCCCTGGAGTCAGAAGGACCTGAGTTCAAATCCTCGAGACACTCGATGCTCACTAGCTCTGTGACCCTAGGCAAGCCAATTGCCCTTAAACACACAAACACACACACACACACACACACACACAAAGGAACTGAAAAGCTAGGGGTAGGGGAGACAGGGGGAGGCCGTGGAGCTGTCTGGGTTGGGATAGAAGTCCAGGAATAAAGTAGCTTAAGTCTAGAGAATGAGGAATGGTTGGTCTGGGTCCTTCCTCAAAATGGAGGGTCAAGGAAGAATTCATTGATGTAAGAAGGGGGGTCAGAGGGGTCAGAGAGAAGGGCAAGCAGCTGAGGTGGCATGGCGGTCAAGTCCAATGACGAAAGGATGACTGGTCAAAAGTGAAAAAAAAATCCTAGGATCCTAGATGTAGAAGCCATCCTGTCTAACTGATTCATCTTACAGACCAAGAAGAATCCCTAAGAGGTGAGATCATATGGGTAATAATTATCTATGTTGGGAAGACAGGACAATTGAGGAGAGTCACTACCAATGCACTATCTTCTTTGCATCTTAGAGAATTGCCTAGCCAGGGGTGGGGAACCTGCGGCCTCCAGGCCACATGTGGCCCTCTAGGTCCTTGGGTGCAGCCTTTTGACTGAGTCGAAGTTCTACAAAACAAATCCTTTTATTAAAGGGATTTGCTTTGTGAAGTTTGGATTCCTTAAAAGGGCCATACGTGGGGACCAAGAGGGCCACGTGTGGCCTAGAGCCCACTGGCTACCCATCCTAGAGCCTCTAGGCCATGGAGCACAAAGAGGTTAAAATTCCCAGAGCCAGTACATGGGTGAATATGTATATGTGTGGGATAGACCTTGGCCCTGGAGCTTCTTGCCTTCAAGATTGGAAATGTCCATAATTCCAAGTTACCTCTCTCTTATGAGAGAACTTCTAAGAAGATCTAAGTAAATATGAAGGGGGATTGATTGTTTTAAAATGGAAGAATCTGAGGAGAAATTATAAGAAATAGGACCAAGTATTATGTGAACATAGTGTAATTTATTTATAATCCATCAAACTGCATTATGAAACTTAAAAACACGTATTTATAAATGTGTGCGTGTACTAGTCCCTGAGCCAGAAGAATGGGGGGCGGGGGAGGATGCACAAAAAGTAGCCAAGTTGTTGTTTTAGGTTTTTTTTTCCCTAGTTATCTATACAATGGGGAAGTTGGATTGGACCATTGGACTTTCCTCTAAATTTTATCATGGCTCTTTACATACTTTAGTACTTCCATAATAGAACTGCCAAATCTATGATCCCATGACTGTGTCAAGGGCAGGTTGGTGGTGCTGTGGAGAAATCGTTGGGCCTGGAGTCAGGAAGACTCACCTTCCTGAGACTGAATCTGGCCTCAGACACTTACTAGCTGTGTGACCCTACACAAGTCACCTAACCCTGTTTGCCTCCTTTTCCTCTTCTGTAAAATGATCTGGAGAAGGAAAAGGCAAACAACTTCAGTATCTTTGCCAAAAAAACCAACCCGATGTGGTCACAAAGGTCAGCCATGACTGAAATGACTGAATAACAATAGCTGTTTAATAAATATTTGCTGATTATCTCTATAACCCTAGTATTTGGATACCTCATTTATATGTTATCACTGTTTAACAATAATTATAATTATTGCATTATTATAAGGTAAAGTACAAGGTACTAGGTAAGTATAAAGTAAACTACAAAAAGCACTTTACAAACCTTATACAATTATATTATATTACTGTTGTTATTATTATATAGAGCTGTAAGATTTATAAAGAACTTTTCACATATTTGATCTTCAAAACAATCCTGCAAATTACGTGCTAGTATTATCCCCATTCTACAGATGAGATGTGGAAACTAAGAATGAGAGAGGTTAAGTTCTTGCTTGGTCCAGGGTCATGTATTAAATGTATGAAGCAGGATTTAAATTCAGGTCCTCTGGACTCCTAGTCTTTTACTCTATCCTCTCTGCCTCTTAGCTACCTTGTTGGTAGAACCCAAGAGGGTAGGGACCACCTTTGATGTCTCCCATCCAGCTTTGTTTCTTCTAATGTTTTGCTTTTTTTCTTCTTACTATTATGCTTTCCCTCTAAAGACCTTCTTGGTGAGGCAGTAACTAGTCTTGAACATCCTCTGAGCACAGTACAGGGCACAAGGAGCTAGGTTTGAGCCTTTCTGGGCCATTAATAAAATGAGGATGATGATACTTTCAATATCTACTTGATAGTGTTGTTAGGAGGAAAGCATTCGGAAGACCTTAGAACTCAATGAAAATAAGAAGGATTATTATATATGCAAAGCATCTTATATATTTCTAATTGCTATATAAATGCCAGTTGTTATAATTAATATTACCATTATTAGCCAAATATTCTATTATAAAACACAGTAACTTAATCACAATAAAAAGTCGCTGAATAAGACTTGAGCTTGTCTTCAAACCATCCACTGTGATCTTGGGAAAGTCATTAAATATGCAGCAACTCAGATTCTTCCATTTTAAAACAATCAATCCCCCTTCATATTTACTTAGATCTTCTTAGAAGTTCTCTCATAAGAGAGAGAGGTAACTTGGAATTATGGACAACATTTCCAATCTTGAATGCAAGAAGCTCCAGGGCCAAGGTCCATCCCACACATATACATATTCACCCACGTACTGGCTCTGGAAATTTTTACCTCTTTGTGCTCCATGGCCTAGAGGCTCTAGGATGGGCAGCTGGTGGGCTCTAGGCCACACGTGGCCTTCTAGGTCCCCAAATATGGCCCTTTTAAGGAATCCAAACTTCACAAAGCAAATCCCTTTAATAAAAGGATTTGTTCTGTAAAACTTGGACTCAGTCAAAAGGCTGCACCCAAGGACGTAGAGTGCCGCATGTGGCCTGGAGCACCCCTAGCTAGGCAATTCTCTAAGATGCAAAGAAGATAGCGCATGGGTAGTGTGTTGGCAGAAGGGGTTTCCTCACCTGAGAGTCCCTAGTAGTAATGAAATTCTTCATTTCTGTGGGTTCTGCCTAAGTCACTTCCCTAAGCTACTCAACAGCTACCTTTCCTATCTCTTTGCTTCCCCTTATTACCTGAGCCTTCTTGCTGTGCTTTTTTGAAATAGAATGTTTTTGTCTTATTTTTTCTCAATTACATGTAAAACTAAATTTTAACATTCATCTTTCATAATTTTTGAGTTCCAAATTCCTTTCCTCCCTTCCTACCTCAAGGCAAGCACTTTATATATGTGCAGTCATGCAAAACATACTTTCATATTAGTCATGTTGCAAAAGAGAAAAGAAACTAAGGACAGACGAACAGAAGGAAGGAAGGAAGGAAGGAAGGAAGGAAGGAAGGAAGGAAGGAAGGAAGGAAGGAAGGAAGGAAGGAAGGAAGGAAGGAAGGAAGGAAGGAAGGAAGGAAGGAAGGAAGGAAGGAAAAGAAGGGAAGGAAGGAAGGAAAGAAGAAAGTTTTAGAAGTATGCTTTGATCTGCATTCTGACTCCATCAGTTCTTGCTCCGGAAATGGGTAGCATTTTTCATCATAAATCCTTTGGAATTGTCTTAGATCTTTGTATTGCTGAGAATAACTGAGTCTTTCACAGCTGGTCATCATACAATACTGCTGTCACTGTGTACAACAATCTCCTGATTCTTTACTTCATTTTATATCAGTTCATATAAGTCTTCCCAGGTTTTTCTGAAACCTCTTGCTGTTCTTAATACACAGCATTCCACCTCCCATCTTCGCCTTTGCTCAAAGGTATGGCCTTCACATTGACTGTCCCCCTTTACCAGAATGCACTCCTTCACCTCTGGCGCATAGAATCCTTTGATTCCTTCAAGACTCAGGTGAAGCATTGCCTTCTACTTAAGGCCTCTTCTGGTCACCTCAAATGCTAGTACCTTCTCTCCCTAAATCACCTCATATTTATTTTGTATTTAATCTGTATACAGACCCATGATGGCGTGTACATGTAACCACAAACGCTGTGCCTTCCATGGCAATGGATATGAGCTCTTTGAAGAAAAAGAGTCATTTCATTGTTGTTTTTATGTCTGCAGTGGCTACTATAGTGCCTAACAGAATACGTACTTGATAAAGGTTTGTCAAATGTTTGGTGTCCTCATATCTTACTAGTACAGCCTTTGTTCCTCTCAAATGTACCAGTGTTCTTGGCTTTTCCTTCTCCCAGGAGTAGTCCTCCTCCATATAACTCTCTCTGAGAGGCAAAATTTCCCCCTTTCCATCTGCTAAACTACAGCCATTCCTTAAGACAGAAGCTTCCTGACTAAAGTCCTGACTTTGTCACTCTGGGTGAATTACTTAAGGAAACATGCCTTCCCCTCAATCCCCAATCAAGTTTTCAAATAAGAAGGTGGGTGAAGGCAGGGCAGGGGCTAAAAGAACAAATACCTCATCTCCACCAAAAGGAACACTAAGCCTAATATGGGGAAGGGGTGGAAAACACATGAAATTATCAGTACAGCATCTTTGTGTAAGAGAATGATGCCCTACTCAGAGGGATGAGGCATCGCAGAATGAAAAGGACATCACACTTGGAGTCAAACCCTCAGAAGTCACATCTCAGCTTCAGTACTTTTTGGTTATATGATTTGTTGTTGACTTGTTTTCCAGTCGTGTCTGACTCTTTGTGACCCCATTTGGGGTTTTCTTAGCAAAGATACTAGAGTGATTTGTCATTTCCTTCTCCAGCTCTTTTGGCAGATGAGGAAACTGAGGCAAAACAAGATTAAGTGACTTGCCCAGGAACACACAGCTAATAAGTATCTGAGGCCAGATTTGAACTCAAGTCTTCCTAACTTTAGGGCTGGCACTCTATCCCACTGCACCATCTAGCTGCCCCTCAAAACTTATTAGTTATGTGATTTAGAGAAGGACTCTCAGTTTCCTTATCAGTATGACAGCAATAATAATATTTATTACCTATAAGTTTATTGTGAGAAAATTACTTTATAAACCTCAGAGTGTGACATAAGTATAATCATCATCATCATGATTATTATATTATTATTATTATTATCTTTCTTCCTCCCTTCCTTCCTTCCTCTCTTTCTTTCTTTCTTCTTTCTTTCCTTCCTTCGTTTCTTTTTTCCTTTCTTTTTTGCAATGTGGCTAATATGAAAATGTGTTTTTCTGACTGCACATATATAATCTATAACAAAGTGCTTGCCTTCTCAAGGAGGGAGTAAGGAAGGAAAGGAAGAAAGGAATTTGGAATTCAAAAATTATAAAAGATGAATGTTAAAAATTATTTTTACATGAAATTGAGAAAAATAAAACAAAAACTCTTTTCAAAAAAAGTATATAATTAATATCATCATTCTCATTTTTTTTAGTTTTTGGGGGGAGGGCAGGGCAATTGGGGTTAAGTGACTTGCCTAAGGTCACACAGCTAGTAAGTGTGTCAAGTGTCTGAGCCCAGATTTGAACTCAGATCCTCCTGACTCCAAGGCTGGTGTTCCACTCACTGAATCACCTAGCCGCCCCCATCCTCATTGTTATTAGAAAGTATCCATGTACCCATTGAGTGTGTAACAGCTGATACCCAACGGCCCCCAACTAATGCCCATCAGTCCATTGATAAAAGTCTCTTGCATTGGGACTTCTGTTCACAACCTATTTTGTATATGTAATTTTCTTCATTACCAACCCTAATCAACCATTAATAAATAAGCATTTATTAACTATATTTAATGTGCCAGTCATTGTTCTAGGTCCTAGGATCACAGAGATAATGAATGGAACAAACTGTGCTAACAAGCAGCTCTGTTCTTATTTCTAATATAGTTTTGAATATATAAGAATTTCTATAAATATATGAAGAGAATAAATGCAAATAAGTACAAGGTAGTTAAATAACAAGTATTTTGGGTCAGAGGGCACTGTCGCCTGAGGAGATCAGAAGAGGCTTTTATGCAGACGATCCTTAAATGCATCTTGAAGAGAGGGATTCTATGGGGTGGAGGTGAGGAGATGGTACATTCCAGGCACAGAGGAGAACCAGTGCAAAAGCATGGAGACTGGTGATGGGATGGGATGTGGGAAAGGCCGCTTTAGCCAGATCACAGAGTATAGAAAGGGGGGTTATTACACTGAGTTGGAAAGTTAGGCTGGGCCAAGTTACAAAAGGCTTTAAAAATCAACAGAGAAGTGTATATTTTATTCCAAAACAGTGGTATCAAAATCAAATAGAAACTGGGGAGTCACTGAACCATACATAAGGATCCCTGCTGGCTGCAATTAACTTAGAAAACCACATATTAATGTTGTCTGTGTTTTATTGTATTTTTGTTTCTTTTGTTCAATTTTCCCAATTTCATTTTAATCTGTCTCTTTTAGCACTCAGGAATGCAATGGGAGTCAAGCTGCAGGTATGACCACTCTGAGGAAATAGGGAGCCACTAGAGTTCACTGAGTAGGGGAGCAACATGATAAGATCTTCGATTAGAGGAAAGCATTTGAGTAGCAGGATATAGAAGAGGGGAAAGACTTGAAGCAGAGAAACCAAGTGGGATGTCAACGAAATAGTCTAGATGAAAAGTAAAGAGTCTATATTGAGATGGTAAGACATGTGAGAAGCTTTCTTGAGAGAGATTGTGGAGGTAGAAACAGCAAGATTTGGTAATTAATTGCATATGTAGAGTGAAGGAGAGTAAGGAATAGATATTAATGCTAAGGTTATGGACTGGGGAGACTAGAATGATGGTGGTGCCTTTGACAGAAATAGGAAAGTTTAGAAGAGAAGAGTTTTGGGGTGAAAAAGAGAGTTCTGACAGGTTAATTTGAGTTGTCTCTGGGAAATACAGTTTGCGATGTCTAGTAGAACGTTGATGAGCTCCTTGAGGGCAGGGACTGTCTTTTGCCTTTCTTCCTTTCCCCAGCACTTAGCACAGTGCATGGCACATAGTAGGTGCTTAAGTATCTATTCACTAAAGGTCAGAGGAGAGACTAGGGTTGACTATATAGATCTAGAAGTCATCTTCATAGAGGTAATAATTAAACCCATGAGAAAGGATGAAGTTACCAAGAGAGAAAAAGTAGAGAGAGAAGATGTCCCAGGACAGAACCCTGGGGAACCCTCACAGTTAGAGGATATGATATAGATAATGAGGATGAATTCAGTAATGAACATAGATAAGCATTCAGATAAATAGGAGGACAAAGAGAGAGCAGTGTCACCGAAAAGAAACAGAGAAGAACAAATGGACAGGTGGACGTCAGGTCCAACAGTGGCAAATGTAGTAAATAGATAGATGGATGAATGAACGGATGGATAGATGGATGGATGGATGGATGGATGGATGGATGGGTGGGTGGATGGATGGATGGATGGATGGATGGATGGATGGAAGGATGGGTAGGTAGATAGATGATGGATAGATGGGTGGATGGATAGAGAGCTGGATGGATAGAAGGATGGATGGATAGATAGATGAGAGAGAGAGAGAGAGAAAGACAGAGACAGAGAAAAGAAAGAAGGAAGGAAGGAAGGAAGGAAGGAAGGAAGGAAGGAAGGAAGGAAGGAAGGAAGGAAGGAAGGAAAGATGGACAAATGGATTAATAAATAATCTATGTGTATGTCTATTTTTGCATCGCTTTTCCCCCTTTCAATTATTTCTGTCTTCTCCCCCCTCCCCCCAATCTAATGAAACTATGCTCCCAAAGGACATTCATGACTTCTCCAATTGGAAAACCCAATATCTTTTTTCAATCCTTGATCTCCTGATAATATTTACTAGATTCTCTCCCTTCAACCATCAGTTTGTTTTAAAGCTTTTTAAAATATTTTATTTAATAAACAGTTCTCTCTCTCTCTCTCTCTCTCTCTCTCTCTCTCTCTCTCTCTCTCTCTTTCTCTCTCTCTCTCCCTCCTTCCCTCCCCCTCTTTCTCCCTCCCTCCCTCCTCCCACACCATTGAAAAAGAAAAATGAAAATTCTTGTAACAAATATGCGTAATTGAGGGACTCAAATTCCCATACTGGAAAACTCTGTCCTCATTTGGTTTCCATCATTCCACTTTCTTATAGTCTTCCTAGACTCCTGGCTATGCCTTCTCTATCTTAGTCACTGGATCCTTCTCATTCCCCTGCCCTTCAGATGATGACATTCCTCAGGGTTCCAATCTTGGCTTGCTTCTATCTCTACATTATCTCCCTTAGCAGTCCCATCCATTTCCATGGTTTCAACTACTAAATCTGTAAGTCCAGACCTAATACATCTGCAGCTGTCTCCTGGATATCCAACTGGGAGAGAAATTAGAGTAATAGGCAAGGAACCAAGCCAGACACTCAAATGCTGGGAGATATTTACTGGAACTAAAGTATGCAGCAAGGCCTCGATTATAGGGATATTTGACCCAATCTTATAAACATTTATTAAGTGCCTACTATGTGCAAAGTACCATGCTACATGCTGGTGCCACAAGGACAAAGCTAAATGTGGTTTATGCCCTCAAGGAGTTTACAATGTACTGGGTGATTAAAACACATATACATACATGCATACACATGCTTGCACATTCATACATACACAAAGATAATTAGATAAGGACTGAGAGAACACTAACCAGGAAGATCAAAAAAAAAATTCGCATAGGAGGTGATATGACCTAAATCAGAAAAGGGAAATTGTCTTTCATGAGATCCTTTGGTCTCACCTAAGACTCCTATCAAATAAATCAACAAATATTTATTAAGCACCTACTATGTGCTACGCACTGGGGTTACAAAGAAAAAATTAAAACAGGACTGACTTCAAGCTGCTTAATTCAGTGAAAGGAAAAAAAATACACATAGGAAATAAATATACACATAGACATATAGTAAATACGAGATAATTTTAGCAAAGAATGAAAGGAAGATACTAGTAGCAGGAAGGGGAGGAAATAAGAGGAAGGGAATAAGCTTTTATTAAGCACCTACTATGTGCCATGCAGGGATCAAATCCAGGGGTGGGGAACCTGTGGCCTCCAGGCCACATGTGGCCCTCTAAATCCTCAAGTGTGGCCCTTTGACTGAATCCAAACTTCACAGAACAAATCCCTTTAATAAAAGGGTTTGTTTTGTAAAACTTGGAATCAGTCAAAAAGCCCCACCCAAGGACCTAGAGGGCCACTTGTGGCCTCAAGGCCGCAGGTTCTGACTTTAGCCTGACACATTGTAGGCACTTAATCAATTTTTATTGATTGATTCATAGCTGGGATCACAGGTGTGTGTCTTCGAGCCTGGTTTATTCCCCCTCCCTTTTTCTAAAGCAAAAACATCAATAAAATAAATGTCTATTAATTAGATTTATGCCTTCTGCATTGTATTTGTCAAACAACAAATCATTGCAATAATTTGAAATAAATTATTCCAAAGAATCCAATATTCTATAATGATTAGAAAATATCTTCCATTTCTATGACACAATTATGAAACAACTTATAGATTCAAACAGTATCCCAAAAGAATGTCTAGTCAGCCCCCAAATTTAATGTATATTCATCTTAACCACAATAATAATAGCTAAAATGTATATAGTGTTTACTATTTGCCAAGCAGTGTATTAATGAGTATGTCACATACCTTATTTGATCCTCACATTTACCTTGGGAGGTAATGCTATTATTATTAGTATCCTCATTGTACAGATGAGGAAACCGAGGCAAAGAGCGGTTAAGTGACTTGCCCAAGGTCACACAGCTGATTCCATTAGGAAAGACTTATATGAACTGATGCTGAATGAAGGGAGCAGAACATTGTACGCAGTTACAGCCACGTTGTGTGATGAACAACTTTGATAGACTTGGCTCTTCTCAGCAATGCAAGGTTCTAAGACAACTCCAAAAGGCTCATGATGTAAAATGTCATCCATGTCCAGAGAAAGAAACACAAAGTCTGAATGCGGATCGAAGCATGCTATCCCTGCTCTCTCTTTTGTTTTGTTTCTTCTTCCTTGTGGTTGATTCCACTGGTTATAATGCTTTACAACGTGATAAACATGAAAATATGTTTAATGTGAATGTGCATGTAAAGCCTACATCAGATTGCATGCCATCTTGGGGGAGGGAGGAGGAAAAATTTGGAAATCAAAAGCTTGTGGAACTGATTGCTGTAAACTAAAAATTAATTAATTAAAAAATATGGTAAGCTCTCAGGAAAGGGGAGCTGGGGAGAAACTAGGTTGCCCAAAGAGAGACCCATCAGCCCAAGCGAAAAATGGAGCTTTGCCAAGCAAATCGATAATAAAATTGAGTCCACAAGTAGCTCCAGTACTTCCAACCTAGGCAGAATGAGGAGACCAATTCTCAAAAAAGTTGGTGGGGGAGGGGGGTGGGAAGAATCAACTAAGACTCCTGGTTACTAGAACTGGGGACAAGGTCAGAAGAAAGATCAGCAGCAAAGCTGCCTTGATGCCAAACCAGCGAGCTGTTGCCCTATGGCTGTTTTATATCCACCATAGGGAGAGAGCATTGGTCCCAGAGTGGAGAGCAGGGCTGAACTTACAAGTGGAGCTTAAATGGTCCCTCCTGTGGTTGAGGGAGGGGGGTGGTTCAAAAGCTGGGAGCACATAGGTCACTATAGGCAATAGGCCTTGCAATAAGGATAGATTCTCAATAGAAGGGACTGAAAAGCTTTGAGAACAGGATGGGAGACGGGAGGAAATGTAGAATGCTGTTAAATCACATTTATATACCACTTTGGGGCAGCTAGGTGGCGTATTCCATACAGCACCAGACCTGGAGTCAGGAAGACTCCCCTTCCTGAGTTCAAATCTGGCCTCAGACACTTACTGAGTAACCCTGGGCAAGTCACTGAACCTTATTTTCCTCGGTTACAGAAACAGCCATAACACGAGTTGGAGAAGGAAATGGCAAACCTAAATGGGATCACAAAGAGTTGGACACAACTAAAACAACTCAACAACAACAATATATCACTTTAAGGTCTACAGATGCTTTTCCTCACAACACTGTGAGATTGATAGTACAAGTATAATTTTAATGAGATCATAACATGTGAATAATCTATGATTTCATTGACATAGAGAGCTCCTGGCGTGAGAATTCTCTCTACCAAGGTAGAGCTAAACTACTAAACTTTAGTAAATTAGTCTTAGGCACATAAAAGTTGAAGGGACTTGCTCAGGGTCACACCGCAAGTAAGGGCCAGAAGTGGGATTTGAACACAGATCTTCCTGACACCAGGCCCAGTGCTCTATCTACTACACCAAACTGCCTCTGAAAGCCCAGATAATGGGTATCGGAGCCAGGATTCAAACTCCGGTCTGACTCCAACCTCAGTACTCTTTCTATCATATGTGTTGGCAATCCCAAACATATGTCTCATCTTTAATGCAGATATCGGCTTATATTAGGTTTGCTGAGCCTGGCTCCTGACTACGGAATACACAAAGCATTAAATTTAAATATCCTTTAGAAACTGCATACATTTCCAGGTATTAAAAGCATATATCGGTAAAGAACAAATGACTTGAAACAAAAGATTTGCATGGAAAAAAAATATAAGCAGAAAGCCGGTTCACAAATTTGCTTTTCCTGGCTGTGGACTCGAGTTTCTAATTGCTCTTTTACTGTGGCATAGGTAATTACTGAGAGGTCAGTCGAGTGCAAATTGATATATCTACTTTGTAGGAGTTTCCCCTCAAAGTATTTTTTGAGACTTTGGGCATGATTTCCTGCCTCTGCTCCTTTCATTGGTACCATGATAAGGAAGGTAGGGCAGATGAATTGTAGTAAGCAGGAAGACAGCTGAGGCTGTCCATGAAACCATAAAGGGCTCTACCTGCAGTCTAAAAATGGGACTAATTAAAATTGGCCCCAAAAACTGAGGAAAGCAGGGCTTTATGCTGATGTTTATAGATTGTAGTCAGTAGGGAGTCAGTAGGGAGAGACATAGAGATAGGGAAAGATGGGGAGAAAGACAGGCAGGCAGTAGGACAGACAGGAGAGGTAAGGCCTCTTTATGGCATAGCAATGTAGATGTGGGGGTCTGATCTACCCAAGTCGCTCTGGGACTCCTCTAAGGATGACTTGTGCCCTGGGTCATACCGCCAAGTGTTCTGAACTCTTGGGCGCAGAGAGCACTCAAGAGTTTGGTTCTACTGTATATCTGTGTTCAAAAGTCAGCGATAGATGAGTCCTAACACCACTTTTTTCTCTCTTGGGCTTGTCTCTATTGGAGGTAATGAGAGGTTGGCACATCTATACTCCATGTTCTGTTCAGGTTTGGGTAAATTTCTTGGATTGACTCCTTTGTTTAATTTTGATTTCCCTCAGAAAAGTTCCATTTGTGATTTTCTCAGTAGACTTGGAGGCACAGGTTCCATTTCTGTGCCTCAGTTGCTTTTTTAAAAGATTCAGATAGGTCAGTTTCCTATTGAGTTTCTTTATTTTACCTCTTAAAGAAAAAAAGCTTTCAGGTGTCTTATAAAGGCATTGCTATCACCCATGTATGCATTATTGTAAATCACATTGTCATTTTCATTAAAGAAATGCTTATCTGGACTAAGTTGGGGAGTACAGACAACTAGTAGATATGTAAAATAAGAGACACTGGGTGTAGCAGAAAGATCTCTGGACTTGTAGTCCAAAATCACTGTTCTGCCAGCACACGTGACCTTGGGCAAATCATCCTCCTTCTTTATAAAAAAAAAGACTAGGTCTTACCAGACAACCTCTGAAATTTCTTTCAGCTCCAACAATCTGTAATGGCCTTGAGTTATAATAGGAAATGTCCAAGGGATGATGAGTAGGCTTAATTATCCAGAACAGTATCATCATCAACAACATTTATATTATAATAATAATAACTAGTATTTGCATAGCGATTCAAGGTTTGCGATTGTGTCATTAAACTAATTGATTTAATCCTCAGAACAATTCTGGGAAGAAAGTGCTATTATTATCCCAGTTTTACAGATAGGGAAACTGAGGCAAACAGAGGTTAACTGACTTGACCAAAATCACACGGCTGTTGGCTCAGTGGATAGAGCACTGCACCTGGAGTCAGGAAGACCTGAGTACAGATCCAGCCTCAGATACTTCCAACTGTGTCACCCCGGGCAAGTCATTTAACCTCTGATTGTCTGACAAAAAGGATCCACTGGAAAAGGAAATGGCAAGCCACTCTGGTACCTTTGCTAAGAAAACCCTATGGACAGACCATGGCATGAGATGGTCCAAATAATTTGCCAAAGATCATACAGCCTTTAAGTGTGTGAGGCAGGATTTGAATTTAAGCCTTCCTGACTCCACATCTGACAGTCTACACTGACTATACCACCTAACATTCAGAGAATCCACAAACATCTCAATGATTGCACTGTCCTTCTGAGACCGTGAAACACGGCACTTTTATGAGCTTTGATTCAGCTGCAGAAGTTCTAAGTCATCTTCATAGATGTCTAAGCATGTCTTTTAATAAACTGGTTACTTAAAAAAATTAAATTCCAGAAATGAAATAATGCAGTCAAAATTTTGATGGAGTAATATGATTTTTGCTTATGTGTGCAAACCTACATTTCCATCCGCACTCAGAAAAACCAAAAGTGTGAAAATGTCTATGGCTCAAACTGTGGCATGCAGTTGTGTCGGTTGTTCAGTAACTTAACATGTTGGTACATACTTTTAAGATGGAGTCCGTCTTCATCTGAATTTCATTATATTTATCTAGAATGACTAAACATGAAGTGGGCTCATAATTAAATAGGGGAAAAGAAGGATGACTTGCATTTGAGAAATTTTACAGTGATATAACCTGTGTATACACGCATACATATACACACATTTTGTTTTCTTCTAGTGAAGCAACTGTATCTATGAATCATGGAAGGGGAAGGGAATAATTAAATTTCTATTATGTGCCAGGCACTGTGCCTGGCATTTTATAAATATCTCACAATGACCCTGAGAGGGGGGTGCTAATATTATCCCCAAATTACAGTAGAGGAAACTGAAGCAGACAGAAATTAAAATGACTTGCCCAGAGTCCCATAGCTAGCAAGTATGTGAGACTAGATTTGAATTCAAGTCTTCCTAACTCCAGCTTCAACACTTTTTGAATAACCAACACTAACATTCAAAACTAAAGTTGACAAAAATAGTAATCTGAGGCTGGATGTGTACTCAAGTCTTCTTGACTCCAGGCCCAGTGCTCTAACCACTGAGCCAACAGCTGTGTGATTTTGGTCAAGTTGGTTAACCTCTGTTTGCCTCAGTTTCCTCATCTGTAAATAGACATAATGGGGATGAGTAGGCTGTGGCATCTTAGCACCAATACCCTGTGTTTAAGAAGTGGCATGAAAGTTAAGACCAGAAAGATAAGACCAGAAAAGTGAGCCAGTCGTGTAGCAAGAGGGAAGAGTAACAGATGTGATGTCCAGGTGCGGCACGAACATCTGTTTTAAAAAAACAAAAACAAAGAGAAAGCCTCCTGAACATCAGAGGATCATTTATAGACTATCTGTAGGAGAAGGACAGGAGTGGAAAGCAGAGGTGTCTTCCCATTTCCCTCATCCCTCCTCCACCATTGATGAGATCATGGATATGCAGAAGTATTGAATTACTGAAATAAATACGGACCAAACAATGGGGAGAAAAGGGGACCAATAAAGGTAATTCTATATTTGTCCAAATCTAAGATGATCGCAAAGAAGAAGGGCTAGAATGAGCTCAGACAAATATAGGATTGGGTTATGCGTTGGGGACAAAGGGCAAAAGAAAGAAAGGGCTCAGAGACGTACTCAAGGTCAAAGTTGTGACAGACTGATCATAAATCAAGCATATTAAATGACAAAGTAGGATTATGAACAAGGAGCTGAAACCAGCCCAGAGGGAAAACATCATACACAGCATGCCTGGATACATCCATCTCATGGAAATATAATTCTTTGATACAAAACAAAATTTTAGTATAAAAACACAAACTAAGCCCAAAACTATAAAAAAGCAGTCCCGCTGTTTTGCAATGAGCAACAAAACACCTCTGTACTATGTTTTGACTATCTAGCTATTACACAGCAAACCAGATGGATTGTACATATTGGTCTCCAATTCGGTCGGCTGGTCACATGCAGCCCAATCAGGTCCTTAAAAGAAAAACAAACTAGAGTTATATTACAGGACCCCATTGTCTCAAAATGTGACACTGTTTATGGTCACACTGTCTTGTTACCAGAAATATTCTCTTTCTTTTTCCAAAGGAGCCATTTATTTTCTAAGATGAGATTTTTAGCTTTCTAATACCTTTCAAACAATGCCTTAGAATTCTGAACAGCAACGACTTACATTCTTAGGCCCTTAACATAGTTTCATCATTCTTTTTTAACCTTAGACTCCTTTTCATGGTAAAAATAATTGATAGAGGCTGGAAACATTGTAGTTGAGAAAGGAATATCTGGGAAATTGATTTAGTATTCACTTAGGGCCTCACCAAGGATTCTGCTTTAAATAAATGCATGTATTTAAATCTAACTGGAATTGAAAAATTTCCTCAAGTTATAGCAAGAATGCAAAGCATTCCTGAGGCATCAAAAAAGCAAAGTATTCCTTTCAATCACTTCAAGTTTAAAAAGTTCTTCTCTTCATGATGTTTATTTATATCTCTGACACTTACAGTGCTTAACACACAGTAAGAGTTTAATTTTTTTTCACTTTTTTTTTTACTTCAAAGCCCCTTTAAAAAGGGGCATCCAGGTGGTAGAGTGGATAGAGTGCTAAGTCTGGAGTCAGAAGGACCTGAGTTCAAACCCAGCCTCAGACATTTATTAGTTGTGTGACCCTGGGAAAATCACAACTCCATTTGCCTCAGTTTCCTCATCTGTAAAATGAGCCGGAGAAGTAAATGGCAAACCATTCCAGTATCTTTGCCAAGAAAACCCCAAATGGAGTCATGGAGAATCAGACACAATTGAAATGATTGAACAACAATGACTTATGGTCTGCAGCACTATAACATTCTTCTAGTATAAGAATTATCCAAAAATATAAATTCCACTTTAAAATGAACCAAAATATCTAACATCATCTTAAAAACATTCATGCTCTTCTAAATTTAATCCTAAAGTTGGTTTAAAAAAAGCTCTTTTTTTACTTATTCCAGACCTGTTATTGAGAATAATCAACATGGGAGGCATTAAATAAAACTGAGAAAACACAAGTAAAGTCTTCACTGGCTTTAAAGTTTTGAGAAAAATAGATAATATTCCAATATGGATTCTGCAAAATGTAGTTTGCAACATTTGCTTACAAAGGGTGCATTCCTATTAACATTGAAAATAATTGCTATAAACAGCATGATCAAATCTTGAGAATTATAGCACAACCTCAGACTTGGAATTTGTCTCTTAAATCCAAAGGACAAAAATAAATAAATATATAAATCCAAAGGACAGGAGACATCATTGTCTATTCCCAACATGTATTGATAGAGAGCTAGAAAGATGAAATCCAGAGCAAGAATTATGCACATTCAGAAAGAATGGCAGAGGAAAGCATAAAGGGAGGCAAAAAAAAGTCAATGAAAAATAAATGCCAGAACAATAAGTCTTTTTCACATGGATATCAAGACTGTCAGGCTCATGGTAATCCCCAGCTTTAACACATCTGTGCAAGCTACAGGCCCGTAATTATAGTCCATCCCCTTGGATCTGTACATTGTCCTCATTTTAAAATGTGCTCAAGGGAAAACTTCTGTAACAGTCAGATCTTTATGCTCCAAGGACAGTGTTCTTATGTTAAAAAAAACCTGCTCAGTTACACATCATTTTGAGATATTGAACTGTTACTAATATCAACAATTCCTGGTTGCTCTTTTTGACTGGAGGAAAAGCAGTAAGATCTTTCAATGCTGCAAAGAGGAGACGCTTTCCCTAATCAGCTCAAAGAGTATGATTCCCCAGGCCAGGCTCCACATGAGACACTACAATGCCTGCATACAAGAGTGATGGAAGGAGGGAATTCTCATCTGATACCTAGTCACCAGATTCTTCAGTTTGATATCATAGCACCTAAGCACTGCAGAAATCATACCACTTGATTCCCCAACTCATAGACAGGAAGCCAAATTCAGATGATAATAATAACTGACATTTATAAGATGCTTTGTAGTTTACAGGGATCTTTACATGTTATTTTAGTAAACCCTGCTGTAATAAAGAAGGCATTAGGCCTTTCTTGAGAAGCATGAAAGCAAACTAGGAAACTATAATATATACACAGTCAAGAAACAGATACTTAGTTGGTAAAATTTAATTCGATGAAAACAGAGTAAATACCCCCTCTGTGGATATGCAAAGTTTTGAGATGCGAAGGAAAGAATATGAAATGCATGCACACATACATATATGTATACATATGCATACAAATATTTATACATGAAAACTATACATAAATTCCTCTCTCCCCTAAAGGAGGCAGCTGATGGCAGAGCGAATAGAGCATTAAGTCAGGAAGATTTGAATTCAAATCTAGCCTCAGACACTTAATAGCTATATGACCTTGAGTTAGTCACTTAACCTCTATCTGAGTTTCCTCTGTCATAAAATAGGGATAATAATAGTACCTATCTCGCAGGTTTGTTATAAGGATCAAAAGAGATATTTGTAAAAAATGCTAAGCACCATGCCTGGTGCACAGTAGGACCTGTATAAAACTGTTTATCTCTTTCCCTTTCCCCCTTCCCTAAAAACATTACTACATCCTTACTATTACCTTATCACATTCTTTCACTACAGATCCCTAGCATACAGTAGGCACTTAACGAATGCTGGTGCTTGACTGGTCCCTTCCAATTTCTCTGGGGGCCACCTCCGGTCATCCTGATCTATATCTTGCCACTAGACTCAGATGGCTCTGGGGAGAGAGTGAGGCTGGTGACCTTGCACAGCCCTCCCTCCCTTAGATCCAATTCACTAGAAATCCTTGGCATCACCTTTCTGATGTCATGGTCCTCTTTGAGAAGGAAGGACATACTACAACAATGACAACAACCAATTCCTCTGACCAATTCTGGTCCCATCCCCAATCATATTTCTTATCTAGCTCATATGCCCTATCACTAAGCCAAGCCCCAATTTGCCTTACATTTTCTCCATTGTCAGTGTCCTATGACATTAATTTTAGAAAATTAGATTAATTACTAGGAGAAGCTGGTTCTGTCAGTGCCTGTGAATCAAATTCATCAAAGAGTTAATAAAAGATGTTTTTCTTCCCTAGCAGAAGCAACATTAAATGCTGTTCCCTCCATGGTAGAACTTCACTACTAGATTTTAATGTTCTACAGGCCCATTGTGGATTGCTGAATTTTAAGACTTAGCAATTATAATGCGAACACACTAAAGTACATCGGACGGTTTACAGAGCTCATTAATTCTGGTTAGTCAAGTTTTAATTGCAGCAGAACAGGAAATGAAATATGGAAAGGGCATAGAGGCATGTTTGTTATGGGCACAAGTTAGCAATGGGCAAGGAGCCTCATCCATTGGCCTCTCACCAGCTCTTCTCTCCCCATTGGAAATCTTCCTCCCTCCTCATCTAGCCTCCACCTGACCCTCAGGGCAGCACATCCCAATTAGTAGTGGAAGAGTGATTGAAATGTGCGAGAAGAACATGAGGCCTAAGAGAAATGTAGCAGAAAAGGGAAAACAGAAAGAAGGAGGAAGAGGAAGAACAGGTCCCATATGCTGTTCACCCAAAGGGGCTGACATTTTGCTAGGCATTACATCTCATTCCATGTATTTTTAGTAAACATCAGTCCTCTTCTCATAGTACCTAAGGGGATTTCAAAGCAGAACTCTGAAATATTTGGGTAGGTGTAGAATTTCACAGGTTTACTGTAAAGGGGAATCACATCTTTCTACAATACTTCACAGAGGCTCCAGAATTCCATTCTGGGCTAGACCATTGACCTTCCATGACCGCAGACACTGAAAAGGATAAGCAGGTGAAAGAGTGGACAACGGAACTACCAGGTTCCAAATGGGCGCCTTAAATCACCATTATGGCCATGTCGTGTGTTCATGCATTGTCACTCTTACTAGGCTTTGAGATCAGGGTATCAGGGACACTGTCATCCTTTTAACATTTTTGTATCCTCTAGCACCTAGCATAGTGCTTCATGCTATCTGGTTGTTATTGATTGACCACTGGGAGATTCCCTGTTTTGATGCATCAGTGAAATGCCTTGAGAAGATACAGTAATATTTTTTGAAGTCTCCCCTCCATCCACTAGGATGTATATGCTATAACCAAAAGATGTTATGTTTTAAAGGAAAAGAATACAAGACTGAGAATAAGGAGACCTGAATTCTCACTCCAGCTTTGTCACTAACTTCCTGTTAGTCTTATGGAAAGTAACTTTGCCTCTGGGCCTCAGTTTCCCTATCTGCAAAAAGGTGAAACTAGATTTAGTCCCTTAGCTCTTTTCCAGCTTTAAAAATCTGGCACCCAAAGTGTTTTTAAGGACTCATAACAGAGCAAACCTTAGCAGGTGGACCTCAGGACAACTGTTCCATTGCATTTGAACATAAAACACTAGAGATACATATTCATCTTGCACCAATGGTGATTCCAGATACACCCTCCCCTGCCCCATTAAATCCAAATATTAGGCAAATAGGCTAAAACCTTAGTCATACTGGTCACTCCCTAGGATACTGCCTTCTCAAACGTCCTAACCCTGTACCAGAGTGGAAGAAAAGATGCAGTGGAAAGGAGTTAGAACAGACTACGTTTCAGTTTTCTAATGGTCCCTTGTTACATGACCGAAGACAAATCATGACCTCTTTGAGACTCAGTTTCCTGGTCTGAAAAATGAGTATAATATTATTCACAGTGCCTACTTCATAGGACTGATGAGAGAAACAGAGACAGAGACAAAGACAAAGACACATTTACCTGTGTGGTTCAAATGAGATGATGTATATAAAGTCCTTAAAAAAAAAATCCTAAAACCTATTAGCTATCAGGCGCTGTGCTAATAAGCACTGAGGACCCAAAGAAAGGCAAAAACCAGTTCCTGCCCTGAAGGGATTTAAATTCTAGAAGGGGCCACATGTAAATGGCAGGTAACCTTAGACCAGGAAGTTCTTATAGCTGGGAGGGGGGAAGGAGAGAACAGGGAAGGTCTCTTGCAGAGGGAGCTATTTAGCCAAGTCTTGAGAAAATCCAGGGATTCTAAGTAGAGGTGAAGAGGACATTCCATGTAAAGCGGACAACACATAACAAGGAGATGGGAGACGGAGCATTCTGTTCAAAGAACAACAAACAGGCCCATATGGCTTGATCTTAGAGAGAAGAGAAGGATTATGTTTACCACTATATGATAATTATGTTTGTGACTAAATTTAAATTTGAAGAATCCAAGCCAATGCAAGTGCTATTTTCTCAACCCTTCCTTCCTACTTACCCACTTTTTTTTACCTGTTAAGAAATTCCCCTTAAACATCCTTGCACCTGAATATACATGGTCCCCATTTCCCAGTGTTAAAAAACAAACCATGCAAGTCTTAAAGTATCTGGGGCTTTCTCCGGGACTCTTACAGCATATTTCTGAGACCTTGGGGAAGGGGAAAAAATGCATTCACCCAAACAGATTCCAATCTTGTTTAAGAAAAGGCGAATTAGCCGTAGAAACCACTGTCTTCTGTTTATTTGCCCTTATTTCCCAACATTAATGCCTGGGAGAGTTACGTCGTGACTCTGTGTTACAAACCTGTCAATGGCTGATTTAAGACTTAAAAAGAAGCAAAAACCCGGACAATTATATGAATGCAGATATAGCTTCAGACTCTCTCCTGAGGCCTTCTGTGATTTTTTTTTTCCCGTTCAGGGCCCCATAAAGGCTAAGACTAGTGCTGGAGGCAGATTAGCAAAGAAATATCTGAGAAGAAGAAATCTTGTCTAGTTGTATGTGTCTCCTCTATCTTTAAAAGAGTGGATATTAAAGACACTCTCATTCCTAACTATGAGATTGCAAGAAAAGGCATTTTTCTAAAAAAAAGTTTAAAAATATACATGTGGGGTGTGTGTATGTGTGTGTGTGTATGTGTGTGCACATGCATGATTTGATAAAGTACATGGGGGATGTTTTCTTTTACTAAACGAATCCAGTTTGAAAAGGCAAGATTTTTTTTTAAAAAAAAAAAGCATACCACTAATACATACGTTTTATTGCTGAACTCAGCCTCTGTTGATAAAACTACAGTACTGTAAATCTGGGTAGACACCTGACCTCACTCTTTTTTTTTGAGGGGGTAAGGAAGGGGGTGTGTAGTTCTGGTTCTAGGCAGTGACTCGGTGAGGAAGCCTTTGGGGGGAATTTCAATCTGGCATCTGGTAGGGGAAAAGACCTAAGGTTAATCTACATGCAGTCAGCCCATAAATCCCCTTGCCAACAATAAGCAGAGTCCCTCTCCTCCCCCGCCCCTTTCCTTCTCTTCCAGGCTGTGTGTTGGATTCTGTTGTGACTTCTTTTCGCCTTCAAGGCTGCTCATTGAGGTTCATTTCAACCTGATTTCACTTGTATAGAAAGTTTGAGAGTAGAGGATCACAAGAGGATAATTTTCCTTGGCCCGGAACACCCCCAAGGAAACACACTGGTGCGCCTATCTAGGGATGTTCTTGACTGACAACAACAATTTCAGGTCTTACTCTAATGTAATCAATGCCCTTCATTTCAGCAAATGTTCACTGAGAAGTGGAAAATAATCCACCAGGCTCCCTTTCTCTACCCATCAAAACACACCTAAAATTCAATCTTCTTCATGAAGCCTTCCAGGACTAAGTAACAGAGAGACACTGATCTCCTCATAGCTGCATATAAATAGCAAACTCATAAGGTGCCAGGAGGTCTTCTATTCAATAATTGTTTTCCTATTTTTCATCTAAAATCAAGGAGAGAAAAGGGAGTATGTACTGTATTTTTTCTGTGCAGTCTTTTGCTATTTAGAAAGTGGTTTTAGAAAGTGATTTAGAAAGTGGGAGTAAAAGGAGCATGTTGTAGGTAAGGTCTAGTCTCGTCTTATAATGAGGGATCATAAGCATTTATTAGGTACCTACTGTACACAAGAAACTGCACACAAGAAAAGTAAAGCATTTAGGTGGCATAGTGGACAGAGTGCTGGACTTGGGAGTCAGGAAGAGCTGAGTTCAAATCTTGCCTCAGACACTTAGTAACTATGTGACCCTGCACAAGTCATTTCCCCTCTTTCACCTTCAATTTCCTTATTTATAAAATGGTGATGATAATAATAAGTAGTGATCATGAAATAATGAAAAGCCAAATAAGCAGAGCCATGAGAACTTTGTAAACAGTAATAGCGATATTGTTTTAAGAACAACTTTGAGCAAATAAGTCATTTTGACTATTATAACTATTCAAATTAACTTCAAAGGACATATGAAAAAAGACACTCTCTGCATCCAGAAAAAGAACTGAGAAATAGAAGTATGTATAGAATGAATTTACACACACACACACATACACATTTGTCTAATGGTAGCCATCTCTAGGGCGGAAGGGAGGGAAGGGAGAGGGAAGAAAAAAAAAGAAATTTACATGATAACAATTATATATTTAAAAAGAATAATAAGTTGTACATAGTAGATTTGCATTTTCATGGGCAATTATCCTTTTTATTACGCTGTGTTATGGAAATGCTTTTTTATTCCTTAAATTGAAAAAATTTTAAATTAAAAAGTAATGCTCAAACGAAATGACTTATGTAAAGTGCTTTGCAAATGTGAAAGTGTTATAGGACTGCTGGGTGTTGTTAAAATCAACATGTCAGTTTTAGACTTTGATTGGTGATCACACTGAGGGTGTGGGTATCCCTTCATTGGCTGAGATGGCACCACACTTACACCATCTCATCCTCTGAGATTTTCCTAGTGTGTTATAAGAATTTCTATATTTCTTTTTACATGTCATAGGATGGTACAACACTATTTCTGCAAATTTCTTACCCCTCACTCTTGTTATTTGCCACATCTGTTTCCTTTTCCACCCATACATTTCCTTAATGACAATGTGTCTTGTACAAAAGTCATCAGTGGGTTTATACAGTAGCCTACCTGTTCCTTCCATGCATTTAACCAATTCCCCTTGGGCCACCTTTGATTCTTCAGAGATTATGATAGCCTAGTCTAGTAATTCTCAAACTTTTTGGTCTCAGAAACCCTTTCTACTCTTAAATATTGAGGACCCCAAAGAGCTTTGTTTATATGGGTATATCTATTGATAATTGTATTACACATTAAAATATCTTAATATTATTATGAAAATAGCTTTGACTTTGCATACGCCTTGAAATGGTCTCTGGGCCTTTACCACACTTCGAGAACTACTGTACTAGTCTATGTAATATCCCTGAGAGAAGCTTCGTGGGGGCAAGAAAAAAGTGGAATTTTTGCACCTGGAATCAACTTGACATGTTGAATAAATCTGTAAAATTTCCCCAGTGTAATTCAACCATCTATCTATCTCTTCTTCAGTTTGGTCCAAGTAACTGTCCATTCTCAATGCCTATCCAAGATAGATTTACCTATGTAGATTTGTCAGTCAATAAATATATATTAAATGCTCACTAAATTCCAGGTGTTAAGTACTGAGGATACAAAGAAAGGCAAATGGCGGTCTTTGCTCTCAAAGAACTTACAGCCTAAAAGCACTTCCAAGTGAATACCTTAATATAGACAATAAGCATTTTCCATTTATTTTAAGTTTAGTTCCACTCTCTCCTCCAACCCCCATAGAAGCTGCTGTGCTCATCTCTTACAAGTGGTCATAGGTAAGGTGTGGCCATAATGTTCTGGAGGTCTAGGTTATTAGCACGATATCACTTGCAAACAGGAGCGCATGCAGGATCTCATCACCTATAAGGAATCCCTCTTCTATATTGGATTCTACACAGGCTATTGCAGGCTATAAAAAATCTTGTGTGATCTTAACGTACATACATGTGAGCAACTTCTTGTTGGAAGAAAGCCTTTAAAACTGATTGTTGCTCTATCAAGTCCAATACGTTTTCACAATCAACAAGCAAAGAACACAGCCGAGCATTTTATTCTCTGCCTTACAAGTGATCATGAATCAATAAGGTTGCAAATATTAGCAAAAATCTGTCTACTACTTTTTTTTAATCAAGGATGCCTTTGAAATCTGGGAGAATTCTTAAAAATGTTTGTGAAAATAAAAAATATAGGCAGATGAGTCAATAGTTAGTCATACCCTCTCATGCCTAGTCATACCATCAACTCTCCCTGATTTTTCCTAGAATGTTCCACTGTCATTAATAATGAAAATAGATCATTATAGAAATATCGAAAAATATATTTTCCATCTATTCTTGGTCCTCCTGGTGATTTCATTTATCAGTGCTTCCGTGATGAATCCCAAGTTTTCAAAAAAAAATTTGTCTCTAGTATCTTTTGCTATTTCAAGAATATTTCCTCATAATTTTCTGTCATTCTTTCCTCTACTGCTTTACCAATAAATTTGTATTCTACAGTCAGGAAAGAGATGTATACAGGAAGAGGGAAGAGGAGGGGATAAGAGAGAAGATAGATTCAGAAAGGCATTGCTAATAAGCAAAGGAAAAATCTAACCTCAGAGGATGGAATGTAAAGGGAGGTTTAAAAGAAAAGAGAGAAAGGATGCAAACCTGTGACGGAAGTCTGGAAGAGGGGGAAATAGGTGGAACAGGGAAGTAGAAGCAGATTGAATCAAGCACCGATCATTGATGTTGAGCACACATCTCTCTCACCACCCTCTTCTTTGGAAAGAGGGGACAGAGAATAAAGAGAGACAAAAATATAAAATAATAAGATAGTGGGAAATGTACAATTAATGATCATAACTGTGAATGTGAATGGAATGAGCTCACCATAAAATGGAAATTGGTAGCAGAATGGATTAGAAAACAGAATACAACAATGTTGTTTACAAAAACATAGTTGAATCAAGCTTTAATATAGTTAAAATAAAAGGCTGGAGCAGAATCTATTATGCTTCTGATGAACTAAAAATAAATAGTAAAAATAACAATCAGGATCTCAGACAAGGCAACAGCAAAAATAGACTTGACTGGAAGATGTGAACATGGAAACTACATAATGCAAAAATATACTATAGACCAGTGGTGTGAAATTCAAATAGAAATTAATCCCTGCCGGTGTCATATTGAATTAGGAAATCACAAATTAATGTTATTTTTTGTTGTATTTTTATTTATTTTGTTAAACGTCTCCCAACTACATTTTCACCTGGTGTGGCTCACACTTAGGAAATACATTGTGTTTGACACTTCTGTGGATGTTGTTTGCCCTTCATTTTCAAAGAGGACCAATGACATCAGGATATCTTAGCTTACAACTGGATTTAAGTGAAACAGAGTCACATAAAATTGTCAGACTCATTCTCTCTTCCTGAGTTATTGAAGTTTGGTGGCAGGACAAAAGTCGAGACAACTAGTGATGGCCTGGTATCTTCAATACTGGACCAAGCTCTAAGCATTCCACAGAGCTTGCTTCAGCCATCGTAGCTGTTGGAACAAATTATTCTCATCTTCCCACTCCATTGAGGGAAGTCTTCATATCATTGGGGTAGACACCTCTCTAACTTACCAATGGGTTTGTGGCCCATCAGTTATCCTCAACTTAGTTTAGCCCATCTGCTGAGACAATTTACCAGCGTATGGTCACTGTACATGGTACAGCTTCTTGGAGCCACGAGTGAGACTTGAGTGCTACGTAAATACCAAAGGTGAAAGAGCAGCCCTGAAAAGGGCTCAGCAAGCCCTCACATCAGAGGTGTTAGTTCCCCTTGAGCACTCATGCATAGATGATGAATTAATATCAATACTTAAAATATATGCACCAAGCGGCAGAGTATCTCAATATTAAAAGGAAAATGTCAATGTGATATGGTAAGAAATAGTAAGAACTGTAACAGTGGGGGACATCAATATACCTCTTTCAGACCTTGGCAAATCTAACAAGTAAGTTTGTATTCTAAATTGATGTTACCTTGAGGTGCCTTGGCTATTTCTGGCAAGAAGACTAAATATTTCCTAACTAAGGTGATTTCTGGGCTCCACTGACCTCATCACTGTGGCAAACTTTTGCAAGAAATAATGGCAATCAAGGTCAATATTGTTCAATATCAAGCCTTTGAAGAGGTCAGATTTAATTTGCACTTAGGTATTCGGTATGCTCCTCATCATTATCATTTCTTCTACAGTCATATATATTTTTACTTTCAGACTTAGCTGACATACAGAAAACTTCCTAATTATTACATGTCTCCCACATCAGTACCTAGTTATTTCCTATCATTTAAAATCTAGTCAATTTTCTTGACATGGAAATCTCTTCTCTTCTTTGAAGAGCATATTGAAATACATGGGCATGAAGTTTTTGAGTAACCCACAAGCTTTCATTTTCATTCATGTCTTAAATTTGAGCCATATTTTTTTCATTTTTTTAATCTATGCTCCCCTAGAAAATGCTTCTCATTGAAATCACCAAGTATCAATGTAACACACACACACACACACACACACACACACACACACACATCAACTTGATTTGGAAGATGTTCAAATTCTTCATCACATTCCTCTACCTCTTCATCTCTCCAATAGATGTTGTTGGTACATAAGCTAAAGTTATGATCATGTTCCTTACATTTATTTTTGGCACTGCAAAACAAGATGACAAGCATCCCATGAAAAGAGCTCCTGAAACCAGCTCCACCAACACTTTTACTTGCCTCTCCATGGAGAATGGGCATGCCATCATTCCACTGAGCTGTCACTTCATTTTGAGTATTGGTTTCACTTACAATGAAAATGCTAATCTGGAAATGAATCATTCCTTCTAATAATATGCCAATTCTTTGGTCATTGGACAAAGATCTTACATTAAAGTGCCAACAGATTATCTAATAACTACAGTTTATCATCTAAAAACTGATTTTTAGCATCCTCTGCACACATTTTGCCACTCCACTATCGATACTTTTAGCATGCGTTGTACATGCACTGCCACCCCACTACTGATACTTTAGGAGTGGAAGGTGGCTGCAACTTCATAGATTGCTCTTGCCAAAGAATTCAGTTCCCGGTATCTGTTTTTTCCACAGAAAGTAGGCTCAGTCTGGTGGTTGAGCTTTCCGATATAAAGAAAAGTGGGCCATCACCTCTATTAATCACAGAGTTGGAGCAAGCCTTGACTTTGACCTTTTCCTTAAAACCTCCTCTTACACAATCAGTTGCCAAGTATTGTGCATTTAACCTCCATGGCAATTCTAACATCTCTGCTTTACTTCCATTCACTTTGCCTCTATAGTAGTTTTAGGTCTCCATCTCCTGTACCTCAGAATATTGTGACAGTCTCCTAATTGGTTTCCCTGCTACCAATCTCTGTCCTTTCCAAACTGTCACCTATATGGCTAGCAAGATAATTTGTCTATCAGTATCATTCCCCTGATCAAGAAGTTTCCGTGGCTTTCTACTACCTCTAGGATAATATATGAACTACCTAATTTAGCATTTTAAGCTCTCACTACCTAGCTTGATCTAACCTTTCCAGGCTTATGATACATTCCTCCCCTCCATGAACAGCATGGTCCAGGCAAAATGTCCTATATTCTAGTCTCTAAAATTGGCATTCAATTCACCTCAATCTCCTAACTCCATGCATTTGCACAAATTGTCCTTCATGTCTAGACAGTATTTATTCCTTGCCTCCACCTCTTAAAAACCCTTGTTTCTTTTGAATTTCATCTCATATGCCAGCTAGATCCTCTGGGAAATCTTTCCTGATTCTTCAGCTTTTATTGTTCTCTTCCTCCTCCTCAAATTATCATCTTTATACTCATCTGTTTTCATGTTGTATATACCCAGTGGAATGTTAGCTCCTACAGAGAAAGAATTATTTTTTATCATTGGCCTTCTGTGCCTGGTACCTAGCATGTTGCCTTGAATATAGTAGGTACTTAATAAATGTTTGCAGGATTGGCTTGGACGTTGGGCAAACAACTTGACCTGTTAGGAACTTACATTTCTCATCTGTAAAATGAAGAGTGAGGCCAGATGAGCTCTAAGGTCTATACCAACTCTAAATGTCATCTTCCATAATTCTATTCTCAAAGCTTTCCCAGAACAGTTGAACATGGCAGACCTTATGCTCCACCAGCATAGCCTTCGAGTAGCCATGGTCACCTCCAGGCCATGATGAAGTACTGAAGTAGGACTCTGTGGAAGATTAATGATATACCTCAATATAATTAGATATCTTGCCCATACTTGTTAGTCATAGAAAGCATGAAGCCAAGTTTCTTTTGAGCTTTCTGAAACTTTCTTTTTTCAATGTTGGAATGGTGTAAGTAATGGAATTTTATCCTTTAAAAGGATTTTCTCGATCTGGGATTTATGAACTTTTAATTTTTAAAAGTATTTCACATAATTGGTTTCCTTTATAATTCTATGTGTTTTATTTTATTTATTTATTTAAAAACATTACTTAGAAGAGCTCCATAGGTTCACCGGATTGCGAAAAGAGCCCACGAAACATACAAAAATTGTTCAGAATGTCTTCTATAAACCCAATCCTCCTCCTAATTTACCTTTTTGTTTTGAGATCTTATTACCTAACACCACCTTTTTTTTAGTAACAACCATGGAGTCATCCATGTTAAATGATTTTAACATTTTGCTTATCCTCCTTTATCCAATCAGTCACCAAGTGTTGTGTATTTAACTTTCACAATATCCCTCTGTCTTTCCCCCCAACCCATCCATCTTCCAAATTTCTCTCTTACTCTCTAGGGTGCCACCATCTTTCCATCACCCAAGCTCCAACTCCTTAGTCTCCCTTACCACCACTCCCTAGTCAGTCTTGTTCCAAGGCCTGTCCATTTTACCTTAACATCTCTGTCAAGGTTCCCTTCTCTCCTCTGATGCTCAAGGCCTCATCTCCCTCCTGGCCTGGATTATTGCAGTAGCTTTCTGGTCGGTCTCTGGGCCACTAATCTTTTCCCACTCTAATTTATCTTCCACTGAGCTGCCAAAGTGATCTTCTTAAAGGATAGGTCTGACCCTGTCACCCTCCTACTCAATAAACTCCATAAGATTCTTATTACCTCCAGCATCAAACATAAAATGCTCTGTTTTGCATTCAAAGATGTTCATATCCTGTCTCACCCCCATTTTCAAACTTTCTAGTCCCTTTACATTAATCTCACTCCCATATACTTCCTCTCCCAAGATTGCATTTTCATTGTCTGACCTCACACCTAGGATTCTTTCTTTCCTCATGTCAGTCTCCTGGCTTCCTTTAAGTCTCAGCTCCTCCCCTCTATAGGAAGCCCTCCTGATTCCTTCTTAGTTCTAGTGCCTTCCCTCTGTTGTGTTGACTATCTCCAATTTGTCTTGTATATAGCTTGCACGCACATAGTTACTTGTATATTGTCTCCCCTACTTGACTGTGAGCTCTTTCAATACGGGAACTGTCTCTGGCCTTTAACTATATCCTCGGCACCAGCACCGGCACATAGTAGGTGCTTACTAAATAGTTATTGATGGACATGTCCCCTCTTCTAGGCCTTTATCCACCATATTCACTTCATTTGCTTTCCTTCTATAATAAAATGAATTTGATGATGTAGGCTTTTTCAGTATCAGGCATTTCACGAATACTTCAATAATCCTTATTTCTCAATAGCTAATAGAGGCAGATCTAATCAAAGGCAAAAATGCAAAGTAGGAAGTTGCAATCAATGATCCTCCATCCTAATCTACACACCTTGTTTCCCTTTTCCCTCTCATGTACCTACTCCCTTGGCTCCTGCAGCCTTTTTGATTCCCGCTGGCTACCAAGGAATCCAATAGAAATTCTACTGAAGCCAACATTCTGGACAGCACCCTAGGCATTCTTCAGTCCTTTCCCTCCCATCTATTAAACATCCTTAGCCTTTGCCTTTAGATGTCCTGATAAAAAAGTAAAGATTTAATATGATAGCCTATAGTCAGCCTACAGCAGAGACTTAATCCTTTTTTGGGTCATGAATCCCTTTGGCCAACTGGTGAAACCTATGGATGCCTTCAGAATAACAATATATTGCATACACTCATAATTGAGGAAAATTCTCAATTTTAGAAAATAAAGATGATTTTTTTCCCATACAAGTTTACAAATCCCCTGAAATCTATGAGGATTCTGGGGGTCCCATCCAAGGTTGGGGGTTGGGCAAAGGGCTAATCAGATAACATTTTTATTTAATGTCCTTTTCCCCCCTCTAAGTTTAGAAGTTGATTAGGCCAGACAAGGGACTGTAGTGAATGCTATCCTCTCCATTCCAGACACCTTCTAATACAGATGCTCTCACTCTACTGCCCTCTCAATAACCCCCTCAAATAGTCCTATAACAAGGAATATCTTTCTTAGGAAGTACTTGTTACTCAAAGAGTTTGGGGGTTGGCTGAGCATTGCTGTAGAGGACAATCTGGCCTTCGAGCAGGCTGTAGTAGGTAGCAATTCCTTCTCTAGCTGATCTTGATATCTATGAAAAAGTGATACACCGAATTCTACTGTGCCATGTCAACTCAGATGTTATTCTATTGGAACTACATGTTGCTGATCAAGACCTGGGATCTGTGTCAGCTGAGCCTCCCGATGGACCTCCATATCTGCCAGTGCGTCTTCAAGGACAGCTTTCGTGCTGAGCTGCCTCTGCAGCTCAATCTACAACCTCTGAAGGGTCCTACTTTGTTTGGTGACTTTAATCTTGCTGATCTGGAGTTATTCCATATAAATAGGTACCTCTTGTTTTAACTCCCTATCCTGCTGGTGACCTAAGCCTCAGTATCCTTCCTACATTTATTTAGCCAAGACCTCATACTAGTCTCTCATGTAAGTCAGAATCCATGTGAAGATTTGCCGCCATTGGGAAACCCATCAGTGCCACCATAAGCCATGCAAAAGCTGTTGCTGCTGTTTCTGTCCTCCTTAACCCCACCAATCCCCAGCCTGTTCGACACATGGATGCTTCTCCCTCAGAATGCAGTCTCACTTGCAAAAGAGTGTTACTAGACTACAGCCCAAGAGTGGAGGTGGATGATGACTGGTGGTAGCTGTAGGAAGTCATGGTGATTGCCTGGGAGCCTCAAGGCTGGGACTCTGGAGACCAAATGGGTACTTGAAGTCAATGCCAGAAATCATCTTCATTGTTTTTAAGCCAAACAAACAAGTAAGTACAAGTCTGCCTTGGCACAAGCAATGTGTGAGATATTTGTGGAGCACAGAAGCCTCTCAAATTACTCAAAGAGTTGGCTGTCTATTTTAAAGATTGGTTCATAAACACAGGACCCAAAGAACACTGGCCCTTGAAACTGTGGCTACAATGTCTCCTCCTTATAAGGTATTTATGCTGTGTTAGCCATTTGCCAAATGTATCAACACTTCTATTGATACCATTAGGAACCCAAAAATCATCATTGCCTTTTAACATGTGTCTAATCAAGAGTACCACTCTTTTAATGCGCATATGCTAGCAGAAATTTCCAGTATCACAAGATACATCTCCCTCGGATTAATTAACAATTTAGCATAAGTAGAGGGAAAAAAGTTCACTCCAGGCACTTTTTGCAAATGAAGACAAAGTACGAAGTTCTTTCACATGTCTTAGCACATTTCTAAAAGAATGAAACTGAATACCTGGAATGATATCATGGAGGCAGTAATTTAATTCTTAAGCTTTAACAGTTTTTTTTTTTATAATTTGAAGATTCTTAGTACCTAGAATCATAGGTTTTAGATGGAACTTACAGGAAGGAGCCTTGGAGAACACCTACTTCAAACCTGATCATTTTACAGATGAAGAAACAGAGATGCGGAGAACTGGCCTGATTGTGCCTGAGGTTATCAGTAGTAAAGAAAAGAGCTGAGATTTAGGCTCAAGTCACCTTTTCCAAAACCCACTGCTCATTTCTATAAGGTCTTTTTAATATCAGAAACAATATGCACACACTCTGTCTACCATAAAAGTATTACTGGAAAAAATGGCACTTGATTCACATTTTGACAGCTCAGTAAATTTTGCAAGTATTTTTCATGTCTCAACTAAATAAAAAGGCAGAGGAAGAATTATTATCCCCACTTTTACAGAGAGGGGAAATGGAGGCTTAGAGAGGTTAACTTGCCTATCCAAGATCACAAAGCAGAGTCTCAGACTTTCTGGTTGGAAGCCTAGCAGTCTTTAGGTTATTTGACCCTACTTCTTATTCCTCAGCCTATAGCTAGCAGTGAATTTCATCATACCATTAATATGATTTGAATGTTCATAAAAGGCGATGCTTAACTCTTTCTCACAATGAATATATTTTAACTTACGTGCGAAAAATACCTATCACTTCTACAAATTGTGATTGGAAAGTACATTCATATCTTACTATCAACTGAGAGCACCCTCCCCCAAATGCTGAAACTAAAAAAAATAAAACTTCAATCTTTGGTCTACAAAATATACAAATGTTTAGTTTGTTACTGAATTGAATCAAAAATGCAGAGTAAGAATTTGGTTGACTAAATCAACTTGTTTGAGTCATATAGATAGTCAAAATTCAGAATTACTATAAGTTGACCCCATGTAGCAGGAACCCAACCACACTGACTTCCTAGGACTTCCATGACTAGTGAAGACAAAGGGAATCCTCCCACATGCACACACATTCCTCCCTTAACTCCCTAAGACACAGCAACAAGTTAATAACTAAGGTCATCCCTCCCAGTTACCACAGTAGCATACACACCATAATTTGAAAGAACTGGAAATCAAGCCAACAGAGCATTATTTATCAAGAAGTGTGATTCCATCTCTAGTAATAGAGGTTACATAAAACATTCTTCTGTGCTCCCCACATGAGTTCTCCTGTTTTCTCTGCCAAGGAAAATAATCTCTGAAAGGGAAATGAAAGAACAAAAATGGTCACTGGAGAGTTGGTGCCAGAGGAAAGTAAGCAAATATTAAGAGAACACATAGTTGTCCTTGAAGAAATCAAGTCACCCAGCCCAGATAAACTACATCCTTAAGTATGAAAGAACTGGCAGATATGATTTCTATGCCTCTATGATGACATGAAATGCACAGAAAATGAGAGAGGTACTTCAGGAGTGACAGAAAACAAAAGGTGTCTGGATTTTCAAGGGGCATGATATTGGGGAAAACTTAATGATTGAGCTATCGAAAAGGTGGAATGGGTTCCCTTAGGAGGTGATATACTCTCCTTTATTGGAGGTCTTCAAGTGGAGTCTTGGATGATTAGTCATTGAGATTACTTTGGGTATTGGTTGGACTGAGTGGTGACTATGATCAGTTCTAGTTCGAGAGTTCTATGATTCTGTGAAAAGCATAGGGGAAGGTTTGGAACTCGGCTAGATTTTCCTTGGTGTTACGTTCCATTATGCCTCCTCTTTCCATAAATGAATGTCTTCAACATTATCATAATTTTTTTAAAGTCTAAACCCAACTAACAGGCTCTCTCCCCCACCCATCCAGAAGTGGAATGCCAAGGGAGATGCCATCACTGAAGAGTCCTAATCTACTCATTCTGCCCTTTCCAAGTTCTGTTGTTTGAGGGCCTTGAGTGTGTAACATATTTGATGCTATGTTGGACTCATCAGCAGTGGTACAGCTAGAGTCACTGCCATGATGAAAGGATTAGAAGAGGAAGGTGTTAAATAGTATTAGAACCTATGGTCAATAAGGGTAAGAAAGGGAAGTAAGACAAAGGTCTGAATAGGAAATGCAAGATTCAAAGAACAGTTTACCAGAGATCAGAGTAGGGAATCCAGGTCTATTAATAGGTAAGCATGTTCCAGAGAAGCATGACGTGGAAACAAAAGCTACAGATTTAGAGTCAGATGTTCCAATTTTTAACCACAACTCTGTGACCTTGGAGGAGCCATTTCACTTCCTTGGCACCTGGTTTCTCCATATGCAAAACGAAGAAAAGGGGAAAAGATAATTTAAAGGTTCTACTAGAGGACTTCCAACAGAAGAAGATAGAGAAAGTAGACCAAGGCATCAATAGTCAGAAATGAATCTGATTTTAAGGTAAGCTTCATCTCAACCAGGAGCTTCTTATATATTTGCTACCAGGAGAGGAATTGATTCTAATGCACAGGAAGGCCTAAGCCCATAGATATACTTACATAAATAAATATGCTTAACTGGAGAGAAGGTTGGAGGGGTGAGGGGTTGACAAGAGGGCCACTGAGGAGATAAATAAAGATTCGATAAATTTGTTTGAAGGAACCAAAAAGCATACTGCAATTTAATTCGATAAACATGACTTGGGTCCTGATAATCTCTATATTCACATAACAAGTCTCATGTCTTTCCTCATTACAGTGTAGCTAAGAGCATCAGGAAATCTAACAGGTAAAAAATTTCCAATAGCCAGGGGAGTAATCTCCAGAAAAATTGGAAGAGTGGGGAAAAAAGGGAGAACTTTGTCTCCATGCCCAGGAGGATGAATGATTAGTGGTCTCCAAGACTCAGACCACAGGGATTAAACCATTATCAACTGGCAAAACAAAGGTGAACATTCCTCAAAGTACAGTGCTCAATAAATGTTGACATTGCGTGGTAATAAAGTGCAACTATCCTAGAAAATGCCGACTAAATAATTACCCACCAAACCTGTTGTCAAATCCAATTAAAGAAAAAGAAAATCAAAGGGATTAACCTGTGGAATCTCATGTGTGATGTGTTTCCAGATGCCACAAAGGATCCCCAAAGTGACTAAGTGTATCCAATAGCCTTTTATTTTTGAAGAAGAGTCTTTCAAAAACACCAGTTTGCATCTTGAGCTCTTCAGTCCTCCCACAAAACCATCCCCCAATCAAAGGGGGACTCCCTGAGCTGATCAAAATGCAAATAGGATGGTTCTCACTCCCCCACTCCCACCCCTTCCTTTGATAGCTGGAATAAAGTATGTTCATCTCAGTACACCTTTAACTTTATCATCCAGTTAATTATAAGGATGTCAGACACTTCCCTTTACTGAGAGGAATGTGGAACCGTCGAGATCCACCCTGGGCACACCATTCTCCTAAATTACGGCACAACATACAGCATCCTGGTGAATGAAAGCAATTAGAAGAAGGAATTGTTGCCAAGTTTTCTGAAGACTCATGGGCCTCTCCCCATTCACCTAATCTGGATGTGCCCATAGAAGAGGCTAAGGCACAACCCATTCTCATTACAATATCTCTAAAGCTGTACATTTGGATAGGATCATATGATTGGTATTTTACTAGTCAACATGTGTCAGGTTTAAAAGACACAATGAATTAAAACGTGGGGCTTTACTGGGATCTTCTTAGCTTTTCCAATAGTCAAGCACAAAGCAATAAATAAATCACCACGTATTTGGTCTAGGTCCATATTTTGGTCTAGGAACTCTCCCCCACCTTAACAACCACATTCAAACAGAAAAACTGGTTAAACCATTGTCCATATGATCAGTTGCTCACTATATTCAACCAAAGCAATGAATGAACAAAACAAACAAACAAGAAGTCTAGATGTAATGCAGCATAGTAGGAAATTACAGAAGCTCAAAATTCACCTAAGTAAATTCCTATGCCTAACACATCACTTACAACTCATGGCATGTTTCTAAAATATCAGCCAATTAGGTAATTGATAATAAAGCATAGATTTAGCGTCTAGAGATTTTTTTTAAACATTATATATCAGAAAGGTTAAGTAATTTCCTCAGGTTACCACAATTTGAATGACTTTTAGACTATGACATGGCTCACAAGTTAATAAATGATATGTCATTTTAAAAATTCTTTCCTAGGTTGTGAAAGTAACATAAAAATAAACCATGGGTGGGGGGAGGGGGTGCCATGAAAGTCTCAAAGAACTATTTTCGCATCCAATCACAAATGACAGATCTCTTACTTCAATTCACCAGCTTGTACTTGTATAACTAGATGCTAAAATGTGCCAGCAAACAGCTACCCTGTCCTCATTTTCCTAGTGAGGGGTGAGTCAAATCACAGTGTGAAATGGGGTCAGCTGCTTTGCTAGGGATTTGAAATCATGACAGAGAACTATCTGGATGTGAAGCAATTAAGTCTGTCCAGTCATGATGGCCATTTAATGAGCTTCCTTGAGGCAGAAGGGAGTTCACTGTACCTGTCTCAAATAGGTTCTGATTCGCCATAAAGCTAACTTAATAAATAATTTAAATGCTGAAATATTCCAGCACAGAGACTTTCTTGCTGACTGTGTAGTACCTGACTATGCTGTCATAAGTGGAGACAGCAGTTAGGAAGTCAACCTGTGATTGGTTCATTCAGAGAAAGAAAACATACCAACCCCTTACACTGTGAAAGAGTTAAAAAAAAATCTTAGTGGTTCTTTCTCCTAAGATACAGGTTAAGAGTTGAGGCTACTTGTGCTTGTACTTAACACCCATTTATTGGACACAATGGACAGGTCCTGCCTCCTGTGTCATGCTGCTAGCAGGCATGGCCCTGGGATTGAATTAATGGTAGGAAAGAGAATGTCCTATAATTGCATGAGAAATCACATACTGCACTATTTAACCGGCAAAGCCAAGTGGTTTCTGGAAGATGTTAAATTAACCCAATGGGGATTTGGGACTATTCTGTATGAAAGATTTCTTTATTCATGAGAATAATTGGGTATTGAAAAACTATCATGTATCTATCTAGATTTGAAACTGCCAACTGATAGGTAAAGTTTCACTTCCTCCCTTCCCCCTCACACTCTCTTTCCTTGGGTCCTATGGGTTTTACCCAGCCAATTATTCAATTTTCTAGCTTTAGTGATGCCCCAAGTCCTAACTTTAGGGCCTATCAATGGTCCTGGGCCCACAAAAGGCAGATACATACCCTGTTCTATCCATTGCCTTCAGTCATCAGAATAACCCCAAGAGAAAGGAAATCACAATAACAGGAGAAAGGAAGGATAAAAGAACCTTCCACCTTTAAGGCCAAAATGCGAAAATTAGTTTCCATTCGGAATCTTCTAGGAATGAAGGAAAGTGCACGTTCTACCATGACTGTATTTTTAAAGCATTTTTTTTCCCACCATTAAATGTATAATTTAAAGGGGAGGAAAAAAAAAACCAGGCAAATGCAGGGAAAGTTCACCAGTTATGAGGTAATTGCATTAACGCAGAGAGAAAAGGGAAAGTATGCAAGAAATCCTGATTGGCATTTCTCTGTTTAAAAGGAATTATTTTCCAATACCTGAGCATGCCCAGAGGAGCTGTCTATGAGCAGCTGTGAAACAGAACCTTTTTTACTTCAGGGTTAGTGCAGGGAGCTCATTAGCACGGGCTCTCCCCTCAGCTAAACGGCCTTGTTTGCATATTGAAGCAATAGAATGTGAAGGTGTTAGAAAGGAAGAATTGCTCAGCCGCTCCTGACTGACGTGTCTATCTGGGCTCTTGTGTTTACAAGAGAATAACGAGGCTGCCCCAAAGCCCCTACTGGGTCTGATTATTATGCAGAGCTTCTTAGATTATGTATAATTGATATCCCTTTTCCCTCCAGCTAACCAATGGCACCTCTCAAGAGTAATGCTAATTCTCCAGCATCTTACCATCCAAGCAAACACTGAAAATTGCCAGCTTTCTCTCTGCTTAATAATTTTTAAAGACCCAAAAGCGACATTTACATTTTTTTTAGAAGCGCAAATGCCTGCACGATTGGTGTGGCTTTACTGCTTAATAACAATCATGGAATCAAAGAGTCGAGAGATGGTATTCAAGGGCTCACTTTAGCCTATGCAATTTTGTGAGAGTGAGTGAGTGTGTGTGTGTGTGTGTGTGTCCGCACTCACATGTGTGTTTGTGTATGAATGTGCATTATGGCCTAGATTGAAATATACTGGAAAAATACAGTCATTTCTTTCCCCCAAATGCCATATGCCATCACTGTAACAGCCCCTCTGTTGGGGGTGGGGAGGAAGTGGGCTACAACACTCCTCCAAGGAAGGCCGCACTTCCACTTCTGTACCCAGGTTACCTTTGAAGACTTTGGGATTATTAGTAACATTTGACCGACGTATTCAAGTATGTAACCAAATACAGTATGTAACTTTAAGCTGTGTCACAGTACGTTAGAAACTTCAAGGACCTGAGCAAGGGTTCTTGACGTTTTGTGTGTCTTTCACCACTTGCCATCCTGGGGAGGCCCATTGACAGTTCTAGGAATAAGGTTTTTAAATGTACAAAATAATTACATAGGATTGCAAAGGAAACAGATTATGTTGAACTGCGTGTGTGTGTGTGTGTGTGTGTGTGTGTGTATTTTTAATTCATGGACCTAGGCTAAGAAACTTACCAATAAGGAAACTAAAGTCCAGAGAGTTTAAACGATCTGCCCAAGACCAGGTAGGTAGCAGAGTTGGGGCTTGAACTTGTCTCCTGATGGCTTGCCTTTTTGCTATACCTCATTGTGCAGTAGATAGAACACTGGACTTGGAGTCAGGAAGACATGAGTTCGAATCTTATTTGAGATCCCAAGGAACAGTATGACCATGGGCAAGTCATTTAACCTCCTTCACCCTCATTTTCCTCATTAGTAGAATGATGACATTGGACTCATATGATGACATAGGACTCAATGACTCCTAAAGGTGTCTTTCAGGTCTAAATTTATGATCTTAAGATCTTTGTGTATTTAGTCCCAACTCATGTCAAGCCAAAAGATTTTCAAAACACCCCAGTGGCAGCCTGGTTCAAAACAGCCATTTGAGAAGTGCCAGTCATACACATTATCCCATTTGATCTAGTCAATAGCCCAGGGAAGTGCCATTACCACCTCCATTTTAGAGATGCCAAGAAAGGCATCTCTGCCTTCCCAGAGAGCTTAAGTGGTCACACAATTAACAAACAGCTGATTCAAGTCTCAAATCCAGGTTTCCTGACTCTTTTTTACAGTCTGATAAAGCCTATGGACCCCATCTCAGAATAATGTTTTTAAATGCATAAAATGCAAAGCATAGCATTTCAAAGGAAACCAATTATATTGAAAGACAGTGATCAAAAAATTTAAAAACCAAGTTCTCAGACTCCAGGTTAAGAACCCCTGCTCCAAAATCATTTTTTTTTCTTTCTGCTATGCCGCAGCACATAAAAATTTCAAGGTTGAATTGAATCTATGCTCCGTCCAGCTCAATGGCTTGTCTTCTGAGGATTACTAAATGCCGTTTTATGGAGAAGTCACTTCTTCACTAACACCAACCTTAGGTGGATAGAAATGTACCTCATCCTATTTTTCTGGTACTGATTTATGGCAGTTACCTCAATTTAATTCTGATTTTAAAAATTATGTTAAGTTTCAAGGAGGTAATTGCTTTTCAGTGTATACCATAGTGTAACTCCTCCATGCAAGGAATAGTAGGAGGAGGAGAGGAGGGTACAGAAACCAAACTGAAGCAGGTCCTGCCCTAAGGAGCTTATACTCTAGTGTGGTAGAAAAGGTAGTACACACTAACATTTGAGTCGGTGAAAAGAGAAAGATAGGGACATTCTACTTCCTTTATTCTCTGACCACCCAAAGCTCTGCTTCCAATGTATTCTCAGAAAACAATAAAACATAAGGAACATGATCACAGATTACCCAAACAAGGCCAAACGCGGTGGCTTTCAGTGGAAAAATCAGACTCTGAAAGACACAATAGTATTTTCATTCAAAATTATGTGGGCTCTAACCTTTGTTTTGGTTCAGACGAACATCCCTCAGCTTCTGATGCTTCTCCAAACCTTTGAAGTTGAAAACACTGATTTTTTTTTTTTAGGAGAGATCTCAATTATATACACAAACACACACACGCATACCTTGAGGAAATGTTGAACACTTTGAGCTTTGGGTTGAAACAAGAAGAAAACAGCCATTTGCAAGGTGTCATAACAGTTCCATTTCCAAGGCAGAAACATATAATCATCAGGTCCATGCCTGGCCTTTGGTGGATGAGAGGTAAGAGTAATACACTTTCAAAACATAAGAAGTGGGTCAAGCCTGGCCTGGGTTAGGTCATAGCGCATTTGTTTTTCCATGTTCCTCTTGGGAATGAAAAAGAAAAAAAAAGTATAAACCTCAAATAGATAAAGTATTCTGGTGGCAGTTTTTAACCTAATCCTTCTTCCTTCCCATGGTGATTCCTCTTTTTTTCTGCACAGAGGTAGCCAAAATATAGAAAGAAGGAATATGCAATTCAATGACGCCAGGGAAATGTCTTTAAAGTCAAAAGAGCTGGGATCAAATGTCATTTCTGCTGCTTAGTACCTATATGACTTCCTCTAAGTTACTTAACCTCTAAAACCCGGTTTCCTCATTTGTAGAATGAGAAGGTTGGCCCAGATGACTTCTAAGGTCCCTTACAACTCTAAATCTATGATGCTAAAATGGAGAAAAAGTAAAGAAGATACATAGCTGATGCTCATCAATGGGGAAATAAATGGCTAAACAAATTATAGTAAATGAATAGAATGGAGTTTTATTATCCTCTAAGAAATGCAAACTATAATGAATACAGAGAAGCATGGAAAGATTTCCATGAACTGATGCAAAAGAAGTAAACAAGAAATTAATAAATATAACAGCTACAACAAAGTAAGTGGAAAGAACAGTCGAAATACATTTGAACGGAAGCATTGCAAAATTACAAAGAACAAGCATGGACCCAAAGAGGAAATATGAGAAGTTCCCTACCCTCACTCCTGTGTAAAAAGAAGTGTGAGATCCACATGTGTGGCATTGCAGAGATTTTGACTTTTTCTATCTATTGATTGATTTTGCTGATTTTTCTGTTCTTCTTTTTTTCCCCTTTAAAACACAATTTGATGAATGGGATAGCTTTCTGGGAGAAGGAGGGGGAGAGATTTATGAGATGTAAGAATAAGAGATAGCAATAAAAATTTATTTTAAAAAAGACAAACTACAGACTTTAAGAAAACAGTTTTATTTCCACATCTGTTGGCTTGTTGCCTTTAAATCACAAGATTGTAGAGAGGTAACCATGTTGCTTTCATCTGGGGACATAATACAATGTTCTTGGAATATTTTCCTTGGACTTTAGAACTTGAACTCTTTGAATGACCTTCTTCAGGGCTGAGGTCACTAAACATTCCATTGTGTAAGATTATCTTATCGTTTTGTCTCTGTCTCTCTGTCTCTGTCTCTGTGTGTCTCTGTGTATCTCTCTGTCTCTGTCTGTTTGTCTGTCTGTTTCTCCCCCCACTCCCCCACATTTTTTTTCCAGAGCATCTGAATGCTCTTTTTGGAAGATCCTCTCATTGTCTTTTGCCGTCCAGAGCAAACTGTCACAGACAAATGGACCATGTATCAATTCATTTTGACTATTAAAGGTTATTGAAGACTTTGAGCCCTACCAGCAATGTGCTATAACAGTAAGAATATCCCTCTTCATGTTTAGCAAATATGATGGTCTAGTTCAGGCGTGGGAAACCTGCAGCTTCAGGGCCGCATATGCCCTCTAGGTTCTCAAAGGCAGCCCTCTGACTGAATCCGAACTTCACAGAATAAATCCCCTCAATAAAAGGATGTTTTCTACAAAACTTAGACCCAGACAAAAGGCCACACCCAAGGACATAGAAGACCACATGTGGCTTCCAGGCCGTAGGTTCCCTACCCCTGGTCTACTACATACTAATCAGTGGTAGCCACACTTGTGGATGCTGGAATCTTTCCATGGTCCCTCTCTCTCCTCTACAAGTTAACCTCTGGCAAGGAAATCCAGAATCTTCCTCCATTAATCTCACAAAACAATATTAAGCACTTCCTTTTTTCACTCACTGTATATATTACCCAAGGAAGAGCATTTCCTTAGGGACAAAGGAAATGAAACAAGTTCTCTCAACAAAGGAGAAAAAACAAAGACAGGTGTTATTTCAGTAACACAAGAGATCTCTACTACAAAACATCTGATGCTAGTAATATATAGATAATTGAGTGGCGGATTTAGAGTTAAAAGAACTGGGTTCAAATCTTGACTCTGACACTTACGTTGCCTGGGCAAATCACTTAACCACTGTAGGCCTCAGTTTCCAAATCTGTAAAATGAAGAGGTTGGACTAGATGCCCTCTAAGATCTTATCAGACTCAATAATTTCCCATCCCTTATGGAGAAGATAAAAAGATATTTTCATAAAAAAGGACCAAAACCAAAATGTGCATTCCTAGTTCACCCATATTGTTGAATTATTTTCTAGTCCTGTCGACTCTTTGTGACCCCATTTGAGGTTTTCTTGGCAAAGATACTGGAGTGATTTGTCATTTCCTTCTCTAGCTCATTTTACAGATGAGGAAACTGAGGCAAACAGGGTTAAGTGACTTGCCCAGGGCCACACAGCTAGTAAATATCTGATGATGGATTTGAACTCAGGTCTTCCTAACTTCAGGGCTGGGGCTCTATCTGCTGAACCAAATAATAACCTAAACCATGAGAGAAATAACAGAATATTCAAAAGGTCTGGGATTTTACCAACATGGGTCGCTCCCACCACCAACACAGACCTACAACAGTCTTTGTCTTAGTGATTAAGTCCCAGGGAGATACTTGAGGCACAGAGAGGTTAAGTAATTTGCTCAGGGCCAAATAGCTGGCAGATGTCAGAGACAGTATTTAAACCCAAGAACTCTACTACATAGTCCCTACATCAGAGAAGTTGCTTCAAGGAAATTGGTGGATGCTCTGTTATTAGAAAAGTATGCATTTAATCATTAGACTTTTATGAACATTGAATTTAAAAAAAACATTAATAAGTATATGAGAGAAGGGTATGCATGTGTATGTGTGTATTTGTCATCCACGTAGGTTATTATGACCACATGGCTCTGTCTAGGTATGGATCAAAGGGAAGAGTGAATAGATATCTCCTCCAACCACCCTTCTTTAAAGGAACCTTTGATTCTTGCCAGGAGGAGAGCCAAGATTTAAGACCATGAGACTGACCACTCTACACTGACGGGGCGGGTTGGGAGGAGAGGAAGTGGGAATGGTACTAGAGTAGAATTATTTCTATTCGTCTTCTTAAATATTGTTAGTCACAGGGAAATAATTGTTAGTTTCAGTCTTGAGTTCCTGAATGCTATCCCCAAGGTATGTGTATGTGTTTGTGTGTGTGTGTGTGTGTGTGTATGTATGTACCTATGTATATATCTCCAAGGCTTCACTCTTCCCACCAAAAGCCAGTTACAGAAAGACCACATACAGTCAACAGCAAATGAACCACTTATACAAGTCAATAGCAAATAGAAATCAAAGACATTACAGAGATGAGAATAGACTAAGACTCTTGGGATACCCTATATATCGGACAATACCCAGAGCAAATGAGCTTTACCAATCAGAGAAAAAGCAGACAGACACAGAGATATAGATACAGAGAGAAGGAGAGAGAGATTAAAAAAAGGAGAAGGAGGAGGACGAGGAGGAGAAGGAGGAGGAAAAGGAGAAGGAGGAGGAAAAGGAGAAGGAGGAGGAGGAAGAAAAGAAGGAGGTAGAGGAGAGAGAGAGAGAGAGAGAGAGAGAGAGAGAGAGAGAGAGAGAAGAAGAAGAAGAAGAAGAAGAAGAAGAAGAAGGAGAAGAAGAAGAAGGAGAAGGAGAAGGAGAAGAAGAAGAAGAAGAAGGAGAAGGA
>CM053623.1:56733212-56756116 GCA_028646595.1 Phalanger gymnotis | reverse complement strand
ACAAACAGAAGTAACACAGTCCCTGCTCTCAGGGTGCTCATATTCTGGCAGTGGAGACAACACATGTAGGAGCTACAAGAAGATGGAAAAGTCCCATGGTCCTTAGAGTGCAGCAAGGTAGATGGTAATGCATCTCCTTTACTGTCCTTTCCACTGACAAAACCCTATCAGTTTCTGGCATTGAGCCGTTTGATAGTGCCGAGAACCTTGGTGACAAGAATTTTCTTTGCCGAGTTTTCAGTAGGTGTGGCTGAGGCAGCTGATGGAGCAGTGAGCAGGCTGCATCTCTTTCCACAGTGGAGTTGCTTCCTAGGATGAACAAAGGGCTGAAAGCATCTCTATTCCAAAGGCTCTTGTGTCCAGCATCCCAGTCTTTGTCCATCAGAGTCTGAGAGGGGATGGTGGTCAACATGGTGGTAATGATGGTTTGACTTGCCTGACCTATTCTGCCTCCGCCTCTCCCTCAGGATGCCCCATTGCTTCAGTTAGGCTGCCTTGCCTGCCAAGCGACTGACAGCTGGTGGAGATGGGCTGGTCCCTTTTCCACACAGTCTGCTACTCAAGATGATGGCTGGGAAAACTGACAGTGGAGTTCTCACTGGGACTGAACTGTAGGAAAAAAATTTCTTTTGAGAGAGGAAAGGGGTTGTACTTAGAAGTCCTGCCCTAATCCCCATCACCCTCAGCAGCTCACTACTGGGCTTCCTATTAAGTCATGTGCTGGACTAGGACCCTAAAACATCTGATCCTATGAGAGGTCCAGAAAAATAAACACACACACACACACACACACACACACACACACACACACACACACAGGAAATACTTCCCAAAGCACTAGACTGAGAGTTAAGAGCCTGGCCTCTCGTCCTTGTTCCACCCCTGACTAGCTGTGTGTCTTTGGCCAAGGTATCTCGTGCTAGGACTAGGAGTTCCCCCAACTCCCACTTGGGAGCCAGGCCTTGAGAAACCTCAAGAAAAATTGACAACTGGCAACAAGTTGCTTTTTCCATAAGCTGCGTAGTCAGTCGGGTTTTAGACTTGGAATCAGACAGACTCCAGTTCTTGCCTCAGACACTTATTTAGCTGTGGAACTCTGGACAAGTCATTTAACCTCTCTCTGACTCCGTTTCCTCACCAGTAAAATGGAGTCAAAACAACACCTGTCTCACAGAATTGTAGTGAGGGTCAAGTGAGTTAAAATTGTGAAAAACAATTTTCAAACCTTCATGTCTTATATAATTTAAATTTTTTTCATAGATTAAACAGCAATAAATCATACATATCTCCTTGAAAAGCAGAGACTATTTTTAGATAAACTAAGACTAAAATGAATATTTTATTTATTTGGGGGAGGGGAAAATCTAATACAGAGGTACAAATCTCCTTTAAAAAATAAAAATAGCTAGCACTTATAATGTGCTTTAAGGTTTGAAATAATTTACATTTGTTAAATGATTCTATCCTTTAAAAAAACCTACACGATAAACACTATTATTATCCCTACTTTACAGATGAGGAAACTGAAGGTGGAAAAGTTAAATGAATTGCCCAAGGTCACATTTCCATAAGTGTCTGGATATGAACTCTGATCTTCCTTGCTTCTAAGGTTATATTACTTACCTTACTTATAATTTTAATTATTTGGGAAGCAAGAGAGCAATGATTTCCCAGAAATTGACCCATTTGATCTCTAAGTAGCCTTCTTACCTGTCTAGGCCTCAAATTTATCTCCTACAGATTAGGGTTGGAGGGAGGAGGGGGAGGAGAAGAAAGGAAGGGTATCTTTAGATCAGGAATCTGGGGTAGGGAACCTGTAGCCTTAAGACCATACGTGGTCTTCTACATCCTTGGGTGCAGCTGTTTGACTGAGTCCAAGTTTTACAGAACAAATCCTTTTATTAAGGGGGCTTGTTCTATGAAGTTTGAATTCAGTCAAAGGACAGCACTTGAGGACCTAGAGGGCCACATGTGACCTCAAGGCTTCATGTTTCCCACTCCTGAATCAGATGATCTCCTAAATACACACTTCATCTCTAACATTCTGTGATGCCAAGGGTCTGTGGACCATCCAGATAAAGGGGCTTCCTTCTTCTCCAGCCGTGCTACATGCTCTGCCAGATCTTTTCTCCAATAGCTGTGATCATTCATGTAAATGTGTGTCACATTAGCCATTCAAAGGTTTGGTTTTCTTTTTTTTAGTTATTGTGTTCTGTTTTGCTTTTTACATTATATTAGTTTTCAGTGGGATCAATGATCCTTTGGACTAGGTATCAAGCCAAATGGAATAACCAAAGGAACTCTACCACAGCCTACTTAATCAGATCATACAGAGACTGCCAAAATAAGGAAGGGAGATGAGATATTGATTACCTGAGAAATGCTATGTCATAAAAGAGGCAATTTTTAAAACTGGTGAGCATAATGGATATTGAGAAAGAAATGTTTTCCTCCAATTTTGCTTGAATTACCTGGATTATACAGAGCTCTATCCTTCCCTTTGCTGATTCAGGCTCAGCAAAAGAGGCAGATAATGGGTTGTCTTTAGAAGAATAATTTGACTTTGATAAAAGAATGCAAATATCTTATAACCCAAAGAAAAGGCAATAGCCTGCTGGGTTTTTTTTTTCCTTTTCAAAACTAACAAAATAGAACACATCTGGGGTTTGCTCCATGTTTGAGAAATACTTTGCAGAGCACCAGCCTGGAGGCACTGAAGGAAAATTTAGCCACTGCCTTTCTAGCCTGCCAATATGATGTATATCTAAAGGCAGTCTTCCTTTTTTCCATGCCATACCTAATGATCTATCTCTTCCCAGCAAGTAGGGGTCTGGGATATGAGATCAAATATTGGACACTAGTTAAAATCCAGCTGCACTAGAAAGAGAGTTGTTTTGCATAAAAGGGACTTTTATCAACTACTGGCTTCCCAAGGGAGGCTTCCTTCTCCTTCAGGGAGGCTTTAAAAAAATCCAGCAAAAATGAAAAAAGGGGGGAAGGGGTTCCTTTTTTTATTCTTTCGTCACATTTGCTAAAGCAGGAACTCGACACAAATGATTCAGTGGCAAAAGTCAATAAGCTCCCTCCAGAAGGAAGAAAAAAGACAGATGTTACTCCGTGTGGTCTTAACTAGAGACAATTCCCCAGTCCTCTATAATCACACCACCTTCCGCTGCCCAAGAGTCACTCTACTCCAATATTCCTGAGGGCTCTCTCATCAAAATCAGTGCTCACAGGAGGAATATTATCGATAAATTTGAGGAAAGGAATTCAGCAGCAAGAAGTACTGAGGTGCGGAATTGAAGATTCTATGAATTCATTTGTATGAGGAGCTCCTGGCGTGGGAATTCCCCTCCCAACTTCCCCAGCCCTTGTCCCCAAAGCACTATGCCCTTCATTCAATCAGAGGACATGGGTAAAAATTTTCACTTTACCTCCTATTTCCTGAGTGACCTGGGCAAGTTACCTTATCCTCTCTGGGCCTCAGTTGCCTGTATAAAGCGAGAAGGTTTAACTTTAGCCTATGAGGTAGGCTCCTTCCAAATCTAGATCTATGATACATGGTTGAAGATAAACACTAGGCAGTTGTTCAAGGTACGCAGAGGTTAAGTGACTTGCCCAGGGTCACACAACTCATAAAAAGTGGAAATATATTTTAACCCAAGTATTCTTGACAACTATCCATACTGCCTCCACAGGCCCAATACAAAGCAAATAAATAAAATGGTCTTACTTTCTAGGGCACTACCTCTAAGCTTATGATCCAAGGCTTACTGATTTTCCTGTAAGGAGGTAATCAACTGTGTCTAGTATGACATCGACATGATTTTAATCAAATCCAAGATTAATACAGTATTCGATCAGAAGCAAACATCACCCAAAGCAGTGCCATTTTCCCCATCATAATTCCTTCAAAGATATGATCCTCAGGAGTCCTCAGTCTCCTAAGTAATCCACAGCAAAAAGAAGCTTGAGAATCACTTGCCCTATTATCCTTGACTTAAGGAAGACATCACTGAGGCATATCCAGAAAGGACATAAGGTCAGTTGCAGAGGGAGAACAAACACCCTTACTTCTTTGCTTTGTCTGTTAGACAAAAGGAAAGTGCATTTGGGCTGGTGGTGAGTGATGGATGAAGCACAGGAGACATAAGGTCAGACAATGAGAAAAAATAAAAGAGAACATACAAAAATGACTGTCCTCTCTTTAGTTCCTATTGCCTGAAAATATATACATATACATATATTATACATGCATATACATGCATATCTTTGCTAATCATGGAGTACATGTGTTGTTTACAGGTTTACTTAACTTTATGAACATTTAGAATTGGAAGGAAACTTGAAAATCATCCAATAAAAAAATTTAAAAATAAAAAATTTAAATTTTTTTTTTTAAAAATTTTAAAATTTTTAAAAAAATTTAAAAATTTAAAAAATAAAATAAAAAAATAAAAAATCATCCAATGTATCCCTTCCTTCCATTTTAAAGATGAAAAGGAGAAAGCAAATTACTTATCCAAGGTACCATAGAGAGGTAGTTAAAAAAGAAAATGTTCAGTCTAGAACCTAAGTGTTCTTCTTCCCAGTCTGGTCTTCTTTCCATTATCTCATGCTGCCATTATGTGTGACCAAGCTCACACATCAATTAAGTAGTGCAGCCTGATTCAAACTGTGATACATACAAAGGAAAAGTAGAGGAAGGATAGATTAACTGTCTGCAAAAAGAACTCTGTTAGTTCTACCAATTAAAGATTAATTGGTTTTAACAAGATACCCTAAAAAAAAAAGAAAAGGCAAATAGCCCAGATAGGCTATACCTGTCAACCAATAACAACTTAGCTTTCTCTGCCAAAAAAATGACTGGAGAGGGGGAAGGGTGACCTGGTGAACAATGATATTAGAAATGAGAATATCCAAACTGAGCTAGCCTGGTGCTTGGGAGGTCTGTCACTAGGGCAATGCTCAAAATTCTTCCAGCTTGGTCGGACCTGCTAGAGATGAGGATCTGGAGGAATATGTCGTTGTTATCCCCAACTTTGGTGGTGAGGACACTGAGGCTGAAAGAGTTTGTGACTTGTCCAGGGACACACAGTTAGTAAGTATCTGAAGTAGGATTTGAAGTCAGATCTTCCTGATATGAAGTGCAGTGCGCTTTCCACTCTGCCACCTAATTGCCTCCATTAATATATCCTTCCAGAACCCAGAGGCAACATAATGGGGCTATGGTAGAGGATGATCGGGCAGCATAGGACAATACATTGCAAAAGAATGTTTCGACTTGGGGCTGCAGTTCTTAGAGCTTCAGCACTGGTTCATAATTAATCAAAGTACTGAACATTTCCAGGTAGCAGGCTAGGTGCTAGGCTTATAAAGTTGGAATAAAAAAAAATTAAAGTCTGCCTCCAAGGAGCTTTCATGATACTTAACAATTGGTGAGACTTTTACAGCCAGTGAAATGAAGGAGAAGGCTCTGATTTACAAGAAAAAGACAAATAGGACCTAAAGACTGTGTATTCATAATGATCAAGCCTGAATTTGGAGAAGACATAATAAAATGCACTCTCCCTTTTTTATAGAGACGGGGAACTAAGAGTGTGAAATTATGCATATACTATAAGCCTTTGTTAACGGGTTGCTTACTTTCACTGAATTCTTTCCCACCCTTTTTAAACGTCCTTAAAAGAAATGGCTCATGGGGTTGCATATATATGTATGTATATAAATATATATATATGTGTGTGTGTGTGTGTATACACACATATATATGTATATATATGCATATATGTATGTATATGTGTATGTATGTATGCACATGAACGTATATATGTACATATTTATATATGTATGCATGTGTATCTATATGTATTTATATATATATATGTATGCATTTGTATACACAGATGCTATGTTGGTAAACAAAATGGGCTCTTAGCACTCAGTTCAACCAAGTACCCTTGAAGAGTTTGGCCTTTGTTTCCTTGATTAGATTTGAGAGTCCTTAGTGATCTCCTTGCCTCAGGGGAGGGCCGAGTTTACACATGAGTTTGAGTGACATGTTTGGGACATCAGAGGATTTTAGACCACGTGGGTTTAAGTTGCCTCTTTGTGATGATTCTAGGTCACGTGGGGTTGCATGTGTGACTCACCCTTGAGACCCTGAAAAAGATATAAAACCAGGGATTTGCTTTCTCTTTTTCAGAGCTCCTACCCACAGCTATGGTGGTGTGTGTGACTCTGGGCCAGCCCTTGTTATGAGCTCCCAGGCTGAACTTAGATGTTGGTAACTATGAATTGTATTTGGTCTGTCTGTCGATATTTGTAATTTGTTTATGTTTTGCTTTGAAGTTCAGGGTGCTGGCTTTTTCTCCCGAACTAAGTGAACGATGTCTATATGCTGAATTAAAGTAAACTTGTCAACCCCTTAATGTTGCTTTCCTTAGTAAAGCAGATCAAAAGAACCTGGGCTTTTGCAGCGTGCTGGTAGAGTACTTGTTGTTGGGCTTGTGTTGGTCTCTTTACCCCCACAACAGCTGCTAGCCAGATTGTTGAAACAGATACATATATATGTGTATATATATATATATATGAATGTATAAATAATTATCAGTAAAAATTGATATTAACAAGACTTTGGATACAACTTTCCTATATTTCTTTATCAATTATCAAGCATTTATTAAGTACCTACTGTATGCCAAGCACAACATGGGGGATACAAAGAAGAAAAAAATAAACCATTTTTGTTCTCAAGGAGCCTATATTCTTATCAGGTTTTCTTTGGAATAAATACACAAATATCAGTTCTTATTCTGTGGGTGTGAATATTGGGCATTTCTCAAACAGCAGAAGGTGTTCTTCCCCTCGTGTTATAAAGAATCATTGTTAAATCAAAAACCTCACTTTGCAATTTTCAAACCCATATGACTAAATTACAGCTTTTCACTTTTTGCCTATCCCATCCCCATCATTGCTCCTTTTTGTTTAATGGAGGAGGAAGAAGGTTGCTAAGTTTCTCTCCTGGTTGTCCCTGTGATTGGATATTCTAGAGGATTCATATGTGCTTTTCAGAATGCTAACAGAAATGCAAAGTAAAGGAACAACTCTATCCATCTTGACAAACTTGGGAGGTTTAAAGACAAATAAAAAGGAGAACTTCTGTTGATTTTCTCTCCCATTTGTAAATATTTCCTCTAGTTATTGGAAATGAATGTGGTAAAAGGGGTCAGGCAGGGGGAGGGAGATGGGCTAGAAATTCAGCAGAAGGAAAAAAAAGCTTTTCATCTTTAAAAAAAAAGTCCAAATCCAAGGCCCTGATGGGCACAGACAGACTCCCTAGCTAGGTCAAGGGAAGTGATGTCATGGTAATGAGTAGCAACAACAATACTTTTGAAAAATATACGTACACACAACTTACCAAATGCCTCCTGGACATTAAATCAAGAGATAAGCTCTGAGCAGTGTGGTATAAAGACTAAGAGAGTTGGCAAGGCTTCCAGCACACTTATAGCCTTGTGACTGTGAAAACAGGGGTTTTCCAAAAGCCTGGAAAGACTTGTCTGCCTGACTGTCTGTCTCAGTTCCTCCTCCTCTTCCTTCTTCTCTTCCTCTTCCTCCTCTTTTTCTCCCTTCTTGTCCTCTTTCTCCTCCTCCTCCTTTTTCTTTTATGCTTGGCTACTTAACTCAGAAATCTATTACATGTCTAACTAAACTCTCTCCTACACTATGGAAGTGACTCCAAGGTGCAAAAAACAGGAGCAAAAATGAGATGAAAGAGATTTCAAAGCCTCCCTTCTCACATACTCCAATATTCTCAACTCCCACCCCTGGGGCTCATCCTTCCACTTGCCATCTGATTTGGAAAGTTCAGACACAAGACCATGAAGTTTAGAATGCCAAGCCTTCAAAAAAAAACAGAAGCTACAATAAATTTTTTTTCTCTTAATTAAGGGAATATTGCCCACAGAGTTATGGGTGCTTAACAGAGCTAGAGACCTAAAGCATTAAGAAATTTTTTTCTAAGCTGGTGGAATCCTAATGCACTACAGCAGGGGTGGGGAACTTGCAGCCATGAGGCCACATGTGGCACTCTAGGTCCTCAAGTGCAGCCCTTTGACACTTGAAGACCTAGAAGGCCACATGTAGCCTCAAGGCTGCAGGTTCCCCATCCCTGGACTAGAGCACGTCCAAAAGAGGCTGGTGAGACAACTTGAAACCACCTCTGAAAAGGAGCTGACAAAAGAAACTCAGACTTTGGCTTCGGAAAAGATTTAGTGGGCGATGATAACTGTTTTCAAATATTCTTACGGAAAAGGGTTAAGACTTGTTTTGCTTAGCCCCATAGGACAGAACCCCCGCCCCCACCAGGATCATGTATGGAAGTTGCAAACACAGATTAGACTCTTAATGAAATCAGAGCTTTTCAAAAGTGGAATGGACTCTCAGGAGTTCACGAGGGTCTCATTAGTGGAGGCCTTTGAGTGGAGGTCGGGTGGCCACTCATAAGGGGTATTATAAAGATGATTGCTGTACTGGTACAAGTTGGAACAGATAAACCGAACTACTGGGCTCTCTGAACTCTTATTTTAGGAAAGAAAGATTGATCACAGGCCGGCTCTGATGGCATCTCACAACAAATTTAAACATCTAATCACTGTCTATAAGGCTCGCTGCTAGGTGGCACCTTCCACCCCTGATTAAACAGCCAAAAAGAAACTAAGCAAGCCTTCTGATCACCCTGTACATAAGTGTGCCCACTTCATTTCCTTAGGCTTATCCAGAATACACTCCCCAAAACCAAATGCTACTTTAACCTCACCTTCCTTACAAGGTTATATCAGATTGTCACCTAGCTTGAGTTTTTCCACTGGGCCCAGTTCCTGTGTAGCCTCCTTTCTTATTCCATAATCCCTGGTTAATTAGCACTTTTTTGCATTTTCTGGTCAAATATAATTAGCGACTGAAACATATACAAGTCAATTCATATTACAGCATTTAAAAAAAAACCACTTGAAAGAAAAATTTTCCAATCTCCCCAATTTCAAACAAAAACTGAATCAGAAAACAAAAGAATATATTCATTTCAGTTCAGTTAGTGAGATTTAGAATTTATGTGTTTCTGTCATTCATTTTTACACAACAAATGCAAAAACCATTAACTAAGCATCTACTATGTCCGAGATACTGTCCTAGTTTGTGAAAATTATATAAAAATGAATGTCACTGTCCCCACCATCAAAGAGCCCTTAATCTAGTATGAGAGAGAGAGGCAGCTAGACTTGGAGTCAGGAAAATCTGAATTCAAATCCTACCTCGGATATTTGGTCACTGTGTAACCCTGGGCAAATCACTTAGATTCTCTGAGTCTCAGTTACTTCATCAGTAAAATGGGAACAAGGATAGTATCTGCTTCAAGAGGTTGTTATGAGGATTAAAGGAGTTACCAGAATAAAGCACTTTACAATCCTTAAAAGGACTATAAATGCTAGCTAGTATTATTAGAAAAATATATAAAATAGTTATACTAATTGAAATATAAGCAAAATTGGCAAATAGGCAGGCCCACTAGCACTTTCCATAAGGCAAATTCAGAGAAGAGGCACAAATTTAATAACAAAAACAAAACCTGATGGCTTCAAAGAGGGAGAAAAAAAAATCTGATTTGGGATGTAAGGGAAGATTCTTAGAGCAAGTATCAATTACCTAGGCCTTAAAGGGTGGGAAGGATTACAAGAGGCAAAGACAGTGAAGATTTCACTGGAAGTATTGAGTAAAAGCCTGATTCAACAAGCAATTCCATCCAGCAAGCATTTACTGAGCATCTTCTACATTCCAGGTACCATGAATGTAAAGGTAATTAGAGAACCACAGTTCCTAGGCTTGGCATTGGGGAGAAAGCTGCAGGAGGCGTTAGGAAGACCTGAATTCAAATTCTGACACAGACATTTACTAGCTATGCTACCTTGGCCAAAGGGTCTAATTTTCACTAGCCTTAAATTCCATATCTACAGAATGTGATTGAGCTCCAGAGTTTCTTCCATTTCTAAATCTATATATAAGCTCCATAGTTGTTCATAAATACTGAAAAATGGAACGAACAAAGGCAGATCCATCTAACCTTATTTGGTCTGACTGTGGGATCTCTGGGAAGAAAAGGATAGCGATCTAACAATTTGTATTTTTTAAGTAGTAAACCAGCTTGTTTTTTGTATAGCACTAAAAGGTCCTGAGATATTTCTTAGCTTGTCAAGTGTTTTGCTACTGAGATAATGACACAATTCATGTGGAAGAAAAATGCAGAGAGAGGATATTGTGGATGGTGGATTATTGCATCTTAAGTTTCTGGACACTTCTCCTAGAGAGAGAACAATAAAGTACGGATTCATGCAGAGTTGGGAGTTTATCCTTGCGCTGGCCTAAGTTTCAGGGAAATCCACATCGGTCCCCCTTTCTATTCAAGGAGTAATTGAGTGTTAATTCCACTGACCTTTTTTTGCTGAAGCTCTTCCATCTTGGGAGCATTAATAGCTGTCAGGCAGCATACTTTACATAGCTGTCTACTTAATGTTTTTCTTTTGACTGAATTTTTTTACCTGAGGCATTTCAGTCATGTAACTTCAGCAATCAATTTTGGCCCAAAGCAGCATAGACCTCAGTCACCGAGAGGCAAGTATTTGCATGCCAGCTTGCAGTTTAAGCACCAGGGAAAAGATCTGGGCCCATGCAGACTTAAGAAGTAGGACTCTTGAGTTGGATCATCACAGTCAGCTAAATTATCTGGCATGTAATTATCCTTTGGTGTGTGTGTTTGTATGTGGGGGGAGGAAGTGGACAGGGAGGGGTCTTGTAAAATGTTAATCCCTTTGCTAACTGTAATTGCTTTATTGAATCTAAATTAATGTAATGTTATGAGACAAATCATGAAATTCTAATGGCTACATACAAGTCATAAAAAAGGGAAAATACAATGTTTGAAGCATAATTTAAACTAGATTGTACCAGGATAATTAGTCTTCAAGATTATATTCTATAGCGGGATTGAGGCTGCTTTCCAAAAAATAGTCGATTCAAGAATTTCTTTAAAAAAATCCATGCCAGTCCAAGGAAGTGCCACACAAATGCATGATTAAGGAAAGCACTAGAAACTGTTTATAGACAGAATGGTGTTTACGTTAGATGCTTTTCTCTCCTTTCCAAGGTTTTATTATACTCTCTGAAAGGCTATCTGGCTCTTAGGACATGAAGGTTGTAAAGTACAGCTTAAGAAAGTTACTGTATATGTCTTCCCTGTCAACCTTTCATTTCAACGCCCCTACATGCATAGAATCTCAGACACCTTCTTCCTGCACATTAAGACTCCCAGAAAAGCTACCCAATACTAATAGTACTCTGTGAATATGCATTCTCTCCGAACAACAGCTCATGAGTCCCTATCAATGTGTTTCCTTTTATTACTTAGTCATGAGGCACAATTTGGCCAAAGTAAAGTCATTTAATGAAATAAGTAAGAAACATAATAATAGAACATATCACCCCATACATGGAACACAGTCTCTCCCAAATACAAACACTACTGATGGGGAAGATAGATAAAACCTAGGGAACATTTTTGAAGGAATACGCACATATGAAATTTTTATGGCCAAGAAACATGAATATTGTGTCTATAGACTTCTAATAAAATGAGCAACTCATGTCCTGGTACTGCTCTCACTAGGCCAGTAACCTGCTAGTCTCCAGTGGCACGTGGATTCTGCCAGGGAGTGCTAGTCTCTGCCAAGCATTGCTTCCTGCTAGTCTTTTGGTTGAATTTTCACCTCCACAGGTTTTCTGGCTCCCAAGTTTCTCATTGCTACCAGTTTCTGGAGAAGAACAGACTTTCCCATCGTCATGCTAGCTTAGAGCTCAGAGGCTTAAGCTTCGATTCTTCTAGTGAGGGGGATAAACCATACACACAGCTAATATCAGACTCAGGAGATCTCCCAAATGCTTCTCTCTCCGTAAGTAGTCTGTCAATTCTCAAAAGCTTAACTGTGTACATGCATTTTTTTAGAGATAGTCTACCTCCAGACATCAAGATATTTTGGAACATATAAAAGTCAACCCGCTAACTAGGGCATTTAACCTATCTTTTTGAATTCCCTGTATCTAGGAATGAATTCTAGTCCATTTTCTGAAATAGCTAATTTAAGGATAGAAATTTGTAAGATCCTTAAGTATCCACACAAATGAAAAGGAAAGAGGAAAGCAAGAACAAAAAAAAATCCTTTGTCAGAGTACTGCCAAGGCATTACATGCCACCTCCATTCTTTCTTGAAATTTCTGCCTTAACTAAGTATATGTGGCTCTCCAGGCTTTGAAATCTACTTAGAGCATCTTACTCTTAATACTGCTAGCTTACTCATAGGCGAGATGGGTAGAAGTTTGAACCAGTTGGTTTAGGGCCATGTGACTGTAGTTTAAAGGATAAAGAACATAGTCTAACTGAGGTGAGATTGGGTATTCATATAGTAATTATTGACAAAGGCTATTCTCAATTCTTATTTTAGTATTATAAATGTAACACCAGACTCGAAAGTATCTCTTCCACAGACTGTGGATAAGGTCATTATATCTTTAAGAGAGAATAAAATCTTTAGAGACTGCACCTTAACTGTCATTCTGGAGTCTGCTTTAACTATGATGGTTAGAGATGCTGGGAAGGCATGGAAAAAGGACTAAGAGAATTTCTTTCCTGAGAGATGATTGATTGAACTTTTCTCTTGCAAAAAAAATATTACGAAAGGAATTCTTGAAAAGAGATTTTAGGTGCCACCCTGAGAGAGCTAAATGGTTTAATAACGTTTCTATGATTAGTTGGTTAGAGGTGATGCTGGGTATGCTCTTTCTCATTGTTGATACATAGTAAATAATTATGTCTTCATTTTATTGTTTCTCTTACTCTGTTAATAAATTATATAACAGCCTTGATATTTATTTAGACCTGAAAGATTGGGAGTTTTATATAGAGAAAAATGAGGGAAAGCTTATGGGAAAAGGTTTCTCCTGCTTATTTGATAAACAATACTTGATAAACTGCGGTAGGGGCTCAGAGCTAATTAATTAATAACATTGATATTACAATTTTAATAATGTGGTAATATTGAACATACCCTTTATTTACCTTAAGTAAGATATTTTATTCTCTCTATGAGGGAGAATAATTAAGATAATGACTCAATAGCATGGAAGAAAGTAGTTGCAACCCCACCTAGGCTACAGATCAGAGTTGTCAATACCTTTTTAGGGAGCTATATAAGGAAGCACTTTCTAAAAATGGGAATAATCCTGAAAAGAATTATGCTGCCTCTGGAAGTAACAGTTTCTTCACAGAGGTCTTCAAGCAAAGACTAGATAAATGACCACTTGTCAGATATGTCATGATTGTTATTTGGTCATTTAAGTTGCATCTGACCCTTTGTGACCCCATTCAGAGTTTTCTTGGCAAAGATACTAAAGTGGTTTGCCATTTCTTTCTCCTGTTCATTTTACAGATAAGGAAACTGAGGCAAGCAGGGTTAAGTGAATTGCCCAGGGTCATACAACTAGTAAGTGTCTGAGGCCAGATTTGAACTCAGGAAGATGTCTTCCTGACTCCAGGCCTGGTACTCTATTCACTATGGTGCCAGTTTGCAGTCTTATTATGTTGTGGTAGAGATTCTTATTCAGGTATGGATTTGATAAGATGGCTTCTGAAGTCCCTTGCCATTCAGTTTCTATGATTCTCTAAATCTTCTTCAACAAAACTTCATAGTGGATATGGAAACATTTTTGGCTGCCAATATTTGATAAATTTTTCCCTTCATTCAGGAAGTTACTTATGTCTATAAGGAGTAAAAGGGGAAGGGAAAAAATATTATTAAGTACTTAATGTGGGCCAAGAACTCGGTTAAGCATATCACAAATATTATCTCATTCGATCCTCACAAGAACCCTAGGAAGAAGGTGCTATGATTATCCCCATTTTACAGATGAAGAAACTAAAGTAGAAAGACAATAAATGATTCGCCCAGAATCATGTACCTAGCAAGTGTCTGAGACCAGAATTGAACTTAGCTCTTCCTAACTCCAGGCCCAGTACTCTATTCACTGTGTTATCTAGTTGCCTTATCATGCCATAAAATAAGCACGATAAATATTTAGAGATGGTCTGATTATTGCCATTTTATTCTAAATAATACTTTTTATAAGCTCCCAAAAACCAAATATTAGAAACTGCATCCTTTGCCAAATTCAAAAAGGAAGTGTACCGTAAGCAATGCTCCTTTGTCTGACTAATTTCTCAATATAAATGTGACTTTCAGTTTCAGAGTTGTTTTTTTTTAATATTCTAAGCCTGAACTCAAATATAGGGCCCTGATATGCTTACACGATCAAAATTAGGGCAAGACACTGATATTAGAAACAAGTATTCCTTCATTCCTATATACATAATCTCTAACAGCCTTAAGAAAGGGTCTCTAGTAGCAAGAAACAAGAAAGTGAAAAGAGGGAAGAGGGACAGAGGCAGAGAGTGACACAGAGAGACAAGGATGAAATGAGAATGGAAAAGGGATGGGGAAGACAAAGTGATGGAGACACAAAAAGACAAACAGAAAAAGAATGATACAGAAAGATGAAGAGAAAGAGGAAAAGAAAAAAATGAAAGAAGGAAGGAAAGAAGGCAGGAAGGGAGGCAGAGAAAGAGGGGGGAGGGGGACAGGGAGGGAAGGAGTGGGGAGGGGGGAGTGAGGGAGGAGGGGAGGAAAGAAGGAAGGAAGAAAGAAAGGAAGGAAGGAAGGAAGGAAGGAAGGAAGGAAGGAAGGACGGAAGGAAGGAAGGAAGGAAAGAAGGAAGGAAGGAAAGAAGGAAGGAAGAGAGGGAGGGAGGAAGGGAGGGAGGAAGGAAGGAAGGAAGAGAGGGAGGAAGGAAGGGAGGAATGGAGGAAGGGAGGAAGGAAGGAAGGAAGGAAGAAAGGAAGGAAGGAAGGAAGGGAGGGAGGGATGGAGGAAGGGAGGAAGGAAGGAAGGAAGAAAGGAAGGAAAGAAGGAAGGGAAGGAGGGATGGAGGAAGGGAGGGAGGAAGGATATTATAACCATTCTAAAAAAGCAGGGTAGACTGTGAGAATGCATGAAAAAGAAAGTGAAATCAGATGAAAAGAGGTGCACATTTGTGCATTCCCTAGTACTTTCAATAGCAAGATAATGAGGAAGAAATGCACTGAGAAGATAATATGTACTATAACCTTTCAGAGAGCAGAAATAAGAGCAGTAGATGGAGTTCATGCTGGGGTACAAATTGCTGTTGTTTTCAGTTGTGTCCAATTTCTTTGTGACCTCATTTGGGGTTTTCTTGGAAAAGATACTAGAGTGGTTTTACATTTCCTTCTCAACTTATTTTATAGATGAGGAAACTGTGGTGAACAGGGTTAAGTGACTTTCCCAGGGTCACACAGCTAACAAGTATCAGAGGCCACTTCAGAAGTGGATGTTTCCAAAGGGATTTCTTACATGAGAGTTAGACTAGATTATCTCTTGGGTATCATGCCTGAGATTCTACAAGTCTGTGCATCTTTCCTCATAGAGCTTGCTTGGAAAAGGGCAGGACTTATCAGATGAGATTACTACTGACCAGACTGTCAAATGTATCTCCCTAACAGATCCTTTCTTCCCTCCATGAACTATCTTTGACTACTGCAGGTGAATCAGCAGTAGGTCTCATTAACACAATGTATTCTCCTTTCATATGGCATCCTTAATAGACAGCAACTCAAAATGTTTTACCTAGGCCATCAATCATCATAAACCAAAGAGGAAAAGAAAGTTTTCACAATGAGATTTCAAGAGAGGAAGTTATTAAGTGGCACAGATGTAGAGGAGAGAGAGAGATTAAGATATAGGAGCCAACAGAAGAAGGAAATTGTTCTGTAAGTCATAAAGGGAAGAGGAAAAAGCAAAGACGTAGATGCGAGAAGCATTATAATTGAGCATTTATTTATCACCTACTATGTTCAAGACATCATGTTACAGAATAGTGATAGAAAAAAGATAAAAGTTTAGTCCTGGCCCTCAATGAGTTGGAGGGAGGGAGAGGTTTGTAAGAAATATGGTATGTACAGGAATAAATATGATATAAGATTAGAATCAAAGATCTAAAGATCTCTGAAATCTTCTAGCTTAATCTTTTTATTTTACATTTGAAGAAACTGAGGCCAAGGGAGGTTAAATGACTTATTCAAAGTCATAGGGGTAATATGTCTCATCATTAATATTTGAATCCACTTCCTCTGACTCCTGAGTCAGTATTTTTTCCAAAGGACCAAGCAAAAAGTGGTAGTAACTATAGAGAGATTTTAGCCAAATACTTTCCAATCTCTAGACCTCAGTTGTCTTATCTGTAAAATGTAGTTGAGATAAATTATCTCTAATTTCCTTCAAGTTCTAAATCCTATGATCCTTAATAAGCTCTAAATCCTATGATCTTTAATAAATGCTTGTTGAATTGAATCCTTCCTAAATTTTAGCACCTTCTGGTCTGAGGAGTTGGCTTGTTACAATGGACCCTATTTCCTGTTGTGCCAAGAATATGTTGTAGGAAACATTGGACTAAAGCTAACAGCTGAATGGGTGGGCTCCTTCCTTTACACCAGGCTCCTTGCGAGCCATGTTCTTATGATCTAACAAGGTCTCACTGTCGATTATTTATTTTTACCGTTTGATCTATATCATTCCCCCAAAATATCATTAGTTCAGCACTGCCTGACAGGTCTTATCCTAACCTGGCAATACAAGCGAGCACATGCTCAGGTGTTCCCTCAGGTATTCCTGAGTTCTGGAAGAAATGATAATATTTAGCAACAATCATTTAATGCTTTTCATCTTCAAAGCTCTTTTAGAAATATTACCTAATTAACCCTTCCAACTTCCCTGGGAGGTAAGGAAGTATCATTATCTCCTGGTTTCAGAAGGAAAAACTGCAGTATAAAAATTAACCAGCAAGATCTCTGTCATAGTCAGTAGTCGTGTCAAGATTAGACTGCAAGGCCTTTAAACTCTCACCTCCTCGCTCAAATGGAAGACAGTAGGAATATGAGTGAAAATTTTCTATTTCTAACTAAAATCATATTGAATCTGTTTTAGTATTATTAACAATAATAAGACCTATAGCACATTTTTTTAAAGTTTAAAATGTTTAGCTTAAGTTTAAGGCTTTAATAGCTGAAAATGGCACTAAGACTTTTGAGATATCCTGAATAATGGCTTACAAGTTAGAAAGTGATTTGCATATATTATTTCATTTGAGAACTTTGCAAAAAGCCTGTAAGATGTGTAGTACCAATACTATTATCCCTATTTCACAAATAAGAAAATAGAGAATCAGAGAAATATAGTGATTTATTTAAAGTTAAACAGCTAACTAGTCAATGGTTCAAGTAGATGAACCCCTCAGTCTCTCCTTCAGGCACCTTTTCTCCATTCCCATTGAGAACTCCTTCCTAATCCAAGAAGCCTATATATTTTCCTACTCCCATACCAAAAAACTGCTCTCCAGAGAAGTTAAAAGTCATTAACAGCAGCTCATTATTAGGCCTAAAGCCTGATAAGGTGAAATATTACCTTTCCCAGATGCATTTGATTTTTACTTAGAGAGAAGTCTCTTTTTGACCTGTCAAAGATTCTCTCTAACTGTGGAATGTCATTATCAGTGACCTGGGATTGGTACAGTGGGAAAACATCTACCCTGGCATTTTATATGTAGTGGGAGCTTAATAAGCATTTGTTGAATTGAGATGAGCCAATCGAACCCAGTCCCAGAACACATGGATTCTAACCCTGTTTTCACTACTTGTTAGCAATGCAAATAGGCAAATGACTTCACCTCTGTGTTCCTCAATTCTCATTTATACACAGAAGGAACTATATTATTGCAACTTCAAAGTTCTTTTCTGACTCTAAAATTTATTCCAAGATTCTAAAGGATGGGTTATGGAGCAGAATCCAGGAGCAGCAGACCTCAACTAGACATATGTTACCTAGTGATGAAGTCTCCCTGGGTTGCTGGAGCACAGATGCTTGAGTAGTAACCACAGGTTTGTTGAGTGATGTTACATTGCCAATCCATCTGTTGGGCACACTCTAGGAGTAAGATAATGAAAAGCAAGGTAGCTAAAAGAACAGCAACGTTAAGTACTAGTCAACATTCTCAAGCTCCACTATTATCCCCTCTCAAGCCACGCGAAAAGGGAGAACAGTTAAAAAGTGAGGAAGACTGACCTGAAAGAATCCAAAATGAGCTGGCTCTTTATAGGGACAGTCACTGAAACATCTTATGCCACATTGAGGGCAGGTCTCAAACAGTAAGTGGTCAACCTGAAGCCAAAAACGGGCGTTCATCTACTGGCACTGGAGTGATTTAACTGCACTGAAGCACGTAGACAGCAGCAGAAGACACATCACCTTGCTTCTTAGCCAGTATTCAAACCTAGAGGCCCTTCAGAATGCCAAGCCAGAAGTGGACCAAGAACTTTCTGCAAAAGTCCTGCTTGGAGGCCCCTAGAAAGCATCCTCAGAGTTTTCTCCCGATGCTACAGTCTTCCTTCACATCAGTTTCCTTTCCTTCCCACCCCCTTTTTTTCTTCTAAATTTAGGAAAGCAGCACTGAAATTTTATAAGGTACCAGAGATCACTTCCTGTCAAGTGCCCTGCTGTGGAGCCCAGCAGAGAGAAAATATCCCAGCCTATTGAAGAACATCACTCTCTCCCTCCAGGGACTTTTCATACTGGATTCTCTGGCTCTAGAGAAGACAGTTCTTACTGTGTTTTCTTTAAAACTCTCTGAGGGCAAGTAGCCCAAGAAACAAAGTCTGATGACTGTTAGAAGTGATGATACATTTTCAAATTGCTGTTGTATGGTTTAATAGCAGTAAATGTACTTTTTACAGTTCATCATAATATTTTTTTAACAAAAACTGAACCAGTACGCTCTGTGATTCTCATTGTCTGTTCCCATTAACAAGGCTCACGCAGTCCCTTTTTCTGGAGTAAGAAACAAACAAATGGAAATGAACAGTGATGAAAACACATTAATCCAGTCATAATCACTCCTCTGTCATCCTCCACTCCCAGCGACTTGGGCCCAGGTGCCAAAGTGGCTAAGGTGACAGGGTCCATGGATAATGATGCTGGCAGCTTCCAAGATGCCTCTGGGATCTGTCACATTGTTCGGCTGCTCATTGGCTGCCCCAGCTGCCTTGTTTCTTTGAATGCCGTTTCCTCTCCTCTCAGCTTGATTTCTCCACAATTTGCACATACTTTACCACTCATGAATAATGCCCCCATTCAAATCTATCCCTGGATACAATATATTTTGGAAGCCACTTAGATGGCAAAGGTGAGTGATTTGCCCAAGCTTGGATTTATTTTCTGAATCCCACTTCCCACTGGTTTTCTAAATGCCACCTCCTGATTCACAGGCTTTGTCTCATTGTCATACTATTATCATTTAGCATGTATCAAGCATGCACAGTGTGCTGGTGTTACAGCAAATGAATAAAAACATAATGTCCCTGCCAAGTTGATTTATCATTTAAACAGAGCAAGTAAGAAAAGAAACAAACAGCAGGAGAAGAGGTACAATCCATGTGGAGGTTACACCACTGGTAAAACCAGGCCAATTTTCTTTGTTACATTCTTCAGACACCTCCCACAGGCAGCTGCTTTTCTGAGGGAGTTGATGTTGGAAAGAGCTTTCTGGGATTTTCTTTCTGGAACAGGGTTACCTGACACAAAAGCCCTAGCCTAGTGCCCCAGGGTGGTATAGTATACAGGTGATGCCTGGGGTTCACAAGTTCTGGAAGGGTCCATAATATCTGTAAGTTTTCTCACCTGTAAAATCAGGGTAGTTCCAGCACCAAACTCTCAGGTTTGTCATGAAGATAAAATGAGATGCTCTTTTTAATGAGTTTAATAAATCTCAAAGTGACACACAAATGCCAGTTGTTGTTGCTGCTGCTGTTATTAGCTGGGAAGGTTTTTTTTTTCTATTTCCCTCCAGTCCCAGACCCCCAGAACATGCTTCATCTACTCTAGCCAGCCATCCACTAGGATATCACAGCTCAGCCTGAAGAGGTATCTTGCTGTTGAACCATGCCCAGCTTCCACCCTCCCATCCCCTGCTTTTTATTCCTGTTCAAGGAACAACAATCGTTACTATTGCTATTGGAAAGATCATGCCAATTTTTAGCCTCGTGCCTCCATTAAGAATAGCTGGGACTGGGGCGGAGCCAAGATGGAGGCTGGAAAGCACGGACTAGCGTGAGCTCAACACTGAAAACTAAATATATTAAATAATAAAAAAAAAGTTTTAAATTAAAATAAGAATAGCTGGAACTGCCTACCAGGGGTGGGGAACCTGCGGCCTTGAGGCCACAGGAGGCCCTCTAGGTCCTCAAGTGCAGCCCTTTGACTTAATCTAAACCCGAAAGGATTTGTTCTATGAAATTTGGATTCAATCATAGGGTCACAGATGAGGACCCAGAGGGCCACATTAGGCCTGGAGACCACAGGTTCCTCACCCCTGGCCTAGACCATGATTCCTTTCCCTGGCCACGAGACAATCTAAATCAGGTACTTTATCCCCCAAGTACAATGTAAGCTCCTTAGGGGCAGGAGGGACTATCATACTGTTATATTTCTAACTTTGGTACCTAGCACAGTGCCAGGCATATGTATTGGTTATTTAATAAATGTTTCATGATCGACTGGTTGATTTGGTCCCAGTGAAAAATTTTCCCTGTTGTCCAAGGACTAGCCTCCTAAGTTTCATCTAGAGGCTCACAACCAAAAGGTTGGCCACAAAGTAATAAAAATTCTGTAATAATAATAACCAATGAAATAGGCAAAATTACAAAATGGCCCTCAGGCCTCTGACTCCTCAGAATGGAAGAAAAAAGGCTCAGAGGTTGGAAAGAATCACAAAATCTGTCGACTATTTGAAAACCTGAATTTATTCAAAGGTGCTATTAAAATGGGCTCAGTCCAATGACCAAAAGTTGGTACATTGCTGAAGGAAAATCCCAAACCTATTGGCATTTTTGCTATAAAAGAAATCAGAAGACACAAAGAAATTGTGGTTAAATATAAGGTTGGTTCATAACTTCTCTGTAAGGAGACAAATGAAGGAGTTGTTGAAGTTGGAGTTATACATTCTAGGTTAAGGTGAAAAATAAATATCCTGGGTTCTGGTCATTCTCTGGCATTAATAGCGTCTTCTTGGGTAAGTCGTTTAATTTCTAGAAGCCCTCATTTCTCCTATCATTAATATGAGGTTGAACAAAATGCCTTCTGAGAATTCTTAGACATCTAATGCTCTATAATTCTTTCATTTCATCTACATTTGTTCCAGTATATTGTAATGCTCACTACGAGCCTAAGCAGACTGGCAAGAAAATAATTGCAGTTTGTAAGCCAAAATCTGTCTCAGAGAATGAAGTAGAGAAATTAGATGAAGAAGTTGACAATATCCTCCAAACTGAGACAATGTTGATACCGAATAACTTCAATTCTAACGTAGGCCCAAGGGAAGATAGGGGAAAAAAACTTGGAAAATTAGACATACATAGCAATGGTGGTACTATCCAGCTACATTAAATATATACTTTTTTAAAGCTGTGCATAATAAAGATTCATGGTTTCATATATGATTCTTTTTCTGTTTTTAATATATTGAAATGTCAGTGTTTGTTTTTGGTATTAAGTTCATAATAAAAAATAATTGAATTCCTAAAAGAAAAGAAATGAAATAAAAGGTTCAAGGGTTATAGACTACTTAAAAAGGCTCTGTGCATCATGAAGGCTTTCAGGAAGAGTCAGAAGACACTTGACATGGCCAGTACTAAATATTAGGGGGAAAAAGAAATTTATTATATCTTAATAATTAGAAATGGCTAATTACCAATGTAGCAGCCATTTTACAATCAGTTTTGTCTGGGTGCAGATTATTAGCTGATTAGAGCTAATGGACAGATCTCTTCTAAAAATCTACCAATTTTTTTAAATTTAATTTATTTAATATATTTAGTTTTCAGCACTGATTTTCACAAGAGTTTGAATTACGAATTTTCTTCCCATTTCTACCCTCCCACTCACTCCAAGATGGCTTATATTCTGGTTGCCCTATTCCCCAGTCAGCTCTCTCTTCTGTCACCCCACTCTTCTCCCATCCCCTTTTCCCTTCTTCTCTTGTAGGGCAAGATAAATTTCTACACGTCATTGCCTGTGTATCTTTGTTTGTTTGTTTGTTTTTGAACGTCTGTTTTTAAAACTTTGAGTTCCAAATTCTCTCCCCTTTTCCCTCCCAGCCCACCCTCCCTAAGAAAGCAAGCAATTCAACATAGGCCACATGTGTATCATTATGTAAAACCTTTCCACAATACTCATGTTGTAAAAGACTATGTTTTGCTCCTTCCTAACCTATCCCCCTTTATTGAATTTTCTCCCTTCACCCTGTCCCTCTTTGAAAGTGTTTATTTTTGATTACCTACTCCCCCTGTCTGCCCTCCCTTCTATCATCCCCCCTTTTTCATCTTCTTCCTCCTTCTTTCCTGTGGGGTAAGATACCTAATTGAGTGTGTATGGTATTCCCTCCTCAGGTCAAATCCGATGACAGCAAGATTTACTCATTCCTCCTCACCTGCTCCCTCTTCCCTTCCTACAGAACTGCTTTTTCCTGCCACTTTTATGTGAGATAATTTACCCCATTCTATCTCTCCCTTTCTCCCTCTCTCAATATATTCCTCTCTTATCCCTTAATTTGATTTATTTTAGATATCATCCCTTCATATTCAACTCACCCTGTGCCCTCTGTCTATATATAATATATATATA
>CM053623.1:56682345-56732712 GCA_028646595.1 Phalanger gymnotis | reverse complement strand
TGACCAGAAGTTAGGCTGCTATGATAGGTTCTTGAGTTAGCCCCTCCCCTTAGGACCCTGGGAGGTTCACATCCACATAGGTTAAGTTAACACCTAATGGGGCATGGCTCTGGAGTTAGCACCTCCCCTTAGCCAGCCCCACCTTGGACCCCACCCCAGTCACCAATCCACACCCACATAGGTTCCACACCTAATAGGGGTTTGGGCCTGGGGCTTAGCATTACTCAAAGCAAACAAAAGCCAAACTCTTCAAGGGCACTAAGTGCTAAGGAGCCCATTTTGCTTACCAACACAAAACCAAACAAGCCAATTCCATCAACTAAACTATATGTCAATTTTCAGGCCCCTCCTCATTCTGACTGTCCTTCTCTGGACTTGCTTTACTTTGTCAATGTCTTTTCTAAAATGGACCACCCAGTAACTTACACAAGACTCCAGATGGGGTCTGACCAATACAGGGTAGAAGATTATGATCTCCCTCATTTCTGACACTATTAACAGTAATAAATATTTATTAAGCATCTACTATATTCAAATCACTGTGCCAGGGGCTGAGAATACAAAGATGAAAAGTTATACAATCCCTGCTTTTAGTGAACTTTCAATCTAATAAGGAAAACAAATATGTGAGTAAATATGATAGGAGGTAAGTAAAGCAGAAGAGTTCTAGACAAAGTACTATATGAGATTTTAAAAGGCAGAGATCACTTTCGGCCGGAAGGAGGAGAAATGCATCATAAGGAGACAATACTCTAGCTGGGTCTTAAAAGAATAAGATTTTGACAGGTGGAATTATGGGGAGAATACGCTCCAGACATAAAGGAAAAGGTTGGATGAATACATAGGAGAAAGAGAAAGCAGGATGTGACCAGGAAAGTGCTAATATTCCAGTTCAACTGAAAAGGAGACGACATGGAGTATAGCCTATGATTCCATTGACGGTTTTGGGTGCCATATCCCACAGCAGATTCATTTTTAGCTTTCAGTCCACTACAACATTTTAATCTTTTTGACATGGGCTGTTTTCTACCAACATCATCTCCCATCTAACATGTACTGAAATGTCCTTGCCATTTTTGTACCAAATATACTAGGCTGAATTAGTCTACCATAAAAGTCTATCAAGATTCTTCAGATCCTGATTCTTTCATCTAAGTAGTTCAAGATTTTATTCATTTAAGCATCATATGTATCATCAATCATTCATTCAATTGCATTGGTCAAAATCCCACCAAAATAGTGTAGAAATTCATATTTTTTTAAGAGAAACTTCACACTGTGGTAGACTGGAAGCTATCGATATGAAAGCTAAGAGTTGCTTTTGTGCCCAACACAAATACCCATATGAAGCCCAGGTCTAGTTAGTTATATATCTAGGTAGAAAGCCAAGTAGAGAATGTAGAAATATTACCCTCGGAAATGTTGACTTCTTAGTTTCTATAGCTGCTTTCTTGAGTGTCCGTGGTATCTGTACTATGACTAATCATTTTCACAAGAGAATCAAAATTAATAAACAATGCTTACTTATCACCTATGAAAGGACAGAGGCAAAGAAGGAGCTCTAAGTGTTCTCTGGAGAGGCAGCATGGCATGGTGGGAAAAGTGCTTCCCTCAGAATCAGGAAGAATCGGGTTCAAGTCTTGACTAATAATAGCTGTGGTCTATGGGTGAAGGCAGTACTCCAAAGGAATGCTATATGACGATAGAATACAGATAAATTGTCAGTCTACTTCAGGGCAGGAAGTTTCCACTAGACGCTTCTTATGATTCTGAAATCATAGGTGTGGACTCTCTCCCCCACCCCACCAAAAAATTAGCCATCTCTCAATAGTACTCCTATTCTGTATATTTGGCACTTTTCTGTGTCTAGTACTATTCTGAGGAGGTTGTATTTGAAGCCAAGCAATACAAAATTGTTCTAAAACTAGAATTGCATATCAGGACTGTTCTTTTTATATGTGTTCTGAAGTAGAGCACTGCTAAATTTATCAGTTTGCAGTTTGGTAAAAACTTGGTGTATGATTATATAATATTCATCATGAATATTATGTACATATTCATATTCAAGAGGGAATGAAGGAATCATTTTGAGTAGAGTTTACTTTTCTTCTGTGAACTATTCACAAAGGAATAAGGATTCTGGGTGGTATGATAACCATCATTTATGATTTAATCAATGTGAATATTCCCTTCCTGGAGGCATATTGTAGATCTCTCTGCATCTTAGTAGACAGTCTTCAGGAGTTTCCATGCCCATTGCCAACCTTCTGGTGTTTAATCTCTGAACTTAGCTGGCTGGCCCTCAGATGATGGATTCAGCGGCTGCTTCTAGTCCTGTATCCAAAGATTTTCTAGCTTTGTAGAACATGCCAGCATTGATGTTCTTTCATCAAAGCCTTCAAGACCACAGACTCACCTCCATACCATCTTAAAATACAAGAGGACTGACTACATCACTGGAGTCATCATCATTGATATCAAAGAGCAGCTATAAAAGGTCTAATCGAGCATGGCATTTTAATTACAAAGGACACCAACAGAACTTTAGCTTATAGAAATAATTTGTTCTATGTATGATGGAAAAAATCTATGAATCTGAGAGGGATTTAACTTTATATATTTTGAAGGCATGTTCAACCTCAAGGGATTTGTACTGTAAGATTTTCTGGATGGCAAGATGTGAGATGAGAAGGGGAGAAGGGGGAGGGGGACACATTCTCTCACAGGCAAACATACACACCACTGCCTAATACTAAAATATAGATATGCACATATCTATATTTCACTGAAATAAATCCCTATAATGCACTTCCCCCCAGAGAGTGGCATATTTAATTAGTATGGATTTTTTATATACAACTTGGCTCACCAAGATAGCCTCAAGAGATGAGCATCTCATTATGTGAGGGCCCAAGAGGTATAGCAGCCAATCTTATTCCAGCAGACAGTACAATGAAGAGCAATACACAGGACAGCCTGCCTCCAATAGAGATACAGAGCACAGACTCTACTGTTGCAGCTTATTTCCCCAGGCAGGTTCTTAGAGCCCAGCCAATGCCTCTCATTCAGGGCAGCTGCTAGCTGATTTCAGTGGTTTGGAGCTGCAGCTCTGGAAACCAGCCTCATAGAGTCATTTTCCTCCAGTAAATGAACAGACCACATGCAGGAAAGGGCTATCCATGCAAAAATAAATTTATTGGATAGATAATGTACACTCCTTTTAAATTAAATATTTTGTGTAGCCATATGTAAATGAAACAAAAAGAATTAGTTTATGTATTCAACTTGATAAATTCCCATTTTGGTCTGTTTTCACATAAAGTATAAAGTCCTGGACCAAGGGCACAGTATAAGATTGGAGGTGGGGAATGTTGTAATATGGGTAAAGTACAATTCATATTTTGTGAAATACTAAGTGGTTCTCCTGGACAGAAAGCTAAAAATGAGTCAGCTGTGAGATGTGGCATCCCAGAGAACCAATGTGATCTCAGTCTCAATCTGGACTCTATACATTATATTTTCCAGCTAAATTGGAAGGCAGTTCATTACTTGGGAGAGAAGTAAGAGAGAAGAAAAAGAGAACTCTACAGATGAATTGAGACTTTTCCTTCCATCACCCAAACAGACCACTTTTGAGAACCTTGTGGTTTCAAACTATACTTTAGTATGAAAAATGAGAACAGAGAAATGAAAAAAAATCTGGATAACAGAAATCTGTGCTAATAAATTCTTAAATAAAATGGTGCACAAATACAAGTATCTTTATATTGAAGGGAATATTTTGTAATTTAGTTTCTTTTTCCCTCTATACCAACAGCTACCCCCCCCACCATTGTGGTTTTTCAGTTAGAATAATTCAAGCATGTGAAAATACCTTCAAAAGTGAAGCATCAGCTAGATTCCAAGAATTCCATATGAAATTGAAGATTTTGCTATAGTACAGTCAGACTAATGCTGTTGGTCTATACCTACTCTGCAAGAGGATTTTTACTGACTGTCTACCTGCATACCCAGTTGGGTTTTCTGGACTGAATCATCAGGTTTTAAGTCAGTTACTTGCCTAAAATAGACTCATTCCTCTCATTAAAAGGGTTAAATCGGATGTATGAAGAGATATTTGGATCTGCTTTCTTGTATGTGTCATGAATGAGTAACTAGTCATTTCTACCAAAAAAGGATCATCTGTATAAACAGAACCATACATACGAGAAATTAGAAACAGTACTAAGTTTGCCAGGGTCCTTCTTGTCTTTCACCAGGCATACATTCCCAATAGCTGTTAGCTATTCTGTGTGGGGTTGGTTTTAGGGAGTGGCATTTTCCTACGGCTTGCCAAATCGACCATGTGTTATTTAGAGAAATGGAATTAGAAAGAAACTTTCTAGGGTTTAGCAGAATGACAGAGAGCACACACTAATAGAAGTGAACAGGCAGCTCCAAAAAAAAAATGAAAGTAAAGCAAACTCCCTCCCAGGGTTCATTATGCTTCTCGAGCTGTTGACAGTAAAGTTAATTTTTAAATGCTTTGAGGTGATTAAGAAGCCGGGCATCACTCTAAATGTAAATAAGTTCCATTTCATTTCCTCACTGCCAACTCTGATTGTGGCAGTCACCAGCTACTTAGCCTGCTGATAAATTTCAGATCCATAGTCTAGTTCATAATTAACCCTGTCTTCTTATGAAGTCAAAGCTGAGCAAGCCCATTTGTAAATACATGCACACCCAGAGACCTCAAGCTTGACAGGTTCACTAGGGAAAAGTTGGCTCCTTCTGACACATGATAGAGAACGGCATTAAGATCTGAAAGGCTTGTTGTGTTGATGATGGATTGCTGACCAAATATTTGGTGGGTGAGGGTGTCGTTCCCCTCAACAGACAAATCTGAAAAATAATTTGAGAGGGCAGGCTAGAAATGGAATTTTGGTCCCTTTTCTGATAACGAGATTTCCAAGCCTTTAACTTACAGTTTCTGGAAGGAGCACCATGAATTATTTATTGCTCACTCTCCGGTTCTCTCTCTCTCTCTCTCTCTCTCTCTCTCTTCTCTGAGAAGAATCTATTCAATCCACTATCTTATCGTAATAAGCCAGGTCACTGCTGAAATGAACTTAAATCACGACTTTACCGTGTTGCCTGCTTTATTAGACTGCATGGCCTACTTTACATTGTTTGGACTTCCCTGAAGTTGGTGTACCGGAGTAAAATTGTATAACTGCTTTCCCCCTGGGGACCCTCATAAAAATGAGAGGGTTGGCTTATAAAACTATCCCACTGAGCGAAAACTGTAAATAGCTTCCTCAAAGGCAAGACAAACCCAAGACCACAGAAACGTACATGCCCACTGTGTCCGAGTACAGAATTCTTCCTTTTTGGAAAACTCATTCTTGGGTCACCAGACTTTGGGGAAGGGGAGGAGGGGAAGGACTTTTGAAACCTTATTATGCTAGCAACTATATTGAATGAGCCTATAAAGCCTTTCTTGACCTCAGCCCACCCTCAATTGTTTCAGGCATTTTTAAATTTGGCAGGTTCAAATGTCAGCCCTGTTTCCTCAAAAAGATTCCTCTTCTTCCTCTCTGTTGCTGCTGTTTTTCAGAGAGGCCAGCAATCACAGCTGAGAACAAGTGTTTCTGACTGAGTACAATCGGATGATCATATTTATAGAACCAAAGGACAAAACGAGAGAATTTGGAGCATTTGCGCTGGGGATTAAATAAATAAATAGCCCCAGTATGAGAGAGGCTTGTTTTGAAGACTTGAAACAATGTTCCAGGACTGCTTGGATTTGTCATTTGTATTTTGAGCAGCAGTGAATGGTGAGTTATTTAGATGTGTACATTGTTAGCATTGGTTCTGTTCTAACACATAGAACATGAACTGAACATTTGCTCCGGTCTGTTGCTAAGCGCACCCAGGATGTCCTTTCCCCAGAATGGAGAGCCATGGCTGTTTACATTCAGCAAGATACAAATAAAGAGGCATAACATCTCATCCCACCTTTACCAACTCCAAAATCTTCCTTGAAGCAAGTACAGAGTAAAGGTAGCACAGGAGAACAGAAACAGAAAGCCGTAGTAGCTAAAGGTCTGGGCTCAAGAGTCAGTAAGACCTGAGTAAAATTCTGCCTCAGATACTCACTACCTGTGTGATCATCAATAAGGAACTACCCTTCTCAGAGACACCTTCGATTTCCTCATTTGTAAAACAGGGATGCAGAGGTACCTGATTCTCAAGGTGGTTTATTGGGAGGCTCAAATGAAATGATGTCTGTAAAGTACTTTGAATTCAGAAGCGCCACACAAACATCAGGAAGAAAAGGAAAAAGAATGCCACATCAGGAAATTAATTTACCATTATTTAATTGATGTGGTCTTCAGTCAGATGCATAGCAAGATGCAACCAGGTTGGGCAGTGCTTAGAAGGGCTAGATTCAGTCAGGCCAACCTGAGTTTGAAACCTGCCTCAGACAATTACTAGCTGCATGACCCTGGGCAAGTCACGTAACCTCTATCTACTTCTGTTTCCTCATCTGTAAAATGGGGATTAAATATGGCACCCATCTCCCAGGGTTGCTATGAGGATCAAATGAGAAGATATTTGTAAAGTGCTTTGAAATCTTAAAGCTCTACATAAATTCTAGCTGCTGTTATTGTTATTTTAAAGACAGGGAGCAGAATAACAAAGAGTGGATTCTCTTTAGAGAGATCACTAACACCAAGTGGGGAAGGAGAAGATTAGAGAGAGTAAAAGCTGGTCTGCTCTGCAGTGACAGCATGCATAGAGTGCTGGATTTCATGTCAGGAAGACCTGGCTTAAAAACGCACCTCTGACACTTCCTAGCTGCATTACTTTGGACAAGTCACTTGAGGCTCACTAAGTCTGTTTCCTCCCTTGTAAAATGTGAGAGTTAAATCAGATGGTCTCTATGGACCTTTCCAGCTCTGAACCCATGATCTACCTACCTTGATTTTATACCCCCACAGGACTAAACATGGAATAGCCTTCCTCAAAGATGAGAAACTGATCTTTCAATTAAGTCAAAGTGTCTACTATGGGCCAGGCACTGTGCTAAGTGCTGGGGAAACAAATAAGCAGAAGACAGTCCCTGCCTTCATAGAGTTTACAATCTAATAGAACGACATACACAAAAGGGAACTCAAAAGGGGGAGGGGTGGCACCAGGGGGTACCCTGAATGGAGACATAATGATCCATGAAGTTGAAATTAAGGAAAGTCATCGATGGAAAATGAGAGTTACCTGAAGGTTTTGAGCCTTCTATAGAGGAAGGCTTTGGGACAAGTGTCTTATTCCACTTTTCAGCTCTCTAATAAGGGAAGAAGGAGTTGAGAAGCTATTGAGTATCAAAAATTAAGTCATTTTACCTGGTGATAAGATGTCAGGTAATGAGATTTTGGGGGATCAGCTTATTTTAGGGCAGGCATGATGTTGCATGGAGTAGAAACCAAGCTGAGCCACTGATGGCAAATAGGGAATTTCCCCTAAATCTTAGAAAGTTCTATGCTACAGCATGGAGAGTGCAAAAACCAGCTTTAAATAAATTTTGAAATATATTTTTGTGGTCATATAGACAACAAAAAGCTTCAAGCTCCAGTAACTTGAGAGCCTTGATTTAGGGTATCTCCATGGGCACAGGCTATCTGTTTCCCTGGAGGCCCTGACTTTGCAGCTCTATCTTTTGAAGGGAAAATCTGTAGTGGCCTAATACATAAGAAGGACAAAATGATTTAAAGTTGACAAAGAACTTTATACATTTCACTTCCATGGAAGCTTGCAACAACAATGCAGGAAGACAAGAAGGTATTATTATTTCCATTTTATATAAGAGGCAACTGAGGATTGAAGAGCTTGTGACTTGTCCAGGGTCATGTAGCTGCCAAGTACCACAATGCACTGTGAAAGGGGAGGGAGAGCTGGGGTATCTAGCCTCATTAAGTGAGGAAGAACAAATTCTGAAATAGACTGAGCCGTAGGGCTTGTGACATTGCTGTAGACAGCCAGCTTCCAGCTCCCTGCCTTCATCCTCCTCCAGTACACTTCAGGCTCTGTTTTTTATGGTTTGAGCCTTGGTACTGTGACCTTACTCCCTATTCTCTTCATTCCTGTGACCTTCATCAAGAAATTCATTCATTCAACAAATATTTTTGAGTAGCTGCTTCTACAAGGCCCTGGGGCTGGGCCTTGTGAGGGATGTTAAGATAAAGAAGACACTGTCCATGACCTCAAGGATCTTGCAGCCCGGTAGAAGATATTAGACATGTACACAAATAACTAGAAAATCAAGTGTGAAAATTCAGTAAGTGTTCTTGTGATGCCATGAATCTGTCTCCGCTTAGGGGCAGGGAAAAGGGGGAAGCATAAAGGCAAGTGTCCCTTATCGCTAGGTATATTTTCAAGGTTTCTCCTAGTATAAGTCTGTATTGAAGAGGGTTCTAGAAAGCCATTCCCCTATAAATTGTTATCTTAAGGATACATAGATAACATAGGCAAGGAACTGACAACCCCAGTTATATTTATGGATCTAGGAAAGCAGTGACCTGTTATCTCTATTTTGCCAATGAGTCAAATGAATTGGAAGAGAATACGGAAACTAGATTGTTGGGAAGTCCAAATTGTCCAGACTTTGAACAGGAAAAAAAAATACAGTCAGATATGAATCTTTGCAGCATAGAGAGCTCAAATTTTTACATAATGATCTATGCCCCATTTTTGTTGTCATTTGGTTCAGTCACATCCAGCTCTTCACAATCCCATTGGGGTTTTCTTGACAAAGATACTGGAACGGTTTGGCATTTCCTTCTCTAGCTCACTTTACAGATGAGGAAACTGAGGCAAACAGGGTAAAATGACTTGCCCCAATTCACACAGCTAGTAAGTGTCTCAGTTCAGATTTGAACTCAGGTCTTCCTCACTCCAGGCCTGACACTCTATTCACTGAGTCACCTAGCTGCCCTTTATGTCTCATAGGATCTGGCTATTAGAGCAGAATAACTACATACATTAAAGTCCCTTCTGTGGGCAGAGCACAGTGCTAGGTTGTGGAGAAGACAGAAGTTAGAAGATAGATAGAAGTTTAGCTAAGACATAGAACCTAAGGTTGCAGCCTAAGAAGAAGATAAGACATCAATACATTTAGTTATGCCACGTTCTGATGAGACTATTATAGAGTTATAAAATAAGGTACTATAGGAGGTCTCCAGAGGGAAGGCTGTTACTGGTAGGAGATTAAAGGAGGTTTTCTGGAGGCAGGTGGCATGTGAGGTGGGTGGGAATTGAAGAAGAGAAGAGAGAAAATTTCAGGAATAGGGAATCCTACAAGCAAAGAAACAGAGACCTAAGAATGAGGTGTATGTTCAGAAGGTAGATAGTATTTCAATTACTCTGAAGCAAGGTCCTGGGGGAAACAGGAAGGAATGCATAATTTAGCAGAGAGAACATTGGCATTAAACTTGGAGTCCTGGGACCTACGATTGAATCCTAATGTTGTTCTTTTTTTAATTTAAAAAAAATTATTTATTTTTGGTTTTCAACATTCACTTCCACAAGATTTTGAATTTCAAATTTTGAATTCCAAATGCTGTTCTTAAATATGTATATGACCATGGGCACAGCACAACCTCTCTGAGTCTTAGTCTCATTTGTAAAGAACGGATAACTTCTAAGGTATTTTTTTCTGGGGCAGCTAGGTGGTACAGTGGGTAGAGAAGCAAGTCTGGAGTCAGGAGGACCTGATTTCACATCTGGCCTCAGATACTTGCTAGCTGTATGACCCTGGGCAAGTCACTTAACCCTGTTTGCCTCAATTTCCTCACCTGTAAAATGAGCTGGGGAAGGAAATGGCAAACCATTACAGTATCTTTGCCAAGAAAATCCCAAATGGGGTGATGATAAGTTGGACATGACTGAACAACAGCAACACAACTTGCTCAAGAATCCAACACAGGCCAACTGACTTATAGGATGAGATGTGGGGCCTGGAGAGAAAGGAAAGTGCAATCAGGATACCAGAAATTGAGTCAGGCTATAAAGGGAGGACTGATGTGGATTCCAGCTTAGTTTCCTACATGATTCCAAAGATGACCAGATTTGACTTGCAAGACTTCTGTGAATTTTTTCCTATTTCTTTTTTAATTGTAAACCAATGTACATTTTTGTGTAATTAATGATTTAAATTCCTTTAACAACAAAAAACTATGCAAAATTTTAATAATGAAGAAGTTGAAATTGAGCCCCTTGATTTCCCTTTTTTTTAAGGAACTGAGTAAGAATTCGTGATGACAAAGATTGTCGACAATAAGAAACCATCAGTGGTGGTGGAGTCAATTCATGTAGCTTGCAGTTAGAAAAAAATGTGAAAGAAGGAGAGACTGGGACACACAATAAAGATATAAAATCCAGAAGAAGACATTGCTTTTGGCTTGGAGAGACCAGGAAAGGCTTTGTGAAAGAAGTGACATTTAAGGTAGACCTCAAAGAATTACTAGGAGTTGGATAGGTAGAGCTGGTGGGGAAAAGAGACAAGGTGAAGGGAGAAATCCCTGAATAAGGAATATCATGAGCAGAAACAGAGAGAGAATTACAAACAGTAGACTAGAGTATTGCAAGGTGAATGGAAAGATAAAACTTAATCTGCTGATGTGCACACATCCAGATATAATGGGAGTAAAGACAGAGAGCAAGAACAACCAATCTTTTGTTCTATATAGGTCCACTTATACATCAAGGAAGATTCAGACATAATTGCCTGTCTTATTTGCTTCCACTATTAAATTGTGCATCATACTAACTTGCTAATTGGGATCATTACTATGATCAGCTATATGGACATGCCTTACAGACAGAGAATTGAGAAAACAGTTTCCTCATTTAACAAATTAGGGCAAGGAAAAGACATAAAATTGAAAAGGTTACCCTTATCACAAATGTAAGTCCATTCTTAGCTACAAACTTCTCACAGAAGTAAAACTTTTTTTTCCCTAGGTCACGAAGGTACCATTTTGCAAACTGGTTATTTTTTCAGGAATCAAGAGTCCCTTGGTGTCTGATAAATGGATTAATGGAATATTCTGGCAATTCCATTGTCTCATTCTAAAAAACAGATGCAAATTCTTCCCCAAACAAACATTTTTAATAACTGCTAACTTGGCAACAGGTAGTAGAAGCCTTCCTCTTTTCCTTTTACTTCCTTACAGAGCTTGATGGTAGCAAGGAGATCTCATTTGCTACTCTGAAGTAGGAATTTTCTTACTAGTACCTCAGTCCCCTGAAGAACTGTGTTTGTAAAAAGAAATAAAAAGAATTGTATGTATGTGTGTATATATATATATAATGCATATGTATGTGTACATACTCTGTAATTATTTATGAAATATATGTACACACATATGCATATATGGATATATTACATATTCATATATCATATATTGGTTATATGTCCATGTGATTGTATATGGGTGAAATACATGTGCATATATACATATATGTGTATGTATAATCTGATTCATTTTTAAATGTGTGTATATACGTATACACATATTCATAGTGTATATAAGTATATAGGCATATACATAGATTGTGCAGAATATATATGTGTTTACACATATGTATATGTACATATATTTATGTATACTGTGTGATTTTTACTTTGTGATTAAATATATGCACATATGTATGCGTATATACATATATTATATTACATATGTGCATGTTAGATGTATATATATGTGTGTGCCACAGATCCCTGGTTTATACTGAGTAGGAAGCTTTATTCTCCTGACAAGATGGGGCCCAATAATAGTACATAGATGGCACACTCCATTCAGGGGGATGTCATCCAGAATGTAGATTATCCATCCCTTTGCTTCCCTTCCCTTCTAATAGCCATTAGTTACTCATTAGTATCTCTTACTCTTGGAGAATCAGGCTTAATAAGTGTCATAAAATTGCAAAATACGAGTTGAAACTCTCAGATCGAGAGTTATCTGATTGAAAACAGGAGCCCTTGTAATCTGGAAATAGCACTCCTTTGCTTTTCTCAATATATGCCACTTAGTGAATATAATTGATGACGATGGTGATGATGATGACTGCCATTTATACAGCATTTAATTTTTGTAAAAAATAAAAAGATTTTCAAGTCCCACCCTTCTCCTTTTTCAAGTAAGCAAACAGAGCCTGACAGAAGTTAATAGGCTAGCCCAAGGTCATGCAGCTAGTTAGTGGAATGTAACCAGTCCTAGAACCCAGATATACTGAATCTGGTCCAGGAAGGACCTTTTCTCCTCACAGTGAGGAAATAAGATCCTGGAATGTAACCAATCCTAGAAGGGAGTACCTTTTCTCCTCACAGTGATGAAATAAGATTTTTAAACATTTTTTTTCTCAGGTTCAATGTTTCATTTTGCTACTCAGACCCTCTCAAAGTCTTTCAAAAAGGAAAAAGGTGCTTTTGTTTTTCTGGCAAGAGAAAGAGCTACTCGAAACCAGTTTTGGTAACATTTGGACTCTGAGGACTGAGAAGGCCAGTTTTTGGGCAAAGCCAGGGAAGGCAGGCCATAAGTTCCACGTCCTAATCTCTGCTCTTCATTTCCCAAAATTTAGAGCTAAAGAGAAGACACAAAAGGATGGAAGGCAGGGGACAACGAGGGAGAGGGGGAAGGGAGACAGGAAGAGACCCGGCATTTTTCATTTATTCTAGAGAGCTAGCCTTAGGCTGCAGCCAGCCAGAAGTGGGGGCAGGGATAGGCGATGGAGAGAGGGAAACCTGTGCTGTTGGCAGCACATTTAAGAGGTTCCCCTGGACCATGTGAACAAAAGTTGCTCAGCTACCCCCATGTGCCCAGGAAAGGCCTCCTGGTCAGCTACCTCCTGGAGGCCATTTCAAACCAGTAGCAGTGGATATTGTACACTCCACGGGGCACAGTGAGAGAAGCTGTGGGGCTCTCCAGGCGAGCTCACAGCATCTGTAACCAGCCAATGAAAGGGCAGAGAGAACTCTCTAGGAATCCTTTCATTCCGTGGCATCTCTAATTCATACCGTTTGACAAATTAATTATTTCTGTCTTTCTGGATTTGGTGCTGTCATTGAATGAAGTTATGAAGAAATAAATAATGTTTATTTGGAGTATTTGTCACATTTAATAGGAGGAAGAGAAGGAAGAGGAAGAAGAGAAGGAAAAAAAGAGGGTATGTATGTACCAAAATATCATGTTAACATATGTAAGTATTACACCAATTTTGTTTTCCTTTTATATCCTGTAGGAACATCTTGGTGAACTTTCATATGAAGCATGTCAAGAAAGAGTTCATTCCCATTATATAAACGAAGGGATTGAGGTACCACTAACACTTGTGTGTTTTCCTAACATTATGTAATCGAACAAATGTTTTTAACCACCTACTATGTGCAAGGCACTTTGCTAGGTACTGGAAATACAAAGATTGAAATATAATATAGTTCCTGCCCTCCAAGAGTTAACAGTCTAATGGGGGAGTATGAGGGGGAAATGAGACACATCTATAAAAGTAGTACTCTTGAAATCAGGCAGATCTGGATTTGAATCCTGCTTCTAACACCTGGTAGCTATGAGACTTTGGCTGTATCACAAAACCTCTTAGGCCTCAGTTTGCTCATCTATAAAATTGGGATAGTAAGACCTGTAGTAACTAATTCACGAGGTTGCTGTAAGCTGGTTATTACAAATGAGATGAGGTATAAAAAAACACTGCAAAAATACAGTAATTGGTGATACAAAAAACATTGTCATCAGACAGATGACAATGACATCACTGGAATTCACGCACAACTTCACATGTTATCTCATTTGACCTTCACCACAAATCTGTGAAGTAGGCGTTATGTATTACCCTTCTTTTTCTTATCTATATAAAAGTGGAAAATTGAGAGATGTTAAAAGTATTTGCCCAGAGTTATAGCACTACTGAGTATTTGAGGCAGGATTCTGACTCAGTTCTTCCCAACTCCAAATATACCACACCATGGGAGACTGTGGCAAGAGCAGGGGAAACATCCAGAGAAAATGGTTTAAGGAAGTTGAGGCTGGAGAGACAGATCTTTTTCAGCTGGAGTAGACGGAGAAGATTTCATGGAAAACAGATGGAATCTAAACTGAACCTTGAAGGAAGAGAAGAATAACTCACCTTCACACTAAACTTTAGTTTCCAGAGTGCTCTCTGTCAAGCCTCCCAAGAGCTCCAGAATGGATACTTGCAGGCTTTCGTTAGCCCCATTTTACAGATAAGGAAATTACGGTTTCAGGAGGTTGATTTGTCCATAGCTAATAAGAATCAGAATCCGATGCCCAAGTCTTGTTGAGTCCAAATATAGCATGCGACACTGCCTCTCTTAAGGGAAAGATTCCAAAATGCAAAAATGTGAAGAAAACATATTACAGGAATGAGAGAAGCAGAGGGGTAGGAAAGGCAGGAAGATATCAAGAGACAGACAGAGACAGAGAGAGAGAGAGATGATAGATGATGGATGGATGGATGGATGGATGGATGGATGGATGGATGGATGGATGGATGCATGAACAGATGGAAACCCAGTCTGGCTAGAATGGGAGATACATGAAATGACATTATCGTTGTTCTTAAAGGCTAAGCTAAAGCACTTGCAGTTTATCCTATATAGTTGTTCCCAAAGCACTTGTAGTTTATCCTATACGCAAAGGGGATACACTGAAGCAATGTGGTCAGACTCGCACTTTGCAAGGAGATTATTTTAGCAGCTGCATGGAAGATGGATCAAGGTTTAAATAGCTTCTAAATATATCCAAGTCAAGCCTGCAGTGGCATCTTTAAGTAACATTTTCAAGCATCTGGTTATGCTTAATTTTCACTCCTCATAATTGGAGTTTATTTGAACTGGTAGCTCTTATCTGGAATTATTTCATGGGCTTAATTTCAACTCAGGGAGATTTAAGGAGAAACGTAACCTCCCTTTCATAATAAATTGTTCCTTATCACAGATCTCCTTGATTTGGTGTTATTCCAGCGAGCGGCAGGATCACGTAACTAGGAGTGTTTATTTTCTATCAGGCAATTAAGGTTTAGTGATATGTCTAATTCAACGTGCTTTCCTACCACTGTTGAGGGATATTGAATCAGTCTGGACACCTGGTATCAGTGATTGAAAATGGCAGTATACAGACTGAAGAGAACCTAGGAAGGGCAAGCAGAGCCATAAGGATTCCAACCCTCCAGGAATCTGTGTCTAACACATGCTGCTCACATCAATTCAATACTTTTTTCCCAGCTAGTAGTAGACAAGCTAGACCAACCTGTGTTTTTCTATGAGATTTGTAAGATCTTAATCTCAGAGTTTTAAACTCAGTTTCTTTCTCCTTTTCCACAGACATCTCTATATTCTCTTCTTCATTTCTCCTTTAGGTAATTTGAACTTCATCATAGCAAGACCAGATTTATTCTTAATAAACTCTCAAAGACGAAGTAAGAAATATTGTCAAAGGACTAGAATAATTCAATTAGTTTTTCTTTGCACCAGTCTCCTTAAATTTAAAAAAAACATTTACTGTCAATGACATTTGATGACTTTTTTCCTGTTTTATATTTGTCTAGATACTCAACTGTGTCACATTCCTCACAAGACCAGAGTAAAGGAAAATCATTTCAGCTCAAAATACCTAAAACCCAGCTCACCATACTCTTCTCATAGCTAATCCTCCCCATGTCCATATCTGTGTTAATGGCACCCACACTCTCCCAGTCTTGTCTCCCCAACCCTATCAAAAGGAGAAAAAACTCTAGGACTAAGCATTTATACTTTTGATTCTTTGGAGTAAGTCTTTTCACTTTAGTCACCTGGACTATTACAAGGACCTTCGAAGTTGTCTCTCTGCCTCTGGTCTCTTCTCACTCTAACCTGTCCTACATGCCACCATCAGAATAATCTTCTTCATTTACAGCACTAATTATTTTATGCCTCTGCTCAAAATTCTTCAGTGGCCCCACATTGCATAGTGAATGAAGCCCAACCACCTTAGCATGGTGTTTAACATTTTTTCTTGAATTCCAAATTTTATGCCTCCTTCCTTCCGTCATCTCCTCCCTCACTGAGATGGTGATCAATTTGATATAGGTTACGTGTGTTCAATAATGTGAAACATATCACCATATTGGTCATGTTGTGAAAGAATATGGACTCAAAGAAAATAAAATCACACGCACAAAAATAAAGTGAAAAGTGCTATGCTTCAATCTGAATTCAGACTCCCTCAGTTCTTTCTCTGAAGGTGGATGGCATTTTTCATCATGAGTCCTTTGGAATTGTCTTGGATCATTGTATTGCTGAGGATAGATTTGTCATTCACAGCTGATCATCACACAATATTGCTGTAACTGTATACACTGTTCTCCTGGTTCTGCTCACTTCACTTTGCATTGGTTCATTTAAGTCTTTCCAGGTTTTTGTTTTGTTTTTTTTTCTAAAAAGCCTGCTTAACATGGTATTTAAAGTCTTCTATGATCTGGATGTAACTGCCTTTTATTCCACTACTAGTATCACTCCTCATGGGGAAGGCAAAGAAGCTAAAGCATGGAAACAAGAAGGGACTGGTTGTATTTCTGTCCCTTGATCTTTCTGCCTGTTCCAGAATTGTGGGCAACCAATGTATTTAAGAGGAAAAAGCAAAGAAGTTGTTGCTGATGTATATGAGACTGGCCCCTTACTGTTCTCCTAATTCAGAACACAACAGTGAGAGGAAACGGGACAGAAGCCAGCATATAGTATTATAGTTGCAATTGGACAGTATAAATGCGGTAGGCTTGAGTTTCCAAGTGTCTCCCCTATTCTGTATGCACCAGCATACTCTCCTGGTATGCCAACCTTTATGGGAAGGTGGCCAGAAGAGTAGGTGGTGCGTGTGCTCCCCTCAGGGTGACTCGTGTCTTTGTGGTTCAACTGGCGTGCTGTTCCAGAGTCCTGGCACAGTTAAAATCACTTGGGAGTAGTCTGTGATGACTTCGTGCCTTCAGGTTCAGAGGGTGCAATGTATCTGTAAGAACTATCTAAGACTATTTTTAGTATCATGGGAGGATTCTTGAAAGGGGCTCCATGTACTCTAAAATCCTACTAAACCTTACTGTGATCAGGATGGAATCAACTGAAAGAAAGGGCCTATGACTGATTAGAAGAATTAAGACCCTAAAATGAAAATAGTGTCCCAGAATTTTAACAGAGAATACCTGGGGGGAAAATGAACCAGATGTGGAGACTTCCTCCTGTACACCCAAAGGATACAAGATTTAGCAATGTCTTAGAGCTGGTAGGGCCAGTTTTTCCAGTAAGATCCTGATCCCAATTAGCATCGATTCTGGGGGAGGTAATGTAGAGATTTGAATAGAGTCATTTTAACCCTCTGTGAAGGTGCCAATAATAGAATTCATCTGGAGAGGAATGAGTCACTAAAGACAAGGCCACTAGCTACGTAGTTGAAAAAAAAGCAACTCCTTGCTTCAGAAAGGTATTTATCAAAAATTAATCTCTAGAAAAACAGCACTCCTTGCCTTACTTTACCTTTAAAGATTGAACATAATAAGCAGCAATGATTCCCCTCTTCCTTTGTTATTCTCAGTTGCATCGGTCTCACACCTGTTCATTAACCCTTAATGCCTGATAGTTTTCATAATTTCCTGTGAAAGGAGGCATTTCCTTTGTACCTCAGTAAGTAACTATCCAGTGGACAGCTAAAAACCCAGAGAAGACAGACCACAAAGAACAAAGTCCTGTCCATCCTTCAGAATCCATACTTCTCTGGGATGCTCCCTTCATGGCAAGGAGGTCATCTGGATAAATAATTGAATTTAACAAATATTAAGCATTGATTATGTACAAGACATTGTAACACGAGGATAAAATATCCCTAAATGAAATGAAAATTGTGCCTTCTCTTAAGGAATTTACTTTCTAATAGGAAATACCACAGAGAACACAGGTTGGTGAAAGCAAAGTCATTGGAAAAGGCACTAAAAACTGATGGGACACTCTTAGAGAGGCCAAGGCATCTAAGTGGGGCTTGGAAGAAATATAAGCCTTCTAAGAGGAAGACAAGGAGAGAATATTTTCCAAGCATGCAGACAGCTCATGCAAAGGCAGAGAGGTGGCAGATGACAGTAGGAGCTGCCAAAACAGTCCAGTTTGGCTCGAAGATAAAGGGCATAAACTGGAGGAAAGAAAAATAAGGCTGGAACAGAAAGGTTAGAGCCAGATATTCTGGGGCTTGAAGTGTCAGATTGAAGGATTTGTTTTTTATGCTAAGGGAAATAGGGAGTCATGAAAGGTTTTTAAGTAGGGGGAGATATGTTTTGAGACCTGCACCTTAGGAAAATTACTTTGGCAGCCTGTTTGGAGGACAGGTTAGAGACAGGAAGCAGGGAAACTACTGGGAAATTACTGAAAGAATCTGGGTGGGAAATGATGGAGTCTTGAACTAGGAGGGTGGGCCTATGAGAGGAGAAAAGGGAACATATATAAGGGCTATATGAAGGTTTCCTTTTTTGTAATTTTTTTTAATGTATGAAGGTTTCCAGGTTGCTTGAACACATTCTCTCTGAGCCAAACAAAGGGATTCCTCCTCTTCTTTCTCTTCCATAAAATCTAATTCAGCAAATTATTTGAGGGTTTTCCACATGCAAGATACCGTAATAGGTTCCAAGGAAATGGATGCCAGCATGAGGAAGTCTTAGTTCTTGCCCGCGAGGAGCTTATTTTTCAATAGGATGAGTATACAAAGAGCAAATAACTCTTGCTTCGGACCTGATATTGTTCACAGACAAATGGCATTTTCATTATTTAAATTTCAGTCCTCAAGAACTAAAAGAGGACCTCCACAAATATCCTTCTTCAAAGCCTCAACATGGTATGTAGATAATCCTAGATTGTTTAAAGTTATTCCCGCATAGCTCAAACTCTGACAGGCTCTACCAAGCTGTAAAGGCTTTGAGTAGAGATCCTGGTCCCTTCTGTCACCCAACCAAATGACCTAAAAGCTAAAATAATAAGGGCTTAGCATAGTGCAATGGAAAGATCATTGGCCTTGAAGCTGAATAAACAAACGAAATTCATATAGTTAGAGCCAGAAGAGACTTGTGAAATCATCTAGTCCAGCCACCTCATTCTACACATAATAAAACTGAGATCCAGATAGCTGAAGTGACCTGCCCAAGGTCACACAGTAGTAAATGGCCGAACTCAGATCCCCAGACTCCAAATACAGTGGTCTTTCAGCATTACTATGTACGTGCTTGTCCCCTTTCCTCCTATTAATGTGGTAGAATAGTGGTTCTCAGACAAGATATGATGTTCTCATTTGGGGATAAATGGAAGCAACATGCCAAAGTTGGGCCTCAGTCCATTTTAGCTAAAAAAAAAATAACTCAGCTGGCAAGTAAATCTTCCTAAATAACATCTGACCATGCTCTCCCCCCTTTCTCTCTCACACACATACACACATACACACACACACACACACACACATGCCCTTCGCACCCCATAGCTAATAAACTCTAGTGGTCCTCCATTATTTCCAGCATCAAATATAAAATTCAAATCCTTTCATAAACTGGCTACCTTTCCAGTCTTCTTACATCATACTCCACCTACCAACCTATCCACCCACATACTCAGAAATCTAATGACCCAGATCTCCTTGCTGTTTCTCACATGATACTCCATTTCTCCTCTATGGGCATTTTCACTGGCTATCCCCAATGCTTGGAATTATCTCCCTGCTCATCTCCATCTCCTAGCTCCCCCGGATTCCCTCAACTCAAAGGTGCAATCCCACCTTCTACAAGAAGCCTTTCCCAGGACCTTTTAATACCAGTGCCTTCCCTCTAAGATGACCTCCAATTTATACCATATATATATATATATATATATATATATATATCATATTTGTACATAATTGTTTTCATGTTGCCTTCCTCATTAGACTTGGAGCTTCTTGAGGGTCTAGATGGCCTTTTACCTTTCTTTGTATCCCCAGTACTTAGCACAGTGCCTGCAAATATAGTAAGTACATTATAAATGCTTATTGACTTATTGACTCCAGACATTTTGTAGATATGGAAAATAAAGCCCGAAGAGGCAATTTTTAATAGTGTAATAGTCATTTAGAGAAAGATTTAGGATTAAAATCCAGCTTTCCTGGCCCCAAATACAATGTTTTTTTTTCCTACCACACTACCCTGATGCTTTAACTCTATTACATGAGGCAGAATAGCATAATGAGTCGATAGCATAAGTGCCTAATATGTGCCAAGTACTGTGTGCTGTGAAGTGGAAAGCATGCTGGACGTGGGGCAGGGAGAGACATGTTCTAATTAGGCCTTCTTTGATTACTAATTCTGTGGCCATGGGCAAGTCATTCAGTCTCTCTCTGTTTTAGTTTCCTAGTCTGCACAAAGGGGGGCGGGGGGGCGGGATTATGGTGGTACTTATCTCATACAATCATTATGTGTATCAAATAAGGTGTTTATAAAGAATTTTAGAAACCTTAAGGCACTATGGGAATACCAACTATTAATTCCAACAAGCCCTTGTTAAGTGCTTATTATGAAGAAGAAACTAAGCCAGGCCTTATGGTTGTCAGATTATGTTTCATGAATCAGTTGGATCATCCCATAATATGACATATGCACATAGCTGCTATTTTATTTACACCTTAGTTAGTATTTGAACATGTATTAAGCACCTACTAAATGCCAGGCATTGTGCTAAATTCTAGGGATACAAAAAAAAAACAAAAGATAGTCCCTGATCTTAAGGAGCACCCAGTCTAATGGAAAACACCTAGACTGAATATTTTGCCCTCTGACAAATAGAATTCAACAAGTATTTTAAATTATATAAAATATAGGGAAAGAAACACATGCATACTACTAAGAATATGATCTTTGCAGAAAAGCTACATATTATATTGGTGTGAAAATGCCTTCCAAAAACCAATTTTTGCCCCTGCAGCTTTTCTGAAGACCAACAAAGCTTCAAGGGTAAGAATAAAATCCTAATCTTACCAGAAAAACAGAGATTGCTTCTTTCCTGAATATCCTGGTCATTTTAAACTCTAGGCTTCACCAAACTGGGAATGATAAAGATTGAGGTGGGAGGCCAAGAGAGGTAAGGAAGGAAAGACTTAGAGATAAAATAGGATTACACCCCAGATAACTTCATTTTTTAAAACCTACATTTAAAAGAGCTAAGGGGCTGACTTCTAATAGAATGCCCTCAATTTTCCAGCACTCTGTTATCTACAATTACTAATCTGTAATTATATATTTCCAACAGGGGCCCAGTTGCAGGAAGCCATGATTAAGGGTTCCTACTAAATTGGCCCCTTGTGTATTAGTCATTATTTTAATGCTCAATATAACCAACATATTCAATAAAGTGCCAGTATATTTAAAAGGGGAGAGAGAAGAATTACCTTATGCTAATGCCAGGGCAACAGTTCAGAGAATAAAGGAATTAATTTAAGTGAGCAGTCTAATAATATCCAAATACAGCTTTTAAAAAATGGGTTTCGCTAAAATTAGTGTGTGGACACATTCACAAGATACTAGTTAACCCTCGTTAAGGGTTTTGTGTGTTTTTGTGTGTATAAGAGATAGAGGTGACCTCCCCCTCACAAAAAAATCTAATAATCAAAGCAGAGAGCAGGTATAAAAAATAAAGGTATTAGCAATCATCTCTAGATAGATTTTTCTCAGAGTTCATATTCATGAGTAGAAGATGAAAACTGAAAAAGATTTCTTTTGTTTGTTCTCCTTTGTTCCTCAGGGTCACCTAGGCTAACCTATAACTGAATAAGAATTCTAGCTAAGGTATTTTTTCCAAGTCGTCATCCAAGTTAGCCTTGAAGACCTCTACTGAGAAGAAGCTCACTACTTACATCATTTTTGGACAACTCTCATTGTGAGGAAGTTTTTCCTTATATCAAAACCTAAACCTGCCTCTTTGTAAATCATTAATTTAATTAATTAGCTAATTCATTAAACCATTTGTCTTAGCTCTATTCTCAAGGGCCATGCAGAACAAGTCTAATGCCTCATCCATGTGACAAGCCTTCAGTCACTTAAACAGCTATTAGGCCCCCTCTGTCTACTCTTCTCCAGGCTCTATTCCCAATTCTTTCCATTGATTCTCATCAGGCATGATCTCAAGGCCTTTAACCTTCCCTTGGCCCTATATAGTCTCCAGTTTATCAGTGTCCTTTCTAAGACTGGTCACACAAAGTTGAATGTAAAGTACCAGATGTGGTCCAAGGAAGGGAACAAGTAGCCTCACCTCTCTAGTACTGGAAAGTACACCTTTTTTAATGCAATGTAAGATTGCTTTAGCTTTAGAGCTGCTGTAGCATACTTTCCTTTTCTTAATAGAATCCTAAGGAAGGCTTCTCCAACTATATTGGCAGGTATAGGAATATCAGGTATCATGTGGGCAACAATCTGCCATGGTCAATTTGATTGCCATTTCCCATGATCCATTTGACCCAGGTAGTCTGTATTGATCTTCAGAAAAGATAATAGCTAAAAAGGGTCTGGTTCAGAACAGACAATGGCTGAAAAGAGTCTGGTTCAGCCTGATCTTTGCTGATCAACAGGAATATAATGACAAGGAGGCATGCAAGCAATTATAACTTCAAACTACAAAGCACTCTACCCCAGAGGTTTGTTTTTTTTTTCTTTCCTGAATATAGTAGAACTGGAACATGTGTGTGTGTGTGTGTGTGAGACACTTGTGCATTACTCTATAAGGTAAATGTGAGCCACACTCTTTGTGAAACTGTACAAAGTAACCAGAGTCTGAGACAGGAATGTAATCTCATTAGTTCTCTAGAAGAATTTACAGGTCACCGAGGTGAAAATTAGAAGCTGCAAAATGATGATGTCCTCTGGCATTGCTTTAGGGTATAAATTGCCCCCAATTCAGTTCTGCATGCCCGAGACCCCATACAGATCGCATAGGCTGTTCATGAAGTATCTCTGAGTACAATTGGATTTTTTGAAGCAAAATAGTAACCTATTCCTCTAATTCAATATAAAAGGCATAGCAATTGATGATGACGAGGAGGAGGAGGAGGAGGAAGAGGAGGATATCATCTTTTCTGGATATTTTGCAAAAGAGGCATTAGTGAATTTTAGGAAATAAGAGCCAGAAAACGTCAAAGGACAGAAAAAATAAAATATTTGCAAGATTTCACAAATCACTTTCTCCTCTACTTAGCCCGGTCTCTCTACCTTTCATGCTCCGATCAAGGAGAAGAAAGGGAAGGGACAAGTGAAAATGAGCAGCCAAGACTTCCATATAAGACACAGAAATAATAACGACCATAGCCAGGTCATTCTGGCTGACTACCCAGAAAGCACTGAAAGTTCTGCAGCCCAATTAATGATATTCCCATGTTTCCATAGTACTTTTCATCACAAAACTGCATTCATACAAAGTGGATCTGCCTTATACCTCACAGAATCTCACTATCTCAGAGTAAGGAGAGAATATGAAGATTATCTAAAAGAATACAAACTATTTGAAGGTAAGGATTTTTTTCAGTTTGGGGTAGGGTTTATTTTTTTGGTCGTTGTGTCCCTAAGGCACTAATCCATTCCATGGTGTAGTGGAAAGGTCAGTATGAGGGTTCAAGGCCCAGCTCAATTTACTGACTATTCAACCTCTCAAGTTCCTTCATCTGTAAAACAGAAAAAAGAATTAATCTATCATGCAGGGTTGTTGTAAGTATCAAAGTAAATAGTACATATAAAGTATTTGATGACTATAAAGTGTTATCTAAATCTGAGGTTATTATCACAACTAGACTTATGCAAGTCAGTGACTGCTATCTTATCACAGACACTATTAGCATTGGTAGGAAAGTGTGACTCGCATTTATTAGTAGAGCATTATTTTTTTTTGTATTCATGACTTTGACTTTTTGTTTAGTAAGTGTTTCCTATTTAAGAGGTAGCAGTGTCATCATGGCTGACCTACAGCAATGAGGAACCAGGAAACACAGTTGTGAGTACAGACAAGTAATTTTCCCATACCGAAGTTATACCTAGCAGTAAGTTGGAGCCACATGGTTGCTCCTTTGGGAAAGCACCCTGATATTTCAGTGGAGGTACATGTGAGGTTAGTGAGAAAGCCCCAGCAGAGGAACAGAGAGTCTAGAGAGACTTGGGGGTCTTTGACTTATGGTTGTTACATACAAGTATGAATAAATACTAAATATATGCTAGATATACTAAATATATGGAAATATATGCAAAGTAAATAGAAAGTGATTTTGTAAGAGACACAACAAGTAGAAAAGATTAGTGTGTGAAGAGGTACCTGAGCTGAGCTTTCAAGAAGCTTAGGATTCTGGAAGGCTAAGTTAAGGAGCAAATATTTCAGGCGTGGGGGGAAGGGAGAAAATCCTGTATAAAAGCATGGAGGCAAGATATGAGATGTTAAGTAGAAGGAGCAGAAAATATGTCAGTTTGGCTAGACTATGGATACAGACCATAAATGGAGTATTATGTCTGACAAACCTGGGAAGGTAGAAGACAGCCAAATTGTGAAAGACTTTAAATATCAAAAGGACATTTTATCCTAGAGTCCTAGGGAGTTTCTGGAACTTTTTTTTAGGCAGGAGAGTAATGAGGTCAGACTTGTAATTGAAAACTATCTTAAAAGATGCATGGAGGATGATTTGGAGAGGGGGAAGGCTGGAGTCGGGGAGACCAATGAGGAGGCTAGCTCAGACAAAAGATTATGAGAACCAAAACTGTGGTTGTGGTCCTGTGAGTAAAAGGGGGGTGGATTCAAGGGATGTGGTGTAGGTAGAATTCATAAGATTTGACAACTGATTGGATATGGTGGGGAAGGAGAGAAAGAAAGTGATTCATCAAAGATGACTCCAAACTTGAGGAACTAGGTGACTGGAAGGTTGACAGCACCTATGACAGAAATCAAAAAGTTAAGGAGTGGAGAGGAAGGAGACTTGGAGAAAATATCTGAGTTCTAGTTTGGACATGCTAAGGTTGAAATGCCTATAGGGCATCTATTTCAACCTATCTAAATATGGCTTGATAACATGGAGCTCCAACTCCAAGACACAAATTATTGCTGGAATATCTGCATCTGAAACCATCTGCATACAGATGAGAATTTAACTTAGGGGAACTGAGGAGGGGAACAGCCAGTTAGGAGTACACTAAGAGAGTATAGTGAAAGAAAAAAAAGAGGACCCAGGATTAGATTTGGGGGGATACCCATGGTTAGGGGACAGAAAAAGGATGAAAATCCAACAAAAGGAAACAGACAAGAAAGAGAACCAAGAAAGGGCACAGAAAAACATGGATTACATAAGGTGTACTGGACCTCTTGCAGTCCAAATCACTCTTGTTCACAGATACGGTAGATGGAAGTAAATATGCAGTATCCTCACGTTCAAGTAGACGTTCTGACATGTTCAGCTTGTGACACAGGAAATTTATTTAAATGGCTTTAAACTGCTGCATTCAACACTGAAAATATGGCAGAAAGGCTGCCCAAGGCACTGAGAGAAAAACTTGAAAGGAATGGGTGGGGGGAGGGGACAGGAGTTTGTTTGTTAACTAGCTTTATCATACAAAAAGTACACTGCACTTCTCTGAATTTTCTCATGGGGTACACTTTCAAAGCACTTCCTTCCCTCCACACCCAGATTCTGTTTACAGCAATCCTGCTCCTTCGTGGTACTTGCTACAGGTAGTTAAATGTGAATTGAATAAAACTAAATTCCCATTACTAAAGAAAAACTCCAGTCAGCCCTCTGGGGGGATGCTCACAAGGATTAATTATTTTGTAGAAGTTGCTATCTCTCTTCATTTCCCTTTCCAGCAGCTTTGCAAATACAATTTTCCACATTTTGAAAGAAACGTAAGAACTCCCAAGTTCCACAGACAGAAAATCCTGACGGTCTCTGATAGCTGAATAATGGATGAAGTTCTACTGTTTACTTAGCAGGGGGAAAAAAGAGAGATAGAGAAGTCCAGATAAAGCAGAGGAATCTGACATTTTCTTGTTGCTGAACAATAGTGAGAAAAGAACATCCCTCTCTTTTTTTCCTTGTCTTTTATTCCATGGATAAAGTTTATTTGCAAACAGACCTTGGTCCAATACCAAGCTTACAGAAATTTCATGTCTGTCCCTCAGAGTTAATCCAATCATTCTATTGTATGTAAAAGAGAGAGGCTATACCAGAAAGAGATTTAAAGGTGAGAACAGACTTATTTGCCATCCCACCAATAATCTCCACAGATAGGGCCAGAGCCAGGCATCTTTCTGCCCTCTTGAGAAGAATTTCACAGGGATATTGTAGAACTTTCTGAGCTGTGAAACATCTTTTGAAATTACTTCATATTAATTGGAAAACTAGCTTAGAATGTCGTAGTTGGTTGCCTCTGTCTGCTCCTACCTACTCTCAAACAAAGGTGGGGTCCCGTATTGCTTTGCCTCAGACAAGAACCTATGAGCCAAGCTTGCTCACAAGCCCCTAGACTGCCAAGAACTCTACTAATAGCCCAGCTCCTCTGATAGCACATAAATGTCAGCAGTTTCTCACCATAGGACTTTGCTCTCACAAGGACAAGACATCCTGTCTTAAGCTGGACAACTGCAATCTCTGATTCTGAGCAGGGTATATAAAATTCACAAACCGACAGCCCCATCTATATAATACCTATTGTTGTCATCAGCATCCATGTGGATCATTTCTGAGCCAGGTACATGGGCATCATCACAAAAGGCAATGACCAAAGAAGCGAATTCCTCATAATAAAAGCAAGACATAACTGATTTTTTGGTCAGAGGTAGAAGTCAATATAGAAGTCAACTTTTCATCATAATTTTTCTTTATCACCAACGAAGCTATGTTCCTTTATTTCTAGTCAAAGTTGGACTGTCCAGTGTAGCACCTGCTTGCTCAGTATGAGCCAAACCACAATGCAACTTTTCCATCACCTCCCACACTCTCAAAGGTACTCACTCTTTCTCTGTGCTTCAATTTCCTTCAACTGACCATAACTCTCAAGTTAAGGTTTCCCCAAGTGAGGGTGATTGGTACAAATCACTGTCAGGAACTTAGGGGTAACCCTTATGGGTGATTATTCTGACTAAATCTATAGCTCTCAAAGCTCCACTGATCAACTTCCTATTCAGTCACTAATACGAAATTAACATTGACCAAAATATTTACTCAAAATGTGAAGCAAATACATAAAATTTATATAACTTTCTACCCCCCAAAAAAAAAACCTGAATCATATTCTCCCACTAATGCATATAGAGTCATATAGAATGGATACACACTTAGTTACATGGTACTAAGAAATACATGTAGGGAATAAATTTGGCCAAGACAATTTACGACTCACCTGAGTAAGGTATAAGATGGAAATCAAGTGAGATGCGGCTGTGTTGGAGGCAAGGGGCACCAGAACTTATGAGAAAGTCACCAAAAGGGTGGATAGAAAGGCAAACTTCACACTTCGCTGTTTTGAAAGGAGCCAGCTAAGTTGCCTGATGATTTATAACATTGAGTGGAAGCAAGGCAAATGACCTTTTTGTTTGTTGTTGTGAAGGAGAGGAAAGAGTCATCAGTGCAAATACGGAGCTGATCAATATACCTGCTGGTAATAATGTATGTCACCAACATGATTCTTCTTGGACCTTGAAACAGTCATCTGGGCCTTGTAAGAAGGGATGGGTTTTAACCTTCTAGAACATCTTTGCCAAATGTTGGCATGGCCAAACTCATTTTAAAAACTCATTTTCTATGTTTCATATTTTATGGGAGTTTGATTGCTTTGCTCCGAGAGGGTGGGAGTAACTTGGGACTAAAAGAATAGGTGTCACCAGCAAAAAAGAAACTTGGAAATAGTTCCAAATTGATAATTCATTAAAGGTCAGACCATGAAGGCAGCTGAAGCAGGCACTGTGGAGCACTTAGAGCTTGGTAAGACATTGAAGATGCCAAGGTCAGCCTTGGCCATTGCTCATCGTTTTGACTTTTGTCTTGCCACTGGACCTCGATGACTCTTGAATAGAGAATGAAGCTTATGACTTTGTGAAACCCTGCCTCACTCGAATCCAATCCAAGCGTCAAGTCGAGATACCACTCATCACACAGTGCTGTCATTGGTCCTCTTTGAAAACCAACAACAACAGCAATTTGAGGCAAGGGGGTCCTTTAGCAATGCCCCATGTTAATGAAGTGTATTTATATGTCTTGCCAAAAGACTCCATCATACTACAAGAGAAGCCTGAATTAACAAACATGTTTCTATTAGATCAGTACTGTCCTCATGGGTTTTGGTGAAATAGGGATAGCATGATGAAAACAGATGATTACATAAAAAAACCAAGGAAGATATGCCAAAGCAATGAAGCAAAGAGCCCCATCCCAAAAAAGCCCCCCCATCCCAGAAAACCTAATCCCAATCATACCCAGAAAGAGATTAGCACCTTCCATTAAACCCTAAGGACAAAGGACTTACTGTGTTAAATCCATACGGCATAGCAGGATTGCAAGGAAGTCAGAGTAACTCTTAAAAGTTAAAACATGTGATCTCAGTGATGTGAAAATGGTAATATTCTCTTCCTGTGCAACTTTTATCCATGTCTAGTCACAAAGCATGCATAGGGAATCATTCTTATTGCCTTTTTTACGTGACTTCCCTTCACAGTCTGTGGTTAGTAGGTACTGTAGAAAGAAGAGGAATTCTCTCCACAATTTTGTATTTGTTTTCCCAGTACCCAAGCATATAGAAAGCACTTAATAAATGCATATTGATGCATGTAGCACATAGGTTATTCATTCTTCACTATCACCACTATCTTGTTTGCTCATGGTACTTTCTGCAAACCATGTGTCATTTGTAATACACTGAATTCTGCTTACACTTGAGTGTATTCCTCCATTACTCTCAGGATAATCCAAAATTTTGATTCCTAAAAGACCGTGGTATTCCATGTTGCATAACCATACAGTTTTGCTGAATGAACATTGGTGTTAGAAAGATGAAATGGTGGCATCATCCAAGAGGAGTGTATGGAAGACCTTACTGTGCCCGGGAAATCCTTCTTCTATTTGGATTCTGCACTCTGAGTCTTCTATGAGAGTGGTCAACGCTGTTGGAAAGCATATGTCCCTCAGTTGTATGCTTACCTCACTTAATGTCAGAGGATCATCAAATTTATGTATTGCTTCAATCAAGGACCTTATGTGATTTTGACACAGAAGACATTTTATTATAGGAAAATCTTTAAGGCTGAATTTTGCTCCTTCAAGTCAAATGCTGTTTTAATAGCTAGCTGGTTTCTACACTACTAGGTTACTAGAAAATATGGTCTGCCTTAGAATGCCATTTATGAAAACCTAACTATTATCATTTCAGATCCTCAGAAAATGTGTGTAAGTTGTTTTAACAAACATTTCATTCATTTATTTATTCATTTATTCATCTCTTCATTTTAGTCCAGACCTTCTGATTGCATTAGTATAAGAAATTCTATGCAAAGAAACTCACTTCTAATATACATTACCAATTAATAACAAATATTAATATGAATGTCATTTTAATAAAATTATTATGATACTAGTAGTAATTAGTCTAAAACATGCAATCTTATAGCGTTAAGACCCTGAGGCCCTGACATGTTAAAGGCTTGGCTACAATCACGTGACAAGAATTTGTCAGAAACAGGGACTAGTCACAGCTCTTCCTGACAACAAAGCCAGCTCTCCACCCAGTATGTATTGTTGCCTCTCAAATATTTTTAAAAGGCTTAAAAAATAGCCAAGCTATTCAGCAGTAATGAATCCTCCCTTAATCACCTGTTTTTATAGAAAAGCAATATCTGTGATCTTTTTCTAAAAATTTAATAACTTCTCCTCTTTTGTATCTCCCAAGAATCATTCCTTCAATATCCTCAGCATTGACCTCCCCTGTAAACTTATTTTGGTTCAGTTTCTCTTCTAGTCTTTATCTCCCTAAGTTCTTCTCAGCTTCCACAGTGCAGTGCACTAGGGACTGAAGCTGTTCCACTGTCTTTGATGGATAAAACATGTTTGTCATAGAAATGTTGAATAATTCTTTTCTACTTGTCACCAGTTACCTTCCATCCAGGTTTATTTTTAAATGGTGTTAGAGTGATGTGGTTCAATTGAGTAGCACCGCAAGCCTCTGTAAACTTAATTTTTCTTCTTTTACTTCTCACTCATTTATGAGGCTCTACTGATCCAAATATTCCGCCATCTTCCAAGTTTATACTCTAAACCAGTGTCATATTTGGCTTCCTTGTCTTTCCATTTGGCAAGGAGATAAGTGTTTGCTGGCTGACTTAGTTCCTAGGGTCTTTAGACCTCTTTGTTATGGCAATTGCTTTTCCATCCATTAAATTGCTATAAAAGTAGTGATAAACCATGTTAATGAAAAGTAATTTATCTATATGCCATTTTCCAGCATCAATGGCTTATTTAAATAGGTCAAGTGGGAGCTGTTTTGTTTGTATGACATATCTTCTCTTTTTACTACTAATTTAGTAACGATTTTCATCTTTGCTATTATTTTCTTATTTTTTTTATTTTATTTTTAATTTATGTAATAAAGCAAACATTTCCATAGCACAGTATAATAAAAAAGATTATGCATGAAACTGCAAATCTATTATATACAATTTTCTATTCCTTTAAAATATATAATAAAGCTACAGTGTAAATTTCTTTTTTTTTCTTTTTTCTTTCTTCCTCCCCTCTCCCCTCCCTAAAGATGGTTACCATTAGATGCAAGTATGTCTGTGTGTATGTATGTATGTAAAATCATTCTATACATGCTTTTATTTTTCAGTTCTTTGTCTGGATGTAGTAGTGCCTATGATGTTCCAGGCACTATGCTAAGAGATTTATAAATACTATCTCATTGGATCCTTAGAAGGAAAGTGCTATTATTTTCTCATGTTATAGTTGAAGATACTGAAGTAAACAGAACTTTACTAAGTGACTTGCCCAAGGTAATGCAGCTAGTAAATATCAGGCTGGATTTGAACTCATTTAGATGACTAATTCAGGAATGACTTCCACATTGGCAATTAATCATTTGTTCTTTATTAACACACACATACACACACATCATATTATTATATCTCCCCTTCCTTCCCATTTGAAAGTTGCCAGGAAACAGGGAGAGCTTGCCATTTGATATTTTTGTTCACACACTCAGTTCTAGGTCAGCAGCCAATTAAAAGGCTTTTTGCTACCACCTAGTAGGCAGACAGGAAGCAGCCAGAGGACACCTATGCCTGTTCTGAAGCAGGGAGGGAAAGGGACCCTTTCTCATACAGTTCCTGAGGCAGGTTCACATGTATATTATATATGCTCTAAAGAATGAGCCTTCATTGGTGGGTCATCCTACCACATAAGGAAAAGAAGTAGTCCAAACCACATGGTGAAGGACATTGATACACCCTACCACATGCAAATAACCGCATCTTGATTAAAAGGAGAGAATTAGGCCCAAAGATAAAGCAATCACTGTGTGCTTTGGGTCCAGGGGTGGGGAACCTATAGCCTTGAGGGCCACATGTGGCCTTCTAGGTCCTTGGGTGCAACCTTTTGACTGAATCCAAGTTTTACAGAACAAATCCTTTTATTAAGAGGGTTTATTCTGTGACGTTTCGATTCAGTCAAACGGCTGCACTTGAGAACCTAGAGGGCCACATGTGGCCTCAACTCCACCTCTGGTCTCTTCCAGTACAGGCATTGAAGAACAAATGGGGAGGGAAAAAATGTTCTATCATTTTAGGAAAGTTTACAAATTCCAAACACTGCTGGACAAAAATTTTTCAAAGAATGTACAAGCGGCATTTGTCATCAACAGACATTGGACTGTGGACTCCTTGAGAGCAGTGATGGTGTTTTTACCTTTTTGTGTTTCCCCAACACTTAGTACAGTGTCTGACATATAGTAGGTGTTTAATAAATACTTGCTAATTGACTGACTCTGAATCGGCCATCAATGCTTTTGAGGATGCTATACATTGATCTCACATGCTATCCTCCTTACCATACAGGAAAGAGTGTTAGGGACCAATGAGCTTTTCTTGGCAGCTATCTCAATCACCTTACTACACCTAGAAACACTGAATATGAGATAGTTAGTGCCCTATTGATTGAAATAAATAAGCTTTTTGAAATATTTTAGTTAATCTCTCTGGGATAGGAATAGGCAGTGGGGAAGGTAATGCCAGTAGTTGAGAAAAATCACAAGTGATTATAATTTAAGAATCTTTTAATGTCTTTTAATAATAATTTAAAATTAAGTTTAAAATTAAATTAAATTTTTTAATAATTTAAATAATTTTAAATCTTTTAAACATCTTTTCTTTTAATGACAGGATTTGTACATCCAAAGGCGTTATATTGTTTATGCAGACGATTATCAATTTGCCTAGCCCTAACCTTTCTCCTAATCTTCAATATCTTCATCTCCATCTTCCTATTGGACATCTCTAACTGGAGGTGCCATTGGCATCTTAAACTAAACCCTTTCAAAACTGAACTCGTCTTTCCCTCCCTTCTTCCTAATTTTTTCTTACCATCAATAGCACCACCAATCTCCCAGTCACCCAAGCTCACAATTTAGGTGTTGCCCTGAACTCCTAACTCTTGCACCCCTCTATATCTACTCAATTGCTGGAGCCTGTCAATATTGCTTTTTTAATGCCGCTTGGAGATTCTTCCTCTCCTCTAACAGTGTCACCATCTGGGCCAGGACTTCATCACTCTACCACTACTGTCTAAGTGATAGTCCAAAAGTGCAGGTCTGACCATATCAACTCTTTATTTGATAAATTCTAATCACTCCCTATTACCTTTAGGACCAAGTATAAAACACTATTGGCTTTTAGAGCACTTCATAACTTGGTCCCTCCTCCCATTCTGGTTTTCTTACACTTTACTTTCCTCCATTCACTCTGCAGTCCTATGACACTGGCCTTCAGACCATTCTTAACATAAGAAAATCCACCATGCTTACTGTCTGTCTGCTTTGCCTGGAACTCTTTCCCTCTTCATCTTGGCCTACTGGCTTCCTTCAAGTTGCAGCTAAAATCTCACCTTCTATGAAGAGTCCTTTTCTGATCCGTCTAGATGCTGGTGCCTTCCCTCTAAAGTCATCTCCTATTTGTCCTGTATATGTCTTGTTCGTACATTGCATTTTCCATGTTGTCTTCCCTCCATTAGACTGGGAGCTCCTTAAGAGCTTGCCTTTCTTTGCATCCCCAGCATTTAGCACAGCGCTTAGAACATAGCGAGTAGATAATTAACGTTCGCTGACTTCTCCATTTCAAAGTAGTCATCCTGGGAATGTATACATGTAGAGCAACAATAACTATCATTTTGGGGAGGAAGTTTGGCACTCTGTTTGGGGAATTACTTTCAGAGGCTATGTCATAGTCATTCAAAAACTCCCAATGGTGAAAAAATATTCATCCATTGAGGGTACATGCGATTTTTGTAATCTGTCAAAATTCATTTAGGAAATAGATAGATAGATAGATAGATAGATAGATAGATAGATAGATAGATAGATAGATAGATAGATAGATAAAGTGCTTTGGCGGAGGATTATTTCAGGTAGATTTTTTGTTTTATTTTCCTTTCTCTGACACATAAGCTAGAGATATGCCAAGAGTCCAAAACATTTTAAGCCATTGCAGCCTCGTTGGGCAAGAGTATAAGTCTGCCAAGACAAATTATGTCAGTTATATTGAGGAAACAATTTATGTCAGTTATATTGAGGAAAGCATCCATTTGGATATATAAATTCCAATTTGTTTGCTTAAAACAAATTGTCCGTGTTACATTATCGACCCACTTGCAGGCTAATAATTGGGTAAAGACACATAATAGGAGAGGAAGCGTGTTATAGTGAATAAAGTGCTATATTTGAAGTCAGGAAGACCTAGGTTCAAATTCCACCTTAGATATTTACTTACCAGATGTATGGCCCTGGGCAAGTCAATTTACCTCTCTGCGACCCAGTTTTCTGATCAATAAAATGGGGCTTATAATAGCATCTGACAGTTAACAGATCAAATGAGCTAACATACACAAAATGCTTTTCAAATCTTATAGTGCCATATAAATGTGAGCTAATTATTATCATAAGCATTAGAAAATTCTGTACCGTAACCGCCCCCTTCCACCCCAAGAAATGATTCATTGTTCACCCCACTCTCTGAGTTGCCTTCAGAAGCAGAGAGATCTAAAGAAACTTTTTCACTGAGAGGATAGTGGATCATTCAAGAGATTCTTCTATTATTTTAGGAATGAATTGTACCAAGCAGCTAATATAAGAAGTAAATGAATTTCTATAAAACCTCCCAATGGGCAGCCATGTTCAGGGTCATATTTTGAGGTCATATAAGAGACGGTAATCTTTGTTTGGGGGCCAAAATTCCCTTCCCTTGTGGGTCTGCAGAATACAAATAAATAATCCAGCCTAGAGAAAGGTCACCTCTGGAGCTAAAACTGGGGTTAGCAGGGACAGTGTACAATGCAATTGCTCTGAAAAACTTCAGCAAGTCTAGCTACGCACCACTGGGATAGGGGTGCTGAAAACTGATAAGACTTAACTTATCTGAGGGATGAGACAACCTTGAACCTTTTAGTTGCTTGACAGATTTTTCTAGGCACCAGCCTGCAGCAAGGGAAACCAGAGAGTAGAGAAGCTTGCTCCTCAAAGGACAGGAAGAACAGGCTATGGGGCATTCAATAAGGTCAAAAGACCACCCACGCAGCAGGCAGGAATCAATAATGTTGTGCTGAGTCCAGTGGGATAAATGACCCTTGGACTTCTTGGAAGTTTAGCAAACTTTATTAATAGTACATTTGGAGCTGGTGCAAGACTATGCAGAGAGTAATGGATGGCACACACTTACAGAATCAAAAAAATGCTGAATTGCATAGCAACAGAATAGCACAGTCTCTGATTGGTGCCAGGTAATCACAATGATAGAATTGCAAGTGGTATGGTCTGAAGATTTTCTTGCCTCCAAAAGCTGCCACCAGCACCTGAAAATTCCACAGTGACAGAAATTTCCAAGATTAGTGATGCATTTTCTCCAAGCTATGTACTACTTTCACTATGCCATCCTCTTTTTAAGATGTGAATATTCCTTGGAAGAATAACAAAATCGCTAATTCAACTTCAGTGTGACTTAGGCTATGTGCTGCCCATTGAGAACTATTCAAGTTTTATTTTGCTTCAGTGATCTCCATCCATATAAATTATCCTCACATTTGAAATGATAGCATAAATGTGACTAACAAAAAAACTGCAGTCACAGATCGGTCAGAAGAGAATGTAAAAGAACAGATAATTGATTTAAGTGAATTTGAGTTTTATTACCAGTAGAAAGTATAACTCCCAGGATACCCCCCAAAAAGCCTTACATATATGATTGCTGAACATTTGTCAGTAATCTTTGAGAAACTGTGGATATTAGTAAAGGGCAGGAGACTGAAGAAAAGTACCTACTATTTGAATTTTAGAAAGCAGACAAATTCTAGGATGAACTTAACATCTATCAGCAGGAAAATCCCAGAAAGAATTATTAGAAAGACAAGTATTTATCACTGGGATCTAGTATGGGCTCAACATGAAAAAAATCATATCAATCTAATCTCATATTTTACGTTGCAAGATTATTAGATGGGTAAGTTTGGGGAAGGCTTATATATATATATATGTTTATATATATATACGTATATATAATATATATAATATATCTTGATTTCAGTGAGGCACTTGTCAAAGCCTCTCTTGATATGTTTATAGAAAGCAACAACAAACACAAATTACATTACAGTTTATAGCTATGAAAATAGCCATAGATAAAGAATATTTTGATCTATGGTAAAAGGCCAACATTTTTATCATTTTGTCAGGGACCTTGAATGAAGGCAGAAAGCATATATATCAATTCTGTGTATGACGCAAAGCTGAGAAGAATGGCTAAAACATTACATAAAGGAATGAGATTTTAAAAGATCTTACCAAGTTGAAAAGGTGAGCCAAATTTAACAAGAAAATTAAGGATTTTATATTTAGATTTACAAGCAAAAAGAAAAATGAATGAAGGAATAATTGAATAATATACTTAACTGACTGATTAATAACTGTATAAGTACAAGATGGAGGAGACCTGACTTTAAACAGAGAATAACTTGACGATTTTAATTAACTACAAAATCAATAGAGTGACTGGCACAAAAGGGTATATTAACAGAAACAAAGGAGAGGAGTTTCTTGTTATTCTGCCTTATTCAGACCACATTCGGGATACTGGTTTAATTTCTCCTGCAGCTCCACTACTTTGAGACTTCTTTGACTGACCCCCACCCCCAACCCATCCCCTACCCCAGCTACATTTCAGCTCCCCTTTGTATTTTATCTTCCCCTTTAGATTCTAAGTTCTCTAAGACCAAGGACTATTTTTTGCCTTTCTTTCTATCACTAGCACTTAGCATAGTCCCAGGTACATAGCTAGCACTTAAAGAAATGATTATTAATTGATTTGTACCTTAGGAAAATCAATTTTTCAGCTGCATGGAGGATAAATTAGCAAGGCAAGATACTGAAGGCAAGGAAATCAATTATGAGGACAAACGGTAAATTAGCTATAAAGGGGGAAGATGGGGGAGAGATATGAGAAATGGTGTAAAATTCAAATTCGTAAGATTTGGCAACTGACTGGATGTAGGAGTGGTGAAGGAGGGTGAATTGAGGAGGACTTCAGGATGGTTTTTGCAAATGTAGGTGGCTGGAAGGATGATGGTGCTCTCAACTGCCACAGGGATGTTAAGAAGAGGAATGGCTCAAATCCCACTTTGCTGCTTACTAACTTTGTGCACTTGAGAAATCAACTAAATCTCTCTAGACCTTATTTTCACATGTAAAATAAAATAGGAGGGGGACTAAACTAGATGGACTCTCAGTTTCCTTCCAGTTCCAGATCTATGATCCCATGATGCTATGGGTTTATAGAGGGAAGAACTGAATTCCATCCAGGGCATGCTAAATTTAAGTGCCTTTAGAACATCCAGGAGGAGATGTTTAGCAATGGATGGGTACTATGGGATTAAAATTCAGGAGAGTGATTAAGGACTGGATATGAGGAATTGGGAATCATCTATATGGAGATGAAAATTGAACCTCTGAGAGCTGACAAGATTGCTAATCAAGAAAGCATAGGGAAAGAAGAGCAGAACGACTGAGAAAGAACATTGAAAGAGGACCGCAATGGACAAACTAGAGTACATCGGAAGAGGGATGACCAGGATGTCAATCTAAACCAAATCTTTCTAAAGCTGCTTAAAGGAGCTAAGGACGTTTAGCCTGAAGATGATTTAGAGAACAAGAGACTGCTATCTCGAAGTATCTAAAGGACTTTCATGTGGAAAACTGACTTTTTATTGTTCCAAGTGGCTGGAGCATGAACAATGAGTTAACAGGAAGTCATATTTCTATTCAACATAAGGACTAATTTCCTTACAGTTTGAAATATACAAAGATGCAATGGACTTCATTACAGACCAGAGTGAACAAAGCTGTGCTACCAAAAGCAACCTCAAGGGGTATCAACCAATCAATAGAGTTCTTCTAAATGAAATGTGAAAACTTCTCCAGAAGGAAGCTATAGGCTCTAAGTGTCTACCAAGAGAGATCCAAAGAGCAAGAAAAGGAAACAAAATCCACAAATCAAAATGTGGAAGACTAAATGATATTAGAAAACAGGATATGAACTTGGGTACCAGTGACATAATTGCATGGTCTTTGAGCAAGTATTACTCCTATCCACTGTCATCTGATCCTCCTCAGCATCTGTAAGTAGTTGGGAGCGAGGTTTTGGGGCAAGCCAGTCAGTCTGTTCTATGAGTGAGTGCTGTGTCCCAAAAGATGTTCGTACAGAATCTAGATAACCATTTCACAGAGATATCATAGAAGAGTCTCTGACTGGAGTGGATGATGACACTAGATAACCACTAAGGTCTCTTTCAATTCTGATATTTTAATGATATGAAATCAATTTCTTCCTTAATAGGAGAGGCTAGGGTAGAATGAAGGCACTGGTCATGTAGGGGATAGGAGAAGATTAAAAGACTAAAAGGCAATGAAGAGCAGGGTCAAGAAAGTGTATTAAAATAGTCTATTACTACATAGAGGAAAATAACATTAAAAGGAGGAAAAAAACCTCTCATCAAAGACAATGGAGTAGACTAGCATTACCTTGTTAAAATTAAAGTACATAGACTTCCTTCTATTAACAAAGATTTAATTGTGAAAGTGTACTGTCCCATGTGCTACTAGCTGTATATACTTCTTTATGTTGTTTCCTTGATTATTTTTGAAGTTCCAATTATGATTTGTCTATATATTTGGTTTTGCTTATCAGTAATATCAAAAATTTATCAATTAAAAAAAGGAAAGGAGGGTCAGAGGCATCAGAAAAGAGATGTTAGGGGCAAGCATAAAAATCAATTTAGGATACTTCACAATTTTCACTAAGAACCACATTACTAATTTTAGAGCCACTGAACCATGAGTGTGCATTCCTAAATCAGGTTCAGATTTTGACCTGGAAGGGACCAGATTATCTAGCTCAACACCTTGACTTTGTAGATCAGGAAGTCGAAAGGCAGAGAAATGAAATAATTTGCCCAGGATCATACCAGTAATAAATGGCAGAAAGTAGTTTTGAACCCATATGCTCTGATTCCAAGTCCACTGTTCTTTCCACCATACCAAATTAATACATGCAAAATAGCCATGTATCTTTAGCCCACTCAAATTGATCGGTGTTCACTTAGAACCATACCCTATACAAAACCAGCAAAATGCATCCAGTGATGACTTTCAATAAAAAAATCCAGAAGAAACTGGAGAAATTAGCATAGAGCCAATATCTAGGTCAGGGTCTATGACCACTCTACCATCTTGGCAAAATCTCAAAGCTTTCATACCTATTTACTGAATAAGTCATGCATTCAGGATTATACACGAATCAATAACAAAATTAATTGGTTTCTGGATCAATAATTTCTTCCTTTTTTCAACAATTCTTCAACTTCTAGAAAGTTGTCACAAAACAGAAAAGCTCCTTTAGGTCAGGCCCCTTGCTTGTTTCCAAAAGGTGGAAGAGGAGGAGAGACAACTGATATGTAAATAGATGAAACATTCTGTTTACTTTTAGGATTTCTTCTTTTTTTAAGTGTCAGGTTTTAGGTGTATCTCTGTTTCCAGAAAGGAGAATCAGGAAGCTGCCATAGTCTCAATTCACATTGTTGGTCTCTATCTACAGAGTTGGAGCTACAATAGTCCCCAAAGTCCTGCATCCCCATCCCAGAGAAAGGTAGGACACAGTTAAAATAAAGAATGAAAAGGTTAAGTAAGTCTGGAGAGAGATAGGGACAAATAGAGAGAGAGAGAGAGAGAGAGAGAGAGAGAGAGAGAGAGAGAAAGGGCTTATCAGCTCTCCCTCTCCAGCCTTCAAGAGGCACTGGCTGGGTGATTCTTTGGTTTAAGCCTTTGTCTGACCTAGCAATATCACACTTACCCCTGCTAGTGGCAGGGGATGCTATTTCTTAGGGCAGAAAAATGAGGAGAGGTAAGGAGAGGCAGATGAAGAACTCTGAGAATGAATGGGGAGGGAGCAATCTAATGTGTAACAGGGATAATGTTTTCCTTGGTGTTTCTTCTGAGAATTGGGGGCAGGGGTGCTGTAAAGCAACATAAATGATGCGGAAATAAGTGAGCAAATATGGTAAATACGTTTAGATGAAGCTGATGACATCAGGTGTTTTTCCTGAAAAGTAAAAGTTGAAAAAAACCACACAGACTCCAGAGTCATTTGAAAGTGCAGCCTAACTACGCCTGTGTCTTCCGTTACTTGCTCTGTCTTCGGTCAATGAGAAGGCCACAGCAGAAAGGACTCCTTTCTATGAAGTATTCCTGCTGGTGGCCTTAGCATGCAGTTGGTTTGTCCCTAATTTTCACTGATTTGTAGGCTGTCCAAATAATGTCTTGTTCCAGCGTGTCTGGATTTAAATTCTATTGGTTAATCCTGCTAGGCAGTTGCCATGGAAACCTTCCCATAAAACCTGAGTATTCAGGTTTGCTTTAAGAAAAAAAAAAAGATAGTGATTTGAACATCAGCAGTAAGATATTAGGGCATGTCAGACTTGGCAGGACTGTTGCAGGGGATATTCAGGGCTCAATACCTCCATCCCCTCAGGCCTCCAGACCCACGACCTTGGAGTCATCTTAAAGCTGCTTTCTCTTCTTCACCACCTGACACATCTCATCCATCACTAACTACTACCAAGTCTTGCCTATGCCTCAAAACCTAAATGTCTTCAAGGCCCGTCAACAAGTCCCAGATCACTCAGCTTCTTACCACAATTTCTTCCATGAGCTCTTTCATTCAGACAAGCTCATCAGCTTGCCATCACACGAACCCATTTCTCATGGTCTTATCCATGCCTGTGTGCCTTTGCCTCTTCAGCCCGGTGTGTCTTCTTTTCTTCTTGTTACTGGTTCGTGTCCTTTCCTCAAACTGAGCCCTTCCAGTGAGCCTTCCTTCCCTGATCGATCTTCACTTTTCACCTCCAATATCTCCTCTCTTCTGCTCCTCCAGAAGACATGTAGATTCAGTGCATACAGTGCTCATTCGTATTAAAATTGGAATGTCTTATTCTTGAGTCATCTGGTTGGATAGTAGAACTGTGAGTTGGAGAGGAGCTTATGGGGAGAAGACCTGGTCCCGAGTCTGCTACCAGTCATGGGAAAGACCCTTACCTCCTCTGAGCTTCAAGGAGACAGGTCACAACTTCTTCGAGCCTCAATTCCCTCAGCAATCTCCATTCCACAAAACGAGAGGATTGAACTCAAGAGGCCTTTCAGGTCCTTTTGAGCTCTAGAACTATGATCGTATGTTCCTATCACCCATGAAATTGGACAACACACCCGCAACCTGACCAGGTTGTTGTTCATGATGCAGTTCGTAAATTTTCAGTTACTGTTTTTTATCATCAATATCATCGTTATTACTACCTATAATAAGGGCATTTAGGGGAGAAAGTTCTTTTTAAATTATAAAACACTATATAAATGCAAACTAGAATTATTATTATTTCATTGTTAGGTGTTTTGGCTTTCCATGGGGCAGGAGGTAACACAGGAGGGAGGGTGTGTCTGATTTCTGAGTATATATGTATGTGTTTACATGTATGTACGGCATATACCTGTTTAAGTATAAATCTTTGATTACAAAGGAAAATTTAAAAAAAACTAATTAGGGAGATGTGTGCTATTATTCCCCACCAGTAATACAGATAATCACAAATGCTAGTTCTTCCAAAAAGCCTTTCCCTCTTCTCTCCTACTACTGCTTCCCCCCAACCCCCCACCAGAAATCTTTCCCTCTTTGGATTTCACATAATATTATATTCACATGTCCCTTATGTACTTATTTTGTTTCATTTGTATTATACTTTGTATGTAAGTGGTCCTTTACTTAGACTACAAGGTCCATGAAGACAAGGACAGCGTCTAATTAATCTTTGTATGCCTTGGAGATTGCAGCCATTAAATAATCGTCTATTAAATTTAATTGAAAAATGGCTTAACGTGTTAACTGCTTTCAGGAACTTGTTTTAAATCATAGAATCTCAGAATCAAATCCAACCCCTACATAAAGCATTAATTTATTTTCCTTTGGGAAATGATTCCTTAATAATCCAAGGGAATCCATTTCTAATGGTGGTATTCAAGCCCTATGAGGGACTGCATTTTTGGACCTAGAGATTTCCTTAATATTATTGTAACTACACCCACATCAATGAGTACATGAAAAGGCCTTAGCCTAAAAGGGCCAGAGTCTCCCGGGGCATACTGGGCCATCTTCAGTCATCCTGATGAACATCTGGTCACTGGATCCAGATGGCTCTGGAGGAGAAAGTGAGGCTGGTGACCTTGCACAGCCCTCCCCCACTCAAATCAAAGTCAACTGCAAGTCATGTCATCATTTCCCTGATGTCATGGTCTTCTTCAAAAATGAAGGACAAACACAACTCTTCCTCAATATACATTATTCTCCAAGTGCTGGCACCCATTTGCTGTGTCATGTGTGAGTCATTCCACTTCATGGTGCCTCAGTTTTACCATATATAAAATGGGGGTGGTAATACTATACTACCTACCTCACAGGACTGTTATGGGGAAAGTGCTTTAACTTTGAAGAGTTATAGAAATGAGAAGATTAATGGTTGTTGTTATTTATTATTATCATGAAGATCCATACTATCAAAGAAAACTATGCAGATCATACAATTCTTTAACCTTTGCACAAGTGTGAGCACCTGCGCATGCACGCATGCGCACAGAAGCACACACACACACACACACACACACCATTTTAGAACAAAGTTCCCTTAGACTGGTGGCCTGGCTAGCTCCTTCTGGTCCCTGTGGCCTCTCTGCCAAGTCCTTGTACCTGCAGAAACAAGTGAATAGTAACGGGCTTTAGAGACTCTGTGACTGTCACAAAGAGAAAATCTCTGCCAACCTCTTCTGGAAGAATAAAAATGTACAGCAGCAACTAGTGACCCCCGTGGTCTGACTCTTTTGCAGAAGTTAGCCATGCAGAGATAACATCAGGCCCAGCACGCCATGTACTTTCAGTGAGTCCTTGAGGTACATTTTGCTGCTGTTAGGAAAGGAGTTAAGTATGGCATTCCTCAGCAAGCAGATTTCAGTAGGTTTAACCCAAAAAACCCAAAGGAAATAAACCAAGCCCAAAAGAGAGCTGAGCTCATAACTCTCCATTCTCAGAGGTGACAGTCACTCACTCCTCTGTGTGCCAAAGGGCCACAAGACATTTAAAGAATCCCCTCCTGTCTCCAGTTGAGGACTCAGAGCTGACAAGTCAAATGAAACAAAATCATTCCTTGCTCTAAATTGATCAGGTTTTCCAGAGTTGAACAAAAACAAATCCCCACAATATAATTTTTTTTTGCAGAGTCCCTTTAAAGGCTGCAGCCACACTGAAAAGAAAGCCAATAAAAGCTAAATGTTCTTCTCATTTTCCTAAATACACTGGCATGCAGGTTTTGACCTAGATAAGTCTCTCTCTCTCTCACTCTCTCTCTCTCTCTCTCTCTCTCTCTCTCTCTCTCTCTCTCTCTCTCTCTCTCTCTCCCTCTCTCTCTCTCCTCCCCCTCCCTCTCCCTCTCCTTCTCTGCCTGTCTGTCCCTCCCTCTTTCTCTGTCTCCCCTAAAACACTATGAAAATGAGACATTTAAAATCCCCATCATGAAAAGACAGACAAATCTATAATTTATACTATGATTTTATGAGAAATTTTCACCTTGAGAATGTACCAATCCCATCAGAGTACTTGATAACCCTCACTTGAATATATATAATATATATGTTAATATATATGTATATATATTCCATTACTAATAAATAGAACCTTTTTTCTTATTATTTATACAAGTCTGCTTTGATTTTCAGCATGTGACACATTGGAATGGGGGGAAATGGTAACTGCATTAATTAAAAACAAAGATCAGAAGTCCTACTTTTTTTTTTCTTCTGAAAATCCAAGTCAGATCCCGGGAGGTAGATCTCAGTGTGTGCTTATATATTGCCAGCCATGGCTCAGTTTTATAAGTTTCTGTCATTCTCATCTCCTTAGTTTAAGTCTGTGGTTAGAACGATCAGCTGGAGTGTCACAGATATGTAAGGGCCAAGAGGCTGAGCCAGGCATGGGCAGCATTTTGATTGGCCCTCTCAGAATCTAACCAGGCAGGAAGTCCAAAACTACTTTCTTCTTCCCAGCCTCTTCGACTCAGATGTATGATGCAATTTCAAGGGAAAAGAAGAAATTAAATGAGTCGACGTGAAGCTTTCCCGCAAGGCATTTCCATAGCGTTGCAAAAAAAACATGAGATTAACGACATCCACTCTCTCTTTCTTTAGGGGTTCATTGAACAATAAACATTTACTGAAAACCTACTGCATACAAAGCATTGAACTAAATATTATGGTACATACAAAGAACCATACGACATAATCGTTGCCCTCCAAGAATTTATCATCGGATCTGGAAAGATAAACTAGACATACCTGAAAAGTAATGATACAAAGTTGTATATGAGAAGTACTCTCCCCAAAATGCTATAAAATTCAAGAGAAAGAAGCTACTATGGGGTACCATGGGTGGAAGGACAAGAACCTCAACATAAGCCTTGAGGAAGGAAATGCTAAATTTCAGTTCAAAGTTAGAGAAAATTAATTAGAATGCTTAACATATGGAAAGGAGAAAGTAAATCATTCTTTCTGCTGGCATTTCCTAACCATGATTTCAAGATGAATATTTAGCTACCATTCTAGACCCTTATGTATGTTAGAGACAGTTAATAGGTTACATGTACTAAACTGGGTCTACAGGGAGAGGACAGAATTAGGGGGTACATAAAACTAAGACTGTTTACCCAGTCCTATTCCAGAGGAAGGAACCTATAGGAATGGATGTCCTTTATAAAATGGGGTTGTGAGCAGTCATTGGTGACCTTGCATATCAAAAAAATCTCATAACATATTATTTAGGAATGGTTTATGAGCATTTAGCAAAGAAAATAATGAAAACTGAGAGTCAAGATGGGTTCATCAAAAACAAGCCTTGCCAAGAGTAAGGTTATTTCCTCTTATAGAAGTTACTTGGACAAATAGATTAAGGGGATACTACAGATAGACTATACCAAAAGATTATCAAAGCATTTGACAGACTCTCTCATCATATCCTCATGGACAAAGAAAGACATGATAATATATTTAATAAGACTGTATTGTATGATATGCAGATTGAGAACTGGTTGATCAAAGTCATGTAAGGAATAGGAATTGGTATACTGGTCAGAATGCTGGGCCTGAAGTCAGGAAGACTCATGAGTTCAAATGTGGCTTCAGAGACTAGCTGAGGGACCCTGGGCAAGTCACTTAACTCTTTTTGTCTCAGTTTCCTCATCTATAAAAATAAACTAGAGAAGGAAATGGCAAACCACTCTAGTACCTTTCCCAAGAAAACCCCAAATGAGGTCACAAAATTAATAGAACCTGAAAAGAAGTCTCTAGTGGAGTGCTCCAATGATCTGTCTTTGGCGCCATTCTGATTAATATAGGATCATGGATTTAGGACCTTCCAGATAACACATGTTACAGATAAAGTAACTGAGGCACAGGAAAATGAAATAACCTGCTCAGGATCATGCAGCAAATAAGTGTCTGAGGAAGAATTTGAACCCAAGTCTTCCTAACTCCCAAGCCCAGGAGTAAATAAAAATTCTTATAATTGTATTCAAAATATCACTTTCCCAAGAACAAAACAGGCATATGATTAGAGAACAGTTTATATCAGGGACCAACAAACTACACCCTGTGGGCCAAATCTGTCTGTTTTTAATATGGCCAGAGAGCAAACATTCTTAGTTTGCAGGTCACACACAAAAAGACAGCCAGATGAATTTGGCCTGCAAACTGTGGTTTGTTCACTCCCCTGGTCTAGATGAAAAAGATCTGCCAGTTAGAGAACTGTAAATTCAATATGAAATAAATAAGCTGAATATAAATCTACCACCATCCCCCACCCAGGAAAAAAAATGGTAACTCAATTTTAGACTTCATTAAAAGAACTCTGCTGTCCAAAACAAATAAGCTGATGGTCTCTCTGTACTCTGCCCTAGTCAAACATCAACAGCACCATTTTTATTTTATATCAAACATTATAGGAAGGACATTAATAAACTGAAATGTGACCAAAGAAGAACAACCAGGAGAATGGAGAAAGGACTAGAAACTCTGCTACGTGAGAATCAGAAGAAGGAACTGCAGCTCTTTTGGTCTAAAGAAGAAAAGATGAGGGTGGGAACGACTTGATAACTCTATCCAGGTATTTAAAGGGCTGCCATATGGGAAAGGTTCAGGCTTATTCTGCTTGGCTCCAAGACATCAAGAAAAAACAATCATGACAGGAAAGAACAAATCAATCCTCACATGGCCATGTGTACATTGAATGGAGAATACTAATTATGTTATTGCTGATGTATTCATCAAACTTAGCAGTCCTTATTTCAGAGCAAGTGGAGAAACAAATTCTCCAACCTCTCCTCAATGGAAGTAGAGATAGCAACTTTTTATTAACAATTTTTCCCAGCCACAAGATTGACTAGGAATTTGTTTGCTCCATATACAATTTCATTCCTGTGCAGGTGTTCATAACCATTTTTTGCGTGTGGTAGACTGGGAGAGCCTATGGATCTCTTCTCAGAATAATTAAAATAAGTAGATTTTTTTTAAATAAGTAGAAGAAATGCTAAATTTCGTTTGGAGGTTAGTGAAAATTAGGATGTAGTTTTTCCCCTTTCAAGTTCACAGATTCCCTGAAATCTATCCATTGACCCCTCAGAGGTCTGCAGACCCCAAGTTGAGGCCCTAGTCTATTAAAGGTTCATAGTCTTGCAGCTCCAAAGACCCAACAACAGATTTAAAAAAATTCAGAGGCTGAGATTTTCAGTCCTACTTTAACTGTTCACACTAGCTGTGTAATCATGAGGAAGTCACTTCATATGCCATAATTACTTAAATTTCTACATCTGAAGGACAGCTGCAGAGAGGTTAGATAATCACTTCTATTTCAGTCTATTTTACTCATTTCAGCTATTTCCCCGTTTCACTCCTGTCCCCAGGTGGTTTGACTCACTTTAATTAATGTGATTTTATTTGCACTTGAGCCCTGAGGCTAGTGTTCCAAAAGATACAATTTTGTAAGTCAGGGGAAAAAAATTAATGCACCTAAAAATATGTATACCCTAAATCTCTGGTGAGGTAGGATACATGGATAGCTCCACAGTTGCTGTGGAATTTACTGAAGAAACATTAGAAAAACAAGTGATGAAGAGAGAGCCAAGGACATAGTAGAAATCAAAATAGCCAAGAATGGCCTAATGGCAACATCTTCAATGCGAGCCTGGGAAATAAAGATGAAAAGCAGCCAGTACTGCTAATCAGAGACTAAATGACACATATTCGCTTTGTTGACATGAGAGAAGGACATTATGGCTCATCGTAGTTACTTCTGTTCTATCCACTTTGGCCTTATGCATAGGTGCAAAAGGCAGTTGCCTATGTGGCATATTTTGAGAGATACAAGGAAAGCTGTCTGCTCAGCCCAAATGATCTACTCCAACAGCTGGTTTGCCATTGGTGCCTGAAAGTCATTGAATAATAAACTCAGAAATAGAAGGGAGAGTGGTACGATAGTTTAGGAGTCCTAAATTCAAATTCTAGCCTGTTTTTAATAAGCTGTGTTACTTTGGGGCAGTTATTTAACCCATCAGTAGTGGATTAAATGACTAGTTAGAGGCTTCAGTTTCCTGATTGATAAAATGAGCTCTAATCGTTAGGATGGTCTTCCATAATTTGCCTTCCTATAAATTCCACACATTGGTCTTAATCCTTCTCTCTGGGGCTACCCATAACAAATCTAATCCATCTTCCACATGAGATGCTTTCAAATATTTGAAGACAACTACCATGTCCCTCCTAATCTCCAAGATAAACATTTCTAGTTTTTCCAACTAATCTTCATATGATGTGGTTTCTGGCCTCCTCATCATTCTACTTTCACCCCGTGGAATGCTTATTTGTTCCTTCTGAAATGTGCTATCTAAAACTATGCATTTCTTCACATATACAAAGTAAACTAATTGACAATTGGTAGTCCCAGTAAAACAGCAGCCTACAAAATAAACCCATAAAATTATTAGCATTTCTATAGACCAATAGCAATAACGAAGAGGAAATTGCAGAGATTTCCCACTCAAAATTACAAAGTTTATGAAATATCTTATAATCAACCTATCATAACATACTCCAGACATTTATAAATGTAGTTACAAATGTTCTTTGCAGAAATAAATGAAGATTTAAATAGTGGAGGGTATTCATTGCCAATAGTTGTGGTATCCCCATGTAATAAAAATTACTATACAACCTAGGTTAATTTACAGATTTAATGCTATACCAATGAAACTACCAAGGAGTAAGAGTTCATACCACAAAACAAAATAAGAACAAATTTCATTCAGAGGAATAAAAGGTTTAGAAACTCTAGGGAAATAATATTTTGTTTCATTTTAATTAAGAAAATGCTGAACACAGTGCTACAAAACTCTAATTATACTATAAAATAGTAACCAAAACTATTTGATAATGGTTAAAAATAGAAAAGTAAGTCAATGGAATAGACTAGAAAAACAGGAATAGGAAACAAAAAAACTCAGCTGCCCAGTTTGTGATAATACTCACATCTGGACTATATACAGAATCTTCCTCATTCTCTTCTCTTTCCTCATTACCAACCCAAGAAACCTCTCCTCTGCTCTCCTCATTGGTAACTCCCTCCTCAGGACTACCGTTTTAGCCATGACTTACCTCACCGATGTCTAGACTCTCTCAGGAATCCTCATTCTCACCTGCCACATTACCCTTCCTCCCCTCATCTTTCCAGGTCTCCTTTATGTTTCCTACCATTAGAATGTAAGCTCCTTAAGGGTAAAGATATCTTGGTGGATGGTACAGTCAATCCTCAACATTTGTTTATTTAACTTTCAAGGACTTGTGTGATTTTATTAGTAACCTTGTGATTTTTGCATCAGATTCAAGGATTCATGTGATTTTATTAGTAACCTCATTTTCATTTTACATTGGCAACCATGCACATCCATGACTATGAGCAACAGAAGAAAAAAAATGAGAGGTGTGATGCTTGTAAGTTCGTGAAGCTGCTGGTCTCCTACTAGTCACTTCACTGGTCTTGTTCACCCTACCCTTGTAAAGAGCTCCCCATGCATTCATTGTACATTTTCATTGTTTGCCTCTAAAAATCAATCTTTGTATTATAACTTTGTCCCAAAGCATAGTGAAAGTCATTTGGGCTCTAAAGTGATGTCAAGGCCTCACCAACCTCAGCATCTTCTGACAGCAGTGACGAAAGTCCCAGCAACCTCTCCCTTGGTTTCCAGAGGGCAACCAATGTAGAGAGGTTTATAGCCATATGGTATACTGTACCATGCCCTCACTCTACCAACTGACACAGTGGAAAGTAAGATGCAAGTTAAAAAATGTTTTAGTTTTAAGAATTTTATTTGCTATATGGTACTGTAGATCTTATGTTATGAAAAGTAAATATAGTCTAAAATCAATGTTTTTATTGAGATGTTAGCATAAAAGGTCACAAAATTCTAGGGAATTACTAGTGAGAAAAAACAATAATATATATATATACATATATATGTTACCAATTTTATTTTGTGTATTGCATTTTGTGGGTTATTTTATGGCTGGGTTACTATGTTAGGAAAAATGCACATAATCAGAATTAATGTTTTGTTACAAAGAATTGTATGCAGAAACGTGTATTTTCATCAATCTCTTTTGGTGGTCACAAGAACTTAAGGCCTTATTTCCCACTGGTTCAATGTAATGATATTACATTTGTGATTTTTACTTTTTGTGCAGTTTTCTAGAAATGTTACCCCTGCAGAAGTTGAGGACTGACTGCATTTGTAGCCTCAGTTTTTAGCACAGTGTCCAACAGTAACAAAATGCCTGGGAGAAGACCTCTTACTCAACAAGAACCACCAGGAAAACTAGAAAGTAGTTTGGCAGAAACTGGGTTTAGACCAGTAATTTATAACACTTATCATAATAAATTCCTCACATCTTTTTTTTTGAAGAAAAACAGAAAGACAACTTTCACAACTATGGTTAGGCTTAAATTATTTTTTTCCAAGTTGTAAAGAAGAACTATCACCAACAGAATGAATCATGAGAAAGAAGAAACAAAACCAAAAAAAAAAAAAACAAAAACAAAATCAAAAGAGAGAAAAAAAAGAAGAAAGAAAAAACAGGAGAGCAAACAGTTTGCCTCAATCTGTATTCGGTCTCCATAGTTCTTTCTCTGGATGTAGATATCTCTCTCCCTCATGAGTCTTTTGGAGTTGTCTTTGAACCTTGCATTGCTGAAAAGACCTAAATCTATCGAGGTTGGTCATCACAGAATCCATGTATCTGTGGTTGTGTATGATGTTCTCCTAGTTCTGCTCCACTCACTCAGCATTATATCATGTAGGTTTTTCCAGGTTATTATTAAGTCCATAT
>CM053623.1:56619138-56681845 GCA_028646595.1 Phalanger gymnotis | reverse complement strand
ACTGGCACATAAATGCATTAACTTGTTCATTTTTTTGGTAAATTTCATTTACTGAGCTTAAAATAGGTACTGACTTAGTAGAAAGAGCATTGGACTTAGAATCAGGATCCATAAGTACAAATTAGTAGTTTGTTGCGTGATCTTAAGACAAGCCACAACTTCTCTGAGGTTCAGTTTCTTCATTTCTAAAATGGAGGTAATAATACCTCTACTATCTACCTCTTCATAGGGCTTGTTGTGTGGAAAGTGCTTTGCTAACAGCAAGCAATATAGAAACAAAAATTATTTAGCATACATACACACAAAGCCAAGTGGATGGAATTATTGAAGCTGGAATTTGTGAGTCCTTTGGGGAGGGGAGATTGGGTAGGATAGGATAGAGAATATTGTTGGGGGTGGAGGTTAATAGTCTGAAGAGTTGAGCACTAAGACTAATCCTAAATATATTTATTTGGTTCTTTAAAAATATATATATTTACCTGGTTTCAAAGGCCGTTTGACATTTATCCAGTGAAGCTTGCTTGTAGCAATGGCTAGGGCTGAGGGTAGGGATTATCAGCCTTTAGCTTGGCATTATTTTATTGCCAGCTGCTTTTTGTTGCCAAAGCTGTTTCCTTTGACATATCTGACATAATCCCATCCTGGCTTCAAGGAAAACACACAAAGCTCTAACCATGAAGATTAGAGAAGGCGGGCAAAGTAACATGGAAGGAATTGCGGGGAGGAACACCAAAAAGTGCCACCCAGATCAAGAAAAAAAACAGACGACATGACATCAAAGGAATTAATCGCTTATAGATGACTTTTGATAATAATCTCAATGATAATCAGAGATGCTACCTTAAATTGTTAGCGGCCTACTCTTCTCCAGGCCAGGATGTCAATGGAGGTATGCCAAATACACACAGATTCATACACACACGTGCATATATATGCATGCATATATACATAAGTATACATAAACATATATGTGTTTAAGCATGTGTACATGTGTATGCATGTGTATATACGTATTCTTTTGCCAGTTTGCTAGTGTATAGAAAACTGCCAGAACAAAACCTACACTGAGAAATCTATACATGTGTTTACATAAAATATAGGGTGTCCCCAAAAATCTTAGCTTAAAATGGCAGTAAGGCTTTTGGAAAACTTTATATATGTATACATGAAAACATGTGAATATATACCAATATCTCCATATTTGTCCTTTTGCCAGGGTTTGATTTCAGATATAACATTACCAAAACCAACTGTCATTGATACAAATATATAAATATGATATTTGTATATATGATCGTCACCATCTCAAAACTACACAACCTCACTATCTGCCTGCCACTAGTCCTCCCCACCAGAGCCAGCACCCTATACACCAAACTAGGAATACTAGACCTCCAGTGTTGCATCATCTTGAATCCAGGTTCTAATTCCCAGGAAATTACCATCATCTTTGGAGCTCCCTCCCTAGGGCCCAACTCAGTCAATCAGTGAACGAGTATGTACAATCTAACCTATTATATCTAAGGGGCAGACCTAGACACCAAAACTTATTTAAGCATCATATCCTATCTAGTCATCCGCCCAAACCATCTCACTACCTGCCTGACACTGTGACTCCCACTCCTCTTTCTTCTCTCTAGGACAAAATCACTTCCCTGATTACCATTACCCTACATGTGTTGTCAGCTCCTCTTAGAATGTAATCTCCTTGAGAGGAGGGGCTATAAATATGCATATAGATAATACTGTCTATCATTCGCATTTAACAATGATTGGCACACAGTAGGCACTTAATAAATATTTGTGGAATTGGACTTAATTGAATGGATTGGCCACAGATCACCTTCCCACAAATGGCTGATTATCATTTAAGATCCATTCAGCTCCTTGAAACTGGTAAGAGAGAAAAAGATTCCATGCCCTGTTCTAATTCCCTGTAATTGGTTAGTTTCCTAAACTAAAATATGGATGGAAAAAGTATGTATTAAGCAACAATAAAGGGGATAACTAGAGCTCTGAGACAAAAAGCAAACGTTGCCTTCAAGCAGCTTATATTCTACTAGGAATGAAACTTCCAATCAGAAAATAAGGCCAGAAGTCTCTTTTTTTAGCTCTTGAAGCCCTAGAATCCCTATTGCCAAAAATGCCAAAGGACTCCCACTAAATGTCTCACCTTTGGGCCTTCAAAACAACAACAAAAAAGACATGATTTATTGAATGTGCAAAGTAGTCTACCCTTGAATGACAATATGCTGTCTCTTCAGGTGGGCACAAAGACATAATGGGAAAAGGGAGATCTTGACTAAGCTACAGTTACTCTATTATAAAAGAACAAATAGAGACTTGTAGGCTCCAAAGATATTATCTAGTACCTGACATTGGCATTAAACCGTAAAAGGGGTGGAGCGAGGGAGCCTGGCCAGTGACCTCAATGCTTAATATAAGATGTTGCCCCTACCTTACAGAAGCCACAACTGTATATCGGTTTCTTATAAAAATGAGTCACTGTAATGTGAGCATAGGCATAGAGTTGGGAATACAACAGAATTATGCAAACTACATTTCCTTTCCACAAAACAGATTAGAAAGCAGAGTTGCACAGAGCTATTCAAAGTAATTGTGCGTGCTGAACACCACACACAGGCCTATTAATTGTTAATTTGCCCAGATAAATAGAAAGGCCAGTTTCCTCCAGACAGTCACCAACGACACATCAGCTTTTCACTTATTTACTCTAACCTGCTATAGTTTTTAAAAATGTAATAGAGACAGAGGAGTTAGCCTCTGAGGGGCTCCCACTGTTATCTCAGTCAAGTCAGAAGATGCTGTTCTGTCTCCTACAATATTTCAGATTAGTCTCCTAGGGATCTCTTCTCCTGTTGATGGTCATATGGAACTATCCTTAATGGGGAGAAGAATTTCTAACCCTGGGATCTTCCCCCACCACTACTGCCAATAAGCACTGTAGCTATATACTATTTGGTCTTGGGAAGTAGATCCTAAAGGCACAATCTGCTTGTTTTACTGATACAGGAGTAGACTAATCTGCCAGTAATCAAGAGAATGGGGTTTTCAATTGGATCAACGTTGGGAAGTAGCAGAAGGTGTTTGGGAGATAATAGGTAATGAAGGGCTAGGCTAGGTTAAGGGTAAGAGAGAATTGGTCATAGCTATAATGAAAGGCCTATAGCCTCAGATGAATGCCAGATCAAGTAGGAAGATTCAAGGAGAGTTCAAGGGGGTTCCCAGAGCCTGTACTATTTAATACTATCCTCATTTTGCTGACGAGGAAACTGAGGCATACAGATTAAGTGAAGTGTTCAGGGTCACAGCTAGTAAATGTCTGAGGCAGAATTTGAATTCATCTTCCTGGTGAAGGTAATTCATTCATTAAAGTTTCCCTGGGAAAAAACTAGGGGCCAAGAAATGGGCCTGCATCTTTTTCCTTCATAACCTGTTCCCTGCTTTTATAGTTTTCTATAAGAAAACTCATAGTATCCTGTCCCCCTCTCCTAGCATGGTCTCTTAGATCAGTAACACTGGCATCGAAAACCTCATTCTCTTGTTTCCAGGTGACCAACTTCTAGTCACTCCAGACTATTTGACCAACCCTAGATCCCTCCCAAAATCTTTCTGTACACAAGATCCATCTCAGCCTCCATTAAGGTGCTCAGATTCAATCTGGCCACTTACATTAGTGTTACATAAATGTTCAGGTTCCTTAGGAGTCTGGACAATATGGCTGATTTTTAATAAACCTTGTTTTTCTTTGGTTGAATGAAGGCTTGGGTCAAATTCATTCAGGCAGGACCCACATGTTGTTATTTTGGGGTTCCAGTACCCCTATACCTCAACAATAGTGCCTACCTCCTGGGTTGTGGTAAGGATAAAAGGAGATTACATGATAAAGTACTTTGCAAATCTTAAAGAACTCTACAATACTGTTATTGTAATTATTATTATTAATTAAGAGGGTAGAATCTTCTTCATTTTTCTCTGGTGCCTCACAATCATGAACCCCAACTTTTAGCAGTATAACCTCTGGTTCCACTGAAATTCACCAGCGTTTCTCATACACGTTCATTAACTTTGGCTTTGATGAGGGTCTCTTAGGCCATTAAAACCAATCATTTCCTGTGTATTTTGATAGATTTCAGTTTCTCATTGGGTGGATTTCTGTGGGTGTCCCTTTTTACTTGATCACAGAGAAAAGATAAAGAAGTTAGGATTATTCAGTTTTGTTAAAGGTAAATTAAGAGGAACCCAGAAAAAGTCTTCAAGCATATGAAAGGTTACATAGAAGTTAATCAGCTATATTTAAAGGCCTGAGGGAGAAGAAATTGATTCTTATTAAAGCAAGAGATTTTTTTTGATAAGGCCAGAAGAAGAGCCACCTTTCCACCCTGAAAATTCTTCACATTAACATTAAATGTATTTGGAAATAATGTTTTGCATGACTGCATATGTATAACATATAACAAATTGCTTGCCTTCTCATTGAGAGGGGAGGAAGAGAATTTGGAACTCAATCTTTTAAAACAAATGTTACTAATTGGTTTTACATGTAACTGGAAAAATAAAATATTATTTTAAAAAAGCATCATATATATTTTGCTTTGACTTCTCTGTGTACATGCTATTCTACCCAACAGAACATCAGATCCTTGAGGGCACTTTTGTATTTGTACTCCCAAGGCCTCACACATAGAAGTTGCTTAAAAACTGCTTTCTGATTGAATGAATATTAGCTTTATGACCACCACTAAAGAATTATTTCTTCCCACAATTTCTCCCACTTGTAATCATTTCTTTGATGAGGTCACTGGTCTCCATTTAATCTTTATTTTTCATGAGTAATACATTCCTATATGAAATTAGTCATCAGATTTAGAAAGGGCTATAGGAAAACTTCATTTCAAATTTTCATCCTAACGAAGCAGGCACAATAATTAAACACTCTCACAGAAGTGAATGCCCTGAGAGCGATCTGGTAACAAACATGTTCCCATTTCAAAGTGCTTCATCTTAGCTTTTAAAACTAGAAAGATAAGAGGCCTATCTGTTGATGCAAGCAGAAGTCACACTCTTGAGAGAGATATGGCTTCTTTCTTCAATGATTTTTAGCATTGCCATAAGGCTAGGTTGACTCATTTTTTTTTCCAGCAACCTGCAAGCTTAGTGAAATGTAAAGCTTAGTTCACTATAAAAACAAAACAAAAACAACCTTCTAATACACTGAAAAATTCACAGGTTCATTACCATACTAATAACAGCATCTGTCCACTTTCCTTGAATCACCAACTATTGACCACAGGTTTCTGAGGCAATGGACAACCCCAGAAAACAACAAAAAACCAAGTGGATCCCAGCATACAAACAGAAATGGGTGATTGCAAGAGTTATTGATGTTAAATCCCTTATTTTAGTGTACCTGTTATAGCTTTGACTATAACATCTTAATATCAGCAAGTCCTAGCTAGAAAAGTTTAATTATTTATAACTACTGCTAGGTTCAATTTTTATAGACTGGAGCACATGTAAAAGTGTTCTGCATTCAGTGAAAGAAAAGAGACGAAAATCAGGTTGAATTTAAGGCAAAGGAGTTTTATTACAGTTCAGAGAAAATGTCATTCCAAATTTCTTCCCTACCCCACCCCCAAAGTCCACTATATCTACTGTGAACAATGCTTCTATCTACATTTTTTCCCTATAACTATAACTCAATGTGAGATAGATGTAGGACAAGCATCTGGTAGAGGGAATAAAAGGAACAGATATTGAAGCATACATAGTTAAAACAAAATCAAACACAGAAATCTCATAGAACAAGATTGGAAAGGACCTTTTAGGTCATGTCACTTGATCGAAATAATGAAACTGAAGCTTCGCAGCCCAGTCTGTGATATTGTTCTATCCAGATGACAGCCTCTTGGTTTATTATTTATTCTTAAATTATTATGCTATTTCCAATGACTAATGCTGCATACTTGAGAATATAAACCATTGCTGTGAGAACCTTTTACAGTATTTTCAACATTCTTTGTGAAAACTACAGAAGAAAAACCGTCTGAGGAAGAAGAAAAAAAAACTCTGTTGCTATTATTAACTATTGGGAGGGGAGAATCACATGGAGTTCAATATCAAAAAGCTCCCGCCTAGATTCGGACATAACTAATGATGTGCTCTGAGACGCCACTGTTCTACTTAGCTGGAAAATTTCATCAGCATTAATGTTGCTAACATCTCATATCAGCTTGTTTAAATGGAGTCCTTCCCCCGAATCATCTCCACCCCAAGTGACTATAGCAGTATACTAATTAATGGACTGCAAGACAATAGCGGAGCAACTCTAGCAGAGTCATCTGAGCCTTTTCTTACTCTTTCCCTGGTCCTGTTGTTTCTCTTCCTTTCTGTTTATCAACTATAGTTTCTACCTGGAGCCCTACCTTCTCTGGGTGATGGGCCCACAGTACTTTGAAGTATAGGCTATCTATCCTCCAAGATGGGTAAGTGAGTATTCACAAGCCTAGAGACAAAGGAAATACTTGCATACCAAATGCTTTCTCTAGTTCTCTCCTCACTTTTCTTCTCCAGTCTGTTATTCCTTGAACAGAACTAAATGCATTAAGACCTCAGTCCAAAAAAAACAAAATGCAAACCTTTCTCCAACAAGAGTTTTAGTAGGACATTTTTAAAAGATGGCCCCTGGGAAGGCACACCAGATAGAGGAATGTGTAATCCTATGGGGAGTTGTATCACCACCATATTTGAAACAAGAGCAGGCCAGCACAGATGTACGTCAATATGCTGCATGGTGACCCACTGCAGCAAAGCAGAAGAGGTATCTCTCAAGCAACTGGCAGCAGCTCAGAGGCAACGGAGGCAAAAAAGTACCTCTTAAAAAATGTCTATCGCTACTGAGTCCAATACACAGAACACCAAAAATTTAGCCAGCTGAACCCCAGGAGTACCTTGGAACCTATTTCTCCCCGTCTCCATCTTGGGAATCATAAATGAGAAGCTATCTCATTTTACAGATGAAGAAACTGAGGCCCAGAGAAATTAAGCAACTTCCCTACAATCATACAGGTACTAGACATTGACTGGGATTTGAACCCAAGTCCTCTGACTCCTGAGCCAAGGCTCTTTTCATTGAACCACAATGCCACAATGCCTCTTCTCTGGTAACTTATTGTTTCTATAAATGAATGAAGTAATGCTCTGGTCAGATCTTGTGGCTTTAGGAAAAGGTCACTGAAGGATTTTCAGAATGAAGCACAACATGATCTTCAGTGAGTTTCTAAGCATGATGGTATATGGTATTTTCAGAGGCAATTTCATAAAAGGTTATTTCAGAGGTTCTGCCAACATAACAGCATGTTGGAAGAGGTAGGCTGGGGCAAGAAGAAACTCAACAACAGTTACAGAGCAGCCTTGGCTGACCACATCACCACCTTACTCATATGCACCAGGGGACTTTCTTGATGCAGGACTATAACATCTCTGCATCTATTAGAGTATAAACTTCTTGAGGGCAAGGACAATCTTTCACCCTCCTCCTCTTTTTTTAATCCCTAGTGCTTAGGACAAAGCCTGGCACATGGTAGGTATTTAATAAATACTAGTGTTCTTTCTACTGTCAAGAACCTTGGGTTGCATTTTTGCTCTCTCCCTCATTTTCTCACGGTACCAGTACTTGCTGAGTGATCTTGAGTTAGTCACTTTACCTATTTGTGTCTTATAGGCAGTGAATAGAGTGCCAAGCCTGGAATCAGGAAGACTCATCTTCCTGAGTTGAAATCTGCCCTCAGATACTTGCTAGCTATGTGACCCTGGGCAAGTCAACCCTGTTTGCCTCAGTTTCCTCATCTATAAAATGAGCTGGAGAAGGAAATGACAAACTATTGCAGCATCTCTGCCAAGAAAAAATCCATATGGGGTCACAAAGAGTTGGACATGACTGAAACAACTCAACAACAATGTAATATATAAGGTGAATGCAGAGTGTGACAACTGGGTAATTTTAAGCTTTGTGGACAAAGATATGGCAGCTTATAAAAACATAATGCACTATTATTACTGTACTTAATCCATTTACCTTGAGTGACAAGACATCTAGAGTGACGAACTAGGAGTTTCCATTACCACTCACCCTTGTTACTGGACAAGGAAATGGATTAAGCAGCACGGAACAGTGTATAATTGTTCATACTATATGGGTGGGAAAATCAAGCTCTTAATTAAGTAGGGAATACAAGTGTCTATGTAATTGATAATTGTCATCTCACTGAAAGTAGTCACGATCACCCACCCAGGAGTCACGTTGAAATGAAAGCTGAATCCTGCTTTTGGGGTTTGGGAAGGGAGATTAGTGGCTTTGCTGGAGATCTGTGCTTTCTTGAGATCTAGACATATTAGCATCCCTTGAAGAGAGAAATTAAGAGGAGATTTGAAGTATAGCTGGAAAACTGGAGGGGTATAGGAGAGAGAAACAAATTAAAAAGTAAATATAAACTTTTTGAGTTTACTCCTCATATAGTTGAAAGAGCACTTGGCTCCCAGGTCAAGAGCAAGGTTTTAATCCTGTCTCTGATACCACCTATGTGACCTTAGGTAGTGCTCCTTGGACTTCAGTGTTCTTGCCTGTAAGGGGGAGGGGCAGATTAAATGATCGCTGAGGTTCCTTCCAGCTCTAAATCTAGGATTTCCCCAAAACTGGGAAACAAAAGTTACCTAATGATAGAAGATCAAAATGAGGATGCTATACTCTTCTCCATTTGGCACCATCTTTCTGTAAAAGAAAGATATAACCCAATAAGTAAATGATCAAAAGACATGAATAGTTTTCATAAGAAGAAATGCAAATTGTCAACAAATTTTAAAATGCCCTAAATTGCTACTAATAAGAGAAGTGGAAACTAGAACAACTTGGAGATTTTATCCCTCACCCAGAAAATTGGCAAAGACTACATATAAAAGATGGAAGTAGTCAACCCTGTATGGGGATACAGGTATACAAAACTATCGGCGGCTCTATGAAGTGGTTCAACTGTTCTAGTCACTAATTAGAAAGTATGCTATAAAACTCAGAAAATTTTCATTTCCTTTGACCCAGTGGTCTTACAATTCAGCATGTACCCCCAAAGGGGCAAAAGACAAAGGTCCTATGTACGCCAAAAAAATAGAGCTGTACTTCTTATGACAGCAAAAAAAAAAACTATGAAAAAAGCAGAATCCTTGCACATAATTAGGCCTTAAAGAATGCTTATCAGTCGATTGATTGCGTGGCTAAACAACTAAGATACAGGAACGTAATAAAGGAAGGCAGCTAGTTCCAGAGAAAAGAGCAGTGAGTCATGGGACCCAAACTCAAGGGGTAGCTCTAGCACTCATTTGTGTGACCTTGGGCAATTAACTTCACCACTTTAGGCCTCAGTTTCCTGAACTGTAAAATCAGGGAACTGGATGAGGTAATTGTAATATCCCTTCCAGCAGTAGACCTTTGATCACTGCATTCTATTTTTCCATAAGAAATAAGGAATTTAAAAAAAAACAGAAACTTTGGGAGACATGTATAAACTGATACAATGAAAAGTAAGCAGAACCAAGAGAATATAATATGACCAAGAGACTATAAAAACAACATAAAGGAAACCAACATTAAAAAATATTAGAACTTGCATCAATGTGATGAATGACCCATTAGTCCAGAGGACTAATAGTGAAACATGTCTTCTTCCTCAAGGTAGAAAAGTGATAGGCTGCAAGTGTGAAATGAAGCAAACATTATGAAAAGAGTTAATCTTTTGATTTAATTTGATTAAACATATTTTATGATTATATGGGGAAAACTCTTGAGGGAGGAAGGTATTGGGACATGAAAAAATCAATTAAAATGTTTAAAAGAGAAAACAAGAATGAATGTCAATATTTATAAAATTATCTCCACTGCTTGGCTTTTAGAAAGTTGAATTAATAACTTGAATTCATCATTGCTCTTCAGATTGAAAACACAATGTCTCACCTTTGGCTGTTGAGGCACAGAAAAAAATTGGAGCTCTGTGAGTGACTGTACCAGGAATATTCCTTTCCCTGAAAGTTAATGTTTTGCTGTGGCTACCTGCTGTTGCTCAGGTACTGAGAGCATACATATAAACATGAGTTGACTCAGGCAGGTTGTATTTTGCTAACAAAGCCAACACTTCATGATAATGTCATAGTAGAACTGCAAAAATGAAAGGTTCTCTATGATAGTCTTCCCGTTTGCTTATGCAAATCAGCAATTCTAGACTTGGTGGTTGTACATGGTAGCCTAAGCATCCATCACACAAATATTGTTTAGATTTAAGAAGTCAATTATACATTCAGTCAAATATAATTTCTCTTGAGATCAGAGGAACAACTAATCCAGGTGGTAGGTGAAATTCAAGAGCCAGATTAATGTAACCTGCTAAACAGAGACTTTGTCTAACGTCAGACTTGACAAATTTTGAACCTCATTGTATGTATGTTAACGTAGATGCATTGCATTAAGCAAACCAGATATGCAAAAATCCAGATCTGAGGTCATAGACTTAAAGGTAGAAGGAACCTTAGAGATGATCTGGTCCAACTATTACATTTTACACTTTAGGTGACTTAACTGTCTTGCCCAAGGTCACACAGAAGTAGCAGAGATGAAATATGAACCTAGGTCCTCTGACTACACAAGGTGGATTCCTTCTGTTGACTATACCACTTACAGACAAATTAAGAAGAAATCATTCACTTTTGTTTAAAAACACATTTTTTGGCTTCGAAAAAACCAACAAGGGGCAGCTAGGTGGTGCAGTGAGTAGAGCACCGGCCCTGGAATCAGGAAGACCTGAGTTCAAATCTGGCCTCAGACAACTGACACACTTACTAGCTGTGTGACCTTGGGCAAGTCACTTAACCCCAATTGCCCTGCCTTCCCCCCCCAAAAAACACACAAAATTTTAAAAATATATATGTTATATAAAAAAGAAAAAACCAACAAGCATGCATTAAGCACTATGTGCCAGGCACTGTTAAATATTGGCAATACAAATATGAACTAAAAGAAACACAGTTCTTGTCCTAGAGGAAGAAAGTATAAGAATATTATTTTTCCCCAAAAATGGTATACACATTAATTTTTCAAGAGCATAGCTAACTACAGAAAGCAAGGTACATCTATAAAGAAACTCTGCCATACAACTGTTCCCCACCCATACAGATCTGCTTCCCTGTACATGGCATCTCACCTTTCAGTATGACAGAAATTAGCATACAGAAAAATATGGCTTTTCTCTGCTGGGGGTTTAACTGTAGCTAAATGACTCTCATAGGTTTAATATAAAGAAAAATTGCAACACAGACAACTTGTTTTGGGTAGCCCTGCATCTCCTTTACTTAACAGAAAATAAATAAGAATAGGCAGGAGAAGAAGAAAAAGACCACAAGAGCAGACCAAAAGAATATCTTGGACCAAGTGGGGAAAAAGGGACTCTTTTTCACAGAGGGCTTTTAAATACAAACAAGCCTCCTTGCTACAAACTTGACCATAAGTACCTCCCCAGGTCTTCTCTTTGGGTGGCCCATTGGGTTTTAAATTTTATTGCCTGACTCCTCTACCTATCCATGGTTTTTGAGCACAGGAAGAGAAAAAAAATGGCATGGCCATGAGTCATTACATCGTGCTCTCAGTTCCAACTTCAAATGAAAAAGACAAAAATGATAATCTTTGTTTAAATACGCTGATTGTGTGATCTAAGAGCTGCTTTTAAAGAAAAAGAAAATGTATATTTCCACAAAACCATTTGCCAAAGACACACCAGTAGCTCAAGGAGCTTTTAGAATCTGAGCCTCAATTGCCCAAAACAATTATTGAGAAAAACAGCAGTAGTGTGTATAACTAATTCATGAAAAGAAGAAAGAATATCTTGTTTGCCTCTTAAATGCTTTCATGTTTTAATCTATGTATACCTACAAATGAGAGAGGTAATGTACAATGGGAATCAAGCACTAGCCTTGAACCCAGGAATGTTTGGATCCAAGACCCTGGGCAGGGCTGTTAATCTCTTGGTGCTCTTCTAGGCAACTCCCTAAGACTATAAATTACAAGGAAGTTGCTGACTTGCATTGGTAGAGGGAATTTCCTTGCCCAGGGATTCCTTATACAAATTAGACCGCAGGTTCAGTCCCTCTCTCCGTCTCATACTCATAAGTAAGAGTAAGTGTGATCCAATGGACAGAGAGCCTGCCCAGGAATCAGGAAGACCAGGATTTATGTCCTTCCTCTGACATATACTAACTGTGGAACAAACAAGTGAGGAAGGGCCAGATAAATTCTGTTTCATGAACATAATGGAATATTACTGGCCTGTAAGAAATAATTAAAGGGATGGGCCCAAAACCAGGAGAAAAACATGTATAATAACAACCAACTCTGCAAAAAATAACTTTGAAAGCCTTAAGAACTCCCATGAATTAAATGACCAGCCATGATTCCATAGGATCAATGAAAAAAAGTTCTCCCAACAGAAAAGTGGTAGATTCAAGATTCAAAATGAAACATGAATTTTCAGACATTGGGATTGTGGGTATTTTTTACTTGACTACGCATATTTTAACAAGTTTTTTTTTCTTTTAAATTGAGAGTAGGGTGTGGGAGGGAGAAAAAAATAAATTCTTATTACCTAAAAAATAAAATGAGAGCTAGCCTTTATATAACACTTTAAGGTTTACAAAGCAATGTACGATTATTAGTTCATTCTGTCTTAACCTGGGGTGTAGGTGCTAGTGTTATTCCCACTTTACAGATGAGGAAACTGAGGCAAAGAGAGGTCAAATGACTTCTCCAGAGTCGTACAAAGTATTAAGTACCTGAGGCAGGATTTGAACCTCGGTCACCCTAACTCCAAGTCTACTACTCTATCTTCTATCTATGCTTCTATCAAGACAGCTGAGTGGTACTGTAGATAGAGCCACCAGGCCTAGAGGCTGGAAGATAAGCTCAATCTGGCCTCAGACACTTAGAATCTGTGTGACCCTGGACAAGTCACTTCATCTTTGCCTCAGTTTCCCCAACTACAAAATTGGGATAAAAACAATAGATACCTCCCAGGGTTGGTGTGAGGATGAAATGAGACAGTGATTGTAAAGAGCTTAGCATAGTACCAGGTACATAGTAGGCACAATAGAAATGCTTATTCCTTTCCCTTCCTTTCTGTCTACTGTGCCACCAACCTACTGTTTATGAGAGATAAAAAGACACAGAGATAAAGACAGAGGTCAGGGTCACAAATATCTCCCTCAGACTTTAAGTTATAGTTGAAAATCCTGGAAGTATATGGTAGCCCTGGGATAAAGAGATGTTAGAAATGCTTTGGAGCAAAGTAGAAGCTCATTTTTATACCAAATAATTGCTGCTTGTAAGTAGTAGTAACACATACATAGCTATATTTATACTTAATATTTCAGAAGGGAAAATAATGCTATCAAAAGACATTTTCTCACAAAATCAGCATCATATCACATGAAACGCCAGGGCTACACAGAATAGTTTTGGAAATGCTACTCTAAGTACATACCAGTTTCCAAATGGAAAGGATAGTGCTCTCACATAAATATTCAGACTAGTCCTTAAACCTTGGAAAGTCTGTTTAGAGGAAAATCAAGTTTTCAACAGCTCCTTTTTGCAGGCATATACTTGTCTGTTCTCTAGGAACTGCACATAATTTTCCAGTGTAATTTCTAAATGGGTGTTAGTGAAGACAAAAACATAATCATGGCCTGTCACAGCTGGTCAGAGAATCACACATTCTCTGACGTTTGGGCCAAATGCATTATTTAAACTTGGCCTCTGGTGAAAATGTAATGACCAACCTGGCCTCGTGGGCCCTCGTCCCCTCCAGCTGGGGCCCTTTAAGTCCCCACCTGCAATCTTAATTGAGATCCAGGCCCTGGGAACACTATAGTCTCTAGACAGGGGAAATATCAGGACCCTTGGATCCATTGCCTAGTGGCTCAGATTAAGTCATTTCTTCTTGATAAATCTTATTCTGAACTTTAACCACATAACTACACTCTTGCTTTTTTCTTATGAAAAATCCAAGTACTGAGTTCAAGTCCAGGAAGCACTTGGCTCAGACTTCTACTCAGATATTTACTAGCTGCATGACCCACGGCAAGTCACTTAAACTACAGTTCATTTTTTTCAACTATAAAATGGAGACGAAAGCACCTATTTTAATGGTTTGTTGGGAGGATCAAATGTAATCAAGTGTGTAAAGCATTGTATAAATGTCAGCTGAAGAGAGAATAGTTGTGCAATGTACTCCATGCCACATTTCCTCCAGGATTGGCAGCCCCATTTTGGATGTTCTACTTTTCCCAGTGACAGGATCTCTTCCTTGCACACAAGCTCTTGTGGCTGAGAACCTGTTTTTGAGTCATGTCTGACTCTTTGTGACCCCATTTGGTGTTCTCTTGGCAGTTACTGAAGTGGTTTGCCATTTTCTTTTCTAGCTCATTTTAGGGATGAGGAAACTGAGGCAAAAAGGGTTAAGTGACTTACTCAGGGTCACACAGCTAGTAAGCGTCTGAGGCCAGATTTGAACTCTTGAAGATGAGTCTTCCTGACTCCAGGCCTGGCAATTCATCCACTGTGCCGCCTAGTTGCCCAGAGTAAGAGTGACCCTGAGTCAAAATCCAAGTTGCACCTTCTGATTGTCTTCGGTGTCCATTTGAACCTACAAGGCCTGGCTGGGCCCCATACAACAATCAGTGTGGGGTATGTGTGTGTATGTGTGTATGTGTGTGCCCATGTGTGTGTGCACCCGTGTGTGTGTATGCACATATCTGTGAATCTGTTGCAGCCTTCTAGTAAGCTCCTCGAGAGAAAGAACAATCTCACTTTAGCTTTTGTGTTTCCAGGATCTAATACAGTCTGACACATAGATTATACTTAATAAGTGCTTATTGATTGCTATTGGACCAAGGGATCGCTAGGGTCACTTTCCTCTCTAACAATCTATTATCCCTTCATTCCATGGAAGGTAGAAAAATGTCTGACAAGGTGCCATGACCACATTAGCTCATGAGGAGCTGTTCTTTATCTATCCCACCTCTAAGGATGAGATGAAAAATGAGAGACAGAAAGACACAGAAATAGAGATTGACAGAGTTAGAGACACAGAGAGACAGGGGTGTAATGATAAGGATGTAGAGGCAGAGAGCTTTTGATAAGTAATTGCATTGTGCCAACCATTATGCTAAATGAAGGCAAACCAGGCAATCCCTATCCACAAGGAGCTTATATTCTAATGAGGGAAAACAACACTTATAGGGAAGCTGGAGGAGGCTGGGGGAAGTGGTGAGGAAGTAGAAAAATCCAGAAAATGAGTTGAGCTGGAGGGAGGTAGCAACAATGCTCATCTTACTGCAGCCAGTCTGAGATGTAAACAGCTGGAGGATGATGCTACTATCCACTCTGAGAAAGGCTGCTTCTTTGCCTAGAATCAGTCCAGTTGGATGGTTCACTGCTCAGGTTTCTGAAGTTTTTCAGTGTTGTAGTCCTTTACATCATCCCAAAAGTGCATGACTTTGGGATAGAGAATTTTAACCAAATAGAGGATTTTTAAGAATGTTTTATTATTGTTTTTTGTTACATCCTTCTCACTTCTGCATATATCTCTCACAACCATCATCTATCTCAGAATCGAATCCTCCCTTGAAACAAACAAACAAAAGAAACAACTAAGCCAAAACACCCATAATATACACAATATTCTGCCTCCATAGTATGTCATCTCTCTGCTAAGAAGGAGGGAGGCTTGTTTACTTCTTTAGGCCGTGCTCATTTTTCAATTACTCAGAATGAAGAGAGGTATGCATGATCAAAAAAAACTATAAGCAACTAAACAGGGAGACAAACATAGCCCTCAGTAAAAGCTATGTATGTAACAGCTGACTTTTCAGAGATGCAGATATCATCTGTCTCAGTAAATGATTGGGAAACCATTTTCATCATAATGTTTCACTCCTAATGTTCAACGTAATCTTCATTGTGCCTTAAAACATTTTAGAAAATTAATAACTTCTCACTCAGTAGGATAAGCACATCTGTTCTAACCACACTGGTCCTCGGTTGTGTTGTCAGAAACCAGCAAATTATTATCTAATGTGCAGTAACTGAATTATTGACTCAGAATTAATTGAACATTTGAGAATTCTGATTTAAAGTGTTCCCTGAAGAAGTACATTTTCCCCCAAACTTCTATTGAAACAATTTCTGTCTGGGAGCTTCACATCTCCGGAGAATGGTTTAGCTTGTAGCATGCTCTGGCCATTACTTCTGAGACAATTTCATATGCATATGGAGATAGAGAGAAAGAAAGAGAGAGAAAGAGAGAGAGTGAAAGAGAGAGAGAGAGAGAGAGAGAGAGAGAGAGACGAAATTGCATTTAAGGGAGTAGTATGAACTATTTCCTTCTTGTATTTGTCCCTCCTTTGACTTAAAAAAAAAAACTTGAAGTGCATAGAATTCTAAGTGCATTTCTATTAAGTGTGTATTATTCTTAAGGGTTTTTATGACAATCCCTTTCCTTCCTGTTGGGTGAATTTTGCCTCCTGCTTGTTCACTGGGAGCACAATGTATAAATAATTAAACATTTTAATTAGTTATATTTTCATTATAGCTGTGTCCCGAGGTTTCTGGAGAGGAGGGGCAACTGATTTAACTCTCTCAGGAAAGGAATGAGTTTTCAATTAGATTAGAAATCCAAACAGAATTCTTTTAAGCTAGATGAATTATTGTTATATGGGCCATATTGACAAAGCTGCTTTCTTTCTTTCATTATTCAAGCAGTCATTAAGCACTTCCTGCATTAATTGCTGGGGATTCAAGAAATAAAACAATCCTTGCCTTCAAGCAGCTTACATTATACTATACTAAGTTTATACAGGGTCATCTAGATATAATCAAGGGCTCAAAGGGGATTTACATAAGATTCCTTATTGGTGGAGATTAATTATTCAATGCTCCATGTCAGCTTAAGAGGAAGAAAGATTGGGAGAATAGAGATTTTAGGGCTTCTAGCTTCTAGAAAAGGAAGACATGATTCCGAATTCTCTTCAGGCAAATGTCCCTGAAGGTAGAGAAAGACTCTGAGAAGAAACTGACACGTAGAGAAGTCAACAATTTGATTATATCACACTAGAAACTTTGGGGAATTTTTCCTTGAGTGCGATTAGGAATCTCTCTTCATTGAGCTGAGACACCTCACTCCCAATAGGAAAGCTTGTTCACTCTGTGTATTGTCTGGCATGTTTTCATCTGAATAATTTATCTGATTTCTGTTGCTATCAGCTTGGATAAATGGGTTTATTTGCTACTCATTTTGTGTGGTCTTTGTATAAATGCCATTTGATGGGAAGGAAATCCTTGGATATATAATCCGAACCTTAAAAGTACTTTTCCTAGGCTAATATTAGGAGAGAGGACAGATACTGTTAGAATAATAATAAGCCTGGTTCTTTCTTGTTCTCTTTCTCTCATTAGTCCCATGGACCAATCTCCTTCTCCCTTCCTGGAAGGAATCAAAGTCTCTCTTTGGAAAAGGGTAGATGGAAGAAACCTTATTTATGCTTCCCACATCTAGACGGATCTATGTGTACCTACAGCACCATCATCACCACCACCACCACCACCACCCACCCCACCCCCAGCACACACACACTCAACATAGAGAATGTGGTGCTATTTGACAGGATGCTAAGGGGCTCTCCTTCCCCACAAATATCAGCACACACATAACCTATTCTCCTTCTTTGAGTAACCTAGAGCAGAGCAGTATGCTAATAAGTGGGAAAGAGCAATACTGATGGAAACAAGAAATCATTTTTGGCAAATTTTGTCAAAATAACAGTTTTGCTAAGGGTCAATATACTGTTACTAGCCATGCCCTACTCAGTAATCTCCTTTTGGCTCCAAAGGCAACAACATGTCCTGAGCACTCAGGGAAAGGAAAAATTCTTATAGCCACCGTCCTCCATTATCTACTACAGTCAGATGTATATACCAGATATACGGGCCAATCATTCAGCCACTACCTCATCATCTTTTAATTTCTCCTTTAAAAAAATAGGGATAGAGACTTAACCTGTGACTTCACTGGTAACGGGAACTCCCAGGTGAGGAAATGTACTCCTCCAGTACATGAGCACTCCCTCTGTAACTTGTGTCTAATAGACTACTAAGGCTAAGTGACTTTCCCAGAATCATACAGCCGCTATACTTAGGAGAAAGACTTGAACTCAAGTTCTCCTGACTTTGAAGCCAGTTTGCTATCTACTATTCCATGATGCCTAATGATTTTTAATGAGTAATATTATATATGTTTTCATAGATACCCATGCCCATATTATCAACAATGATAAGCATAGTTGTTCAGTCATTTTGAGTCATGTCTAACTCTTTGTGACCCCATGAGGGATTTTCTTGGCAGATATATTAGAGTGGTTTTCCATTTCCTTCTCCAGTTCATTTTATGGAGGGGGGGGAAACTGAGGCAAACAAGGTTGAATGACTTGCCATGGGTCATATGGCTAGTAAGGCTGGATTTATACTCAGGTTTTCCTGACTCCAGGCCAGGCTCTCAATCCATTACGCCACCTAGTTACTCTGACAAGCATGATACCAGCATACATTCTCAATTAATAGTGTTCATGATTTTAATAACAGATATGCAACCCTTATATGCTTATTAGGTAGCAATAACATTCATATTTTGGACCTTTAAACTCCCTCCCCCTACCATATTATAGCCCCACTAGGCCTGTGGTAGGCATAAAAAAAATACCACGACCTGGTGGCCAACTCTTGGATGACAAGCACTTACCACACTTAGGGATACCAGCCCTTCCATGACAGTTAAATAGACCTGACGGTCACTGGATCAGTGCTTAAAGCCTTTACATCATGGTGGTCCCTGACACAATCTGTAAATGTCTGTGAACCTCTGAGAACCCAATGTCATCTCCCCACCACAATGAGGCAAAAATAATTTGCCTTTGGACAAAACTGTAAGCACCAAAATGCTTTAGGGGCTGCTATTTAATATTATCCTTATAATATTTTAGCAAAATACAATGGTGGACAGAGCCCTGGACTAGGAATCAGTAGACTGGGGTTCAAATCCTACCTCAGACAGTATTAGCTAGTTGTATCATGTGGACATGTAAATCATTTAAGGAACGTTTATCTCGGAGCTTCAATTGCTTCATTTGTGAAATGGAGATGCTGAGATTGTATGCCTGTGTGTGTTTATGTGTGTGTGTGTGGTTATTGTTTAAATTACTGTTACTATTATTATCACCTTTATCTTACAGAGAGAAAAAGTAAGGTTTAGAAGACTGGCTGGAGAAGTGGAAGGAGACCAAGTCTTCTATAATACTCCTATGGCCACAAAACGAGTCCTTACAAAGCCAAGGCTGGAACCCAAGTCTCCATCTTCCCAGCCAAGGATTGTTTCCCACTAGACCCCAGGCATTTCTTTTCTTTATTTAATAACATTGATCATTTTTAAGTACACAGATAAAAATGAAAATTTATCAGAAATATTGCTGACTGCATACCGCAAAACTCAACCTGCTCATTCTGACCTTCTGAACATCATTTAGGGAGGACACCACTACATTAGGTGAGCTACAGAAGCCCTTCCCAAGGTTGGGTGGGCCTGGACAGTCTTGAAATACCTTGTGTATGCATTATACTCTGAAGAAATGAAATCTAGACCCCAGAAGTCACCAAAGAAAGCCTGAGGCCTTTGAGAGATTTTAACAAGCAGTTGTAGTTTTTATTGACTTAAAGGGAAATGGAGTCAAGAGGAAAATTCCAATAAAATTGTAGGTAAGCCAAAGGTTTGTTTTTGTTCCTATGGATTAGCTTTCACACATTTCCTGTTACTAGATTTCCTATTAGTGATGTTTAACTTTAACCACAGGTCTAGCATAAAGCAATAAGTACTAAAGTCTATTTCCTGATTAAGCTGGGAAAGGTCAAAGGTTAATTGAGTAGTGCTGGTTAAAATGCCATAATCTTAAAGGTACATCTTCTCACCTCTGCAGACTGCATTACAGAGGGATCAGTGCTTTCAGAAAGAAGTGAGATTCAAAAAGGCCCTGGTTTCCCAAAAGCCAATGTGGTCTCATCTTACTGAGTTACTCTAAACAAGTAATTCAAGTTCCTAAAGATTTCTTAAGAAGGAAAACACAAAAGGTCCTTCCCTCGGTCTTTGAGTCTGAAACCCACCAATGCGCCCTTATGTCTCAAAGTTGCCTTATGGAGAACAGGAGCAGCTGTGAATTTATAGGGGTCATCAGTTATATGGAATCACATCTGTCACTAGACTCCAGAGCTTGAGGAAATAAACTACATGCATTAAAGAAAGATTCCAAAATTGAGAAGGGAGGTAAGTGAGAAGGAATCCAGATAAATCCTGTGAAGGAACACTAACTCATACTACAAAATCATCTCCAAATCAGACTTAGCTTTGCTGCCAGGGCATTCAAAGTCACTGCTGAAACAGTGATGGGGTGGCAAAAGGAACATTTCTTCCTTAATTTAACTTTTGTTATCATATGGTCTTTTTTCTTTTAGAAGATAACTGTGAAAAAGCAAAGCTTAACCATCAGCCATTGAGATGAAGAAATAGGCAGAACAGCTCAACCTTTGGGTATCCTCTCCAAGATTTTCTTTCATGATTCATCAGTAAAGGGTGCCAAAAGGTGACGGGAGGAAGAATCCTCCTTATGTGACATGATACATTCACACAAGAGCCCCCCCAAAAAGTAAGCAAAAGTCTAGCTGGGAAATGAATTGCACCTCCTCTACAACCTGTAGTAAATAGGAAACTTGGTAAGAAGACCTCATGCTATGGTGGGAAGAATGCTGGTGGGAAGAATGTTAGGAGGACCTTAATTCAAATCCCACATCTGCCATTTACTACCTGAAAAACCTAAATAAGATAAATAAATATAAATGAGTCACTTGATCTCTCTGGATCTGTTTCTTCTTCTCAAAAATGATGGGGGAGGGTTTGAATCCAATGATTTCCATGGACTGTTCCAGCTCTAAACCTCTTGTGCTGCGTATATTGTAAATTGCTCATTTCCTTCACATTTTAGTAAGATGCATTCATTAGCTGGAAAAGATAGCTGAAATCTAAGCAAGGTCCTGGATTATTTCTGAAATGTTTTCATATACTGAGGGGAAAATCTTTTGTTTAATCGTTCACATAACTTCGCTCTTCAGCTTTTCCAACTTCCAAACCATATGTTCAATCAGTTCAGCAAATTCCCAAATGTACATATTTTAGACAAGAAGGGACTGTGTCAGCAGGAAAACTTGTCAAGTAATTTCTCCCCGGGTTAAAACTGAAGAAATAAAACTATCTCCCAGTTGGAATAGACTTCAGAGGTCATCCAATCCAACCTGCACACAGACACAACAGTCCTAACAAGTTGTCAGCCAGCTCCTGCTGAAAGACTTCCAATGAACAAGAACCCACAAACCTCCTAAGGTGTCACAGTCTGCTTTGGGATAGCTAATTGTTAGGAAGTGTTTCCTCATGTAGAGCTTAAATTGACTTTCCCAATTTAAAAGAGAGCTGCAACTGAAGAAAAGTTTTAGGTTACTTCACATCCTGGGAATGAGGCCTGGCCCACTCATTCAGGACTCTGGAATCACTAGGTATAACTGAGTAATTGTTTACTTTCCCCACTGACTGAGATTAAGGGGGAGAAAAGGGATGTTAATCACCCAGCCAAAGAAAAACTATTTCCTTTTGGAACTTAATGAGTTCAAATGGTCTTTCCTTCCTCAAACATTTTTTGGAAATTTTTTTTCGTATCTCATCTATTTATCACATTCTATTTTACTTGAATGTTGCATCTTCCTGATAGATTTTACACTCCACAAGGGCAGGGAGCAAGTCTTAGTGATTTTTGTCCTCTCCCTCCCAGTTTATCACTCCCACCTCCAAAGGTGCCTAAAACAGTGGTCTACAGTTCATCAATGAATTAGTCTGATAGGGGAGATAATATGACTGTACAAACAAGGTATATGCAGAATTGCTTGGGAATAGTCTCAAAAGGGAGGTGCAAAAATGAAGGAAGACAAGGAAAGACATCTTGAAGGTGAGACTTTAGCTGAGAAGTGAAAGAAGGAAAAAAAAGCCAGGAGGCAAAGATGACAAGAGTGTTCCAGGCAGAGGAAAGTCAGTGAAAATCCCCAGACCAGGAGGTAGGGTGATATACTCAAGGATGAGCAAGAAAGCCAATGTTACTGGGTCACAGAGTATGTGGAGGAGAGAAAGAATAATGTGTAAGAATACTGGAAAGGGAGAAAAGAGTCAGGTTATAAAAAGCTTTCAATGCCAGCCAGAGGGTTGTGTACTTGATTCTTGAGGCCCTAGGGAGTCAGTGCAGTTTATTGAACAGAAAGGTGATATGATCAGATTTGCTATTTAGGAAGATCACTTTGGAAGCTGAGTGGAAGAAAGATTGGAGTGGGCAGAGACTTAAGGCAGGAACCCACCAACAGGCTATTGCAATATTCTAGCAGCAAGGTGACGGGGACCTACACCAGTGTGGTGGCAGTGTCAGAGGAGAGAAAGGGGCCTGCGTATTGGATGGAACAATGTTAGAAATGACCTGAATTGGCTTTCAGTGGGATACACATCAGAAAGACCTAATGAATATCTTTTGAACTGAAAGATTTTGGGGATACTTGTAGATATGGTCATTTTCATATGATGGGAATCGATCCAATAGAACCAAATTTAGGTCTACGTCAATACAGAATCATTATAGTCTTGTCACCTAATATCTTACTATAAAAAGCAAAGAATTCTGAAAAACAGATAAGACTCACTCCCGACTTCTTTGCAGAGGTGGGATACTGTGGCTATGGAACATTACATATGGCAGATTTTTTGTGTTGGTTATTTTTCCTGAACTGGCTTGTTTTCCCCTCTTTTCTATTCTTTGTTATAAGTGATGGCTCTCTGAGGGCGAGGCAGGGGATACACTGGGAAATGTAGGTGACATAAAGATAAAAGATATCAATGGATATAAATGGATAAGCCTCTCTAGTTAGAGTATATTTCTGAACATTCTTACAAGTGTGAGAAAATCCAAATGAGTAAGTGACTTCAAGGGAGTAACTTCAGAAGCTGTATTCATTGTTCTCTAAATGAGATGCTATCTGACATCCTGAAAGAAATAATAGAATTCACTGATTCTGATCCTTCGGTTAAAAAAAAAATAACCTCACTTAAGTTATTGTTCTGCATAGCTGAATACACTGCACACAGGTCAGGAGAATCTTTCGATATGGCAGAACATTGGACATTCAATATTTGACTGAGATTGACACCAAGTTTCATAACCTATGGCAGGTCTGCAGAAATTGAGTGACAATGACCAGGATAGACCACCCAATCCTCCTCATTTCTTGTTAGGTTTGGGAATATAGAAAAGCTCTTTCCTATTGAATTTAATATGAATCTATTGGCAAAGGTTAGAGGAGGGAATTTTTGCCTTTCAGGTCTATGTTTACGTGACTTTTAAATATCCTCCCAATAATAATCCATAAAACAAAGAGCTAGCATTACCTGTAATGGAGAATCCTAGAGGCCTTTCCAATTAGATCAGGGTTAAAATAACAATGTCCAATATCATCACTATCATTTAATGTCATTTTAGAAGTATTCATTATTACAAAAAGACAAGATAAAGAAATTAAGGAAATATAGGAAATTAAAGAAATAAATTTAGGCAAGATTCAGGTAATATGGTAGTTTCTTTAGAGAGCCTAGAGATACAACTAAAAACTAATTAAAGTAATTATTAACTTCAGTAAAATAAATTCACAGAGCAGTTTGGATTCTCTTTGTAGTACTAATAAAACTCAGCAGGAGGAAAGATGGATGAGCATGGGGGTGGGGGTGGGGGAAGAGAGTCCCATTCAAGGTAACTAATAAATGCATAAAATATCTGCAAAATAACCTACCCAAATATACTCAGAACTTACATAAATTAAACACAAAATAAAGGAAGATAAATAACTGACAATATGTTACTTGTGACTGGGCCATACCAATATAATAAAAATGATGATAGCTAAATAAATTTAATATTTTAGTGTTACATTAATAATCAACTATCAAGGGTTATTTTATAGAATTCAATAGAAATAACAAACTTCATCTGGAGAAACAAAATGTTAAGAATCTGAAGGGAAATGATAACATGGAGGAATAAAGGAAGCCAAAGAGTACCAGATTCCAAACTAAACTATAAAACAGTAAGCTTCAAAACTGTTATTGAAAAAAAAATTGATTGAGAAAACAATTTAGGTACGCAAGACCAAGAGGCAATCAAACAGAACAGAATAATGTTTTTAAAAATTCAACAAAATTGATTACAGTTTTAAGGACCCTCTATTCAACAAAAACTGTTGGAGGAAGTAAAAAATCAGTCTGACAGAAATTAGATTAAGATCAACATCTTACAACAAATTAATACATGACTTAATATAAAATGACATATCACAAAAAAATTAGAGGAGAAGGAAGAGTTCACATTTCATAGCTGTAGCTAGAGAGAAAATTCTCAACAAAACAAAGATTAGAAATGATCTTGAAAGATAAAATGAACAGTTTCAATCACATAAAATTGAAAGGCTTGCATAAACAAAATCAATGCAATTGGAAAGAAAATATTTAAATGTGCAAAACTTTTTATGGAACATTTCTATGATAAATTTCTGATAGCCAAGATTAATTGAGAATTGATATAATTCTGTAACAACAGCCATGACCCAAGGGATAAAATATGACCAGGAAGTTTTCAAGTAAAGAAATTAAATCTATGCACAATCTTATCAGAAAATGTTCCTAATCACTAACAATAAGAGAAGTTCAGAAAGAAACAACAAACAGGACAACTTTTTAACTACTGAGTTAAATTTCATATACTTTTTTTTAACTGTACATAATCTAAGTTCCTGGTTTCAAACACAATCCCTCCTTTCCCGTCTTTGTATACTGAAATGTTCGTGTATATTGAGGACTAAATTAATCATTATTTTTAAATGTAATAAATGACCAATATCTGGCTTCTTTCATAAAGTCAGTATGTTCAATATAGTTTTTAGTAAGCACTATCTGGTAGGAATAGAAATGAGACTATTTTGTTATTACTTTATCTATAAAATGAGGAGTTTGAACTAGATTTTGAATTTTTCAGCCATTCTAGCTAAAGATCTATCGACGATCCTATACTCTCACCTCTTTAAATGAAAAAATTCAATTTTTTTAGAAGAGTAAACAAAAGTTGTAAGATTCTACATTCAAAATTTGAATATCCAGGAATCAACAGTTCAGGTTAATTATCATCTTTAACTCAAGGTCTTTTCTCCAGAGTTTTGCAACTTAAGAATCTCAGTCAGGCAGTGGTGGGGAAGGAGGGAAGGAAAGCATAATTCTTTATATTTAAGTATGTAAGTAATCATCCTTCTCTTGAAAAATAATCCAAGGAAGGAGAATAAAAACGTATGTACATATTTCTTTCCAACTTTAATGAATGTGATTTTTAATTTCTGATTGTTTTTGCTGTTACAAGAGTGTTTGGAACAAACTGTGCTGCAACCAAAAAAAATCTTGTTATTAACACATACATGATTTTTCTTTAATGCAAATACCAGAACTATGCTCCTTATCCAGTGGCTCCAAACACTTTGTCCTATATATGGCTCTGTCTTTTTGGATTCAATCCAAATACAGCATTCCCAGAATCCACAGAGACTACCTAGTACACAGCTTGGAGGAAATTAATCCTGTCTATACCATAAGGGAGAAAACAGCTGCAAAACCCACAATTGATGGACAACCAACCAATTGTACAAAAAAGGAAATAGCCTGTTCAATAAATTATATTCATCTGGCTTGTAGAGTTTTTAATACTGCGTTTTCAAATCACAAGATCTAAGTCTAATTTTGCATTAGATATCCAATGTTAGCCAAAGTGCAACATTCATCTTTCATCCAGAATCATCCAGGAGTGTCTTTTTCTTTCTCCAGTGATTGCATCTGTTGATCTGGTTTTTTTAGAGGAAAGGAGTCCCTATGATGGTAGAGGTATTGTTCTCTTCCTTTGTAAAAGTGGGAGCTCTGGTTTTCTCCCTTTGAACAGAGGGGATGACTGCCTTACTCTGAAAAGGTATAGGATGCTCAGTGGGCCCACTTTTCAAACTCACTGATGCCTTCGTCTGTGAAGGAACATAAAGCACATCACTTGCCTCCCAGGACCTTGCCCAAACATCTCTTCCAGCCCCACTCTCGGTTTTCAGCAGGCCTCTGCAGCAACGCAAAATGAAAGCCCCCTTTGTTGGCCCAGTCTGTAGCATCTGAATGATGCCAAACAAAATGTGGTCATTGATTGGGAGCTTTGGGTGAATGGAATTCTTCTTCTGAGTTCTCTTTGCCAGCCATCAATGGGGGGGGAGGGAAGAATACCTTTTTTCAACAGTAACTGAGTTAATAAAATATTTGCAAGAAGGAGTCTTTTCCTGTTTGCATTCATGTCTGCCTTTTCCAAATCTTGCTTTCTGAAAAAATGTTTTTAAAATATAGAATCCACTAGATCTCATAATCTTCCCTGAGATTTCTCTAAATTATAGCTCAATACTTATATTCAGCAATACTTTTTAATATCCTCAGTAAAAAAAAGCTATGTATAATCTAATAGGGATGATAGGTATAAATGAGACTCAAGCTACAGTTTCATTCTATGAGGGACTTTAGGAATCATCTAATTGAACCCTATTTACCATAGATGAAGAATCCAAGGTGAAAAAAGGTTAAATGATTTGCCCGAGGGCCCCCACCTTAATGAGGGAGCTAGGTTTCTTGACTTTCTATATGACTTTTTTCACATTTCAAAAGCATTAAATAGGTGTAAAAGTGAGTAAATAATCTTCCTTTTTAAATTGGTATCTTTTCAATATGCCAAAGATCTATCATCAACTCAATGCAAGTATTTCTACCAATGATGTAGTTGATAGCTTCCCATCCTGTGTGATTCTTGTCTATACCCTTTCATAAAATCGATCAATCCAGTGCATCAAGGAGGGGTCTTCCTCTAAGTTTCTCAATATTATGTGGGTGCTAATATAGCACTACGGAGGTATATCTAGGGAATCTAGACAGTCAGGTGTGGCAGAATGTTGGACTTGAGAATCAGGAAGATCTGTGTCGGAAACCTACCTCAGACCCTTAATGGCTATGTGATTCTGGACAAATCACTTAACCTCTCTTGGTCACGGTTTCCACATTTGCAAAATCTTTAATAATAACACTTGTTTCATAGTGTTGTGAAGATGAAATTATACGCCATGGAAAGTACTTTGCAATCTTGAAGCGTTGCACTAGTACTGGCTAAATCTCACATGACACGACTGACCAATCTACTTTTCGTTTTTCCAATAATTTATTTTCTGGGTGATGCTATATATATATATGACTAGTGCACATGACATTGTGAGCAACGTGGTACAACTTGCTTACCAACTATGTAAATTCCCATTATACTTTGCATCACTCACAATTTTGATTATTCAAAGATCATGGATGCTTGTGTTAGGGAGCAACTTTAAGTCATTGAGAATACTATGTAATTTTCCAAATGAGATCTAACCCACTTTCTTACTTCAATTCTGGGCTCTTTTCATTGTCAATCTGCACTACCTGACCAAGATATATATTCTTATCCTAACAAACTAACTTAATGGATTGCCACCGTTTGGGCCATAGACACTCTATATTCACTTAGTTTTCCTTTATGAGTTATGGCTCTGGATCTCACAGAGGAAGCCCTGTGTTGTGGGAACAATATCCTAACTCCTATTCCCAAGCAAGTTAGAATGATTTTCCTTACAGGGTATTAAAAGTATCCCTTAGACTTGGACTGAAGGCTCAAACTGTTAAAAATCATTTTCTAGTCACTTGACTACAAAACCATTAAAAGGACCTCTAGGGTCAATCTGATCTATGACCGATGGGACATAATTGGGAATGCAGTTTCACTCAACTGAATCAACTCTGTGCAATGACTGGAGTACAAGTTTGGGAGTCAAGAAGACTAGAGTTTAAATGCAGCCACATATACTTCCTAGTTTAGTGTCTGTGGTCAAGTCATTTAACTTGTGTCTTCCTCAGTTTCTTCAACTGTAGATAATATCAAATAATAAAAATGTGGAGAATAGTAACACCTGCCTCTCAAAGGGTTGTTGTGAAATGTTATTAAAGAGATTATCACAGTGCCTGGGATATAATAGGCACTTAATAAATGCCTATTTCTTTCCCCTTTCCCTTCTTCAATACATATCATTGCTGAATATCCTCCTGCTCTGGTTAAATCTCATATTGCTCATTTTTGAATGATCCACGAGTGTCTCATTTAGCACCAATATCAAACATAAACTGCCAGGAACTGGCCTGAGCCAGTCCATACACAGAACACCCTGTAATATTCTGGAGTTTGATATAATCAGCACAATAACAACCATAAACAGCCCCATTTCTAAGGAACCCATCAAAAAGGAGACATGCAATCTAATTACATCTCCACAACAGGGTATTAAATTAACTTTGCGCCTTATCTGTTATCTCCTTCTGTTCCCATCAACCTACTCTGTTCATCATCACCTGTTTGTACCTTGTACTCTTTGAAGACCATTACCTCTCCCTTTTCTCCCAATTCATTCTCCCTTTCAAAACCCAGCAAAACACTTCTAAAACCCTGACTTACTCAACAGCCCTGGTACACTTTTAAATGTAGTCTGGATTATTCATATGGACCTTAATCGTGTAACTATCTAGTTTGTTTGTGATTTTTTAACCTTGTGTAATTTGACTTTTCAAGCATTTATATCTTGTCTCACCAACTGACTACAACCTTCTTGAAGGCAAAAACCATGTCTTGTGATTCTCTGTACTTCCCACAGGGTCTGTATCTTTCACACGGAAGCCTTTAGCACAGCACCGGGAACATGGTAAGTACCTAATAAATGCTTGTTGAATTAGAAGGTGCCCATTCAATATTCTTGGATTGATTCTTCCGATAATATTTCAAAGTTCTACAAAGATCCAATGAACAAAAAAGGAGACAATTTCATTTAATAGATAAGTTTTAAGTCAGAAAAACTCGTCTTAACATTCTTACTGTGTGACTTTGGGCAAGTCATTAACTACTCAAAGCTTCGGAGCTTAGAGAAGAAACTTCTCCTCATCTATGAGAGGGTTGAACTATATGCTCCCTGACATCCCTTATTGTTCTGCATCTATGATTTTGTTGTCGTTCAGTCATTTTTCAGTTGTGTCCAACTCTTTGGGACTCCACATTTGGGACTCCATCTTCTTTCCAATGACATTTCCTCAATTATATTCTTTCACATCATTCCTTATTAGCAAGTCATGATGGATAATTTAACCTAGGTCACAGGTGACAACAATATCAAAAATCACAATAGCTGGCATATAGCACTTAAAATTGGACAGATCACTTTATATGCCTTATCTCACAACAAATTCATGTTTTAGGTGTTACAGGTATTACTATACCCATTTCACAGATGAAGAAAATGAAGCCAAGATAGTTCAAGTGGCTTATCCTTGTACATGCAGCTAGGAAGTATGTGAGGTCTTTGAGGTCTTTTCTGACCCAAAATCTATCACTCTTGCTACTACATCGTACTGACTAACACGTGTCTCTCCATTGCCCATTGTGTCACCTACAATTTTAATTTTTCGCAGATTGTAGTGCTTCATGATTCACAGTCATTATTAAGAGAATTACTCATGTAAAAAAATAGATTGGATGTGGGGAGAGGATACACTGAGATCATCGAAAGGGCTGTGGAATTTTCCAAGTGAAATCCAGCATGACTTCTTTCTCCAAATCAATTCTGAGCCAGGTTGACTGTCCAGCTTCAGAGATGGACAGAACCTCTAGTTAGAAATTCAACGGTCTAACTTAAGTGACTGCTCATCTGACTGCATGTCATAGCCTGCACAATTATCTTCATCTATTTGGTTTGTACCTTTAGGAATTATTAGTCCAGTCTCTTTGAGAGGTCATGAATCTTAATAAGGAGAAAGCCAAGAAGGACCATGGGATGTGGTTCAATAACAACAATGTCATATACAAACTAGAGAGCTTCACCATCTATAGGGGACCCTCTTCCATTTAGACACTGAGAAGAACAACCTCCATTACAACATTGAGGAACTTTGATATTCAGAGGATCTTAAAGTTATCTCGGGGGTTACAAGAAACCTTACAGACCCCTTATTTGAGAACCACATTTAAGGCTATGTTTACTCTGCTAAGTCAAATGCTTCTTTATAATCAGCAAATAAAAAACAGCAGGATCTTATCTTTTCCATTATCTTAGTCATTTGTGTGACTGTGAAGATGTGGTCTACTGTCGAAAATGATCTGCCAAAGTCTGCATCTTCCTTTCTCGTATTTTCATCAAAGGCACCCTTTACATATAAGTAGATTGTTTTTTATGAAGATTTCATCAAGCTGAAGTAGTAGGCAAGTAGTCATTGTCTTTTTGATCACCTTTGGTAGGGGGAAGTACTAATGTTATACTTTCTTTTATTTTTTCCAAATATCTTCTGTCTTTCAAGTTCTTAAAACATCTTGAAAAGCAATGGCCTAATCCTTTCACAATTTTTCCCCTCCAGGATGCATTTCTAATCTGCAGAGTTGTCCTCATCTAGACACATTTGACTCATCTTTTTTTCTCTCTCTTTCTTTCTTTTGTTTGGCTTCATCTTATTACAACTTTTTCATAAGGAATATTTATTTGGTACTGAAATACAAGAGTACAAATGTGCTGGTTCTACTATTATTGATAATGTGAATTTATAGACTGCTATAAAAATTCTGGCAAATCTGTTCAATTTTTCTGTTTATTTGTTGTTGTTTTTTTAATTTCATCTATAAGAAGGCATGGTGGTACACTGGAAACAATACTGTATTTGGAAACAGAGAGCCTGGATTCAATCTAGATCCTACCACTAATGTGTCACTAATACGTGACATTGGGAATATTACTCTCCCCTCTGGGCCCCAGTTTCCTCATTTATGAAAATAAAGTGGTTGTACTGGATGTCCTCTAAAGTCGCTTCCCCTCTCAATCTATGATCCTGTTCTCTTGGGATCATTTATCTTAATTGAATACAAACTTTATGCAGGTCTGGTTTTTTTTTCCCTCCACTGCTTTCAACTATTGTCATCTTCCATTTTCGTTGCAGAAGTACACTGATGCTGTTTTTTTAACTACCCTATATTTCCACTTATCGAAGAAATAAAAATCTGGGTTCATATCCTACCTCTAATGCTTACTACCTATGTGACCCCAGGCAAATGACTTACTTGTAAAATCAGAGAGCCTAACTAGATGGCCTCTGAAATCCCTCCCAGATCTAGATGTAAGATCCTATGATCCTAAGTGTTTTCAGAGTGAAGCAGTTTCTGGGCTCTTTCACATTTCTCAATGTATGATGACTTCACAACAGTTATAATTCCTTAGGAAATCTTGATCATAATCCAAGGCAATATCTTTACCTTTGCTATCCATTTCCAATAGTTCAGCATTAAGAGGAGGCTTGAAAAAGGCACTTTAGTGATGTAGTTACATACTAGCTTTTTTTTTCATCTTGGTCCTTTCTCCTATTATAGTGTTGATTTTTTACTTTTCTTTACCTAGTCAATGGTGTTATTGAAGAGACAGATGATTCAGAAATTACTCCTACATTCATAACTAGTCATTTCCTATTTGTTAAGCTATAGTCAGTTGCACGTTTGTGGTATATTTTTGCCATCATCACATCTGTTACCATTTAACTCTCTTCTTGAGGAAGATAAGTATTCAAAACATACAAATATGGGTTCCTGAGTAGTCCATAAGTTTTTGGCCTTTTATTTCTTAATCCCAAACTGTATTTTTTTTATTTTTTTTGCCTCTTCTACTGTTCTCATATTCATTAATAACTATGAAGTACATAGCCCTTTAAATTTGCATGCCTTATCTCATGTGCCAATCAGAACAACCAAATAAGCTGGATGGTATGCATATTATCACTCCTATTTTACATATGAGGAATCTGAAGCTCAGAGAGGCACTTATCCATGTTGACCCAACCAGAAATCACTGGAGTCAGGATTTGCACTCATTTCTCTCCTAACTTTTGCATTGAATTCAGAGTGCCAAGATATGGTGACTTGTTTTATAGACTCTATCTGTTATTTTATCCAGATAAAATGTATCTCTCTTATTGTCCTATGAAATAGATGTTGGCATCATTCAGTCAAGCTGGTTTTTTTTTTGGACTACACTTTTCACTTATGATATGATTCAGTAGGATTTTACATGTCACCTCCTACAACCTTCTTATTTGCTGAGGAAATTAGGGCCTAGAGGAATTAAGTAGTTTGTCCAGGGTACCACAAATGATAAATATTTAAGTCGAGATTCAAACCAAGGTCTTCTGATTCCAAAACCTATGTTCTCTCTAAATACATAACTTTCCAAACATTGAATTACAACATTGAATAAATATAATTTCTATAGGGTGTGGAAGAACTATATAAAAGAATGTATTTTCACATATTTCTTACATAAAAACTTGAATTCTCAGAGTAAATGATACAAATTGTCATGATCCAAAAACTCAGAGTCACAGGCCTTTAAGATATCTGAAGAGACAGAACCATATTGTAGGTACCCTTCATTAAAGGAATTCCTAAAGAGCTTAACCATTCATTTCATTGAGTTTCCATATAACTATACTGTCAATCTAATCCACAGTCCCTAGGACCCCAGTTTCCCTTTTCTTCTGCTTCATTCATTAGTCATCGCTTATCAAAAATTACTGTGGTCTACTATGGTCTGGATAATGACACTTTACTTACTCTGTTACTCCTGTCTGTACTCAGCCAAACCCACTCATCCACTCTACCACACCTTATCATCTTGGTAGTACCTGTTAATTTGACTTCCCTGGGAGTTTAGCACTACCCCAGCCACCCATAATACTTCCCCAGTAGGTAGCATTAACAGCTCTGGATATAACTGACTCAGTCAGGATTTAACCACCCTTTGCTGCTTTCTTGATGTTTTAGAATCAAAATACAAAGACCCTTAGAATGATTTGCAGCCACCAGCTATTGCTTTGACTTTTCCCTAAGCTCCTGTTTAAAATTCATGCTCTACAAAACAAAACTCTTCCTAATGATGTTTCTTCACACACAAACCTTGCACTGCCTCCAGCCCCTCTCTAAGAATCTTGTAATCCACAGCTGCAAACATCTTCTGAATATAACAGCATGGCATCCAATAGGTGTTCTATAGTGAAAAGAGTGGCTGAGAGGTGGCTCAAAGAGCCATTTGCTAAGGACACAGTATGTAAAGAATGCTAGTTGGAGTTGAATTGACTATAATTCTGCTATGAAACCCAAGTGCAATTCACCAACTAATAATGATGATGCTAACAATAATAATAGCTAACATTTATACATGTATACATATAAAATCTCATTTGATCCTCAAAATTCTCTATGCAGTAGGTACTATTGGCCCAATTTTACAAATGAAAAAATTGAGACTGAAAAGTCAACTGATTTTCCCAAGGACTCACAAGTAAAAAACGTAAGGACTGGAACACAGGTCTCACTGACTCCAAGACTAGCACTCTAGCCCTCAAGCCACTTCTATGCACAAGACACTGTGCTAAGTGCTATAGTCAGGGATGATTTTCTTAAGGCATCACAATGTATTTCACGTCTTCCATCAATCATTCCGGCAAAGATACATTCTAGCCGCCTTGGGACTGTTACAGGAACCAATCTCTGAAACCACAAGGGATTTAGAATTGACTGAAGAAGCAGCAATGACAATATAGAAACGTTTCTAGGGGGTCAATCTACCCCCAAAGTGGGTTAATGCCCACACTCAACCATCAGAGATGCTTCCAGTTTTTGTTTACTCAATGCCTACCCCTGGACACCTTCTCTGAGAAGTCAATGTAGCTACTATAATTCAGACAGGCAGCTCCAGGCTAGATCTGAAATACAGTTTCATTATCACTTCTTCTTCCAATTTTGTTACACAGTACAGGGAATCAGGAGCACCATAAGCTTCAGCCCTAACCCAATACGAGGGCAGCTAGGCGGCAAAGTGGATAGAGCATTGGGCCTAGAATCAGGAAGACTCGAGTTCAAATTTGACCTTAGATGCTTACTAGCTGTGTGATCCTGGACAACTCACTCGGTGCCCCTTTGCATAAGTTTCCTTATCTGTAAAATGAGATGCAGACAGAAATTTCAAACCACTCCAGTATCTTTGCCAAGAAAACCCCAAATGGGATCACAAAGTCGAACGCAACTGAAACTGACTAAATAACAATAACTCAATACAGATGCCCATCAACATCCCCCATTAACCTCAATAGAGAAATGAGAAGAAAGACCCAGATCCCAATACCATTCAGGCAATAGTTCTATAAGCTTCTCCCAATCTCAGCTAGTCTTGCCTCTCTGCCTATAAGCTTGCCGACTACTTTTACTACAAATGCCACTTACTAGTCAGTCAATAAACATTTTAAAATGCCTACTATGTGCCAGCTGCTGTGCTAAGAACGAGGGCTATCTTAAGAATGAGACGGAATGATGTAGAGGAAAGAATAGAATTACAGCTCACTACTTATGAAACCTTTAGTTTTCTCACTGCAAAATTGAGAGGATTGAACTGAATGAGCTTTAAGGTCTTTTCCATATAACTAATCCTATGATCATTCTGTAATTCTCATTATCTTACTCCTCTAAATACCCAAAATGCAGTATTTTTAACCTGGGAGGGGTGGCTATGAACTTGTTTTTCTTAATATTTTGATTACTATATTTCATTATGATTGCTTTCCTTTGTAATCCTTTTTATTTTATTTTACATATTTAAAAAATTATTCTGAGGAGAGAATCATACACTTCGGCAGATTGCCAAAAGAGCCTGAGACCCAAGGAAGCTTAAGAACTCCTGCCATAGAGGAAGTGCTGGTATAAGAAGCCTCATCTACATTCAACTAGTTCCTGCAGATCTGGTGCCAAAGGCACATCCTTGGGAAATGTCATATGTTTTCTATAAGGCATCACATAAAACATTGCCAGTCACCAATTCCTAAAATGCCTCACTCTCCCTACCATGCTGACAGCATTCATACCAAATTTTCCTGAATTTTCAAACAATGATACTAATTCTGGAGTGAGTTTTTTTTACCTTTTCCCCCCAAACCATTTTTACACATCTCCTTGCCAAGACAATGTTCAGCAAGTAGGTGTTAAATGTGCCTTATTTATGCCAAGAGAATTTTGGTTTGGCTTACTTATTTGAATTTAAGCCATAAGGTAAAGCCATATCCTAAGCTATAAGGTAAATGGGAGTAAATGTAAGGTTGTCCAGGTAGGAGGAAATTAGTATTCTGCAACATTCTTCTTTTCTGCCTAGGAGAGTCAGTGATTTGAAGCTCTGTGCACTGACTGGAATCGTCATGGCCAAGGGCAGGGAGGCAAGACATAATTCCATTCCTATTTCATTCAACATTAAGAAGCAGAAGAACATTAAGGTGGCCTTGTCCATCCTCTTAGGGTGTTTGATCTGGGTATGCATATTTTTCCCTTCCAACCCACCACTGAGAACCTTATGTAACTAGTATCATGGGGCTCATATAAAAGTCATTTGGAGTTTTTCTGGTCCTTTTAAAAGAATCATATTTTATGTCTATGATTTCCCTGCTGTGAAATATGGCTATGTATGAACTTAGAGCAAAAATCCCAAAGTCAGCTATCAGGAGAAAAAAAAACATACTTCATAGTTATGAAATCATAATCTCATCTTAATGACATGCTGTCAGCTGTGACTTTTATAATATCTGACTATGAGATTTCCGCGATACCTATTAAATGTAAAGAGATAGGTGGGTGCCTTCTGGTCTGAGTTGCTTTTTTTTTTGCAAGTGGGATGCTGGGTTAAATCTTTTGCCCCTTGGGTCATAATGATTAAGAAAGGAGAGAGAAAACTGAATATGTATAACTCTATAAAATGGCATCCAATTACAGAAAGTTCCTTAGCCACTTAAACATTGAACTGAGCCAAGAACTATTCATCTATTTCTATCATCATTCACAAGTACTGTTCTCAGCAATAGAAATAAATGAACGAGTCTTGGCCCTGTTGTCCTCAATAATGGAAACATCTGAACAATTCTTGGCCCAATTCAGTATCTGCCATTCCTATCCTAATGGCAAGATCTACTAGACTGTAGACATATCTGACAAGAAATCACTCTAAGATAGACTGGCAAAGCAAAGAAGTAGGGGAATTATTTTAAACAAAATTGGTCTACATAGGACTGCTATAAGTTCTTGAAAAATATAATGCTCTTTATATCATATTCTAGCTGGCCATTAGATAAGTGGGTTAAAGTAAGGATTATTTTTCTAGAAAAGTTAGGGCTGAGTGGCTAAAAATCTACTTTTTATTTCTATGAACTATAGCAGTCTATAATCAACAAAATTTCACATTATTATTTTCCACTCTGAAAAGAAGCCTTAACATAAGCAACAATTCTACATGACCCAGTCTTTTAGATAAGCTTAAGCATTAATTCACTTCCCATATAGCAGTCAACTGTTTCAATTTTACTTGATGATATATGGTTGGGAGTTATGGAATATCAAAATGTCCAAAGAACTAAAGTCGAAGGTCACTCAAAGGAAAATAGAGAAGTGTACAGTGAGGGTAAGTGGCAATACATTACCAATAAATAATTGCACAAGAAGCTGCACAAGGGTGTCCCCAGAGAAATCTGACTATACACACACACACACACACACACACACACACACAAAGATGTTACAAGAGCAAGGGATAGCCACTGGAGAACCCTCATAAGTCATTGGAATCCATATGATATCATATATATTGAACAGACCCCTTGCGGAAAATTTATGTGAAGATGTAGACAATAGTTGCAAAGAATGTGTAGGCATCATGGATGTCTTGTGTTTTGCATTGGTGGATAGACTACCCACACCAACAAGATCATAGATCCATCATGTTATTTTGTAATTGATTAGGAAACCTCACTTATCTGAAGTATAGTTGAAAACAACAAATAAGAAAAAAAAACCTGCATAGCTAAAATAGATGCACTAAGGTATGGGTAGCATATGTATTTACTGACAAAAGATTAGCTTGGGTCAAGTGATAATTGGTCAAAGGATATGAATAGGGAGTTTTCAGAGGAAGAAATTAAAACTATCTATAGTCATGTAAAAATGCTCTGAAGCACTACTGATTAGAGAAATGCAAATCAAAACAATTCTGAGGTATGATATCACACCTGTCAAATTGGCTAATGTAACAAAACAGGAAAATGATAAATGTTGGAGAGGATGTAGGAAAATTGGAACACTAATTCATTGTTGGCGGAGCTGTGAGCTAATCCAACCATTCTGAAGAGCAATTTGGAACTATGCCCAAAGGGCTATAAAAATGCACATACCCTTTGACCCAGCAATACCACTTCTAGGGCTATATCCCAAAGAGATCATAAAAACGGTAAAAAGGACCCAAACGTACGAAAATATTTATAGCAGTTCTTTTTGTGGTGACCAAGAACTGGAAATTGAGGGGATGCCCATCACTTGGGGAATGGCTGAACAAGTTGTGGTATGTGAATGTAATGGAATATTATTCTGCTATAAGAAATGATGAGCAGGCACACTTTAGAAAAACCTGGAAAGACTTATATAAACCGATGCTGAGTGAAGTGAGCAGAACCAGAAGAACATTGTACACAATAACAGCCACAGTGCACAATGACTGACTTTGATAGATTTAGCTCTTCTCAGCAATGCAAGGACTTAACTCCAAAAGACTCATGATGGAAAATGTCCACATCCAAAAAAAGAAATATGGAGTCTGAATGCAGATCAAAGCAAACTATTTTCTTTTTTTTTGTTTTGTTTTGTTATATGTTTTTCTTTCTCATGGTTACTCCCATTTATTCTAATTCTTCTATACAACATGACTAGTGTGAAAATAAGAATGTATACATAGAGCCTATATCAGATTGCATGCTGTCTTGGGGAAGAGGACAAGAAGGAGGGGGAAAAAATTAAAACTTATGAAAGCAAATATCAAAAACTAAAAATAAATTAACTTATTAAAAAAAAGAATCACAAAAAGAAGATTACCTTTGGTCCTAATTTGAAGCTTATTTACTCTTAAACACAATCTACATATGGATTACTGGCAATGTCATGAATTATGAATTATAAGTCCTAATGGTAGTTTTTCCCCCTCCAATGATCCTAGGGATATTAACCAAATATACATGGTCCCTATATCTTGAAGACAAAAGCATGAAATTTAACCTGTCCACTGTACCAAAGATTCAAAGCCACAAAAAATAGATTTCATTGCTACACTTATATAAAAATGGTCATCATCCCTGAAGAAGGACATGACAGCAAATTCCAGCTAATAATTTAAATTAAACATGATAAAAATAAATACTTTGCCTTGGAATTAGGATAGTCAAATGAATCTGAAACAGGCCTTTGACCTGGAGCAGAAATAACATGACAGCATCTAAGTGAGTAAAAGGTATCCACTTTATTTCTGATCTTCTGAGTTGGCTAATAGACGTTGATTAACTACTCTCCTATGGCAATTTCCCTTTGACAGTAATTTTCCACATTTTTTTGCTCTTTTGTTTTATTTTTATTTCATCAAATAAAGTTGCATTTGTTCTACTGACTAGAGGAGGGTGAGGGCCTTGCTAGAGAGGATTCTTTGTTTGGTCTTAAGCAAAGTATTGCACTTATTTCCCAACAAACAAAATGTCAAGACCAGTTTGTTCCAACATGTCTCGGTTGATTAAGCTCTAGACAGAGCAGTGGGAACTCAGGTCAATTCCCAGTTCTTCACTATCTGGGTAACCTTGGGCAAGTTAAACTGCTTTCAATGTCTTCAATTGTAAAATAGAAATAATGGCATAGTATTATCTTCTCAGGGGCATTTATAGATATTCTTATTCATGAGCCAATAGTCAGAAAGAAAATTCTTCAGCGGTGAGTTAACTCTTTCCAGCCACAAAAGTGGCTGTGCACTAGAATAGTGATTTTTTTAAATGATAGCCTACTGTTCTGAGATAAGCACCTCACCTCCAATTTTCCTTCTTACTCATGGAAGAGAGCAAGTTACTTCCATAAAGATGTTATTTAAAGGATTCTTTTATTAAGATTTGAGAAGAGAATATGTTCTTAGCCTAAAATAGACTCATAAGATCATAAACAATTTTTCAGAGCATAAACATATTACCTAGATGCCCCCCCAACGTACTTTAGACTGAGATTCTGCCAAAGGTTAATCAGGCATTGGCCTAATGGACTTGTCAGGATAGGCTGCATAGTGAGAGAAAGAGGCCCCAATGGAAACTCTGCTTTATCCTTGACATCATGGAAATTTACCTAGTCCAGTTTGGAAAATCACTACCACCCTGTTTTACTTATACATATTAGATGATCGATAAATATTGACTCAGAAATTGATTAATTACTGGCTTGATTATACTCAGTGTAATTGATCAGGCAACCTCATTTATCTGGAACAAACCGAATAAGCAAAAAAGACCTTTATATAGCTAAAATAGATATCCTAAGGTATGCACAGTTAAAGCCCATGCATTGTATCTATGAAGGATTACCTTGCGTCCTATTTTGAAGCTTGTTAACTCTTAAATAATTAATAATAACAGTTACTAGCTCTTAAATAATTTTTATAGACTATAGCAAGTTAGAAGCATAAAAATCTAAAAAGGATGATGGACATGATTAGAGGCAATAACACAGAAAGCAGAAAAAAAATTGAAAGCTGATAGCCTAGTGTTGAGAGAAGAACAATTTTTAAAAGACATGAGAACATACACATATAAAATGTATATATCTATAGATATATGAAAAGATCTATCTATAAAGATGTAGAGATATCTAACTACACATATAAAGAGAGAGAGATAGAGACAAAGAGAGACAGAGACAGAGAGAATATGAATCAGTCTGGGACCATTTACCATAAAGATAAATATCCCCTAACATCTTAATAAACCTCTATGTATTACAGCCAGTATAGCTGATATTGTTGACAAAGGCCCTAAGTTACCAAAAAAAAGTTTAAATTATATTACATACCCTCTTCCTAAGAAGTTAGGGGATGTGCAAGCATTTTTGAACAATTCCCATAAAAATGGCTAAGAAAAATTAAGTTGTGAGTATTTAAAAAGGTGAGATTAAGTTATCTCAAAAATGCACAGAATTGGAGAATCTTAGAGCTGGAAGGAACCTTGGAACATGTCTAATCCCAATCATAATGGACCAATGATCTCCACTACACACATCTAACAAGTAGTCATAGAGCTTTGGCTTGAAGACCTCCAAAGAGGGCGAGCCCACTGCCCCCAAAGGCAGCCCATTCCACTCTGGAATAACTCTGATTGTTAACAGTGTTTTTCCTTGCAGCAAGCCCTGATTTGTCTCTGAAGCTTCTAGGTGTGTGCTGGAGCCAGTTCATCCCTGCTCTCAATAACCATCTTCTATATGTTCGCTCTGAGCATTTATATCTCAGAAATTAGCAAATGCTACAAATTAGGGCTTGATTTATTGTTTTGCTGATTATTCAGACTTTTTAAAATGTTGGAGAAAATATTACCAGTAAAGATTACATGTACAAGTGTATCCTGCCTGCCTTACTTTTTTCTCCCAGAGAGCTTGCTGTTAAATATTTACTACCCTTACTTCTACCCATTGTTCCTTATTCTGCCTAATCTCCTTCCCACCTCACATCCCTTCAAATACTTGAAGATAGCTGTAACATTCCCAAATGATCTCTTTTCCAGATAATATCCTCAGTTCCCCCAATCCATTTTTAGATATCATAATCTCAAAGCCTTTATCATCATTCTCCTCCAGGGAATCTGTAACATCAATTATTTTTTTAACTTCTAACATGATGCTCACTGAACCTAATACTCTAGAAACAGCCTGATGGAGTAGAATACAGGGACACTATCACCTCTCTAGGCCCAAATATTGTGACTCTCAGTACAGCCAAAGATTAATCTTTCTGAGCTGCTATATCATACTTTTTGAGCTTGAAGTCCACTAAAACCCACAAATCTTTTTTTAATCACCAGGTCTAGTCAAGCCTCCTCCACCTTGTACTTATGAGGTTCTTTTGTGGTACTCTAATACAAGACTTTATATTGTCTTACTAAATTTCAATTTTTAAAAATTTGATCCAATTTTCAATCAGCTTCTAAAGATCTTTTTGGATCCTAATCCTGTTTTCTGATATGTTATGCCACCTTCCAAGATAAGAGTGTTACCCATGCCTTTATCCAAGCCATTTTGAAAAATGTTATACAGCACAGGGCTAACCACAGATCCCTGGAACACTCTACTACCTTACTACTAGAATCCTTCCAAGTTGACATTGTACTATTAAGGAAATCTTTCAACCAATTTTAAGTCCAGATAACCATATTATTGTCTAGAAGAAAATTCCACATACTTTCCACAAGAATAACATGAGAGGCTGATCAGATGCTTTGCCAGAATCTAAGTGAACTATTTCTACAACATGCCCCTGATCCAATAGCCACATAACCCTGTCAATGAATGAAATGAAATTATTCTGGCACAACCTGTTCTTGACAAAACTGAGTGAGCTCATTGGCATCAACCATCACATCTTTTTTTCAGATGTTGACTGGCTATCACTTTAATAGTAAATTCTAGAATTTTTCCAGTAATTAAAAGTAAGCTCACTGGCCAACAGTTTGTAAAGTCCCTTTATGGAAGATCACAACAACATTTGCCCTTCTCTAAAACTGTGATATCTCTCCATTTTCCTTCAAAGATTGCTGATGGTGATTGGCAAGCACAACTTCAGCTTTTTCAGCATCCAAGGATTTGGTTCACTTAAGCCTAATAACTTGAATTCATAAAAGGAAGCTGTGTTCTCTTGATATCTCCCCACTTATCTTGGATACTAACTCCCTATTAACCATTTTTGTTCTAGTCTTTCCAGTCCAAAGATCATCCTCTTTGGCAGAAAAAGAAAAAAAATAATAATTATGTAATGCTGCCTATAAACAGAGCATCATGAACTTTATCAGCTAATTAAGCATTCTTGATAGTATTCATACTGAACCATGATGTTTTTTGTATTCAGTTTGCAAACATTATTAAACTGGAACTAATGCCCTAACAGATAAATGGTCAAAGGATACAAAGAGAAAGTTTTCAAAGGAAGACATCCAAGCCATCAGCAGTCATATGAAATGAAATGGTTCAAATCACTAATGCAAATTAAAGCAATATGGAGTTCTACCACACACCTATCAGATTGGCAAAGATGTTAAAGAGGAAAATGATTAATGTTAGAAAGGCTTCAGGAAGAGGGGCAAATGAATACACTCTGATTTGAGTTGTGAACTGGGCCAGCCATTCTGGAAAGCAATTGGAAGTGTATTCGGAACGTCACTAACTTATGGCTTTGACCCAGAGATACCACTAGTAGACATACACCCAAAAAAATTATCAAAGGAAAAGGAAAAGGACCCATGTTAACAGAAATATTTTCTGCTCTTTATGCAATAGTAAAAAAAAAAAAGAAAAGAAGGAGGGAAAGAAAGAAAAAAGGAAGGAAAGAAAAAGAAAGAAGGGAAAGGAAAGAAAAAGAAAACTAAAGAAAGATCATTTATTGATGAATGATCAAATAAATTGTTATATGAGTGTAATAGAATATTATGATCAACCAATTAATAAATATTTATTAAATGCCTACTATTTGCCAAGTACTCTACTAAGTGCAAGGGATACAAAAAGAGGAAAAAGACAGTCCCTGCTCTCAAGAAGCTTACAACCTAATTGTGATGTAAGAAATTACCAACAAAAAAAATTTCAAAGAAAACTGGGAAGATCTCTATGAACTTATATAGAGTTCCTTGAGCAGAACTAGAACATTTTATGCAATGACAAAAAATATTGAAAGATTTTAGAATTCTGATCTGTACAATGAGAAACCTTTATCTCAGAGGACCAAAGATGAAACATTGCCCGTTTCCTATCAGAGAAGTGATAGACTAAAAATTCAGAGTGAGACATACAGTTTTGGGCTAGGCCAATATGGATATTTACTATAAGGACTTTTCTTTCATTGTTGGGGGTAAAGTAGGAGAAAGGAGAAAAATAAATGTCTTTTAATAAGAAAAATTATATTAAATTTTAGAAGCAGAGGTAATAACTGACCTACCCACATCACAAAAATGTTCTGAGTGTCAAAGGAGTTAATCACTGTGAAAATGCTTTGAAAACACCACAGAACACTAACATAAATGATTATTTAATTCAGTGGGGCTGTATTAAATGCTTCTTATTAGATATAATGCTTCTCCAATTCTGATCTAGTAGACCCAGTTCTGAGGGTAAAGTAGATACCTCAATCATCTGTGATTTTGTTAGTTTAGATACCTTCTTCTCCCTTCTCCCCCCAAGAAGGGACTTGAAAATCAGGATTAAAACCCGAATATGTCACCTGCCTCATTTCAAGGCAAGTATCTCAATATGAAGTAATAAGTCAGCTCCCTTGACCAACAAAAACAGAGATTATCTAGCCTAGTTCCTAATGGTGGGTTCTCTAATGGCCTTAGAGACCCTCCTGTTTGGCTTACTTTGATTGATGGGTGATTGGCCATCATGTCTCACCTAAGAGCAGACAGCAGATAGATTTTATGCCAGAGAGACATTACTTTGCAGGTATTCATTCTTCCTACCTCTGGCTTATTTTTTTCTCTTGTTTTTAGACAATTGCCCCATGGCCCAGGGTCAAGATTCTACTCTCGTTTGAGTAATTTGTTTCTAAACAGTGTAATTAATTGGAATCTGTTTGTTACTCAAACTCAGTTTCCTTTAAAGGACCTGAAATATTCCACCACCCCTCCTAAGATTCTTAATGCTTTGTTCCTCTTGTCTCTGTGATCTTGCTCCTTTCGTAACCCCATCCCCTCCCAGCCTTTCCTATATCCTCCATAGGACCATAGAAATTCAGACTTAAAACTGGAAGACACCTCAGAGGACATAAAGTTCAAACTGCCTCCCCCCTCATTTTAAAGATAAGGAAATAGAGGGCCAGAAAGAGTAAGTAATTTGCCCAGTCATATAGCTAGTAAATGTCTGAGGGGGAATTCAAAACCAGGTCTTTCTTATGTCAATTCTAGAATTCTGTCAAGTATATCCCTTTTACTCTCTCCCTGTTAGTTTCTTCACCTTCACTGACAAATATATTCAGATCTCTTTTATTCTAAAAAAAAAAAAACCTAAATATCTTTCCCTGGCCCTGCCACCACTTACAAGTATTACATGTTCTGCATCTATTTCACAGGATGGTTGTGAGAATCAAATAAGATATTTGTAAAGAGCTTAGCACATTACCTAGTAGAAGCTATGTACCATATATCCCCATGTATAAGACACACCTTAATTTTGGGGCCCGAAATTTGAAAAAAAAATGTATTACATGAAGTTGTTGAACTCAAGTTTTATTCATCATAAAATTCTTATAAGTCCTCTTCAATGTCAAAACTCCTATCCATTAGCTTGTCCTCATCTGTGTTTGATGACAAATCACTGTCTTCATATATTGCCTTGTCCTCAGTTCCATCTTATGGCATTTGAAATGCCACACTTCTTAAATGACTGGACAATTATCTCAATCTTGATATTATCCCAGGATCTTTTCACCCAGGTACAAACTTCTCCTATAGTTGGTTTCTTCACTCTTGCCTCTCATGGCCTTCTTCTGTCCTGGAGTTGTCAGTAGGGTTTCTTCTTCCTGTAGCCAGTCTCAGATTGTTTTCTCAGTTGGAGGAAGACCAAACTTATGTTCAGCAGCAGGATTTCCATTCACTTTTGCAAACTGGATCACTTTTAACTTAAACTCAGCACTGTACAAAAATCTTTTCTGAGCCATTTCTGGGCAGAAAGTGGCAAAACATAACCTAATATACCGGTAACAGATGCGAAACAATGAGCTCAAAGACAAGTGTGAAAAAGCAGGAAATGCAAGTAAAAAAAAATCTACAACCACTGCTTAAGATGCACCCAGTTTTTAGACCCCGAATTTTTCAAAAAAGGGTACGTCTTATACATGGAGAAATATGGTAATGCTTATTTCCTCCCTTTCTCTCTCTCCCCGTTTTGCCCTCTCCTTTACTATAATGATTCTAGAAATGGTGAGGCAGCTGGGTGGCTCAGTGAATAGAGAGCTGGGCCAGGAGTCAGGAAAACCTGAGTTCAAATCTAGCCTCAGACACTTACTACTAGGTATGTAACCCTGAGCAAGTTATTTGCCTTAATCCACTGGAGGAAGAAATGGCAAGCTACTTCAGCATCTTTGCCAAAAACAAAAGCAAAACTCTATCATGGACTCATGAGGAGTCAGCCACAAACAAAGGACTGAAGAACAACTGTACTCATTACCATCTCTTCTTTACTCCTCTGCAATCTACTGATTATGAATAGGGCTTACATCCTCACTACTCTACTAAGAAATCTCACTGCTAGATCACCAATGACCTTGTCACTGAATTCAATGACCTTTTCAAAATCTCTGTTCTTGGCTTTGACCTCTCTGGAGTAATTGGTACCATTGTCACTTTTATAAGACCCTTTTCTCCCTCTTCTCTGTGACACAATCTTCTTATGGTTCTCCTACTTATCTGATTACCCTTCTGTCTCCTTTGCTGTTTCTTCATTTTGCTTCCATTCTTTAAATTGTGAGCATCCCCCCCAGTTCTTAGCACAGTGCCTGGTGAACTATAATTGCTTTAAAAGTGCCTTTCATATTTGTGTGTGTGTGTGTGTGTGTGTGTGTGTGTGTTCTACTGAGGGATTTAATAGAGAGAGAAATGATCAATATGATGTAATTGTGTGGAAGAAAAGAACCCTAATTAGGAGGGAGGTTGGGGAAAGCTTCACAAAAAAGGGGTTACCCAAGCATTTATGGCATGGAGAGGTGATATTAAAGGTACAGTGCATTCCAAGAATGAAAGAGATAGGTTGTGGGAAGGGACAGAGAAGGAAGGTGGCATGTGGGACCCAAAGAACAGCTAATATTCCATTTTTTTTCCTTTTCTAGGAAGTAGAGAGCTAGTAGGGGAGTAACATAAAGAAAGACTGGAAAGGCCAACAATGGAATTTATTTGGAGTGAGAGTGAAAAACAATCCCAGGCATGTTTAATTATGAATAGCTCAAGACTGTCTATAAGAAGAAATGACTTCCCACTACTTCTGAACTGTGATTCCATTGGTATAATTATCTCTCAGTAAAGAAATTCTTCTTGCCAATATGAAGCATCACCTATTCTGCAATTTATTATAATTTTTGAAAGTTGTATGTGGCACTGAGAGATTGTCTTTTGTAAAGTCACATGCCAGACACAAGTCAGAGTCAGAATTTGAACCCAGTTCTTTATTCTGCCAGCTTTCTAATTATTACTCATGCTGTCTCTCTTGCAATATGTTTATTATGGGGGGGGGACTATATTTAAAATAACTTTTAACCCAACCATTGACACTGTGGGACCTAATTATATGTTAACACTATCAATACAATATTTGCTTTCCCCAGATCCATGATGTCATTGAAATTGGGGCTGTCCCCCTACCAATGTGAGTAGGCAGCTGCTTTATAGCTTAGAAAGCTAAGACAAGTCTGGCAAAGTGGATATTAAGCCGTCCTCAGAGCCAGTTGAGAATGAGTCCAACCTCTGACGCTTCCTGGCTCTACTACCCCAGGCAACTCACAATCTCTCAGCACTCCAAATGACTCTCTAAAACTATAGTATTCAATACGTAAAAATTAAAAATATGTTTTCAAAAGTATTTTTCCTTCAGCAAGGAAACATACAACTGGAAAGAACATTGCCACCATGGAATAAAAGCTGAGCTTTACAAGTGAAGCCAGGACACCAGCAGAGGAGAGCTTCGTAGTCAAAATTTCAGAGAACAAATTCCAATCCTCCATTTTCAATCATCCTGCATGGATTCACAATCATTCTGTTTAAAAATGAAAATACTCTGTGAAGGAGAAGAATCATAAGTCCTCGGGTTGTTCTCGTGGTGTGAGTTCTGTAACTTACCCCAAGGAAATATCTTTGGGGACAGAGACTCCCCATAAAACCATTTCCTCCATTCTGCTAAAGAGGAGAATTTTCGGTGAGGAATTGCCTATTCCAGACTCTTAAGGGAGTCCAGAAACATATTAGAGCTCTCAGAGGACAAAGACTGGATTTTTCAGGATATTCTTTCTTTTTACCACTTATCCGGCCTGAATAAAGCACATTCTTCCCTACTGCATACAATTTTACCCCTCATTTGTAAGAAAAATACTTCTTGTACCTGCCTTGTCCTCCCAGAATGTTTTGCAAAGAACTTATTTAAAATGACTAATCTATTCCTCGCAGCCTTCCAGACTAATATAGCCTTCCCAGGCCTCTTCAGCCAAGTGATCTCACCCTCCCGTGAACTCACAGCCCTTATTGTCTCGACCACTCATTTGACAATTAATCATTGTGACAACACTCCTGTTACTGTCTCATATTGTTATTTAACCCTTTCATTTTTCACATCTACACCTTCTGTCCCCAACTAGATTGTTTAAGTTCCAAGAGGAAAGAAACTGTTTCTTTCCCTTTCTCCCACAGTACTATGCTCATATTTGCCACTCAATAAATATGCCTTGATTAAAGGATAGCTGATTAACATTGTTCACAATCTGTCACATTGCTTTGTTACAGACTCACAGAATTTCTAGGTTGGAAGGCACCTCAATGCCCAACTAGTCTTCAGTGAAACTAGAATCTCCCAGAGTGGGGCAAGAATTTCATGCTCTAATCTTGTTCTAGTCCCTACAGAAATAAGCACTTTACCATTATGTTCACTCTTTTTTCAGTAGGTGTGTGTCTGATCATGCATTTCACAGTCCTTTCTAAAGCAAAGTGCCACCTGATGGTATTTTTGTAGGTCTTTGTTATTTTTGAGACTACTGTAAAAAGCATGCTACCTGTCAACTTCTTCAGCATATCCTCTGTCTAAATAATTGTTCTGTCTTCCTCAATAGTTCAGTGATAGCTTCTGTTTGGTGAAAGGAACATGGTGTCTGTCATTTAATAGAAGCAGTGAGAGATGACAGCATCATGTTGAAATTTGAGAGGAGGAAAGAATTTGAAGCTATATTAGAGAACAAAGAATGTTGATTTCTACGGACTTGACTTTGGAAGTTCATATCACTTTCAATGTATATTATCTAATCCTATGTTGTATGCTGCATATTAAGGCCAACTCAATTCAGCAAATGCTTATTAAATACCATCATGGCACTGTTCTAAGTACACAGAAAAGTTGTTGTTGTTCGTCCTTCGTTTTTGAAGAGGACCGATGACATCACTGAGTGATGACTTGATTTGTGCATGGCTTGGATTTAAGTGAAGCAGAGTTGCACAAAATCATCAGCCTCACTCTCTCTTCCAGAGTCACTGAAGTACAGTGGAAAGACAAAAGTCAGGAATATTGGTGATGGCCTGGGATGCAGTGGATGACCTTGGTATCTTCAATGTCTGACCACACTCATTCTACTAGGGAAAGTCTTTATGTGCTTGGAGTAGATATTCCCCTAACTCACCAATGAGTTTGAGGCCTGTAGGTTACCCTCAACCTAATTTAGTCTGTCTGCCGAGACAGTTTTATCAGGGTATGGCTGCCGCACATGCTACAGCTTCTTGGAGGCATGGGTTAGACTTGAGTGAAAAGTGTACATCAAAGGTGGATGAGTAGCCCTGAAAAGAACTCAGTGAGTCTTCATACCAGAGATGCTAGTCCTCCCTAACCACCCTATAGGCCCTACATAGATAAGTATAACACAAAGGGAACTCAGTAACCATTAAAAAGTTTTGGATTCCACTTGACATTAAGGAGGAAAGAGTAGTTTGTTTGTTCCTCAATAGATCTTATAGCACATTTCTTGTGAAGATGATCTGGGATTTTACCAGGGTGGGAAATGCCTCCAAAAATACAGATCTGAAATCTAAACTATCACTAATTTAGCCTATAAGTCCGAGGCAGTTGCCTGAGGCATAGGAGAATAATGATTAAGTAATTTGTCCAGAGTCTCAGAGGCACAAAGCTGTGTAATAGAAATGAGATTTGAACCCATCTTCCTACCTCCAAGCCTGACATTCTACCCATTGTGCCTTGTTGTCTCTATTATATTTTCTAGCTTCAATGCAGTCAACCTGACCAATATTAAGCACCTACTTTGTCAAGTACACTATTAGGCACTGGGTATACCAAACTGCACATAATGTGCCCTCAGAGAGTTGAAAATCTAGTAGGTGGTAAGATATGTGCACACATGACTTTGATAAAGTAGAAGAATGCACACGTGAAGGGCATGGGAATGGTCAAACAGAAACAATAATAGACTGAAATAGGATAGAAAATCAGTTCTAGCTGAAATGTTCAGGGAAAGCTTTATGAAAGAAGCAGAACCTAAGTTGGGCCTTAGAAAAGAAGAATTTCAATAAGCTTTCATGGGGAAAGAGTATGTTCCAAGCATGGGAGTTGTCCTATCTGAATGCCTAGAAGCAGGAGAAGACAGAACAAGATAAAGGCATGACTACAACCTGTTACACAAGTAGTATGAGGCTTGACTGGAAAGGTAGGCTGGAGGCTCTCTAGGGAGGGCCTTGAATGCTAGGGTAAGGAGGTTATATTCCAACCTGTATGCAAATGGGAAGACACTGAAGGTCATTGAGTAAGAGAATATGATGCCAACTGGTAAGAACAGCCCCCTGGGGGTAGGACAGTAACAGAGCGGAGAAGTAGGGAATGCAGATAGCCTGAATGAACTAATAAATTTGTATGAATGCAGGCCCTGACTTCGAAGAAATTTTAGTAAACTTTGTGTCTATTTAACTTAAGATTACATTTTTGTAAGAGGCTCCAACCCTTTGTATACTTTCATACAGTCTTCAGCATCTGTGGGTCATTGAAGGTTGGGCTATAGAATCAACATTCTAGAAGCTACCATGTACACAGTCTCATTTCCCTGGACCAAACTAAAATGGAGACTGGGCAGATGGCAGACAAGCAAGTCAAAATGAACACTCTTATATCCTGTTTCTATGAGTAAAGTACAAGTGCACATGGTTTATATATGATTCAATAAACCCTGCAGATAGAGGTAGGTGTGACTATGTTCACTGAGATACCAAACCTGACTACCTCAGCATAAGGTCCTAAACATCCCAAGGCATAATCAGCAAGGGGGCCAAAATATCTTTTGTATGTGTCCTTCATCCATCCATTCTTCTCTAAAACTAAGTCAAGAAAGTCTGTACTAGGCATTCAATATTGTTGCAAGACAAAGACAAATAAATTTATCTAGCATTGTCTCATGAAAAGGATAAAGATCCTCAGACTATTGCAAGAGGGATTTTAATTTCCCAGCATCTTAGGATCCCAGGTGAGGCATTGCTAACAACATAGTCGCTCAAGGGAAGGAGGAAAGGAACTGGTGGTTTCCCTGAAATCTCACAGAGGACTTGGATGTGTCTGTGTGATAGAAGAAAAACAGGGCGAATGCTGCCAGTTGAGCACATCTGGATCACTGTGAGGCTTCCTTCTAAGCATCCATAGTCAGATGCACTGCCAGACTTTATGGCTCTAACGCTCATTAAATGATCCAGATGTGCAGTATTTACTTTATTGCACTATTCTCCCCAAGGTATAAAGATCTAGCCTTAGTTAGGAGTACTTGGTGTTGGCTCAGCCAAATGGATGACCTAGGAAATGGGAAGGATTTGGAGTCTTTCTTCAGAATCTGGGCAAAAGAACAAAAGTTGAACTAGCAAATTTTCTGTGAGATCTGTATGGCCAATTAGCTTAAAACTTTATGCCTGGGTTTGGAGACTGCCTAAGGTCAAGGTGGCTATATTGTCTATTAACCCTTCCAAAGGCTTTTACATTCTCATTCTCATTCTCTCATATTCTCTCATATTCTCTCATATTCTCTCTCTCTCTCTCTCTCTCTCTCTCTCTCTCTCTCTCTCTCTCTCTCTCTCTCTCTCTCTCTCTCTCCCTCCCTCCCTCCCTCCTTATGCATGTGATGTGCCCAGGCTTAGGTGCAAATGCAACTTGTAGTCATATATTTCCATGTGCCAAGTAGACATCCAACAATTGTCAATCAATCATTCACTGCATATACTCACAATGGGCACATACTATAAATACTCATCTTGCATTTCTCATGTCATTCAATTCAATTAATATTTGCTGAGCACTTTTATTTATGAGAAACTGTGCAAGTAGAGGAAATAGAGTAAAAAAAGATAAATAAGTCAGTGCTCTCTGGGGCAAGTAGATGATACACTGGATAGAGTACTGGCCCCTAAATCAGGAATATCTAAGTTCATATCTGGCCTCAGACATTTACTAGTTGTGTGATCCTGAGCAAGTCACTTAACCTCTGTTTGCCTTGGTTTCCTCACCTGTAAGATGAAGATAATAATAGCACCTTATTCTTAGGGTTGTTGTAAAATAATAATTGTAATGAAATAATGAAAAAGAAATAATAACTGTAAAGCACTTAGCACAGTGGCTGGTCCATAGCAAGGACTACATTAATGCTGTTATTGATTATTATTATTGTTACCACTGCAGTTTAAAAGAGGATACAAAAGGATAGGGAATCAGATAGAGACTAGATGGATGATTTCATCGTTATGTTGCTTTTGTTCATCCTTCATTTTCAAAGAGGACCAATAACATCACCTGGTGATGTCTTGACTTGCTCATGAATTGGATTTAAGTGAGGTAGAGTTGCACTACATTGTCAGCCTCACTCTTTCTTCCAGAGTCATCAAAGTCCAGTGGCAGGATAAAAGTCAGGAGGATGGAGTGTGCATGGCCCAGGACACAGTGGATGACATTGGCATTTCATTGCTATAGGGAATTCTCAGATGAGGAAACTCCTTTCACCAATGTAGGTCAGCTTCTTCTCTGCAATTCTCTAGTCTTAAAGGAGTTGCCTAGAGTGTTGAGATGGTAAATGACTTAACCAAGGTCACAACCTATATACATAAGAAGCAAGACTCGAAATCAAGTCTTTCTGGTTCCAAAGCTGGCTGCCCAGTCACTAAAACATTCTGCTTTTTTTTTTCTTTTCTTTTTTTTTTAGGTTGCGACAAGGGGAAAAAATAGATGAAAATAAGTGCCATTAAAGTGAGACAGCCTTAGCGGAGTTTATAACCAAGAACAAGGGAAGCTTCATGGAGGAGACACCATTTGAGAAAGGCTCTGGAAGATTTCAATGAGCAGAGATGGAACAGGGGAGCATTCTAGGAAGAAGAAATAGCATTATCAAATCTGAACAGGTGAGAAAGCATTAGGGCTACAGTATCAATAGATATGGTGAAGAAGTGAGAGAATAAGGCTTAAAAGAAAGGTTGGGTGCAAAATGTTAAGAACTTTGAATGGTAGGATGAGGACTTGAGACTGAATTCTATAGGCAATGGGGCGTCATTTAAGGTTTTTAAGCCATGAAAGATGTAATGTAATCAGAGTTGATATTCATGAAGATTATTCTGGTATCTCTGTGCAGAATGGATTGAATAGGTGGAAGACCAGAACAAGACAGAACAGAACAGTGAGAAGGCTAATAACAAGGGCCTAAAGCAAGTTTGCAGCAGTGGGAATGGAAAGAAGATGAATAGAAAAGATTTTGGAAATAAAACTGATAAGAAACTTCAAGTGATTAAATTGGGAGAAAGAAGGATGGGAAGGGAGAGGGAAGGGCAAACTATGACACTATGGTTTCAAACTGAGACAAAAGTCATAGAGAGTTAGAGCTCAAAGGAACCTCAGAGGTCAATGCCCTCATTCTATAGCAAGGAAACAGGTACTTAAAGTTATATGACTTGAACAGGTGCATATAGGCAGGTCTGAGGTAGGACTTGAACCTGGGCCTTCTTGACTCAAAGTGTAAGTGCTTTATCTGCTAGTGTCTGAAGACAAACTGAATTTTAGACATATCAATTTTGATGGTACCAGTGAAAAACCTGGGTGGAGCTGTTAGAAGTTAGAAGCTTGCTGTGGAGATCAGGGTAGAGATCAGGGCTCCACACATAGTTTTGGGAACCAAGCACATGGGTGGGTGAAGTTTTAGGAGAATAAATGAGATCTCCAAAGGAGAAAATGTTATCCAAGGGGTCATGACCCCACTTCCTTTGGTCATTTGTCTATGTGCAAGTGACCAGGTAACCTAGTTCTTAAGGGGATTGAGCTCCATTTCAGTAGAGGGGATTTGAGGAGCTCCTAACACCATGTAGAAATTATGCATAGCAACAGTAGATGATATACTTCTTTCTACATTTCTGTCTTCTGCATATTTAATGCACACATGTATCATTTCTTCTATTGACGAGATGTACACAAGGAGGTCAGAAAAATTTTGAGCTTCCTCAAGACATCTTAGATCTCGTCAAAGTAAAATCTACCTACAGTTCAGAGGTACTTCTGGTACTGGGGTAGCCCTAGTTTTAGTGGCATTCTAAGACAGACAGAACTCAAGGTAAATCATACCTTGGGCTTATTTCATTTTTCTACATCTTTACACAAATAGAATCAATGCAAATGAACATCAAATATGACCTTGAAAGAGAAAATGAGTCACAAAAGGACAGCCAGGGGTATGTTTGTGACAGAAAGAGAAGAGTTCTACACATTTTTGCCCTGGTAATAAGTGGAGGACAGGGGAATGAAGGGGAAGAAGGTTTTATGATCTAATCATGTATTTCTTTTCCTTTCATTTTTCTTGTTTGGTTTGGTTTCTTTGGAAATAGTACAGACTATTTCTAACTTCCCCATTGGCTGCTGCCTCCCAGAATCACTGTTCTGCTGCCAGACTGTCTAAGTCAGTTTTTATTTCCTTATGCTTCCAGTATATATGATAAACCAAAAAGAAAAATCTATTTTAACATAGACAAAATCTTATTATCAAAGTTGTCTGAGGCTAACTGGTACATAAGCCCCTGGATATAGTATTACAGTGTATGGAATTATGGACAAGCATTCTGGATTCACAATACCCTAGGGTAGAGTTCTATTATATCCTAACACCTTGGGAAGCCCTCTGGGGCACTGCATTAAGGGGTACAAGCCAATGTAAGGCAGTTCATAGATGCAAGAGATACTTAGATTTCCAATGACTTCCCAAAGCCCCAAACTTCTTGACTTTCAAAAGAAATTAAAGACAGATCAAGGTTACCAGGCAGCCCACATTCCCCAAATAGTTCAGTGAAGTTATATCTGAGATTCTAGTGACAAACAAGTCTTTATCATTTGCCTAAGCAGTGACCTATCCAGAGCATAAATTGGTTGACTTCAATTTGGCCAAACCAATGCCAAGCACAACTGTTCTTTTTTCATTGCCAATTTCTAACTCTAATCACCAATGATCTTAGAAAATTCAAATAAATATGTGTAAGGCAAATTACTTCAGCTATCTGGACCTCAATTTTTTCATCTGTCAAATGAGGAGGTTGGATTAAATGATTCCTAAAATCCTTTCCTTTGAAATCCTTATGCCTTCAGTGCAGAATAAGACATTTTTTCGACACGGCCAAATTAGGAATTTATTTTGCTTGACTATGCACATTTGTTACAAAGGTTGTGTATTGCTTTGGTGGGGGTTGGCGGGAGATATTATAGAAAGAATATAAAATATATTCTGATTAGTTGAAATAAAAGAAATTTTTAAGAAAAATCCTATGCTGTGTGATCTAAAAATACTGAACTCTTTTTTTTCCCTTTGTGATCCCATATGTGATCTCATCTTGGAGAATTTCCAGTGTGGAAACTTCTTCTACTGAACATGCTACAACTTAGAGTCTTGGAAATAAATCTAGGAGTACTGAGAGGTTAAGGGGCTCCCCTTGGTAACAAGGCCAATATGTGTTAGGGGCACGACTTCAGCTTAGGTCTTCTTGATTCCAAGGCTGGTCACCGTTCGTTAATCCACTAGGGGGAAAAAGGGGGTCAACTGGCAACCAAAATTAATGTCTGTCCTTGATTACTATGCCATAGAAGCCAGATATCTTACCTTTGTGATAGTCATATTTCTGAGGATGTCCTGAAACAGAAACTGACATCACACCTTCCCACAAGTAGAATATTATTGTATGGTAATTTACCATAGAAAGATGTTAGCTGTGGACTCTTTTGAATACCAGCTGCTCTTTTCAATCTTATGCTAAATTTCTCAAAGTATGTGAGAGTTTTCCTGAAGAATACATAAGGGTATGGGGCATGATAGTGTTGCTGGGTAGATCGATTCAAGCAAAACCATTTAAAACCAATTTTTGGAAGAGAAAAAAGTATGAGGTACCTCCCTATCTTCAAAAGCATTTTTATTCATTCTACAACTTCAGCCAATAGTTCTGTGGAGTCTCAGTGCACATACTCATCTATGACATAAGAGTAGAAATGGTTTTATATACATTCATCTTAGTCAGTTCAAGGTCAAATTCACCAAATGGAGAGCCAGGGAAATAGCATTTTCATTTTAACATAAATTGTCGAAATGAGAACTTAATGATGAGTACTTAAAACTGTTGGAGTACCTTGTTCATAAACATTTAGTCTTTCCTTGGTCTATATAGCCATGGCATAGTGGTTAGAGTTGGCCTTCAGCCAGGAAGTCCTCTAGCACAAATAGGGTACAGCCTTGGGCGAGTCACTTACCCACTCAATGTTCTAAACAAGAAATTTCAAACATACAGCCCCCAACACTCCCAAGTATGGCCCTAACCCAATCAAAGTGTAATTGGGAAAATGTAACAAAATAAATAAAAATATATTAAAACACATGTAGTGTTAATTTTAGAACTAAATCAGTATGTCATCTTCATGGATCCTTATGTATAGTTTAGTGCCTCCCATTTCTATTTGAGTTCTACAATCCTCTGAGACTATACATTATGGAAAAGTTCATACCTCCATTGGTATAGAGGACTTCCCTACCTTTCAATTTCTTGTGGTGATAAAATCACAGATCTGGTCCCTGTCTTTATCCCTTGAAATATGGGCATCATTACCACAAATTATAAAATATTTTAAGAATTGTATAAGCAGATTTTAATTGGGCAAAACCTTCATTTCACCATTTTGTAGTTAATTATGAAACACTAAAGAATCAAGTTGAAACACGAAAAATGAAAAATTCCATTATCCCAGATGTTCTACTTCTCAGTACCCCCAAACATGTTTGTAAGTATCCAGATAACTGATATCCCAGAGGTGTAGTATACATCCTATTAAATGGCTTACCTCATTCTTATCTTTTGGACTCCTCCAGGATACTTGAAATTTCATCCTACATATCACTTATATTCTTGCAAAATAATTTTATTATTTAATTTTCAAATTCCATGTTAAACTTTCCAGTAGAATACTTCTCAACAGTCTTGTGGGGAAAAGGTTGAAGGTGGAGCCAACTCTTCCAGAGTCTATGTATATTTTATCTTCTTAAACATTCACACAGATCACATTCAAACCTTATACATCATTCATTAGCACTTTAATATTCGTCTACTTCAAGAAAAATGTGAGGTTTCCCATCGACCCATCAGCTGAGAATGTGCTGCGGCATCAACAGCTGCCAAATTGGTAGCTTGTGAAGCATCTCAAATGACAATATCCAAAGCAGGCGCCTTCAGGGAGGCAACTCTCTCACACTCAACTCAAAATTCAGTCTGTTCAAGCTGGATTTACCAAGCGTATGTTGTGAAGCGACAGCTCTTACTTAAGCAGTTATGAGGGCTGTTTTGTCTGCGGTTCTATGAAGAGATCTCCACAGATGTTTGCAGTTTGGTGCCTTGGTGGGAACAAACTGGCCCAAATGAGAACAGTTCCATTATCCAAACCTACTTGGTATTCTGGAAGGTTTGGAATGCAATTTATCTGGCTTTTTTTTCTTTAAAACAGAAGAGAAAATGTTTATGTGTGCTGCTTCAAGCTGTGTAAGTCCAAATGCTTATTAAAAATGAAAAAAAATAGTAAGCTCACATTTCCAGTCCAAATTACAAAGCGAAATATCAAAGTCTTTGCATAACCTCACCTTTGAAAGTTGTTATATCTCATTGCTTACTGGAGCTTCTGAAGTTTGTCCTTATCTATCGCCTCTCTTATTTGAAATTGGTAGACCCAGAAACCTATTATTTGAAAAATTCATAGATTTTGGATTTTCAAAGGCAGCATAATCTAGAACTCACGTGAAGTCAACAAACTGTTCCTAGCTCTAGCACGAAGTCTTAGGAAATCAGTATTAAACTATTGATTTATTTTTGTGTGATGATAATAATGCATATCAGCTATATCTGGAAGTAAAGGAAAGAAACTAGGAGAAAAAAGGTAAGAAGAGAAGAGAAGACAGGAAAGAAGGGAAGGAGGCAAAGAAAAATGGGGTGAAAGTTTGGGGTTTGTTAAGTCTTAATAAGACAGGGGACAAAAGATTCAAATGTATAGTTGAAAGGGTTCACCAAGCATTTGAGATAAGGAAGAGACCACAACGTGGCCCATACAGGGGTGATGGCCAGGGGAAAAAACTGAAGGGTGGAAGAATTAGGGGCACAGTGTGGACAAGTAAGAGGGTTACAATCACAGGGCAGGAGATAAGATAAAATCATAAAAGATTATGATCAGATAGAGGAATCTGGGAGTTCATAAACATGGAAGTAGTGGCAAGACCAAGAGTAGGACAGGGCTTAGCTGTGGGCAAAAGGAGAAGCAGGCTGATAGATAATAACTACCAGAATTTTGATCTTAGAGATTTGTTATGGCCCAAAATGTCATCATCTTAGAGCCAATTTGGTAAGGAACTTAATAGAACTAAGCTGAGTTTGTTCTCAGAATGGAGATAGTCTCAGGACTATACTTGAAGATTACCCAACACAATAGCACCTTCAAGAGCCTTGCTTAACTGTCATTGCCCTCAGGATCCCAGAGTCCCAGCTATACCCTGACAAGGTACTGGAGAATAACTTTAATGGAGGGAAATATGCAATGTGATCTGAATGAACATGTATTTTAAGCAGAATGTGTCAACATAAATTAGACCATAAGCGCCTAGAAGGAGAAAAGTGTACAAATTGCCATATGTTGTCTAGTTCTACTGATTAATTCGGTTTAGGAGTTTCCTACCAAAAGTCCAACTCCGGCAAGATTCTTTATAAAGAAGTAACTCCGATTTCTTAGAGAGGCTATGTGGTACAGGAGACTTTAAGCCAAGAAAACCGAGGTTCAAATCTTACCTCTGATGCTTACTCATTGTATAACCATGAGAAAGTCACTGCTCTGAGAATCAGTTTCATCAACTATAAAATGGAGAGAATTAAAGCTACAGTATCTATCTTGGAGTGTTTGGAATGAGGATCAAATGAGATCATGTAAAACAATTTACAAACTTTAAGGCTCCAAACAGAAGTGTTATTATTAGTGTTAACATGCATCTATCAAAAGAGGTCATGATACAAGAAAGACTCAACAGCATCTTATTCATCACTATAATTGGTAACAAACTAAGAAGCCTGACCTAGTAAAGCAACAACCACCACTGAAAATCAAGTGAATGATTCAGAAGGAAAGGGTCCCAGTGTAGGCTCACACTCATTCTGCCTCCTGTGAAATGATTCAGCCAAAGGCGCTACACTTCAAAATCCACAACATCCACACTGAAAACTTTAAAAAGACACAAGATTTCATAGCTCAAGAGGATGAAACTTTTTTCTCTTCTAAGTTCTAATTAAGTCATTTTCCCCACAGGGTCTCTTGTCATTTAGATCAATATGGTGTCATCAGTTTGGGACTTTTTTTTCTCCTGGAACATAAAGTAAAATGATATAAACAGATTCTCCTTCCCTTGTCTATGAAATCCAAACAACCTGCTCCTACCAAGAGGCATAAAAATAGAGACATTAGTTGCTTTGAACAAGCCCCCTTACTAAATAGAAATGGTTTACATAAAAGCTTCAGCCTATACAGTCTGGTTGTGAGAAAAGAAACCCCAACCTCCAAAACCTGAGAAATTCCATTTTAACTCCAGCTTCTAGATTTTTGGATGCTAAAAGCAGTGGGTATAAAAATCCTACATTTCTGAATAATTAAAAAAGTTAATGAGGGCTGAATCCTTGGCTTCTGTTTCCTCAGGTCAGCATCTTATCTTCCAAACTTGCAGAAAATGATGGCTTAGGGGAGGGGGGACGGGGAGGATACTCATTTTTTTTAAATGTATTATGTTTGTGTCACAAATTTAGATTTGCCGGTATGTATAATAGTTATTAAAGTTTTTTATCACAGAATCTTAAAGGCAAAAGTTTTTAGAGTTCTTCCCGTTTGGGATATTTATACTCCTTTATTAGTTCTTTCTCACACTGAAAACAAATCAATAATTCCATTCTCATTTTCCATATGAAGAAACTAAGACTCTGGGTGCCAATAAAAGTCCATTTTGAAATGAAATGAGAACTCAGAACCACTATCTTTCCCATCGGCCAACATGTGCATCTCACTTTACAAAAAAAAATCGATAAGCTCACTAAAGCCTCTACATAAAGCCCAATAAAACAGATAAAAATTAAAATTTCAGTCAATGAAATGAACATTTAGCATCATGTAGAAAGACCTCTAAGTACCTCTGCTCTACCTATTATAGAGTGAAAAGAATGTTGAGTAGGAGCAGTGCTTCCTAAACATCCATCCTGCAAAACTTATGCCTTACTTTCTCCCTCCACACTGACATTTTTGGAAGTGAAAGTATTAACAAGAAGGGAAGAGAAGAATTAAAGCAATACCCTTCTCATCTTTTATCCAGAAGAGTCTGATGGAGGGGAGGGGAGGAGGGAGGTAATAATGATGATACTGGAAGCTTATATTACCTCCTTTGATCTTCACAACAACCCTAGGAGGTGGGTGCTAGTATTGTTCCCATTTTACAGTTGAGGAAACTGAGGCAACAAAAAGCTAAGCAACTTGCTCATGGTCATACAGTCAAGTGTCTAAGGTCAAATTTGAACTTGGATCTTCCTGACTCTAAGCCCAGCACTGGGCCACCTAGCAGTCACAGTTGTGAATTTTGGAACTTTACAACTCCATGTTGTGAGCTGGTTCAAAACCTATAAACTGGGGTGAGGGGAGAGCCAATACAGCAGCAGGAAAGCAGGGAGTTGCTTAGGCTCTCCCCCAAATCCCTCCAAACACCTGTAAAAATGGCTCTGAACAAATTCTAGAGCTACAGAACCATGAAATAACAGAGGGAAGCAGATCTCCAGCCCAAGATGGCCTGGATGGTCCCTGGGAAGGGCCTATTGCACCGTGCCAGGAAAAGAGCGCAGCCCAGCATGGGCTGCACCAGGACAGACCAGGTGCTGAGGAGATGGGACAGAGAAGGGCACAGGGCCTTGAATCACTGAGCTGTGGCAGCTACCAGACTTCTCAACCCACAAACAGCAAAGACAACTTAGCAGGTCAGTGGGAAAACTGCTGGTTGGAGGTGAGAGGAGTGCAAGGTCAGCTCCAGCCAGGGAGCAGAAGTGGTGCAGCAGGGCAGCTGCAGCAGCAGGAAGCTCCTGTGGCTGCTTCCAGAGCTCCAGCTGCCATTGCTTCTGGCCCCAGGCCCATCCAATGGGAGAAATCAAGTGGTAGATCAGAGTGGGAGTGCAGGAAGTACTTTGCTGGTGCAGAGGCAGGGTTCTCTCGCTTTGCCTTACTTGGATCTGAGTCTCTTGGGGGAGGAGGAGCACTGGTGTGGCAGAGCTTGCTGTTAGAAGTAGCTCTGAAAACAGTAGTGCTTGGACCCTAAAGCTTGGAACCAAGCACTTGCCATTCTGAAGCCAGTCATACCCTGACATAAACCTCAAGGGTCAAGTAACTGGGTGGGAACATGAACAGCCAGCAAAAGACTCAGACTATTGAATCTTCTCTTGGTGACAAAGAAGATCAAAACATACAGTCAAAAGAAGACAACAAAGTCAAAGGGCCTACATCAAAAGCCTCCAAAAAAAAATATGAATTGGTCTCAGGCCATGGAAGAGCTCAAAAAGGACTTGGAAAGGCAAGTAAGAGAAGTAAAGGAAAAATTAGGAAGAGAAATGAGAGTGATGCAAGAAAATCATGAAAAATAAGTCAATGACTTGCTAAAGCAGACCCAAAAAATACTGAAGAAAATAACACCTTAAAAATAAACTAACCCAAAGGGCAAAAGAGCTCCAGAAAGCCAGTGAGGAGAAGAATACCTTAAAAGCCAGAATTAGCCAAATGGAAAAAGAGGTCCAAAAGACCACTGAAGAAAATACTACCTTAAAAATAAGACTGGAGCTTTGTGAGAAATCAAGAAATTAAAAAAAGAACAAAAAGAATGAAAAAATGGAAGATAATATGAAATATCTCATTGGTAAAACCACTGACCTGGAAAATAGATCCAGGTGAGATAACTTAAAAATTATTGGACCACCTGAAAGCCATGATCAAAAAAGAGCTAGGCATCATCTTTCAAGAAATTATCAAGGAAAACTGCCTTGATATTCTAGAACCAGAGAGTAAAATATAAATAGAAAAAATCCACTGATCGCCTCTTGAAAAAGATTCCAAGAAGAAAATCCCTAGGAATATTATGGCCAAATTCCAGAGTTCTCAGGCCAAGGAGAAAATATTGCAAGCAGCCAGAAAGAAACAATTCAAGTATTGTGGAAACACCATCAGGATAACACAAGATCTAGCAGCTTCTACATTAAGGGATTGAAGGGCTTGAAATATGAAATTCCAGAGGTCAAAAGATCTAGGATTAAAATCAAGAATCACCTACCCATCAAAAATGAGTGTAATGCTCCAGGACAAAATATGGATTTTCAATAAAATAGAGGACTTCCAAGCATTCTTGAAAAAGAGAAGACCAGAGATGAAGGAAAATCTGATTTTCAAATATAAGAATCAAGAGAAGCATGAAAAGGTAAACAGGAAAGAGAAATCGTAAGGGACTTAATAAGTTGAACTGTTTTGGTTACATTCCTACATGCAAAGATGACATTTGTAACTCATGAAACCTTTCTAAGTATAAGGGTAGTTGAAGGGAATATATATGTAGACAGAGGGCACAGGGTGAGTTGAATATGAAGGGATGATATCTAAAAATAAATAAAATTAAGGAGTGAGAGAGAAATATATTGGGAGAAGGAGAAAGGGAGAGATAGAATGGGGTAAATTATCTCACGTAAAAGTGGCAAGAAAAAGCAGTTCTATTGGAAGGAAAGAGGGGTCAGATGGAAGGGAATGAATGAATATTGCTCTCATCAGACTTGACTTAAGGAGGGAATAACATACACACTCAATTGGGTATCTT
>CM053623.1:56557037-56618638 GCA_028646595.1 Phalanger gymnotis | reverse complement strand
TCACCCCATTCCCTTCCCAACCCCCTTTCCCTTACTTTCTCGTAGGGCAAGATAAATCTCTATGCCCCATTGCCTGTGCATCTTATTTTCTAGTTGCATGAAAAAAAAAACTTTTTTACTTTTGAACATCTATTTTTTTAAAACCTTGAGTTCCAAATTCTCTGCCCTCTTCCCTTCCCATTACAAGAATTCTTGAAGAGAAAAAAGGGGTGAAACAGTGGCTTCCATGATTCTGATAGAATCAAGAAGGGAAAAATAAAAGGATTTTTGTACAGCAATGAGGATCCAGATGAGATTACAAAACATGAATTGATAGTGGACTCAGCTTGGTGGTATGACTTTCTCCAGCAGCAATCATCTATACTTAAATAATAATGAAGAAACATTATATTGGGGGGCAGGGAGAGGGAAGAAGGTGGCAAGACATAAAAGGTCATATAACAAGGGGAAAAGGAATTCATGGACAATCATAGCATATAGTTGAACTGGTCAATCACCAGGTCAAATACGCAAAGGAAGAAAGCAATGGGTCAATATTCTTGGAAAAGAGGGAATACTGAAATACTGGAGTCTACAGTGAGAAAGAGGAATAATTTTACAAGTGAAGTGAGACTGTTAAGTTCAGAGAAAAGAACTATCAAATTCAAGATCATGGAGGTAGTAACAGTTTTGGGTTAGACTAAGATCCAAAACGTGACCTTAATGGGTCGCTGAAGCAAAATTAGGAAGTAGACCAAATATTGAGTGTCTGGTCTATTTTTAAACAAAAGGATTTAATTTTTTTTTGTTTCCATCCAAATAGTTAGCACTAACTAGGTAAATAATGTATTTATTCTTTCTCTGTCATCTTTATAATCCATTACTTTATCACAAAAACTTCGATTTTCTGGTGTAATTCACTTTTTACAAAGGCATTTTCATTGTTCCCAGGACACCATATATAAAGCTGATCAATAAACTTTGCTGCTGTTAGTGGTGGAGGCAGTCAGCAAGATGACGATGATGATTATAATTGTGATATTGCTTCCTGACATTCTAGGTAACGACCAAATGTTCGTTTTATGATACATACTGCTAATTTTCTAGCAATCAAAGTTGAGCTGACTAATCTTGAATTATTATTTATTATTAACAGTTTATAAAATGGGCCTTCTCCAAATGTGCTGTTTTCTTATCTATATGCACATAGGGGACTCATAAAGCCAAAGGAAGTGCAAGAAAGTCTCCTATTTTAGAGTCAAATTAAATCAATCACTCAATTTAAACAACATTTATTTAGCTCTTATTATGTGCCAGGCATGAAATATTTGGTAGATAATCATTTGGACTATATGACATCAATAACAAAGAAGGATTCCTTAATCCTAGGATGCTTTTACTCCTAGGAGCAATAGACTTTTTAATTCCCACATGCTTCAGAAAGAGGGGGGAAATGCCCCCAAAATAAATCCAGAGAGAGCTTTAATTCCCTGCCAAAAATCGGAAGATATACCAACAAACTGATACCCTACTGCTAAAAAATGTATTAATCTCTAGGATCACAGTAACATCTGCAGCATGTTAAAACATGCGCTAAGACTTTGTGGTATTGGACCAAACCAAACTAGAGTAACAGACACTCATTTCCCTTTTTCTCAAAGTTCTATGAGCCCTGGTGGAGCCCATGCAGAAAACTCCAAGGTTGGGCTCATCTGAGAAGCTGACTGCAAACTTTATGTGACTTTTTCATGAAAATGATGTGTGAAAACGGACTACAAATCAGGGCTCTTTATTTTGACTTACAGTAAAATTTCTGCACCATAAATGAGATATGTACTGAATTAACTCAAATGAATGGTGTGCTCTTCTACCCTGAGAATTATCGGCCTGGCTAGTGAAGCATATTCCCCATTCATACTAAAGAACTTAGTAAGGACAGCGCACTAAAAGTTTAGTCTAAGCTGATTGAATATTGAAAGAGCTGAGGAGACATCAGGGTTTGGGGAATTAAAGTGGCAGATTTGGAGTTGGAGACAAGTTCTAATCCCCCCTCAAGCATTTACTAGCTGTATCACCTGGGACAATTTAATCAACCTCTCCAAGCCTCTGTGGCCTCATTTATCAAAGAGGGATAATAACAGGAACAAGAACCGTCTCCCAGGATTGCTGTGAGGATCAATTGAACTATTGCATGCCAGTTGCATTGCAAGCCTTTAAGCAAGACATAAATAATAGTTATTGTTATTAATATTGTTATTAATATTATTGCTCATCTTGTGTTCCAAATTTTTGATGTAAATAAAAGCAATAGAGCCATCTATCAATGGTTAGACCAAGAGAATTGTACTTGGGCTCAATTCAGTAAATTCAATAATGTGACCTTCCTGGCCTCAGTTTCCTTCTCTATAAAATGAGAGTCCAATCTAGATGGCGTCTAAAATATTATGCAGTGCTAAGTCTAAGATCCTATGTGTCTTTCTGGTTCTATGCTTATTTTCAAGGAGCTGCTACTAAATATGGGTCTCTGGCAATGACACACTCTCCACAAGGTAAGGAAGAATATGATAAATATACCACATCCATATTAAATCTCTGAATCCACAGAAGACAAAATAAATGGTTAGATGTCAAGCAGAGGTCAGAAAGATCCTCCAGATATAATCTCCAATACCACATCTGAAGAACTGTCTCTACTCCCCACCACCATATGCCTGTACATTCAATAGATTATTGGTAAGCAGCATCGGCCATATCTCTAAATGTATAGCTAGGTTAAAATCAAAACATTTTTGGCAAACAGCATTTTGGAAACTGACAAGTTTCTGGATACATCTTACCTTCATTTGGCAGCTGAAGCAAGTGCTGTGGACCGATTAGAACTTGGTCATACCATTAAAGACACCCAGATCATCCGCTGCATCCCAAGCCATCACCAATCATCTTGACTTTTGTCTTGCACTAGACTTCAGTGACTGGAAGAAAGAATGAGGCTGATGACTTTGTGACGCTCTCCCTCACTTAAATGCAATTCATCCAGGAGTCAAGACATCACCCCATGATGTCGCTGGTCCTCTTTGAAAATGAAGGACAAACAACACCACCACCTTCATTCTAACTGTACATTCGCTTAGGAGAAAGCTCTATCAAAAAGCCAAAGTACTGAGCATGAGACCTAGAGACGAGAATCTACCACATGGCCTTACTTGGGAGAGATTTCACAAGAGGGGATTCTGTAGGTCAAAGTTTGCTACAATTAAATGTGACTCCCCATCTGAAACCTAGGGTCAGCTATTGTCAGTTGGAGGTTGAATATAAAAAAGATGAACTAAAAAATTTGCAAAATTTTGAAAATGTACTAAAAATGAGCCAATGCAAAATAAGAAATTCTTCCAGTTGTACATAGATTAAAGGAAAAGTGAAGCAAAGTCTGGAATTTAGGAGATTCATCATGAAGAGTACATTTCTGTGGCTTATCTCATACAAATGCCAAATTCGAATCAAGAGATTAAAAGAAACTTCCCCAAGTCTGTTGAAACTTGGCAGGGACAAGATGAATTCTAAACCCCAAATTTATTCCATCTAATCTCTGAGAATGGTTCAATAAGAAACTTGGAGATTTCACTTTTTCAGGGTTCTTTTTTCTACTCCATCCTCTTCCTCATCATGGAAGCAGACCAGGAGCTTGCAAAGAAAGCCAAACAGATTGCATCACCTTTTTTCATTCATTTGCTCTTTCAACCAATGTTTATTAAGACTATACTGTGGACAGACCATTTGCTAGGGGCTGAGGGAAAGAGAAAGGTTGGAGATGTAAAACTATCTAACATTAGGAAAGCATGCTCCCTGACCTTGTGGAAACTACCATCAAGTAAAAGCACAGGATACTAACAAAAATAGGCAAACCTCAATTGTTTTTTATTGTTGTAAAAAAGAATGCTATGCAAAGTCCACCAAGAACAGGAATTACCAACAGAAACAAGGGATCAGTGGAAGGCTTCATGGAGACTGTAGCATCGAGTTTGAGGTTGAAATGTGGTTAGGAATTTAATAGACAAAGATGGGGAGGGTGACTATAGGAACCATCAATAAAGGCGCAAAGGACAGAAAGTACAGGGCATTTTCATGGGACAGAGAGCAGTTCAGTTTGGCTGAAAAAAAAAAGTATGTGGATCTCAGGATAATAGATTTGGAGCTGGAATGGACCTTAGATGTTGTCATTAAGCTCTGCCCCCTCATTTTGCAGACAAGGAAGCTGGGGCCCAGAAAGGTTAAGTGACTCATTTAAGGTCATACAGGTGGTGTTTGAGGTAGAATGAGGCCAGGTCTCATTGACTCCAAGAAAATGAAGGAAATGGAAGAGGGGGGGAGGGAATAAAAGAAAAAAAGAAAGAGAGGAAGAAAAAAGATAGGAAGGAAGGAAGGAAGGAAGGAAGAAAGGAAGGAAGGAAGGAAGGAAGGAAGGAAGGAAGGAAGGAAGGATGGATCTCTACTCTTAAGGAATTTGCATCCTGTTGGGGTCGAAGACATAGCTGAAGGGAAAAAAAAACCTTGGGGAATAGTCCAAAGTAGACATTCCAAGTAGAACGTGTAACCTGGACTTGGAGGTGAATGGATGAAAGGGACTATTTTTCTTTATCTTTCTGCCATTCATTCTTCTGATTCTAAAAATTCTATTCTTAGACTTCTAGTCAGATTCTAGCTGCCTTTCCCTAACCTTTTTTTGAGGTCATTTGGTACCTATATCTTGTGATTCTCAACACAATTTGCCAGCACGTGGTTCCCTCTTTTGCAATAAGATGTTGGGAAGGAAAATCACTCACACCTAGTTATTTTCTGCTGAACACTGTTCAAATATCACATAGCACTGCCTCTAGGTATAAAAAACTGCAAGCATCCGTAATATCTGATTTCCCAGGTCGGAATAGAGATGCTAGGATTCCTTATGCCCAAAGAATTTTGCCAAGAACAGAAAACAATGAATTCAGTTTTGAAAATGATTCCCAACATACCTCAGCTATCTTGATCTTGTCTGAAAGATGAGCCTAAGGTTAATCATAACTCCTTTAACAACAATATTGTTAAGATTTAGTAAAGAGCTGGAAACAAATTAGATACAAATCATGATACATTAAGGCAATGGAATGCTACAACATGGTAAATGTGAAAAATTAAGAGGTATATGGGAAGATTTAATGAATGGCTGCAGACTGAAGTCAGCAAAGCCAAGTAAACTGTACATAGGAACTACAATATAAATGGGAAGGGCAATAATAGCAATAACAAAAACTAAACTGAATGCTGTGTAACTCTAAACACCAAGTCTGGCCCTGGTGAATCGAGAAAAATAGCTCCCTCCCTATTTTGGAGAAGTAGAGTCCTATGGATAGGGCAGATTGCATACAGCGTCAGACTCACTTGATGCACTTGGTGAACTCCACCCTCCCTTTACTGTTTGTTACAAAGGGTATCTTGAGGAGGAGGGACAGGAAGAGGCAGATTTTCAGAAATCATGATTTTTTTTAATTTAAGTAAGGAGAGTATCTAGCGATTTAAGAAACATATTTCCCTTAGTAAAAGAAGAGAAACATTACCTTGTCAAAAAAAAATGCTTAATTTGTTATCCTTTCAAAAACTAGTGTATTTTAGGGTTTTTTTTTTCTTTTTCACATAGCATAAAGGAATGAGCCCTAACCCATAAGGGAGTCTGAACAAAGAACTTATATATTCTATGAAAGACATTTACTGTGTAAAGATTTGCCCCTGGTCCAAAGCAGAACAGCTTAATAATCACTTTTTGGAGATTTGATTAATGAAACAGATTCTCATTGCCTTTGAAAAGACAATTTATTCCTCCAAAGGCACAGCTAAGCTCAAATATGCACCAAAGCTCATTTTTGTCTTATACATTGAAATACATTTTCCTCATCCTTCACAAGAATTTGTAGAAGTCTGGTCTACTTCCTTCAGAAATCATCAGGGTATAATAAAGGGAAACCATACACTGTGTCATTGTGTTTCTAATTCCATTAACAACTTTTTATGTACAGAATCTGTGGTCCATGATGTGTTCTTTAGCTTTTATTTTTTTTTTAGCTTCAACATTATTATTAAATATGTAGCCTTACAATGTGAAAAAATATAGTTCTCAGAGAAACAAAGAGCTACAATCAGCAAAATTCCTGAAAAAGCTGAAAAAACGAAGGAGGCAAAGGTTTATTTTAATAGCTTTCGCATATTGGAATTTGCTGCATCTTCTGAACAAACATTTATGGAAATTTAATCAAGATTTTTTTCAGACTTCCTGCTTCCTTTGTAACATTTTCTCCCAAGTCTCCATATAATGTGTTTAGGTTGTATTCATTTTTCCACTTCAGTTTTTATTAACAAACCATCCAGAGATATTTAAAGGAAAACTGCAGCCATTTTGTTTAACCTAAATACATGGAGCTTCTTTCCATGTGGCTTATTTCATATCAAGGAAAAACTGGGAAAGGATGTTTTTTTAATTTTTTTTAATTATGGATATATTCTAAAATAAGATATAGAAAGTTGAGGAGGATGTTGATGCCATTATCCAAAATGCTTTAATAGTGATTCAAAGGTAAAAGAAAACATGTTCTCCTTTAAAAGGTTACTGCCTTAAAGAAATAAGGCATGCAAACATAAAAAGCAGAATTTGCTCTGACTCTACCTTTCCCCCGCCCAAAAGAAAAGTCTCTCAAGGAAGGCCAAGGAATTTTTTCTTTGAAGAGATGTTGAGGGAAGTCAGGGGTGAAGAGAGGGCAGATGGAGACATTTTAAAATCACCACAACTGCACACTTCTCTTTTAGCAAGTTACATCTCCTTAATTCCCAGGAGGCTGTTTACCACATCACTGGGATCTTTGCCTCTACCTATTAATATAAGGTGAGTCAGTTAAAAGTCAAGAATCATTTATTAAGCTCCTACTATGTTTAAGGCACTGTGCCAACCATTGGTGAAACAAAAAAAGGCAAAAAGATAGTCCTTGCTCTCCAGAAGCTCATAGTCAAATGGGAGAGAACAGAGTCTCTAGGTCAGTAGGAAAGGTCTGTCACACCTGGCTGAGAAAGAAGCATGATTTGCCCCCAGCCCTGGGGCAGCAGCAGCAGCAACAGTGGCAGTGGGCTGTTTCTGGTCCATGAACAGTGGGGGGATCAAGCAGCTGGTCAGAGGGGGATTGCAAGGATCTCTTTGCTGGCACTGAGGCAGAATTCTCTTGCTTTGCCTGTGACTGGATCTGGGTCACAGTACTGGGTGACAGTCCTAGTAGGGTAAGGAGAAGCCCTGCAGCAGTGTAGAGGGAATCTTCCTCACAGTTCCAATGCAGGAAAGAGTACTTGTGGTCACTTACAGAACAGAGCACAGGTCAGGAAAGGAGAAAACACCTCTCCTTTGATCATACAACCTTGGAATAATTGAAAGTGTACAGGTCCCTAGAAGTATCTCTGAAAACAGCTACACAAAACTCCTGAAGCTTGGGACAGTACACCCTCCTCACTGGAAGTTCTACCATAACATAGAGTTAACAAAAAAGTCAAGTAATTGACTGGGGAAATGACCGAACAGCAAAAAAAAAAAAAAACCTCAGAATATAGAATCTTACTTTGGTGACAAAGAAGACCAAAACATGCAACCAGAAGAAGACAATAAAGTCAAAGCTCCTACATCCATAACCTCCAAGAAAAATATGAATTGGTCACAGGCCATGGAAATGCTCGAAAAGGATTTGGAAAATCAAGTCAGAGAAGTAGAGGAAAAATTGGGAAGAGAAATGAGAGTGATGCAAGAAAACGAGTCCACAGCTCAGTGAAGGAAACCCAAAAAAGTACTGAAGAAAATAACACCTTAAAAATAGATTAACTCAAACAGCAAAAGAGGCCCAAAAAGCCAATGAGGAGAAAAATGCCTTAAAAAGTAGAATTGCCCAAATGGAAAAGGAGGTCCAAAAGCTCACTGAAGAAAATAATTCCTTAAAAATTAGAATGGAGCAAATGGAAGCTAATGACTCTGTAAGAAATCAAGAAATTATAAAACAAAACCAAAAGAATGAAGAAATAGAAGACAATGTGAAATATGTCACTGGAAAAAAAACTGACCTGGAAAATAGATCCAGGACAGAATTTAAAAATTATTGGACCACCTGAAAGCCACAGTCAGAAAAAAATAAAGCCTAGACATCATCTTCCAAGAAATTATCAAGGAAAACTGCCCTGATATTCTAGAACCAGAGAATAAAATAGAAATTGAAAGAATTCACTAATCACTCCTGAAAGAGATCCCAAAAGGAAAACTCTTAGGATTACTGTAGCCAAATTCCAGAATTCCCAAGTCAAGGAAAAAATATTGCAAGCATCCAGAAAGAAATAATTCAAGTATTGTGGAAACACAACCAGGCTAACACAAGATTTAGCAGCTTCTATATTAAGGGATAAGAGGTCTTGGAATATGATATTCCAGAGGTCAAAGGAGCTGGGATTAAAACCAAGAATCACATACCCAGCAAAACTGAGTATAATCCTTCAGGGGGGGGGAAATAGAAATTCAATAAAATAGAGAACTTTCAAGCATTCTTGATGAAAAGACCAGAGCTGAATAGAAAATTTGATTTTCAAATATAAGACTCAAAATAAGCATGAAAAGGTAAACAGGAAAGAGAAATCATAAGGTACTTATTAAAGTTGAACTATTTATATTCATACATGACAGATGATATTTGTAACTCATGAGACCTCTCTCTCTCTCTCTCCATATATATATAGATATATACATATATCTATATCTATATAGATATAGATATAGATATACATACACATACACACAGAGGGCACACGGTGAGTTGAACATGAAGGGATGATTTCTAAAAAATAAAGGGGTGAGAGAGGAATGTACTGGGAGAAGGAGAAAGGGAAAGGTAGAATGGGATAAGTTATCTCACATAAAAGAAGCAAGAAAATGTTTTTACAATGGAGGGGAAGAGAGGGGAGATGAGAGAGAATAAGTGAGCCTTACTCTTGTTGGATTTGGCTTAAAGAGGGAATAACATACACACTCAACTGGGCATGGAAATCTATCTTACCCTACAGGAAAATAAAGGAAAAGGAGATAAGAGAAGAGGAGGTGATAGAAGTAAGGGCAGATTTGGGGAGGGGTAAAAAGGAGAGAATATAATTAATAGGGGCAGGATAGGATGGAGAGAAATAAAGTTTATTCTTTCACATCATGACTATTATGGAAGTGTTTTGCATGACTACACATGTATAACCTATATCAAATTGCTTGCCTTCTCAATGAGCGAGGGCGGGGAGGGAGGAAGGGAGGGAATTTGAAACTCAAAGTTTTAAAAACAAATGTTAAAAAATGTTTTTACATGCAAATGGGAAATAAGATATACAGATAATGAGATATAGAAATCTATCGTGCCCTACAGGAAAATAGAAGGGAAGGGGATGAGATAAGGGGGTTGGGGGGGTGGTGATAGGAGGGAGGGTGGATTAGGGGAAGGTGTAATCAGAATGCACATCATCTTGGGGTGAGGGAGGGAGGAGATAGAGAGAAAATTCAGAACTCAAAATTTTGTGGAAGTGAATTTTGAAAGATAAGAATAAATTAATTAATAAGAAGAAAGAAAAGAAAGAACAACAGACCTGGAATCAGGAAGACAAGCTGTATGACCCTAGGCAAGTCACTTAATTCTTTTTTGCCTCAGTTTTCTCATGTATAAAATTGAACTGGCAATGGAAATGGCAAACCATTCCAGTACCTTTGCCAAAAAAAAAAAACATAGGGGTTCATGAAGAGTCAGACATGACTAAAACTACTCAACAACAGCAACAGAAATGGAATTGGTCACCGTTCATTTAAGGGTATGTACCGTATTAGTTTATTCTCCTCTGACAGTCCTCACTATTGCTCCCTCGGTGTTTGCCCACATCCAAGCACACACACACACACACACACACACACACACACACATACACAAACACCACTAATAGTCATTTAAAAGCTCACAATTTGCTTTATGCTGCTTCTCTCTCCTTAGGTAGTCATTTAAAAATTGCTCCTTTATAAATGTCTCTCAGCATTCTAAGAGAATCATAAACCCTGTGCCTAAATTCACTCTCAAAAATGGCTGTTCTGCCTAATCATCCTTCACAAACTGGTGTCCTTGCTCTTCACTTTCTAGCTGTGATCTCTGTCCTTCCCTATCTCACCATTTGTGCACTGACTTCCAACCAATCTGCTAGAATTCAACGACCTATATTTACAAATCTCATTGGCTTTTCCCAACTCTGCTAGCTCTCAGTCTGACTGAGCTAATCCTGAATCTCTCTTTCCTGTCTTTTGTACCTATTTCTCCTCTAGCACTTAGCACAGTGCCTGGCACATAGTAGGCACTTAATAAATGTTTACTGATAGATTGACTCTTCATTGTCACAATCAAATATATTTTTTGTTTTCTACATACTTAAAATTTGTTTTTCAATTAAAAAAACATTTCTTTTCTCTCCCTCCCATCTCTCTCCCCAATTTGAAAAAAGAAAAACAAAACACTTATAGGAATCATAGCAAAGTCAAGCAAAAGCATATTCTTGTTTAAAAAACAAAAAACTGATTATTGTTCCATTGGAGTATATCATTATGCAACTTTCAGTAGTCCATAACCCAACCCAGCACACTGACCGCAGGTATATCACAACAGGTACTGAGGTGGCACATTGAATAGAGTTTTGGACTTGGAGTCAGGAGGACCTGGAATCAGAACACTTCAGTTTATTCCCACCTCTGAACTACCTTATGACTTCAGGCCAATTATTTGCCTTCCTTGGGCCTCAGTTTCCTAATCTGTAAAATGTAAAAAGTGAATTAGGTCCCTTCTAGCTCTTTTATTCTGTCATTTCAGTTGTGTCTGATTCTACATGACCCTGTTTGGGGTTTTCTTGGCAAAGATACTGGAGTGGTTTGCCATTTCCTCTGCAGCTCATTTTACAGATGATGAAACTGAGGCAAGAAGATTTAAATGACTTACCCAGGGTCACACAGCTAGTGTCTGAGGCTAGATTTGAACTCAGGGAGTGTGTCTTCCTGACTCCAGTGCACTATGCCCAGTGCTCTATGCACTGTACCACCTAAGTGCCCTCTATCTCTATATCTGTGATCTGAGTTCAAATCTTGCCTCAGGTCTTTGCTAGCTCTATGTCTATGTCTCAGATCAGATATTGGTAATGCACTTAGCACAGTGCTTGACACACAGAAAGTGCCTGATAAATGTTTCTTCCCTCTCTTGACTTTCCCACCTCCACAAGTCAGTTAGTCTCTCTCAATCTCGTTTTTCTTACCTGTAAAATGAAGAAAATAATGTTACTCGCTTCCCAGGGCTATTCTGAAAGTTAAATCTGAGATTTATATATAAAATGCCTCACCAGTTTTAAAGCACTAGATGAATGTTAGCTCTTATTACATAGCACACTTAGAAATGTTCAACTGCCGTGGAATTCAAATGTCAAGTCACGGTTCTATGACACAGACCAGACAGTCCTGTCATAGACCAGACTGACCCATTTGGGCACAGCAAATCTTAGAGATTTCAAATCATAGAATCTCAAGAGTTGGGAAATAGTAGAATCAAACGATCCTAGATACTGGACTAGACAGGTCTTCAGACACCATCTAGTCCAAACACTTCCTTCCAAAGATGAAGAAACTGAAATGGAGAAAGTTTATGTTTTGCCCAAGGAGATTGAATTTCAATGCCATAACCTGAAACAAGAATTCTGTCTATAGCATTCTGAACAAGTAATTGTTCAGTCTCTGCTCCAAGACCTCCGGGGTCAGTGAACATACTGCCTCCCAAAGCAGTGTGATGCATTCTGGGATGGCACTAGTTATCCAACAAGTTCTTTATATCGAACCTCTTCATATTGAGCTTCCATCCATTGACTTTCATTCTGCCTTCTAGGGTTAAATCAATAAGTTCAATCTTTCTTTTTCATTAAAAAAATCTTTCAAACATTTCAAGATAGACAATCTACCCTTCATCCAGGGATATACTGGAAAATATTTAACAACAGACTCTCAAAAACAATAACAACACTTTTTTAAAAATTTTAAATCTACACCATTAGCATTTTCTCCATCCTTTTATTAAGTCTAGACAATCAACAAAACAATAAATCATCAACTTATTTGTAGTGTTTGCCAATTACTGAAGTACAAATGCTCACACTGAAAATTTAAATATTAACTCTGAGGGTTAGAGCTGGCTCCAGCATACCTTTGCTGATCCACCACCTAAATCTTATTTTCTTGAGGTCAAGCATTCCCCACTCCTTCAAATGATATTCCACTGGAATAATTTTAAGTCACTTCATTCCAGTAACCTCCTTTCGAGATACTCTCCAGACTGTCAATAACCTTTATAAAATATATTTCACACAATTGAATACAACACTCTAGATATCTATAGTCTGAACAAATATAGAAAGGTACCTAGAAGAGCCATAACCAAGAAAATAAGTGGTCAAAGGGCATAAACAAGCAACTTTCAAAAGAAGAACCAGTTATCAACAATTATATGAATAATTATTCCAGTTAATAATGAAAGAAATGTAAATTAAAACAACTCTGAGGTTTCACTTACTTCTACCCATCATGTTGGCAAAGATGACAAAGATCAGAATAGTCAATACTGAAGGAGCTTTGGGATTATATGCACACTAATTCACTGGTTGCAGGACTATGATTCAGTTCAACCATTCTAGAAATAATCTGGAACTATACTCAAAAAAATCACTCAACTGTATGAATCTTTGATCCAATGATACTACTGCCAGATTTATATCCCAAAGAGATCTAAGATGGAGGTAAAGGATCCATAGGAGCAAGAATATTTACAGCAGTATTTTTTTGTTATAGTGAAGAACTGGATACAAGAAGTGAGTTTTCATAACTTGAGGAATGGTAGAATATATTGTAACATAAATAAAGAGGTAAATAACTAAAAATGCAGAGTAAGCCATATCCAAACATTTATATATTTTGAGACATGGCCAATGCATGAATTTCTTTTGCTTCATGATGTTTATTTGTGAAAAAGGATGGCATCTCATTAGGAGGTGGGGAATGGGAAATGATAAAGACAAAAAAAATAAGATCAATAAAACACTTAAAGACATACAAAATAAAACAAAAAAAGGAGAGTAGGATGATTTGGTTACCACCTTATTAAATTTAACATACAGTTTTTCTACAAATAAGCTGTACATAACAAATATTTTTGGCTTTGTGTGTAATCTCTGATTTGTTCTAGATACAGAAACATCTGCATTATTGTAGTTTGTTCAATTCAAAATGAAAAAGAAAACTAGTTTTTGTAAGTAAACATGGGACAATTATCTTCCTTAACCTGGACCCTATACTTCTGTAATCTAGCCAAAGACAATAAGTACCAATTCCCCAAAGTAAAAGAGCTTCTCTACACAAAGTGCTATCTAACCACTGCCTCATTCTGGACTTGTGCAGCTGATTTTTTTCTTAACTATGTGTAGGACTTGACATTGAGCCCTATTGAATCTCATTTTACTAAAGCAAGTCCATCAGCGCAATTATTCAAAATACTGTTGGTTCCTGCTTCCCCCAGATTCAGGTCATTTGATAAGAATTTCTGCCTTCCTTCTACTCATTGGTCACAATGGCAACCAGGACAAGACTAAGGGCAGACCTGAGGGACTCCTCTAGGACTCTTCTTTCAAGTTGGCATTGACACATTAATTAAGTCTGGTCATTCAACCAGTTCTACTCCACCTAAACTATGATCCTGCCTACCTCTCTCCATCTTATGAAAAGAGCGCTATGAAATACGTCCTTGATAATGTCCTACAGAAATCCAGACATGCTCTATCTACTGCATTTCCCTCCTATAATGTTGTCAGATAAAAAGGAAAACAAAAGGAAAGATTATTATTCTGAGGCATCTTATTCTAAATATACCCTGACTGACTCATAGGGTTCTCTAATCACCTTTATAAGTATTCATAAACCATGTTTTTAATAATCTCTGACAAGTAATCTGCACCCTTAACAAAAGTACCTCAAGCTCACATGCCTTACATTTCCAGTCTTCTTCCTCACTTTGTATCCCTACCTCCTGACTATGGGAGTAAGTCTAGAAACTGACTCCCTTTAAATATTCAATTCAATTAAATGGACATTTATCACTTACTGTGTTCTAGGCACCAGGATAGATAGGAAGGAAGAAAGGAGGGAAGGAAGGAAGGAAGGAAGGAAGGAAGGAAGGAAGGAAGGAAGGAAGGAAGGAAGGAAGGAAGGAAGGAAGGAAGGAAGGAAGGAAGGAAGGAAGGAAGGAGAGAAGGAAAAGAGGGAAGGAAAGATGGAAGGAGGGAAGGAAAGAGAGAAGGACGGAAGGAGGGAAGGAAGGAAAGATCCCTCCTTTCAAAAGACTTCTATTTTCCTTAGGAAGTGAGAGGGGCAAGGAATGCATATACACAGAGAAAAATACAAAGTATATATAAAATAAATAGATGGTAACTTTCAGGGTGGGGAGGGAAAATGAAAAAGCAATGAGTTGAGGGCCTCAGGGAAGGCCTGGTGTAGGAGGTACCAATTGATCCCTGAAGGAAGAGAGGGATTCCAAAAGGAGTGTAGAGAGCATTATAGGCATGAAGGTCACTTTAACCAAATATTAATAAGTAAGACCTAAACTAAAGAAATTCTACAATCACAATCCAAAAGCACTTTACTGACATTTTAGATGAACTTTTATATTGTTGCTATTTTTATATCATTTTAAAATACTGGCTTCATCTTTTTTTAATTTAAAACTAGCACTTATCTTGACTTAGGAAGAAGTTAGTACTCAATATAACAGATATAGTCCTAGGGCTTATTATTTGGGGTGCAGGGGGAAGGGGGTGTAGGAAAGTTTGGAAAGAGGGGAGCGTTTAGAGGGAAAAGATAAGGAGTTCCATTTTGGACATGTTGAATGTAAGATGCCTATGGGGCATTCAGTTTAAGATATCCAAAAGGTGTTCTAGCTGTGTGACCACAGCTCAGCAGAGATATTAGGGCTGAATACATAGATCTAAGAATCTTCTACATAGAAATAATATTTTAACTCATGGAAGCTGAAGAAACCCTCGAGAGAAACAGTATAGGAGAAAGCAAGAGAATCTAGGACAGGGATTGAGGGTGGAAGGGATAAATGAAGGGAGAGAGGAAAGGAAGTGAAATGAGGGGGAAAGGAAGGAGAAGGAAGAGAAAAGAAGAGGAGGGAAAGGCTTATTAAGTGCATGCTAAGTGCCAGGTACTGTGCAAAGTGCTTTACAAATATTACCTTATTTGATCCTCACAACAAACTTAGAAGATAGGCAGATTATTACTCTCTTTTACAGCTGAGAAAAACGCACATGTTTTGCCCAGGGTCACACAACTGTTAAGTGTCTGAAGTCAGTTTGAGCTGAGGTCTTCCTGACCTCAAGCCCAGGGCTCTATCTACCATGCCACCTAGCTGCCTTGGCAGACACATACAGTTAGTAACCAAGATCTAGGTGAAGGTCTACCAGAGGGGCTGTGGAGTAGTCAGAGAGGTGAAGGGAGGATCAGCAGAGACAAAAACCTGCAGAAGACAGAGTATTATGGAGAAGAGTGTGATTGACAATGTCAAAGGCTACAAAGTGGTCAAGAAAAAAAGGACTACTGAGAAGAGGCCAATGTTTTGGGCAACTCAGGAATGAATCAGCAATCATTTGTTAAGCATTTGTTAAGTGTCGGGCATCATGCTAGACAATGGAACATACAGAATAAAAGTGAAAACAGCAATTGCTCTCAAGGGGTTTATATTCTAACAGTGAGACATTTCAATATAAATCATATACATATATGTAGTTGTATGTGTGTGTGTATACACAGAATACATTCAAAATGAATTTAATATAATTTTAGGAAGAAGAGCTGGTTTCAAACTCAGCCTTACTAGTCCCATAATTCTGGGACAACCACTTAGTCTCTGTGTGCCTTTGGCAAATCTCTAAGATTCCATCCTCTCAGAGAGATGGAAACCTCTGCATACTGAAGAAATGACAAATACTTCCAATATGTGATTTTTTTATTATTTTCGTTGTTGTATTTCTCAGCACCTAGTTCAGAGCCTTGTATAGACTGGATACTTTATAAATGTTTATTAAATTAAATTAAGTAATATAGAATCAATGACAAATCCAATTCATCTAGTTCTTCTGGAAGAGTTACTGCCCCTGGCCCTACCTGGTCCCTACACTGTCTGCTGTAAAATGTGCATAATGAATGCTCACCAAGACTTCTCCCAGTGGGGTATTTCCCTCCCTGAATACAACGTTGCCCAGGAGCCATACTTCAGGCTCTAGGACAGCCATACAGGTACACGTACAATGCCTAGGAATGAGCTAGAATCCCTGCCTAGCTCATTATTCAGCAGACGTGGTACTTTTCCCCCCTTAATGTTAAAATCAGGTTTGAAATTGTCCAAAATAAGCAATCTGCTGTCATTAGATATTTCCCTCATGCCATGAAAGGAATTCACACACTCCACTTACACTGCAAGGAATTCAAAAGCATTTTTCATTTGACTAAAATACTAGCAATTTTTTAGGAAAGCACATTGCTGTTCTGGATGGCTATTCAGCACCTTTGGGTCCCTTGTGGCTTTTCTTCAGTCGCTCAGGGGATTGAACTGCTCTGAGACCTTTTGGTCCCTATTATAGTACAAAGCCAAGCATTGTATTACAAGTGAAAAATTAATCATGGCAATTAGACTAGTGAGGGAAGTGTCAGATTCACAGTTCCTGCAGCAGAATTAAGTTACCACCCATGGGTTACACATAATATTGATGTTCTATGCTTATTCAAGAGCATATTGGGGCCTCAGTTGCCCGAAACCTATTGTTCCTGGCAGACCTAATATGTGTAACAAGCAGTCGATATTAAAAAAAATGTGCTTAAACAAGTTCCCCTCATAGAACAGAAGCTCCTTGAAAGCAGTGATTCTTTTACACACTGTTAGAGTGCCTGATGCGTTAAAAAAAAAAAAAAGCATATCGGTTGGTTGATTTGGTGCTTTCAGTATGTCAATGATCTACGACCTTACTGGAGAATTCCTTCCACAGATGCAGATTGCAACCCCACTACCATACAGAAGATCACTTTGAGAGTTGTAGTGGCCAAAATCTTCATCCCCTGACAACCAATTTGATGATGAGCCTCTCTGGTCTGGCCCAGGTTGGCCCTCAAGTGGACAGATGTAAAGTCCTTTGCTAAACTGTACTCAAAATCAGTGGTTTTCGAGGAGCTTTTAATCCACAGAGGTTAAGATCAGTATACGAAGAGTAAAAGACAAGACAAAATATGACCATACGAGAAGCAGATTCAAAATAATATGAAGGTTCTGAGGATGAGGAGAAGACAAAAGGAGAAAAGTTCCATGGAAGACGTGTTGCTCAAGATGGGTTTTCAGGAAGGGGAGGATTTTGACAGGAAATGTTGACAAAGGGTTTTCTAAACAAAGAAAACAGAATAAGTGAAGGTAAGTAGGTGGGAAAGTGCAGGACCTGTTCAGGAAACAATGAACAGGCTAGCTTGGCTAAAGCATAGAGTAATGAACAGGGCAGCAATGAAAATAAGCCTGGAAACATTCATGGGAATATACTGTAGAGATCCTTGAATTTCAAGCTGAAGCATTTGAATTGTATTCAGTAGACAATTCGTGTTTTCTTCTTTGAAAAGAATGATATGAAAAGAATTCTAGGACCTTAGATCCATCAAATGTTTTTGAACAAGGCACCATGGAAAATATACAGAAAATTAGAACATAGTCCCTGAAATCGAGGACCATGTAATACAGTTGAAGAGACACATTAATAATATAAAGTAGTATGTGCAATGATAAAGTACTAAAACCAATTCCACAAATCATATGTGAAAGCTGATCTTAGTTTATATGAAATGAATGATGTAAACAATTAATGCTGTAGGAGTTGAGAGAAAGGAATTTCATTTCAGGCTGCAGTGGTCAAGGTAGCCTTCACTAACGAATTAAAGATTTAAGGTCAAAATTCTATATGACATGCCACTTCCTTCCACCATGTCTGGCTGTCCTTCAAACCTAAAATGTTCTCCTTCTTCATTTCCCCCTTACAAATCCCAATTCCCTTCAAGGCTCTGCTCAAGCACTACCTCATTCAAGAACCCTTTCCTGATTCACTTTTTTGTTAGTGCCCCACCTGCACCCAAAATAGCTTTTTTTATTATGTGCATCTGCCTTATATTTGTTTTCTGTGATTGTGTTTTATCTCTCTAGTAGAAAGTGATTTCCTTCAGGCCAAGGACTGTCTCACTTTTGTTGCCGTATTTCCAGTTCCTGGGGGAATGTACCACTATTTACCATTAATGAATGTTTATTAATTGATAGTATCTGAATATACAAAGAAGGGAGAGAAAATACTAGTTTGAAGGAATAGTGTGAGCAAAGCCTAAAGAGCAAATTAGAGATGGTTTAAAATCATAACATTGCAAAAAAAAAACCCTCTATTTTTAAAGAACTTTCTAACCCCAACAATTTTTAAAATTACTATTTATATTTAAAGTTCTTTTAAAATTTTGAGTTCCAAATTCTCTCTGTCACTCCCACACCTCCCCCACCCACCAAAAAGGCAAGCAAAATGATATCAATTATGCATGTGAAATCAGGTAAAACATATTTCCATATTAGCCATATCACCAAAAAGCAAGAAAAATAAAGAAAGCAGGAAAATTATACTTCAATTTGCAGACAGAGCCAATCAGTTCTCTCTCTAGAGGTGGACAAGACAGCATTTTTTCATCGGGAGTCCTTTGGAATGGTCTCGGATCACTGTATTGATCAGAGTAGTCAAGTCTTTCACAATTGACCATCATTACAACGTTGCCATTACTGTGCACAACGCTCTTCTCACCTTCCTTTGCAGCAGTTCATATAGATCTTGCCATGCTTTTCTGAAATCACCCTCCTCATCGGTTCTTATGGCACAATAGTATTTCACCACAATCACATGCCACAACTTGTTCAGCCGTTCCTTAATTGATGGGAATCCCCACAATTTCCAATTCTTTGTCAACACACAAAAAAAGAGCTGTTATAAATATTCTTATATACATGGGTCCTTTTCTTTTTGTTTAAACTCTTTGAGATACAGACCTAGTAGTGGTATTGCTAGTTCAAAGGGTATGCACAGTTTTATAGCCTTTTGGGCATAGTTGTAAATTGTTTTGCAGAATCATCGTTATCAGTTCATAACTCAACAGTTCATTGGTATGCCCATTTTCCCTTCATTCTCTCCAAAAATCTGTCATTTCTGAGTATTATATATATATATATATCTCATATATGTGTATATATCTATCACATATATGATATATATATATATATTACTGAATTTTAAAAAATTATCCTTGTTGGTCTCATTATGACATAAAATTAGTGCCTTCCTTCTGAGATTTCCCCCAATGTATTCTGGATAGGTCTTATACATACATAGTTGTTTGCATGTTGCCTCCCCGTTAGGCTGTTAACTACTTGAGAGCGTATAATGGGTTTTGATCTGTGTCTTTGTTGTTTGCTCGGCACTTAGAACGTTGCCTGGCACCTAGGAGGTGCATAATAATTGCTCCTTGACTACTGACCAAAGAGGTCCATTACTTGGAATTTCTTAAGGATAGATTGTGCAGAGCTTTTTTTTCCAGTAATATTCCCTTTAAGAAAATAACCAGGGTTGAGTTTTGCAGCACATTTCCCCAAGGACAGTAGATGCTTAAGATTTTGATGTGACTGCAGTAGCCCCTTAAGCAACAGATGGATTTGTGGATCGATAGATAGATGTACTAGGAGGTGGTTTTATAAGGTCAGTCATCCAAATCTCATCCTGGGAGAGTTCACATCGAGCTACACAGGATAAAACTTGGAGCCAGAATTCACATGCCTGATTATTGAAGTAAGTGCAGCTGCATTTATTTCAACCTGCTGAGCCCTATAACATACACACGTGCCAGAGAAACAGCAGCAGTTAAAAATAAGACAATTACAGAGTCAGATGATAGGAAAACAAGAGCTGGAAGGTATCTCAAAGTCATCTGGCCTAGTCTCCTCCTAAATGGCTGGAGCAATTCAAATAAACTAAACAACTCATAAAATCCCAGAATCATAGGACATTAGACCTGGAAGGGACCTTGGTGATCAACAAACAGATAAGCATACAAAGAGAGACATTGTGGCAGCTTCCTAATTAGCCATTCCCATATTTTGCTCCCCTACTAGGCCCAATATTTCACCTGCTAGGTGATCAGCCTTGACACAAGCCTTCATTAACAATTACTGAAAGAGTGCTTCTCTTCCCTTTCCTCTTTTTCTCTCCTCTATGTTCAGGGTTTCTTTTTGAAAGTCAACATTTACCACCAGTAAATAGTTGTATGGTCATTCATGTCATACAAATACACAAACATCTTTTTTATAAAATGGCTCCTGAGTTCATGTGTGACCAGTACTTTACCCAGTTCAGAAAAGGAAAACATGATACAAGCAACCAGCAATCCCCAAGCAGCTGATCTCCTGTTACAAGATGGTGACAAAATTCAGTGTGTTGACAGGGAGGCAAGACAGAAGCCTAAACTCTTAAGACTGTGGGCTGGAGAGATTAGAGAAACTTTAAACACACACACACACAATCTGAAATAACTAGCAAGAATTACACAAATGCAGCTATCATTGACCACAAGTATAGCAGGCTTTAACTCTCCTTCCAACTCACAGCAACAGCTCTTTCTGAAAATGTTACATTTTTGTTATTAGTAACTTAGGAATTTTTAAAAAGTGCTTACAGTATCCAAATAGTATTTTCCATGTGCCTAAAATAGTCCCAAATAAAAAATTTCATTAGTACGGCTTCAGCATTTGGTGAACATGCATTTGGTAACTGTAACATATCTGGCCTATTTTATATATCTCCCTAAACAGATAGTGAAATATTTTACTGTATACACTTTCATGCCTATAACCTGCTTATAGCTGCCTAACAGAAAACACACACCACCACACAGACCACAATTGCTATTATCATTGGAACAGGAAAAGTGGAAAAGAAAACAAGCTCTTCCATTGGCCCAATGAATTGAACACTTAATGGAAGGCACTAAGACAACTTCCTGAATTATCTGTCTGTGTCCTCCTGCCAATATATATCAATTCTCTACAGTTTCAAAGTTTTGTCCATTCTGGTTTTGAAGAGCCTAAAAAATATGCTTCTTGGCTGCTTCCCTTGGTAGACTATTAGATGATAGAGCTGAATGCAGATGGAACGTATCATTTTCCTTGGCCCCAGGAAAATAGATTTGCTCAAATACCATATTTATGTGGAATGTCAATCATAATCATGAAAATGGACAGCCAGAAGGGTCAGATTCTACAGCAATTATATACTATGTGCTTCTGGCAGAATCTATTTGTAGGTTTCAACACTGTATAATTTTGTGCGTAAAGTGCACAGCGGCTGAAGTGCATCTGATTTGTCTGACTTTTTGAGGGGGAGGGGGCTTTTGTTAAAATAAACAAAATCAAAATATTCAAGGCAGGGCACTGGAGTGGGGTGGGGGAGGGTACACAAATGATCCATCAAAAGAGGAATTATGGTCAGTGGAGCCAAAATCAAAAGCTTTTTTAATGAAACCAAATGGAAAATGTCTAGACAACCTATATGACATGATCGTAATGCATAAAACCTATGAGTTACAGTAGTCAAACTACATGAGTCAGTGTTGTCATTTAAGAGCTAACATGATGCTGAGATGAACTAACCAGGTGATATACGAGAACCAGAAAATAGTCCTGCTGCTCTAGTTGGCTTGGGCTGGGTTGTTATTAACACTTTGGGCCTTATTTTGTTTCTACATTTAAAAAGAAATATGAAGGAATGAGAGGAGATCCAGAAAAAAAGTAACAAAAACGAGTAGAGGTTTGGACAATACATTCATGCTGGGGAGATTGGGAGAGGAAGAAATTGGAAGTTGTGAACCCCAGGGAGGTTTAGGTAAGCTGAAGGAGACTCTGATCTCAATTCTGCCACTAACTTCTTTTGTGACCTTGGGTAAGTTATTCCATCTCTGTGGCCTTCAGTTTACTCCTCTAAAAGAAATTGGGCAGGATTGAGGGAGGGGAGGAATTCTTGATGACTTTTCAGGCTCCTTCCAGTTCTAAGATCTATGTTTCTATCATCAAATATATAAAAAGTTTCCAGTACAAGGAAAGCATTGTCCTTCTGTCTTCCATCTGCAAAGAAAATGGAGCACTTAGAAAACAGTTGGAATTTCAAAAGAGAGATTTAGGTCAGATGTAGGGAAAGTGCTTCCTAACTGTAGAGGTGACAAAATACAAAATATTATCCTACTCTAAGAAAATTCAGAAATGACCATGCCTAGCAACTTTTTAAAAAGAACATACAATTAGCCCTCTGTTTTAAATCATTACACTGCAGTAGGGTCTGAAGACAAGGGGCTGGACAAGGCAGATTTCTAAAGCATCTCACAGTTTCCAGCTCAAAGCATGAATGTTCAGTTGGCTATGAAATAATGTTGGGGCACTATCTTACCTAAAATTCATGCACCTCCCATTAGAGTTCAAATTCTATTCTCAACAGTAGGCATAGTCACTGTCTGTTGAAGTGAAAAGAAAATTTGAGGGGTTTTTTCTCATAAGTTCCTGTGTGACTTTTCAACTTTTCAAAGCTTCAATTTGATCATCAGGAAAAGAAGAATTTCATTCAACCCAATGACTGAAAAACTGCTGGTGGTTCAAAAGACAAAGCGCTAACCTTTCAATTTAATTCAATTCATGAACATTGATTAAGGGCCTACTATGTTCAAGGCACTACTCTAGGCATACGTGCATTTCAGATCAGGGCTCCAGAGCTGGAAGAGACCTCAGAGGGTATCTAATTCAAGTCACTCATTTTACAGATGGGGAAACTGAGGTCCAAGGGGGTTGTGACTTACTCAACATCACATAGGTAGTAAGCATTGGGGTTTGAATCTAGGTTCTCTGACTCCAGAGCCAGTGTTCTTTCCACAGGAACACATTGCCTTCCACTGGGGAGAAAAAGATAAAAATGAACTAGTCCCCACCCTCAAGAAGCTGGCAAATACAACTTCCACACAGTTAAATATGGCCCAGATCTATAATTTTACGATTGTAAGGAATCTCCCACGTCTCACAGGTATAGGTCCACAAATTATCTTTAATTCAGAATCTTAGAGTTGAGAGGCTGAGTGACTTACCCACCGTTGTTTATAGCCAGTGTGTGCTAGAGGCCCAACCTGCCTCCAGAAAATGCCCACTTTCCTCTATACCAGAGATGTCAAGTACACAGCCTGAAGGTGACATTGGGCCTACAACACTCCTGAGGTCTGCCAGAACCAGATAAAAATGCAATTGAAAAATATTTAACAAAATAAAACTACAATAAAACATAGATAATATCACATTTTAAAACTAAGCAAATGTGTGCCCTGGAGAAGTCCTTATGAACCTGTTTCTATTTGAGTTTGTCACCACTAGCTCTATGAGACCATGCTGTGTCTCACAGAGATGATTTTATATATAGTAATATGAGGAGAGAACACCAACCAAAAAACTGCAGCTTTGGAGGTGACAGACAAAAAAATACTGGCAACTATAAAATTACCCATGTTTCTATATTTCCGTGTTTGTGCATTTTTGTCACAACAAAAACGTAGACTCACTCATGCTAAAACATTACCTATAAGGCATTCAACAACTCAATATATTTATTAAGCACCTGCTATTTACAGAGAAGGGCAGCTAGATGGCACAGTGGATAGAGTGCCAGGCCTAGAGTCAGGAAGATTTGAGTTAAAATCTAGTTTCAGATACTTACTGGCTGTGTGACTCTGGTCAAGTCACTTAACCCTGTTTGCCTCAATTTCCTCATCTATAAAATGAGCTGGAGAAGGAAATGGTAAATCACTCCATTATCTTTGCCAAGAAAACCCCAAAAAGGGCTACAAAGAGTCAGACACCACTGAAAATGACTGAAGAACAAAATTTACAAGGAACTCGGCTAGGCACTAGGGATATAAAGAAAAGGGAAAATGAAGAGAATATACATTTATTAAGTGCCTACTATGTGCCAGATACTGTGCTAAGCACTTTACAAATATCATTTTATTTGATCCTTAGAACTCCTGTTATTATGATACTCATTTTACATGGAGAAAACTAGGGAGACAAATTAAGTGACTTGCCCTGAATCACATAACTCAGAAGTGTCTAAGGCTGGATTTGAACTCCAGCCTTCCTGACTCCAGGTTCAGCCACTGAAAAATAATAGTCTCTTTCTTCAAGGAATTTAGATTCTACTAAGAAGTTATAAGGCATATAGATAAGTTAAAAGTGAATAGAACAATGGAAAGACTGGAGATTTTTGTCTCTGTTTTTTTTTTTTTTTGGCGTGAGGCAGAGGGGGGCAAGGAGAGAGGGCAGTTCACTAGCTCTAGTGGAAACCTCTTCTGAGACAATGCTTAATATTTTTCCTTGTTTATTCTTTGTCCATTACTTCATTGTAATCCCCCCATGTCTGTGCATTAGAAAAAAAATAGCTCATAATGGGTGACAAATTTACAATCTAGCATGTGTAAACATGTATGTGGCTTTTCTATGTGCAAAACAGATGTAAAGCATACTTTATAATCTCTAAGAAAAGGACACTTCTACTCTCAGAGGAGGCTAAATATGCCATTAAGGAATGCCCAGTGGGAGCATTTTTCTAGCTCACCAGCAAGATGCACCCTAGGGCAGGAGCAGCTAACCATGCCTTTGAGGATATGGGAAGAAAAGGAAACCACCACCAGTGTTAGGTTACTTAAGCTATTTATTGTGATTACTGGAAATTATCAATTAGCATGAGAATGATTTTCCTATAAGGCTCCAGGAAACTGAATTTACCCACCCTGGAATACTAAGGTGCATCAGAAAGGCTCAAGCAGTTCTTTGCAACTTACTTGTGATTACAGCAGAGAACTATCTTTGGCTTTAGAACAGCTGTTGCCAAGTCCCAGTCAGGGTTGTGGACAAGTCAGACAAAGAAAATTTACCATGGCTATGATTTCTCTTCAGACCTAGAAAATAGGGGAGGGAACATGAAGGAAGGAAACGGGAAATGACAAACCTCTCTTTCCCAATCAAGGGACTGGTGCCTTTCATGATGGTGAATTAAAGGAGTGTCTCCTTTCTATTTTCTAAGTATTGCTGTAATGTGAAGCTGAAGTATAAACTATAACTAGGCTCAGCTGAACATTTCAAGAGACAATTTCAAGGACATTTATTATAAATGAATAAAGGGAGATAGACCAAACCCCTGAATCAGCTTCAAGATTTAAACTTCAAATACCTGGAGACATAATTAGACAACCCCCAAATTAACCTGTGAGTTCAGTGTTTGGCTACACTGAAAGTTAAACTAAGTTAAAGTTCATAGCATTGTTCAAAGATTCTTAAGTGTTGTTTTTTTATGCGGGGGGGGGGGGGGAAAGGGGGGGGCAGAAACAAGCGAAGGGGGGATGTCCACTGGATTAAATACTTAACCCAAGCACTGACTTGCTCCATTAACAAGAGGCAGAAGTTCACGTGCTGACAAGCTGTGTAAATCTTTGTTGGACTCGATGAATAGAGAATTCCCTATGTGTTAGTGGAATCAAATGGATAGCAATTGAAAAAGCATGTACTGACAGTAAAAAGTCACTTAGAATAAGCCCAGGAAGAATTTTCTAAGAGGGTTAGAGCTACATATAAAAATGAAAGACCTTCCTTTTTTCAACTTTAATCAAGCTATTTATTTCTCACTTCCTTCTTGGACCTTAAGGCCCCTTACTGGTATCAGCCAATGACAAATCATTTGTTATCCTTTATTCCAGATACCTGTAAGGAATCACTCTCTTCCCCCTCCTGTTCTCTCTTTTCTCTCCAGCCACTGATTTTCCTCTATTCCTCATCTCCTAGGCATCTAAATCTGAGAGAGGAGTGAGAGAGAGAGAGAGAGAAAGAGAGAGGGAGGGAGAAGAGAAGTAGGAGGAAGGAGGGAAGAGAAGAATAAAGAAGAAGGGAGAAGAAGAAAAGAGAAAGAGAGGGGGAGAGAGAAGAGAAGGAAGAAAAAGGGACAGAGGAGAAAGAGGGAGAAAGGAGAGGGAAGAGAAGGAGTAGGAAGGAGAAAGAAAAGTTGGAGGGAGGGGCAAGGAGAGACAAAAAGAGAGGGTAAGGAGTTAAGGGCAAAACTGGAAAGAGTGAAGGGGAAGAGGGAAAGAGAAGAAAGAGAGGTAGAAAGAAAAGAGAAAAGGGGGAAAGAAGAGGAAAGGGAGAGATCATAAATTTAGCATTCAGATTTAGTATAGTCTAATTAATGTCAGAGACTTCCAAGAATTCCTGATTTACAGAATTTCCAGTGCTCTGAGAAGTAAGAATCACGTAGTCCCTTCCCTGAACTTATTCTCAACTGGCTCAGATTCCAAACACAACACATAGCACCTATGCTCATAAAACAAGTCATTTATACTTTCTTTCCATTTTCAAAAATTCCTCCATTTCTGACTTTCATAAAGGTTTATACATTATAACAGCCTAAAAGTAAAGGCCTAAACTAGAGGTCTGCCTAAATCTCCTTTCCCTTCAGCTAACATGGCCAATGTGAATAGGATTGAATCTCTCCAGCTGACCCAGAGCAGTGACAGTCATGGGTCAAACCCAGGATTTTGTTCCCATCCACCCTATCTAAATCGAATGAAAGTCATATTCTCATACATTCCCCCAGCTGCTACTGCCTTCCCTCAAAGTTACCTTCTGTCTCCTGTGAATATGTTTTGTGTATTCCTCTCTGTGCCTACTGTCTTCCTTCCCCTGTGACCCATCCTTATGATATAAGGCCTATAAGGGCAAAGACTATTGGGATCTTGTTTCATTTCCCCAGACATAGCATTGTGCCTGTCACATGGTAGTGACCTAATAAATCTGAGTTGATTTGTTATATGCCCCCCCCCAAAAAAAAACTATATTACAAATATCCTGAATCTAAAAAGAACTACTACTCATATCTTCCATTCCTCCCAACAGACTCTTTGGGTCGCACCTGGAAAGAAAGAGCATTTTCTCTCTTCCAATCACTCACCTTTACTGAACATTAGGCCAATATAAAAGGATTAAAAGTAATTGAAAAAAAATAAGCCTAAGAAAATTTCCAAAGTTCTTCAATGGACTGAGCTAATTCCACATTCCCAGCTATTAAGGAATGCAAGTCAGGATAACCAAAGGGAGGAAATGCAAATTCCGACCAGGCTAGAAAGGGAGTCACCTCCATTCCTGAATCTTAATGCCTCAGTGGGAAACTAAACCCAGCTTGTCTACAATTAAAAGTGGATCTTATGTTAATCTTTCCATTTGTTGAAATTCCGATTCTGGAGATTTTCTCTTCTTTTGATCGGTCTTGTTCCTTCTGAACCACAGCTGAAGCAAGTGATCTTAACCCCATCTCATTGTGTTTGCATTAGAAACTACATGTGACAATTGAAACTTGATTCCTGGAAGGCCTATGGATTTGTAATGTCTGCCTAAAAATTGGTCAGTACTAATGAACAGTCTAATTACAAAATGCATGGAATTTTGTTTTCTTTTGTATTATATATCCTGGAAAAAACTTAAAGGGTGTGAAGATCCTAGGGCAAAAATAAAAATTATTTCTCACACACCTACTCTCTGGACTGGCTAATTAAAGACTAGAGGAACTTTTCAGCCAGTGTCCATCTGGGCCACCTCCTAAAGTGACTACACAACTCATTTTCTTACAACAAAGAAGCAGAGAAGATGACCACCTTTGTAAAGCTGTTCCTGGTACCTGTTGTAAACGTTAATTAACTTGTGCTAACACAAGATTTTCCAATTCTTTAGGAATGCTTTCACTGTCTTTCTGAATACTTTCAATGTCTCAGTGTCCTAGGACTTTTCTTATAGGGACCCCTGACCATTATCATGGAAATTCTGAGCTGAAGGAAAGAATCATCTAATCTAATATCCTCATCTTATAGAGAACTGAGTGCCTAGGCCTGCGGTCACCCCACCTGCTAAACCTAGCTAGGTCTTCTGATTGACTTTTATGAGTTTCCCACTGTTCCCCAGGCAGGCTATGGGGCTGTCATCTTCCCTCCAACAATTAACTTGTGAAAGCTCCTCCTCTTCCCCTTCAAAGAAGGTAGGAAAGAGGGAAGCTAACAGCATACCTTCTCCAAAGGTGTTAGGACCTAAGGGGCTGTGCCAGCAACTCAGCAGAAAAATCAAGAAACATATATTGCTCCTCGTCATGTTTTCATAGAGAAATAGAGACCTAGATTGGGGATATATGTAGCACCATAATAAGACATTGCTCTTTACAGACAAATTAAATCATAATAACAAAATCAAAACTTTATACTCCAAATCAGGCAATAAAGTCCAGTGATACCACTGCTAGGTCTATCTCTAAAGAGATGGAACAAAGAGGTAAAAGCATCTACAATGCAAAAATATTTGTTTCACTTTTCATAGTGGCAGAGAACTGGAAACTAGGGGCATACCCCTCAACTGGAGAATGGCTGAACAAATTAGGGTATGTGAATGTAACAGAATACTTTTGTGCTTCAAGAAATGGTGAAAGGTATGGTTTTAGAGAAACCTGAAAAGACCTGTATGAACTGACGCAGAGTAAACTAAACAGAATCAGCAAAATAATTTATACGATAAGAACATTGTACAGCCAAACTAGGCAATAAAACCCTAACTCATCAATGGGTTTACCGATTTGATAAATACTTTAAGGCCTGCCTTTGCTGACTATGGAGGAGCCCATCTAGACCGTCACAACAACTCTGAGAAGGAGGTGCAATTATTATCCCCCATTTTACAGTTGAAGAAACTGAGGCTGACAGAGATTAAATGACTTCTCCTATGGTTACTTAGCTTGTAGAGCAGCTAGGGGGATAAAGTGCCAAACCTGAAGTCAGGAAGACTCCTCTTCCTGAGTTCAAATCCAGCCTCAGACACTTACTAACTGTGTCACCTTAGGCAAGTCACTTAACTCTGCTTGTCTCAGTTTCCTCATCTGTAAAGTGAGCTGGAGAAGGAAATGGCAAACCTCTCCAGTACCTCTGCCAAGAAAACCTCAGATAAGGTCACAAAGAGTCAGACATGACCAAACAAAAACAAAGTACAGTAAAAAGTATAAACTAGAATGGACTTCTCATCCAGTGCATGAGTGAGCTGTGGTCTACATCCATGGAAGAGACATCAACACTGACAAAATGTTATAATGAAGTTGTGATAACGATAATGACGTTAATACATTTGAGAAGTAGTTTTTCCAACCTTCATGTGCTAAATGGACAACAACCGAGAAGATAGGCACCTGCCTTTAACAGATGAGGAAACTGATGTAGAGAAAGAGATTCACTTAAGAACACCCAATGACAAAGGTAGGATTCGAACCTGTCTCCTGAGTGCCAACCCATTGTTCTTACCTCAAATATATTAAGAATCAAAAGATCATTAATGAAGAGCTGAATCAATTAATCAACAAACGTTTATTGAACACTTAGGACTTAACCTCCGAGATCTTCCATTTTGTTATCAGGACAAGATTATTTTCATAGCACAATGCTGCTCCACACTGAGATCATAGACACATCAAAGATTCAGGAAAGGCTGGAGCGTATAATGGGAAGCATGCTTACCTCGAAGTCAGGACAGACCTGAGTTCAAATCCAACCTCTGTTACTTGCTAGTTGTAGTGACCATGGACAAATGACCTCTCTGAGCCTTAATTTCTTCTTCTGTAAAATGGGGATAATAATCATTTCAGGGCTTACCTCACAAGCTGGTTGCAAAGACCATAAGAGATGTAAATTTCAATTGTGATCCTTATGCTACCTTTTAACCTAACAAGTGCAGATTCAAACTACCTTTAAAAATCCCAGCAGCCATATATGTAAAGCTAGTAAACCCTTGCTGGATGGTCCAAGAGACACGAAAAAGTATAAAATATAGCCTCTTCCCTATCCTGAAGGAGCTTGAAATCTAACCGCACAGATAAAATATGCATATTTGAAAACTAAAGTAGCAATAGAAAGCAATATATAATATGTTCCAAATGAGCAGCTATGATATTCGATGTAAAGGTAATCAGAGGAGAAAATCACTCTAAGTTGTAGCAAGCAGGGAAAATTTCCAGGAGAATCTAAACTGGAGCTTGAAGAAAGGATTGGATTTCAGTAGAAGGGCAGAACTTTCCAAGCCAAGGAAATGGCACCCGGAAGGCAGAAAGGAAAGAGTGCAATAGGCTTAATAAATGCTTATGGAACAAATAAATGAGTGAATCAGTGACGTGAGTGGATGAGTGAGTAAATGAATGAGCGAATAAAGGAGCAGGGATTCACACCTATGCTGAGCCTTTAAAAGAAACTAAAAACTCCAAAAGGAGGGAGTTAATAACCAAAACACCAATCCAAGTGTTCTGAGACAAGGCCTTTTTAGTGGGTGTTTGAAAAGTCATGGATTGGCTGAAAGATTGTTCCGTAATTTAATTCAATTAATGATTCATTAAGTACCCATGGTATACATGGTACTCTTAGAAACTTTCCTTGAAAATCCACCATTGCCCCTTGAGCTACACAGAACACCCTAAGAATTACTGGAAAGCCATCAATACTCATTTGATTTAATTTATCCATACTATAGGCTTCTTTGTCATCATTTAAAAAATTTTCCAAAGTTAGAAAAGGAGCCTTTCTGTAACAATAGCTAACAGCTAATATTCATGCCACATTTTAAGGTTTGCAAAGTGCTTTAGATATATTCTACCATTTCTTTGAGAGACTGTTCTAAATACAGTAGAAAGTGAGCTGCTTGAGGGAAGGCACATTACATTTTGCTTTCTCCCTCTCAGTCCCCAATGCCCAGCACAGTGCCTTGCCCCCAGTAGGCCTTTAGTAAATGCTTGTTGAATTGAGTCAAACAAATTGTTTAACTTATGTTTAAGGCATCCATTTACTTTCTAATCAAAATGGACCTGAGCATCGCAAGCTCTTTCTTCCCCCATACCACACACTTTTACATGCAGACACATACACACATGTGCACCCGAGCCACCTAGCATCACCCACTATAAATCTAAGATGACAGCTTATGGAATAAATAATTTGAAAGAGTAGTAGTAAAAACTTACCTTTGGGTTTTTTCTCTGCCCTCCTCCCCTCCTGGTACTCAATATTTTTATGTATTCCTTTTTCAGAGAAAGGAAAGGGGGGGGGGGGAAACCAAGTTCTCAGGGCTAAAAATGTCAGCCTGTGATTGATTCGCGTTGCTTTCCTGGCTTACCCAGTCAGTTGATTTGAACAGTTCATCCGTTAATACAGTAAAACACATGTTGAAGATTACAAATTGTTTAACAAGTTTTGACAAACAAGTCCCCTGGTGGTCTTGAAATTTCTGTACAGCAGATGGAAGAGGTACAGTTTTATGGATTCTCCCTCTTATCTGCAGAAAGAACCAAGCTCCAAAATAGGCCTAGTATGTGCAAAGAGGAAAGGAGGGTGTGGAGGGGAGGGGGCACCAAGGAGAGGGTAGTGTGGCACAATAAAGAGACACAATTGCCTCTGTTAACACAACAATTAATTGTGTTTGCAGAGCACCAGTCAGTCTGTTTGTTACTGGGGATGTGCTAATTATTCTTGCTAATTACATGCAAAACATTCATTATCACCTATAAGTGGAAAGGGACCCCTCAGGTTTCAGTGACAAATTAATTACTGTGTTTTCCTTCTGAATGTCCTGCCAGGCAGTCCTAGGTTATTATCTGAAAAATAAATTGTTTAGCAACTAGCTTCTCTGTCCAAGCTGTTTCAGTCAGACGCACAGTGCGATATCAATTTACCTTCTCGATTTTATTAGGCCGGTATTTCCTGAAAGTCTCCAGCCTCAATCATGGATTTACAAACTCTGAAGCCTAATAAAACACATGCAGCTGAGTTTCATTATATAACTGCACTGGGGCTCCCTCGGGCTGCAGCCACCCCCAGAACAAGGAGGGAAAGGAAGCAGGAGGCACCCAGAGACCGGGCCAGGCCCTAACTTAGGTGAAAAGAACCAAACAGGCAGCCCCAGGCCATGCTACAAGCAGCAGCCCTGTCTCCCCAAACTCACTCAGAATGTGGGCTTCTGGGGCTTGCTTCTCCCTTCCATTCTGAAGTTTAGTCAGACACAATAAATCCTGAATTGCCAAGTAAATTGAAGGGCCTTAAAATTCTTACACACACACATGCGTACATACACACAGACACACACACACACACGCACGCACACACACACACTTGAATAAATAAGACATTTTTAGACCAAGGAGTCTGGGGCCCATTACATATCCTTAGGGCTGGTACAGAGATCTCCCAGCTTAGGAACGTAGTTCTACAAATGGAATTAATCAGCAAGCATTTATTAAGAATATACTATGAGCCAGGCACACGAACAAAAGCAAAAGTCTTTTCCCTCAAGCAACTTATATTCCTAAGGAGAAATATCTACCAAAAACAACAACAACATTGGCTAGCCATCATATAGCATTGTAAGGTTTGCCAAGTACTTTACAAACATTGTCTCATTTGAGCCTCACAATGATGATTGGTAGGTGCTTTTATTATCCCCATTTTACAGATGAGGAAACTGAGGTAGACAGAAATTAAGTGACTCGCCCACAGTCACACAGTATATATTTAAGGCTGGATTCGAAGTCAGGTCCCTGGTACAAGGTAGGTATATAAGAAATGTCTATTTATTGTTTAGGACTAGATGGGAAGACTGGGGACAGGTCGTAAAGGACTTTCAATGACGAAGAGAGTTTATATTTAATCCTACAAGTAATAGGAAATGACTGAAGTTGACTTAGAAATAATAGAGTTTATTGGAAGGGATCTCAGAGGATATCTAATCCAACCCCTTCATTTTACATATGAGGCAACTGAGTCCCAAAAGTACTAAATCACTTGTCCACAAAAATCAAGCTTCAGAGGCAGATTTTGAATGGGGGCCTTATGACTCCAAGGTCTCCTTTCTTTCTTTCTTTTCATATTTATTTTTATTAGATATTTTCCCCCCAATTACAGGTTGCCTTTGTCCATATATTGCTTATACTTGCTCTCTAGTTGTTGTGGTTGTTTTTTTTTCTATGCTATGCTTATGTTCTGTCTACCCAAGTAGACTATAATCAAGCTTCTACAGAGCGAGGGATGCTATCTTCTATTTCCTTCCCCTCTTTTTTTTACCCTTCCCTAAAATCTTTTCCCCTTTCTCCACCCCTTTACCTCCCTTCTTGACTCTTCCCCCTTTCTTTTCCCTTGCTTCTTTCTCCTTCCTCTCTTTCCTTCCCCCACCTATTCCTCCCTCTTTCTTTCTTCCCCAAATTCTTTCGCTTCCTGTCGAATATTTAGCCCAGTGCTAGGCACAACATCTTAATGAATACTTGTTGAATGAGAAAATACATCTCTAATTCTCCAGCAATTTGGCTTTCAACTACTCCCTCCTATTTGTCTATCAATTTCACTTTAGCACTCACACTTCCTCCTACTTTCACCTAGGTTGACTTCCCTACCAGCAACAGAAAGTTTGAAACTGGATGGAATGGAAAAATGGGGTCTAGAAACGCTACCTGCATGGAAACACCAGCCACAGCTCCCCAGGACACCCTCAAAGGGAGACAAAAAGGGCAGTTTTTAACACTTCAGATACTAACAGTCCTCATTCACAACCCCAAACCAGTCACTCCTGAGCAATCACTTCAATTGCTTTCCAGATCCTCAGGCAGGTGGATTTCTCTTCCTCTCAGCCAATCAATCAAGGAGATTAGAAGGCAGCTTGTTATATTGGTCAGAAGACTGACTGTTCCAAGACCTTAGTTCTCAGGTCTGCTATTAACTAATCTTTGGAAAATTACTTCATCTCAGTTGCCTCATCTGTAAAATGTGAGTGTGTGTGCGCATGCGCGTGAAGGGAATGTTAGACAAATAATCTATCACCTTCTCTAACCCCAAAGTTCCAAAATTCCAAGTATTTATTGATGGTATGACTAGCATATAAGGAAGCCGAGGCAACAAAGATGTAAATAGACAATGTCTCAAATTCACACAGAAAGTTTCTGGTACATCTGGGGTTGGACTCCTAGAATGATGAAGCCTGTAGTAACTTCTGCCCTGCCCTTCTACTGATCCCTTTTCTGTTTGCTTTGAATCTTTTACGGATTCTGTTTTTCAATATTTGTCTTATGCACCCAGTCCTTCCAATAGTACAGATGCATTCGGGAGTTTTTGATCATAAATAAAATCGGAAGGAAGTTTTCTATGTCACATAATTTATTCTTCCAACAAGTTTCAGTTTGGAGCAGTATCTTGGAAACAGGAAATACAAGAAGCTAAATAATCCTATCACTTGAGTATCCACATAAATGTAACACTGTTTGAATAACCCCGGGTGTTTCATGTTACATAGAATTTGAATGTTTAGTGAATGTGCTTTATATTGGAGGTAGATTTTTTTTTTAGGGCCACACATCCTTTCCTTGTGTTTCACAGTCATTTTGTCCCAGATACCTAAAGTACAGGGTGTCCTCAAAGCCAAAGATTTAATAACTTTAAACTACACTAAGACTTTTGGGAAACCCTGCATATGCAGCTGAATTAAAAGTTTGCATACCACAATACCAAAGAATTCAAGAGGAGCTAGTTAAAATGGTCACTTAGTCCTGCCTTCAGGCATACTTGTGTCTCTGTCACTCCCAGCCAGTGACTCTAAATATAATTAGGGCAATACCACTAGGGCAAGAGTGCTTAACCTGCGGTCCATGAACTTTTTTTAAAAATAGACTTTGCTTTGTAATCCATTGTGCTTTACTTGATGCATTAAAAATGTTATTCTGAGAAGAAATCCATAAGCTTCGCCAGACTGCCCAAGGATCTCATGACATAAGAACTGTACTAGGGTCTGTCCAAGCAATACACAATGGTCTATATATCCTTTCCCTAGTTCTCTTACTTTGGAACACCAAACTGTTTAAAATATATCCCACAAGTCAATAAACAAACATTTACAAAGTGCCTACGGTGTGCTAAGCATCTGAGATACAAATCCAATCAAGCCCTCCTGTTAAATTCCTGTTACCATAGGCCGGCTCTACAATGTATGCTGGTATTCCTTTGCCTTAGTCCTCAGAACCAAAGAAATGAGCCAACTATTTTGGCAAATACAAAAACTATGGCATTGTTACCCCCATAACTCAAGCTAATCAATCCATCAAAAATCTTAACTCCCACTTTAAGCAACTACAAAAAATAATTAATGAGTCTTTGCAATTAATCAGGTGTCTAATGTCTGAGGGAAAAGGATCTACAGGAGATTTATCCTTGGGATGTTGGTGGAGGAGGGAAAAAGGACAGAGAGAAGGAGGAAAGAGAAGAAAAGACAGAGAGGAGTCAGGAAAAAAGCCAAAACACTAGCATTTCTCCAAGCATGGTTAGCACAAGGCTCATAAATCCAGATGAGAAGTTGACAGCTATACACATGACCAACAAAGAAGGGGGAAAAATCCAGACCACACATTGACAGCTCTTTATATATGGCCAACAATTCAGGGGCAAGGAACAATAGAGTCAACACACCAGTTTATTCAACACACATAACTAACTTCTCATTAACACGCCATCTTCTCCAATGACATTCTAGCCCTAAGTCTCAAGTGTTGTTGCTGCACAGTAAAAAATGGGAGCGTGCCACATAACTTTGTGAGACCACTGGAATTCACAGCACTGTACATACCAAAAATCATCAACTTCCCCCTCCCCTTAGCCTAAGGGGGAGGGAGGGAGGGAAAGGGGGAGAGAGAATGCAATCATGCTTCCTATGTCCATTTCAAAGCTCCAGATTTCATTAGATCCTGTCCAACAAAAATTTAGAAATAAAATAAAAATACACAGTGATGTCTTTCAACAACACTCCCCTTTTTATCAGTTCTTGAAGATAATACTTAAATCCACCATCGTGGTAGTGGGAGTGTCTGGTAGGCCATGGGTATGAGCCTTCGTGCCAGAACAAACATTCCAATCTAGCCCTCTCCTTCTCCAGACGCCTCTGACATGGTTTATTTCTAGTCCTATCTGGCAATTGGCCCATCCACCAAAGCATGGGAACCAACAGTGTTCATTACTATTATCTTGGCCTTGGAAGCATTTAGGAACATAACCTAAGTACAATGTTTTGAGTCAATTATCTTAGTACCTGTAGAAATCCCCAATCCGCTGTGTGATTTTTCTGGAAAACTATTTCACAACAGAGTTGGGAAGTAATGCTGGAGCTAAGCCTTTCTCTCTCTCTTTCCTACAAAAAACGATATTGTGAGTGGTTGGGGGGGGGGGGCGGGGAGTTGTCACAACTATGTTCTTAGTAATCCAAACACAGCATCTTATTGAGGTAATACCTATATAGGGTAAAGGTTATGTTAGTCTTGTGGCAAAAACCAAGTATATGACCATTACTAACAGGAAAAATTAAAAACACTGTTCTCCCATCAGATCTGCCAACTAGTCTCCTTCCCAAAGAACAGATTGATTTGAACCCATCTGCAGGAAAAGAGCAGTTTTACTTTTATCTAATCATTTTTTTTCTGGATATTTTCAACTCTAATAGTGTCTTCTGAGTAACAATGAAATATAACAAAGTCAAAGGGAGTAACATTAATATAAAACATAACTCTTATCTCTGTTCCCCATTCCCCCTCCTGACCCACCCGAACCTGGTGAACATTAGAATTTAACGGCAGATTTTAATCACTGTGTTTTCCTGCTTTGGATTTCTTGTTATTCCTTGAACAAAACACTCCATCTTCCAGCTCCAAGGACCCTGAACCCCCCATATCCAAGCTGTTGTCAAGACCCATCAATTTTCTCATCTCTCCTCTGGCACTGCCATAACTCTAGTGCAAGCCTTCACCACCTCACATCTGGGCTATGACATCCCGCTGCTGGTGGGTCTGCCTGCCTCAAGTCTCTCCTGACTCAAATTCATTCTCTTTTCAACTACCAAAGTGATATTCCTAAAGTACAGATCTGGACACGTCACCCCCCCCCACCTCACCCCCACCCTACTCAATAAGTTCTAGAGGCTCCCTATGGCTTCCAGAACCAAATACAAAATTCTCTGTTTGGCGCTCAAAGCCCTTCACAACTTAGCCCCTCTCCTAAATTTCCAATCTTCTTTCACCTCACTCCTTGACATGTAATCTTCAATCCAAAGGCACTGGCCTCCTAGCTGTTCCAAGAACAAAACACTCCATTTCCCGGTTCTGGGCTTTTTCTCTGACTCTCTCCCAGGCCAGGAATGACCTCCTTCCTCAACTCTACCTAATGATTTCCTTGGCTTCCTTTAAGTCCCAACTAAAATCCCACAAGAAGCTTTCCCTAACTGTCTTAATTCTAGTGTCTTCCCTCTGTTAATTGTTTCCTGTTTTATCCTGTATATAGCTTGCTTTGTACATATTTCTTTGCTTGTTCTTGCCCCCATTAGATTGTGAGTTCCTTGAAAACAGAGGCTGGTTTTTGCCTCTTGGAATCTCTAGTGCTTAACACAATGCTTGTTGACTTAGGAGCTCTCAGTTTTGTTTTATTTTTGATATCTTATTTAATATTTTTCCCAATTATATGTGAAACAATTTTTGATTTTTTTTTAATTTTGAGTTCCAAATTCTCCATCTCCCTCCTCATTGAGAAGGCAAACAATTTGATATAGGTTATACATATGCAATAATTCAAAGTGTATTACCATATTAGTCATGTGAAAGAAAACCCAAACCATGCTTGAGAGAAAATTCTGGGAAGACGGCAGAATAAGGCAGGAAATTATTACTTGGCTCTCCCAAATTTGCCCACAAATAATTTTAAATGATGCCTTAAACTGAATTGTAGAGTGGCAGAAGTAGGGGTAAATTGTTGCCCAGCATAATACAACTTGGGAAGATATTAGGAAAAACCTGACCTCCCAGGTGGCGGTCTGGACTGATTGAAGTACAGACACCTTGGGGCATATACCCCTGAATCAACAAACAGCAAGCCCTGGGGGCAGCTGTGTTCAAGGCAGCCTTAGCTTCAGAAACTTTCACCCCATGGACACTGGGGAGGTCAGGCAGCTGACCAGGGAGGATTGCAGGGTCCTTCGCTGGCACTAGACTCAGGGCCCAGGTTTGCTGACCAGATGAGTTTCCAGGCTGTGGCTGTGGGCAAGGAGAAACAAAAACATGCTGGTGTGAGAGGTTTCAGAGGAGTCAGGGCCCTGCTAGCTGTGGTCACTCACAGGAGAACGGGATCTCTGATTTTGGTTCTAGGGCAGAGGGACAAGCTGAAAGATGCAACCTCCAGAGAAAGCACAAGGAGTAACAACACACAGTGACAGTGTTGGTGGAGTTCCTGGTTGTGGCTCAGGGGTAGAGAGGAGTATCTCAGTCAGGCCCCCAGATAGAGTTCAGAAAACAACAACACAAAAAAACCTGAACTTTGTGACATTATTCCCCACACCTAAGGACCAGACCCCAACTCTAACAAAGTTAACAGACAAGAAATAAGCTGCTAAAAATGAGAAAGCAAAAGAGAAAGAATCCAATCACAGGTAGCTACTATGATTAACAGAGATGATTTGAGTTCAAACTCAGAAAAAGACAATGAAGTCAAAACAACTACTTCCACTTCAAAGAAAAATGTGAAATCATCACCAACCCAAAAATAGTTCTTGAAAGAGCTTTAAAAGGACTTTAAAAATCAAATAAGAGAGGTTGAGGAGAAATTTTTAAAAAAATGAGTAATGCAAGAAAATCAAGAAAATTATGAAAAGAAAATCAACCAATTGGAAAAAAATGATCCAAAAACTTGTAGAAGAAAATAAGTCCTCACAAATTAGAATTGAGCAACAGGAAGCCAATGACATCATAAGACACCAAGATATAATCAAACAAAATCAAAAGAATGAAAAAATAGAAGAATATGAAACATTTCATTAGAAAAACAACTGAACTAGAAAACAGATCAAGGAGAGACAATATAAAAATTGTTGGACTACCTGGAAGTTATGATCTAAAAAAGAGTCTAGACACTATACTTCAAGAAATTAAGGAAAATTACCCCAAAGATTTAGAACTCAAGGATAAAACAGAAATTTTAAAAATCCATCAATCACCACCTGAAAGAGATCCCAAGATGAAAACTCGCAGGAACATTGTTGCTATGTTTTGAAGCTCTTCCCAGGTCAAGGGGAAATATTATGAGCCACTAGGAAAAAAATTTAAATATCGTGGAACTACAGTTAGGATAACACAAGATTTAGCAGTTGCTGCACTAAAAGACTGAAGGCCATGGGACATGACACTCCAATGAGCAAAGGAGATGGGTTTGCAACCAAAAATAACTTACCTAACAAAACTGAGTGTAATCCTGAATGGGGAAAAATGGATATTTAATGGAAATTTAATTAGACTTTCAGGTATTCAGGAAAAGACCAGAACTGAGTGAAAAATTTGATAATAAGGAGAAACATGGGAAAGTAAAAAGACCAATTAGAAGGGATTTAATAAGGTCAAACTGTTTATTGCTTATTTAGGAAAACATTATCTGTAACTTTTAAGAATGTTGTCATTATTAGTTTGAAAAAGCATACTTACATAGAAGGCTTAGGAGTGATGTGAATATGATAGAGTGGTTCTAAAAAATAAAACTGGGTAGGGAGAGGCAAAATGAAGCAATTATCTCATATAAATGAGGTGTGGATTTTAGAGCTGTTACAGTGGAGGACAAGCGGGGCAGGGTGAAAGGCTCATGGTGCTAGAACCTTATTTTCATCAGGACTGAGTTAAAGAGGGAATAACATATCTAGCTAGAAGGATATAAAAGTCTCCATAACCTACAGAGAAATAGGAGAGTAAAGGGATAGGATAAGGGAAGAACTCTTAGAAGGGCATGCAGACTAAGAAATAAGAGGGTAAGTGAAGAGAATAAAGGAGGGAATCTTAGAAAGTTGGGCAGGTTAAGGAATAGGATGGCAAGGGGAGAGGATAAAGGAGAGATTCTTAGAAGGGATGTAGACTAACAAGGCAGTGGTCAGAAGTAAATTAAAAGTCTGAGGAGAGATAGGGTAAAAAGAGAAGGATAAACAGTGATGAAAATAGGATGGAGAGAAATACAAAACTAGTAATTATAACTTTGAATGAGAATGGGATGAATTTACCCATAAAACAAAAATGGATAGCAGAATAGATTAAAAACCAGAATCTAAAAATATATTGTTTATGAGAAACACATTTAAAAATGAGAGAAACATATACAGTAAAAATAAAGAGATGAAACCTAATTTATTATGCTTCAGCTGAGACAAAAAAAAGCAGGGCTAGCAATCATGATCTTGAAAAGGTTAAAGCTAAATAGATTTAATTAAAAGAAATAAACAGGGAAACTGTATTATGATAAAAGGTACCATGAATAATGAAGTAATATTAATACTAGACCTATATGAACCAAATGCTATACCATCCAAGTTTTTAAAGGAAAAGCTAAATGAATTTTAGGTGTTAACCAGCAAATTATAGCAAAACTATAATAGTGGGGGACTTGAACCTTCCTCCCTCAGAACTAACCAAAAAATAATTAAGAAAGAAGTCAAGGAAATGAATAGAATCTTAGGGTAAGCTAGATATGACAGATATCTGAACAGAACTGAATGGGAACAGAAAGGAATACACCTTTTTCTCAGTGGTATTGGTACCTTTACAAAAATTTACCACAAATGAGGGGATAAAAACTTTATAGATAAATACAAACTATTAGAAATATTACTAGAAATATTAAATGCATCCTTTTCAGATCATAATGTAATAAAATTGTGTTTAATAAGGTACCATGGAAACACAGATTAAAAATCAATTGGAAACTAAATAACCTAATCTTGAAGAACAAGCCATAGAAACAATTTTAGTAAAGAAAATGATAATAATGATATAACATACCACAACTAATATTATATAGCAAGAACATTAATTGGAGGATAATTTATATCTCTAAATGCTTACATCAATAAAGTAGAGAAAGAACAGACCAATGAATTGGTTATGCAATTTTAAAAAAACTAGAAAAAAAATTTAAAACTCCTCAATTAAACTACCAAATAGGAAATCTTAAAAATTAAAGGTGAGGTTAATGAAATCACACGCAAAAACAATTGAATTAATAAATCAAATGAGGAATTGGCTTTGTGAAAAAAAACAATAAAATAGATAAAAATAGATAAACTATTGGTTAAAAATTTTTAAAAAGGGAGAAGAAAACTAAATCATTAGCATCAAAAATGAAAGGGTGAATATATCACTAATGAATATGAAATCAAAGCAATTATTAGGTGTTATTTTACCTAATCAAATGCCAATAAATTTAACAATAAGTGCAGTGGAAGAATACCTACAAAAATATAAACTGCCTTGATTAACAGAAGAAATGAATATCTAAATAAACCTATTTTAGAGAAACTAAACAGGCCATAAATGAGCTTCCTAAGAAAAAAGCATTAGGACCAGATGGATTTACAAATGAACTCTACCTCTACCAAACATTTAAAGATCAACTAATTCCAATATTTAACACATTTTTTGAAATAAGAGGCAAAGAAGGAGTTCTCCCAAACTCCTTTTATGAAACAAATATAGTGCTGATACATGAACAAGAAAAAGCAAACACAAAGAAAATTATACACCAATTTCACAAATGCAAAAATCCTAAATAAAATACTAGCTAGAAGACTACAACAATATATCCCAAAGATTATATACATTGTGACCAAGTGGAATTTATAACAGGAAAGCAAGAATGGTTTAACATCAGGAAAGCTATTAATATAATTGATTATACTAATAACAAAAGCAAAAAAGATTACATCGATAGGTGCAGAAAAGGCTCTTGACAAAATATAACATTCATTCCTATTAAAAAAAAAACACTTAAAGCACAAGTACAAATGGATTTTTCCTTTAAATGATAAGAAGCATCTACCTAAAACCATCTATCCACAAGCATCATTTGTAATGACATGTTAGAAGCCTTCCCAATAAGATCAGGAGTGAAACAAAGATGCCCATTATCCCTAATATTATTCAGTATTGTATTAGAAGTATTAGAGAGGGCAGTAAGAGAAAAAAGAAATAAAGGAAATCGGAATGGGCAATGAGGTAATAAAACCAACTCTTTTGCAGATGATAAGATAATATACTTGGAAAATCTTAGAGGTTAAACTAAAAAGCTAGTTGATACAATGAATAATTTCAGCCAAGTAGCAGAATATAAAATAAGCCCAAATAAATAATCAGCATTTCTATACATCACCAACAAAATAAGAAGAGACAACCCATTTAAAATAACAATTCACAGCATAAAATGCCTGGCAGTATATTTGCCAAAACAAACCCAGGAGCTACATGAACATAATTATAAAACACTTTTTAGACAAATAAAGTCAGATTTAAATAATTAGAGAAATATTAATTGTTCATGGGTAAGCAGAGGAATATAATAAAAATTACAATTCTACCTAAACTAATCTGCTTATTTAAGGTCATCCCAATTAAATAACAAAAATAATATTTTTATTGAGCTAGAAAAAATAATAAAATTCATTTCAAAGAACAAAAGATCAAGAAAATTAAAGGAAAATGGGAGCTGGAAGGGATATAAAGAAAGGAGGTTTTGCAGTATTAGATCTTAGACTGTATTATAAGATGGTAGTTATCAGAATTATCTGATACTGGCTAAGAAGTAGAAAGGTAGATTGGAAATCACTTGGGAAGCCACCACTGCTGCCTCTGCCCAGTCACTCTCAAGGGCTGGTGCTAGCTTGCTGAGCTTGCTGCACTGGATTGCGTTCCACTCCCACCCCAATGCAACAGACCTTTCTTGCTGACCTAAGTTGTCTTGGGCTTGAAAATTGGTTCACTCCACCCTTTTGTGAGTTTTGCCACTCCAGAATGTTTTGAGGCAATAAAGTTGTTTGGAGAGAAATATGGGAAAGTTCAGGTGAGTCCCTGCCTTTTCTCTGCCGCCTTGGCTCCACTCCTAGAGCTCCCAGTTTTGCCCAGAGACATAGCTTTACACGTATCTGTGTTTTGTCACTTTTTTTATGTTGTATTTTGGTGTTGGCTACCTTTGAAACTTTTCATTTGCAGGGAATAGACCTCATTTTGAAAAAAATAATTTAGTATTTATTCTTTCGCTACAGAATACAATATTGTGCATTGCACAATAGTAGGATAAAAAGCTGCCCTAGATACCTGAAGTTTTCAAGAATGGAGAAAATAAGAGAACTAATGTCTCCTAATAACAGTCACCAATGGGCATAAAAATGGAAGGGAAAGAAAGCACAGTGTGCTCCTGCATGTGTGCATTTATTAAGCATTTACTATGTTTAAGGCACTATGCTAAGCCCTGAACATACAAAGAAAGGCAAAAACATGGTCCATGCCCTCAAGAAGCTCACAATCTACAGGGGGAGGCAACATCCAAACACTTATGTACGTGCAAAACATAGAGTAAACTGGAGGTCATCTCAGAGGTAAGGCACCAGTAGAGGCCTGGGGGGAGACCTGAAAAGGTCACTTGCAAAAGGTGGGATTTGAATTGAACTGAACTCAGAAGATGGTCAGAAAAGTCAGGTGGCAGAGAAAAGCAGGAAGAGCATTCCAGCCATAGGAGACAGATGGTGAAAATTGAGTCAAGAGACAGTGTCTTGTGGGAGAAAAGCAAGGACAATTTTGCTGGATTGCTAAGTGGAGGAGAGCAAAGTGTAAGAAGACGAAAGTAGGAGGTGGCCAGGTTGTGAAGGGTTTTAGAAGCCAAACAAGATTCTGTATTTGATGGTAAAAGGAACAGGGAGACACAAGAGTTTATTGAGTAAGGGAGTAATACACTTGGACCTATGCTTTAGGAAGAACGCTTTGGCAACCGAAGACCAGACTGGAATGGGAAGAGCCTTGAGTCAGGGAGACCAACCAGAGTGCTATTTCAACTATTCAGTCATGAGATGATGAGGGGCTACACTAGAGTGTTAGGTTTGTCGGAGGAGAGAAAGGGGCATATGTGAGAAATGTTGCTAAGGTTGAATCGACAGAACTTGGCAACAGATGGGTGAGGGGATGAGAGTGAGGAATCAAGGATGACACCCATGTTGTGAGCTTTGATAACTAGGAAGGCGGTGGTATCTTCAATAGTAAGAGGGAAGTTAGGAAAAGGGGAAGGTTTCAGGGAAAAATAATAAGTTCAGTTTTGGACATTTGGGGTTAAAGATGTCTGTAGGATGCTGAGTTCGACATGTCCAATAAGCTATTAGACACAGGTAAGACTAGTGAACAGGAAAGAAGTCAGGGCTAGATGCACAAATGTGAGAAGATTTGTTTATAATTTGTTGCTATTAGAAAGAATATTGGGGAGGAAGTTTGTTTTTTGTTTAGTTCCATTTTGTTTTGATAGGTTTTATTCCTCCTGTTAGTAACTTCCCTGGAGTATAGTGTCAATAACTGGATCATTGGATTGAAAGGTATACACATTATGGAAATGCTTTCTGTATAATTTAATTTTGCTTTTATAAAAGGATGAACCAAATTGTGGTTCACTAACATTTTAATACTATCCCTGTTTTGCTACAACCATACCAGCATTTAGTTTTTTCTTTGTTTTTCCCACGTCAAGCAGAACATTCAGAATTGTTTTAATTAGCATTCCTCTTATTATGAAAGGTAGAACTTTTTTCATGTATTTGCTCATAGTTTATTATTTCTTTTTCAAGAACTCTTTTCATAATGAAGTTGAATACCGGCATGACACCCCTTGCACACACAAAAGAATTGTAAGATAAGGGAAAATGTGATAGTAGCAAAGGATAGGTACAAAGTACACTGAGAACATTTGAGCAGAAGGAAAAACACTTTCAGCTCAGGCATCAAAGAAAGCTTCATGGAGGAACTGGCACCTCATCTGACTTTAAAGAGGATCCCTAAAGTCAGAGATGATAAAGAGGTATGTTCTGGATATGAGTGCCAATGTGGACAATATAGAGGCAGGAAGAGATCAGAAAAAAAGCAAGAAATCCATTTTGGTGGATTTTAATAACAAACTTAGCAGCATGTATTAGAACCAGGAAGACTTGGGTTAAAATTCAGCCTTAAATACTAGCTGTAGGACTCTAGGCAAGTCACCTAAACTCTCTCTGCCTTAGTTTCCTCTCTGTAAAATAAGGATAATAATAGACCTACTTCCCAGCTAGGGAGGACAAAACAACATATTCGTAAAGCTCTTTGCCAACCTTAAAGCAGTGTGCAAATGCTATTTAAAGAGAGTTATAGGAAACCAAGTTGAAAAGGTAAACTTGATCAATATCATAGGGGGCCTTAAATGATAGGTAAGGAATTTGTATTTTAGTCCAGAGGTAGTAAGGGGAGCCACTGAAGGTTTTTCAAGAGGTAAGTAGCACGGCCAAGCCTTAACACTAAGGTGGCTGTTTCGGCAGATAGATTGAAGAGGGGAGAGGCTATAGAAATCAAATCTCCCGTTTGATTTGGTAACATTATGGCTTTATTTCAGGACAATTAAATAAGAAGCTTGTTTCAAAGATAGATTACTTTCTACAGAAATTGATCATATTTTGGAGTTAGATGGGCCACCAGGTGAAATTTTAACTATATCGAGTCATAAAGACCATTTACTAAGATGTGGAAGTGTAATATTTAGTATACCTGAAGATAAGGTCCACACTGATGAAAATGGTGGTCTTATTCAAATAGAGATTTGAACTTATTTTTTTAAATCTGCTAGATCAGCCCAAATCAGCCTTGGCTGTTGTAAATACTTATCAATAAAACTCAATTCAACCAACATTTATTAAATATCTATAGCAGGCCTTCACCACTTGTAAACTTTTTCGAGCTACAGAACGGTTAGACTAGAGACAGACTGACATGGCTGGTCGCTATGGGTCATGTGGCAAATAGGAGAGTGCACAGTAGCAACTCTACATTTTTCACAGGCTGCTTGAAATCCTTTGGCAGACTGCAAGTTGCCTGAAGGCCATATGTTGTGTAGGCTTAATCTATAGTATGCAAAACATTCAAACTCAGAATTTCACAGATGGAAGAGATCTCAGGGACCATCACAACCTATACCCAGAAAAGAATCTCCATTACCACATGCCAAAAAGGACAGTTGGCCATCCTTTGTTCAAAGACCAGTGAGGGGAGCCCACCACTTCCTAAAACAGCTCATTCCACTTCCAAAGAGTTCTAATCATTAGGAAATTGTTCCTAACCTCAAGCCTAAATTAACCTCTTTGCAACTTTCACCCATCACACCTTGTTCTGGCCTCTAGATCCAAACAAAATAAATCTAATTTCTCTTCCACATAACAGGCTTTCAAATATTTGATGACTGCTATCACGACCTGCCAGACCCTTCCTTGCTCCAAGCTAAACCTCACCAGCTCATTCAACCAATTCTCATGTCATGGACTCAGGGCCCTTCACTATCCTGGTTGCCCTCCTCTGGACAGACCCTACTTTATCAAAGTCCCTCCTCAAACTGTGATGACCAAAAATGAACACAATACTCCAGATGTGTTCTGTCTAGGACAGAGTACAGAGGATATAACACTTTTCTATTCTTGGAATGAACTTCTCTTAAAGCAATCCAAGATCACATCAGTATGTTTTGCTACCATATAACCCTGATGACTCATAATTGAGCCTGCATTCCATATAACCCCCAAACTTTTTTCATATGAATTGCTATCTAGTCTAATGAAAGCAAACTGCTTTATTCTGTGGGTTTAGGTCTTCCTCTCCTGTGAGAACAGTTTTGTTCCTGGGCAAGAAGTATATAAGTATCCCTGACTCATAAATAAGTCTGTACCCCATCTTGGATTGATGAAATTGATTTCTTGCCCAAGTGTAAGATTTTACATTTATCCCTATTAACTCTCAATTTTTTAGATTCAACCCAGTTTTCTAGTCCATCAAAATTGTTTTGGATCCAGTGTATTAGCTGTCCCTTCTTGCCATTTGTCTTTTACAAATATTATAAGAATGCTTTCTATACCTTTATCCAAGTCATTGAAAAATATGTTTCGGGCTCACATTGCTAGACTGGGAAAATAGGACAAAAAAAAGAAATAATTCGCACCTGCAATGGGTTTATACTCTACTGGGGGATGAACTCATTAAAAATTAAACTCTCTGAATTCAGAAAAGAATTTATTCTTTACCAGAATAGGTAGGTATGGCTAGTTTTCTTAAACTATAATTGTACTTACAAAATATTACTTTAAGATTTACAAAACACATTCCTAACAATAACCCTATGGTAGTTAGCACAAGTAGTATTATCACCACTTCATACATGAGGAAACTGAGGCTGTAAAAAGTAAATCGATTTCCTCACGATTGCATACCTAGCAAGTGATCTAGGAGGGATTCAAACCCAGGTGTCTTTCCTCCAAGTCTGGCTCTCCACTACTGTATCTCTTGTTTCAACGAACCTTCCCACATCCCCTATTCACTGTGAAAGGAAATAAACTCTAGAGTTTACCATACACATGCACATAAGGAGTGAAAGAGATTAATTTCAATAGAATAGTATTACTTACCAAAAATTCCCTGTTTTTCCCTTGACAAGTTTGTTATGCTCCCTAGGCATGTGTATGTGAACCCCAGGTTGAGGGCCCCTCCACTTCACCATTCTGCCTTAAACCAGGACTCGGCAGAGAAATTTAAGGGAAAATGATCCTAAGTGGAAAACTTTCTAATTATGTTTAGGCTAAAACTTGGATTTCTACAGCCCCTAACGATGCCAAGAGGGAACGTGTTGGAATCCAACTGCTTGGCATTCTTCAATTTACATTGATTGGAGTGGTATAAATGTCTACATTTTAAATTCAAGTCACAAGTAATATTTTAAATACCTATATCTTCTTTATTTAGTCCCAGAATAGTAGAGCTGATAAAGATATCAGAAATCATTTGCTCCAATACCTCCATTTTTACAGATGAAAAATCTAAAGCTCAGAAAAGCTAAATAATTTTCCAGGGTCACACTAGTAATCCTCAGTGTCAGAGGTGACTAAGAACCTAGGTCTCTGACTGGTAGTCCAGTTTTCTTTGCAACTAATACAAGAATATTTGGTCTTTTAGCACTTCAAAGAAATTAGATATATGCAAAACACAAAGCAAAACATGCTATTTCTTATGGGAATGCACCCTAAACAAAAGACAGCAAGTAGCCCACGTGGGTTTAATCTTCCTGATTATTTGATAAGGCTGCTTCTACAGCCCAGGTGCTCATCACTCCGTCCTGCTATTCTTTGCCTCAAAGTGGAAAAATCTTTCAAATATTTAACAAATGAAGCTAATTATTTATAAATAACTGAATTCCTAATAAAAAAAAAGCCGGGGAGAATTTATTTTTCCAATCTTTATTTTTGACAGGAATCCTAGGAAACCAGAGCAACAGACAGGTTCTGAAAGAGACAACAGGAAAAAAAATTACCTTTATTTGGAACCCTGCACCTGACTTGGGGAAATAAGTTAATTATTAAATGAGCTTCACTTTTTAAAAGAAAGTTTAATCAGTCCTTTCTACCAAATGTATGCTTTCTGGAGGAGCGGAAATGTCATTCTATTTGAAGAATTGTTTGCTTGAGCAGTGAATAACCCCTGGGGTGATATATTATTGATAAACCATTTTCTTCTGTAATCATCACTTCACATTTACAACGTTTTACATGATTCCCATTATCACCATTACATGGTTTTCTGGGGCAGAGTACACATTCTGTAGCCAAAAAAAAAATCAATTTTCCAATATAGGGGGTTGGAAACACAATATAAGGTAGGAGTTTCTCATAAAATCCCATAAGGCAAGGATTCTAAAACTGGAGTCCCTGAACTTGATTTTAAAACAATATTTTAATAACTGTATCTCAATATAATTGGTTTTTATTTCAACATAATTGGTCAATTTTGATAACTATATTTTAATATAATTGGTAAAATACATATGTATTTTATGTTTTTTAAAAGATTCTGAGAAGCCACATCATAGGCATTACCAGACTGCCAAAGGGGTTCATGACATATTTTCTTAAAAAATCAAAAATCCCTATTCTCAGGGCTGAAATGTTTTAAAAATCGTATGTTTTGCCTACCATTCATATATGTTAAATGTATGTAATTGATTTCCTAAAAAGAAATGTTCCTAACATGACTGAGCGATAATGTGATGCTGGTTTTAACTGCTCTAGTCCCTTCCATTCTTCTGCTACTTTCAGAGAACAGAGGATCCACTAAAGACTTTTATCTTCTGCATGATTCTATTAGACAGTTATTCTGGGTCTTGAGTATTTTTTTTATTTTGTTTTTAGGGTCTATTTAGGGTGTGAGGTGTTTTATTTATTTATTTTTTGGGGTAGGAAGAGTCTTGTTTTGTTACACTTTTTTCCCTTCCCAAAAAAAGCCCAAGGGCAGTAGCATGGGTGAGAAAACTCATGGTGTATCCTAGCAAGATACTCATCTCCTGCTTCTTAAAAACCATTACTTCAAGGAACCCTCTGAAGTATCTGAATAAACACATACCAAGCCAAAAACACAAAAACCAAAAAAACTGGTTTAGCAAAAAGACAAACATAGCTCTCTTCACCCGTTCAACATTAAGGCATGCTTGCATGCATTCCTAGGACCTGTGACAATAGCAACACTTCCTTTCAGACTAATAGGTCCTGAGCCCCATCCTTTGTCTGCTGATTAACTGTTCTGTTCACTGACCAGACCACTAATTGCCTGCTTCTTATAGTTACCCTACATTACTGTAAGAATTAATGAGACACAATTACAGCTCCCAGAAATCTCAAGACTAGCCAACTGCAAAACACTCCATCTGAATGAGAACTCTCTAAGAATAAAAGGGGGTGTGGGGGGGGGTGGAAATCAGGCCATTGTTCATGGGGAACAGAATGTTTTTGTGGGTTTTTTAAATTGTATTTATTTGAAGATGTTTCATAATTAGTAAGGGGGAGGAGGGAAAGGAAAAATATTGAAAGGAACTGAGAAGTAGTATTCACTGGGAAATCACAGTAGATGCAGAAGAGAGATGGACAATTCCTAGAGGAGACAAACATGGGAAAGGAGTATATGAAAAATGCATGTTATGAATAGTGTACAAAACCAATTAGCTGCTTAAGTTGAACTTGCATTACATTGAAAAGTACCATAAGAGTTCCATTTTTGTCATACTGGTACCCTATATAGACTGAATTTTACAGATGTTAAACCAAATAATAGAGGCAATGTGGTACGGTGGGAAATAACACTGTATTGGGAGTCAAAAGATGGGGGTTCAAATCCTGCTTCTGTCACTTAATACTTTTGTGAATTCAGGCAAGTCATTAAACTTCTTTAGGCTTCCATTTCCTTGTCAATAAAATGATATGTTTGGACTAGGTAAATAAATGCATGCATAATGAATAAAGTGAATAGATGATTTAATAAGCATTTATTAAGTGCTTGCTATGGTGATACAATATAAAAACATTGACTTCCTTACCCTCAAGAAGCTTAAACTCTGATGGAGGAAAAAACTTGCAAGGAAGAGGAGCACTTTGATCCAGAAAGTTAGAGGGATGGAGAGTAGAATCACAGGGGAGTATAATACACACTATCCAAGATTAATGGAAGACTTGATTTGATCAAAGTTCATGGCTCCAGAACTGGAAAGGGGAGAAGGGCAGGAAAGGGTACAAAGATGGCATTAAAGCAATTGGCAAGGCTGTCTAAGAAATCGCCAGAGAATAGGCGATGAAGAAAAGCATGGTAGCTGGGGCTTTCCTCAAAGAGCAGTCTAGAAGAGGGGATAATTCATCAGGACAGCAGGGTCCTAAGGTAATCTTCCTTCTCTTCTGTATGTATCTTGTATGTAACATTAGAATGTAAGCTCTTTGAGGTCAGGAATTATTTTTGCTTTCTCTTTATATTCTCAGTGCTTAGCATAGTACCTGGCACATAATAAGTACTTGTTGATCTGATAAATATAAATAATGTCTTGGAGGGGTATTTAGTGCAGGCTTGCATTTATAATGCAAAGGATGTTACTTATAGAGGAGAGGCAGAGCTAGTCTCATCTTTGGATCCAATTTATCAGGAGAGACCCCAGGGGTTGGGGAGAACTACGAATAGGGGAGGAGAAGGGGGAGGAGGAAGAGGAGACGAAGATGAAGACAAAGACAAAGAAGAAGAAAAGGAGAAGAAAAGGAGGAGGAAGAGAAGTAGAAGAAGAAGAAAAGAAGGAGGAGGAAGAGGAAGAGAAGAAGAAAAAGGAGAAGAAGGAGGAGAAAGAGGAGAAGAAGAAGAAGATGGAGGAGGAGGAGGAGGAGAAAGAAGGAGGAGGAAAGATTAGGATAGATGGAATAAAGGGCAGCAGAAAGGACAACGGAAAGGCAAGGTACTTGTCAAGTAATGGGGAAATTTACAGCCATAGTTAGAAGTTCAGTTTTGATTTGATACTGATAGGGAACCAAATATAGGTTTTAAATGAGATGTTTGAAGGGGCAGCCGAGTTCAGAGGTAGCGTGATGAACAGTAGGTCAGAGAGGGATAGTGCTGAAAGCAAACAGTTATGTCAAGACATTACAGATTTTCAATCACAACAAGAAAAACAACAGGATGAGGTGTCCTATTATGGGTACAAAGAAGAAAAGAATACAATGTTGGGAGGAAGAAATGGCAACTTGGGGGGTGAGAAGGGGAGAAGAGGAGGTCAAAGTTGACCAAGATTGCTACTGTAGGCCTTCTGGGCAGTGAGGACAGGAAACCTGTGTCTGCTGGAATTTGTAACTGATTCAATTAGTTTTCAAACAGCTGCCACCTAAGGTAGTTGTGACAGTTATTAGTGATATAACTGTATTAAGACTATAGAATAGACTAGCTAGGGGGATAGCCTACAGCAGTGTTCTCTCAGAACTGTCTTACATAAGAGTTATGCTGTCTGGGCAGGGAATAACTATCTTATATAAACCTGAAGCTTAAGGAACTTGCTGGGAAGGGAGAGGACAAACCCCCTCTTTCTTGCGAAGCCGAGAAGAAAAATACAACAGGAAGGAGGTGAGTAGAATAGAGTGAAAGTACAGACATTGAGGATAACAGTTTCTGAAGCTGAGAGAAGTAAAGATATCCTCTAAGAGGATCCAATATAGGGTCACGACCCACAGTTTAAGAACCACTGAAGGAATTGCGAGTGGAAGAAGTTTAAGAAGCCCTGTTCTACATGATGCCAAAATGCAGGTGTGATATTCTGGTTTGGTTGAGGCGGGGAGCAGGGGTTTGGTTTTTTTGTTTTTTTTTTTTGTTTTTACTTTTCATCTAGATGTTTGGCATCTTGTAAACACAATCAGAGTTTTATAGACTTGTGGGTTCAAGTTTCAAGGAGACCTCCACTGGTAAAATCACTTTTGAAATTAAGATTTGTCTCCCAAACATATTTGACAAAGAACACTGCGAGGTTTGAAATTTTTAGGGCACCAACAAATATTGGTCCAAGAGTATGAAGTATGGAAAAGGGAAAGGAATCAAGGCAGATATTTTAGCAAAATATAGGCAATGAAGCTCATTTTTTTGGCACATGAAAGAAATACACATTGTGAACTTTCTATACTTATGTGATAGTAAGTTTATTATTTCATAAGAAAAAATATCACTAACATCAAAATTTTCTCATTCTGTAGTGGGACATTATGGCCAGAATATTCATCTTAGGAAGGCCTGGATTTAAATCCTGCTTCTGATGTTTACTGGACTATAAAGAAGTATGGAGGGCACACTCTGGCCCCATTCTCCCAGGGCCAGGCCTACTACAGCCCCACCACCACTGGGGGTTAGGGTACTCGAAGAAACTAAGGTGTCTCTCTTCTCTACTGCCATCAGCTCAAGGCTCCATTAGCTGTGTTTCTCTTCTCTACCTCCATTTGTCAGAGACCTGGGATTAGAAGCCCAGTTCCATTTAACCACTTAATATCAATCGGCATTAACAAAAGGGTATTTACTTCAAAGATTTAACAAGAACAAACATACGGATATCTCTTCTCCTCCAGAATGTTGGGTGCATACTCTCCTCTACACCACCTTGGTCCCTAGAGGAAGAGGCTCAAAACCTAGCTCAATTCCCACCCAGCACAGACCTCACTGAGTTCACGTCCAGAGATTACTGCTAGAGAAGCCAGCATTTCAGCCACGATTGGAGCAGGGTCACTCCTTAACACCTCAGGGCATTGATGCTATGCTAGCTGTGAAACCCAGACCTGACTCTCAGATTTCTCTGTTTTCCTCTCCCAAAATTCCAAACTCCTGAGATCAGCACAGTCTGTCAGCAGGTGCCCAAGTCACCAAGTGAAGCAAAAAATAGAATGAGGCAAAAGAAATAAATGAAGCTGATGGGTTTTTTAATGCTTTCGAAACCAATCAGAACACCTCTCCTTCACTGGGTGGTTAGCCAACCAAGACTAGTTGCTGAATCTCTACACATGCTCTGTAGCAGAGGTCCACAAACCACAGAACGAAGGCTAAATATGGAGCATCATCTACTTTGGTATTTCCCATGGGCTAAGAATGATTTTTGCATTTTAATTGGTTGACTCCTGCAGAAAGTAGAAATGTTCCATTCATGTATTTCAGTTTCTAGATCCTTAGCCTAGATCCACAGGACTGCTTCTCTAAGCTGTGACATCAACAACTTCACTTCACAGTTAAAATACCAATAGCACCACTGTTCCAACTGCCCTTATGGGTAGCTATGACTGTCTTCTGCTTTTCATCTTTTAACCAATTAACTCATAAATCCCTATGACTGATGCAACAGAAGTTTATAGTCAGAACTATGATGGAATGGCTCAGCTGGCAAGCATAAAGACCCAATATCGGAACAAAACTGCAAAAAATAGTTGTAATGCGATGTAATTGCGCTGGAGTCTCATTGGCGATATAATTATCAATTACTGAGCAATTGTAAACAAGTTAATTGCTTTCATAATGGAGACTCTCTCCTTTTTAAATAAGTATGGTCAGTGGAAAAGCAATGAGGTATACTATCTAGAATGTTAAACTTAGATTCAGGAAGACCTGGGTTGGAATCCTTCACAGACACTTATCTACTTATCTACCATTGGGAAGTAATTTAAGTTCTCTGAGTGTCATCTTATTCATCTATAAAATGGGGAAAAGACACTTACCGTCAGACTCATTATGAACACCATGCTGTTTACAGAGTGCTTTGAAAGCCATAAAGCCCTATGTAAATGCGAATTATTATTATTATTATTATTATTCATGCATAGAGAGTGTTTCTCTATGGCAGTTGGTGGCATATGCCTGTTTCCCATCAGAACTATTCTAGTATAACAAGTATCTCTCTCTAGTATCCTTATCTACGGCCAGGCTGTCTCGCCTTTAGGGTTCTAGTGGTACCCGAGGTGCTGGGGTTTTCCCTCACCTCACTGGCTCCAGCCCCCAGTCAGGGTGTGTCTCCCCACTCTGTTAGCTATCCATGACTAGCACACCAATTCTATTTAACAAATCAACATTGATTAGCTTTTACAAAGGAATATTTACTTTAAAGCTATAGTAAAAACAGACGTCTAAACCATGCCCCCTCCAGCACTGTCTAGGGCACATTCTTCCATGTATCCCCTTAGTCTCTGAAGAGACACATTTCCTACATTGCACCAGGTTCATGTTCAAATGTGACGTAGCTGCTGCATGATTCCTCAGATTCATTACTAATAAAGTGGTTTCTAAAGGTCACTCCTTGTTTCTCAAGGCATTGGTGTTCAGCTGGCTACAAAAAAAAAAAAAAAGCGTGGACTCATCTGGAAATCTTCTGACCTCTTGAAATACACAAGACCATGGCTTCCAATGTCTTTCACCTAAAAACGAAAGAACAAATGCTAAATCAAAGAACCAACGCCCACAATCATGGGGCTAGATGGTGGTCTTGAAGAGGAAAAGCTTAGGGCCTCTCTGCTTACATAATTTTCTCTCTCTCCTCGGAACACCATCATCAAGCAGGAAGAAGTCACCCAAAGACAAAGAATCCAACCAAGGGATGTGGACTAGGTTGAATGATGCCTTTTTAGTGCACCCCCAGTTCTGACTGCACAGCTGTAGCCAGTGGAGGCTCACATGGTTAGCAGACCTGAACCAATTACAGAATGTCTACAAGTATGTGTAGATCTTCCCAAAGTCATTGCTTGTCACCACAATTCTCCGGGATCCCCGGCCTCTTTCACATCAGGAATTGCAGCAATAACATTCTCTCATAAGGTCAGAGCTCAGTGGTTCAGTTATACTAACAAAAGTAAATTTTACTTTTTAAATTAGATACATATATGAATTTTAATGTGTACATATATTTTCAAGTAGCCAAAGTTTATTCACTCCCAAAACTGATCAAATAAATTGAGTCTATATTTGTTATTTGAGGCAGCTAGACGGCACAGTAGATAGAGCACAGGGCCTGAACTCAGGAAGACCTGAGTTCAAATCTGTCGTCAGACACTTATTAGCTATGTGACCCTGGACAAGTCACATAACCCCATGTGCTTCAGTTTCCTCATCTATAAAATGAACTGGAGAAGGAAATGGCAAACCACTCTAGTATCTTTGCCAAGAAAACCCAAATGGGGTCACAAAGAGTCAGACACAACTAAAACAAGTAAACAATGTTGTTATTTACTACATCAAAATAAGTTCCTCAACCAAAAACATATCATTTTCAAAATGAGTTTTCATACCATTAATTCTTATCAATCCCTCTTGATTCCCTTTTCCATGTATTTACTTATTATCTATATTTTATATATACCATTTATATACATAATATATACACATACACATGTATAAGTTGTGAGTCTACTTTATCAAATACTTTTTCTCACAAATACAAATTAATGAACCATTTCTATCCTCCTTTCTGGAAACTCCTCAAATGCTTTGTGCATTATTGTGACCATTGTGGGAATTTAATATTTGTTGATAATGACATAATTGTAATTTGGCTACAAATAATGAAAATATTGTTACAAATTCAAGTTTAATTTTATATGAGGAACTTCAGGTTTTAAAACGTTTGGACATAATCTGCATGCCTTTGAACAAGTTATGTAAGCTCTTTGGGACTCGGTTTCCTTATCTGTAAAAAGAGAAGATTATAAAAGATGTCCTTCTCCTGAAATCATTCTATGTCTATGATCCCAGATATATCATGAAGGAGAAATAAAAAAAACCCTCAATATTTTGGCATGCAGACAATGGGTGAGATGAAGCGGCCTCAGAGGTCAGGTCCTTTCCAAATCTGAGAGTTTGTGATCTTTGGAAAAACTGAGTAAGTCAAAGATGCCAATATTCACTGATAACACGTGAGATTCAATTAGCTATTGTCACCTTTTTATGAAGCTGAGGCAAAACTTTTTTTTCCCCTAGAGAAATAAGAGATGTATTAGGGTTATTGTTCATGTAAACTTTTTAACGGTATGGGGAATGAGTTTTGAATTAGGCTAACTTTGCACGTTAATGATTTAAAAGGATTTGCTTATTAAAAACACAGCTGTTTTTAAGAAGTGCAATTTAGGAAATTGTATGTAGCCTGGGAGCAGGCGGGCCCTGGTCTTTACAGGGCTGGGATCAATTTATGACAGTTTTGGATAAAGGTGAATTAAACTCGCTGAACACACCTCTCAAGTCCAGGCTAACGTCTACACATGCAAAGCAAAGTGGGCAATTACTTGGCTAACACATTTGCCTCATCTGTCACCATATTTCAGGCAAATATGTTTTGGTGCCTGAAGTATTCTGATAATTGCCCAATTTTCACTGCAGTTTTGGAAGGGAAGACAAAAGCTTAGCCCCACATGTACAGTTCTACTTTCAGAGACAGCCAAACATAGAGGTCCAGAGTTCATCTACTATGACTATGTCTATATGAGTACAAAGTGAAGTGGTTAGTAGACAATGACCTAGTTAATTGATATCCACTAAGCCAGAGAGCTCTTCAGAAATTTTAGGCCAAGAAACGGTGTGTGGTGGTTTACACAAATGAAAATAACTAATGCATGTTCAATGAAATAACAATATAATGTAATCAGTAAAATGCCAGGAACATTGGAGTCAAGAGACCTAGAATCAAATCACAGTTCCAATTAGTTGTATGACCATGGCCAAATCACTTGACCCTTCTGGCGCTCAGTTTGAGCAACTATAAAATGGTGATATTAATATTTAACCTACCAATCTCATAGCATTGCTGTAAGGCAAGGGCTTAAAACTATATATATATTTTTTGCTCTTATCAAGATATATCTGCAGGTAGGAATATAAGATTATAATTGGAAGAGAATTTCTTGAGTATCAAAGCAAGGGTAGCAACTTTCTAACTGAAAGAGTGCCATATCTGGAATTAGAGGTCTGGGTTCAAATCCCTCTAACTATCTATGTAACCTTGGGTAAGTCACTTAAGCTTTCTAGCTCTCAGTTTCCTCATCAGTAAAATCAGAGGAGTGACCTAGATGCCCTCCAAGGGACCGCTCAGTTTTAAAACTATGACACTGAGACCCTTCAATTCTTCAATCTACTCAGTTCCCATGACCTACACTTCCATTCCAACAATTTAACATGAAATGTATATATTGTATTTTATGTTATTATATATTATAACCATATATAATATATATTTCACATTTATATGTATATAGTCACAATGCAATCTATTTCATGAAATAAGGGGTCTTCTTTATTTTTGTACCTCCCCTTGAACCCAAAATATAGAACCTAGTAAGTGTTTATTAAATGAATGGGTATTTTTCCAAATACTTTGATTCAAAACAGAATTTTAGCTAATTTAAAAAACAGTAATTTAAATGAATGAATGGATAAACATAAGTGGTTGCTATGTGCCAAGTACTGTGTACTAGGGATACAAATAGAAAAACAGACAGTCCCTGCTTTCATATCCTCATGAGAGGGACAACACATATAGGAGGGATTCAGTTGTAAATCAGATGGAGAGTCTCCAGGGTCATTAAGAGTGGAGAAGCACTTTCAACTGACCTCTCCTCCATCCCCAAGGAATTTTCTTCAACTTGATATTATGACAGGGAGTTTGGCTATTTATTAGGCTACCCTAACATACTATACTTACAAATGCACATATTTCATTACTTGTTAAAGGCTTTCTGAAACTCAGTTGTTTCATCTTTAAAATGGAAGTGATAATACCTGTAGTATTTACCTTATTGTTATGAATCTCACATGAGATAATATATGTATGTGCAGGGATACCCTGGCCTCACTCTCCCTGAGTGAAGCCTACTATATCTCTCCCTCAAGAGTATCCCTAAGGAGTTTGAGGTGTATTCCTGTAATGCTATCAGCTCAAATCTCCATTCCAATGTGTTCCCCCTACCTTAGACACCAGCGATTGGTGCCCTAGTTCCATTTAACCAATTAATATCAATTAACTTTAATAAAAAAATATTCGATATGAAAATATAGCAAGGACAGAAGCACAAACATTACCCACCCCCACCTCCAACATCTAAGGGCATATTCTTTGCTAAATCACCTCATTTGCTAGGGAGAGTAGGCTCAGCCCTAATACTATTTCTATATATGGCCACCAAGTTCATTTTTAAGTACATCATGGCTGATGGATATCTAACTCTTGAATCTCTGCTACTGCTGGTCTGGGCCAGACAGATCACCCAAGATTCCACTCACTGTTTACCATCTGGCTTCTGGAAAACCCCAAAATAGACTCTAGTCAATTCCAATGACTATCTCTTTTGAAACTCACCAGGTCATAGGCATCTCTAATGTCTTGGATAAAACAAGAAACAAGAAAGAATTAATACAAAGAGGCAAAGAACAGAGGCCTATCTTTCTGAGGCACAAGAAGTCCTCAGATAGAGAAGGCCCTTACATATCCTACTTAATCTACAGCTATGCAACAGGGAAAAAACAGACCAAGGATGAGGTCTTCAATGGCTATGTCTTTGGAGTGCTCCTGAGTTGCAGCTATATTGCCAATCAAAAAGGCTTTTTCTACATGTGGCTAGCAGGACAAAACCAGTTATAGTATATCTACACGTGTTCCAAATCCCTCTGCCCCTCTCATTGAAGGGTGGAGCCATAAACTCCTCTATTTAAGGCAAGGAACAGGAGTGATATCTCCTCAGACATCTCCCCATTTCCCACCTGGCTAAATTCATTTTGGACTACTTTGGCTTGTCCATCACAGGAGTTACCTTCACCCCAACCCCACCCACTATTCAGCTTTCTTTCATCGTCATCATTTTATGGTAAGCTTCTTTTTTTAAAAAAAAAAGAAGTTAGATTTTTTATTATTATCAGCATTATCATAATTACTATTGTCACAGAAAATCATCCTTGACTAAGAAATACGGAAAGCCATGATTCAGTAGAAATAATACCTTTCTGGAATCAATTGTCTCAAGTGTGGAAGAGATTTTTTTCCCCATTTAATAATATTTTAATTTTTCCAATTACATGTAAAGATAGCTTTAAACATTCACTTTCATAAGTTTTTGAGTTCCAAATTTTTTCCCTCCCTCCTTTCCCCCCTCCCCAAGACAGCATGTAATCTGATATAGGCTATACATATACAATCATATTAAACACATTTTTACATTAGTCATGTTGTGAAAGAAGAATCAGAACAAAAGGAGAAAACCATGAGAAAAAAAAGAAAGCAAAGAAAATAGTATACTTTTATCTGTATTCAGACTCCACTGTTCTTTCTTTGGATGTGGATAGCATTTTCCATCATGAGTCTTTTGGAATTGTCTTAGATCACTGACTTACTGAGAAGAGCTAAGTCTATCGAACTTGGTCATTGCACAATGTTGCTGTTACTGTTACTGTTTTCTGGTTCTGTTCACTTCACTCAGCATTCATGCAAGTCTTTCCAGGTTTCCCTGAAATTGACCTGCTCATCATTTCTTACAGAACAGTAGTATTCCATTACGTTCATACACCACAACTTGTTCAGCCATTCCCCAATTAATGGGTATCCCCTCAATTTCTAACTCTTTGCTACCACAAGCTCTTTTTGTTGCTAGCTGAGAGCTAGCAACTAAAGGGGTGCCCATCAATTGGGGAATAGAGGATAAAGTATGGAGTAGGAATACAATGGAATGTTACTGCCCCTCAAGGATGCCCCTCAAAGATGATGAAATGGACTTTCAGAGGAATCTGGGAAGACCCGCATGAACTAATTCAGAGTGAAGTAGGTAAAACCATCAAAACAATTGGTACAATAACAAAAATGTTGTAAAGACCAACAACTTTGAAAGCATTAAGAACTCCGATCAATGGCCAATCATGATTCCAGAGGACCTGTGATAAAGCATGTTGTCCACTTCCTGAGAGAGAGAGATTATGGACTCAAGAGGAAGAATGAAATATAATGAAGTGAATGGGACATAGTATTTTTCAACACAGCCAATGTGAATTTTTGTCTTTTTTGCTGGTACATATATATGTGTTGCTTTTGTTTTCTTTTTAATTATAGGGCTCAGGAGGAAGAGAAAATAAATACTTATTAATTGAAAAATTAAAGTTTAAGAAGAAAATGTTCTTTTATTGAACATCTATCTGCTTTTAAAGCTTTGAGTTCTAAATTCTCTCCCCTCTTCCCTCCCCACCCACCCTCCCTAAGAAGGCAAGCAATTCAACATAGGCCACATGTGTAGCATTATGTAAAACCCTTCCACAATACTCATGTTGTGAAAGACTAACTATATTTTGCTCCTTCCTATCCTATCCTCCTTTGTTCAATTTTCTCCCTTGACCTTGTCCCTTTTAGAAAGTGTTTGCTTTTGATTACCTCCTCCCCCTAACTGCCCTCTCTTCTATCATGCCCCCTTTTTTATCTCCTTCCTCCTTCTCTCTTGTGGGGTAAGATACCCAATTGAGTGTGTATGTTATTCTCTCCTCAGGTCAAATCCAATGAGAGCAAGATTCACTCATTCCCCCTCACCTGCCCCCTCTTCCCTTCCAAAGAACTGGTTTTTCTTGCCACATTTATGCAAGATAATTTACCCCATTCTATCTCTCCCTTTCTCCCTCTCTCAATATATTCCTCTCTCATCCCTTAATTTGATTTTATTTTTTTAGATATCATCCCTTCATATTGAATTCACTCTGTGCCCTCTGTCTATATATATACATATACACATATATGTATATGTGTATTCCCTTAAGCTACCCTAATACTGGTGTCATGAATTATACACATCATCTTTCCATGTAGGAATACTGGTCTCATGAATTATACAAATCATCTTTCC
>CM053623.1:56541057-56556537 GCA_028646595.1 Phalanger gymnotis | reverse complement strand
TTTTTTTATAGGTTTCTGGAGGGACTTGGTGGGGAGCTCACGCCAGTCACTGCTTCCCAGCTGCCATCTTGGCTCCGCCCCCCGGCATCATTTTTTTTTATATCACCTACATTTGCAAATATGTTCCTCCTCCTTCCTTTCCCAAAAAAACCATCCCTTATAACAAAGCATAAGAACCGGGGGCAGGGAAGAGGAAAGCAGTTCAGCAAAACTAACCAACCCATCATTACACATACTATGCCATACCCACAGCCCTCCATTTCTACAACAAAAGGAGGGCAATATATTCTCTTATCTCTTCTTTGGGCTTAAGATTTGTCATTATTATTGCACAAGCATTCCATTTTCATCCTTTTTATCTTTTGTTCTTACATCAGAAACATTTCCCAATGTATCCCTTTCCTCCACTCTTCCTTGAGAGTTATCCTTTAAGGTAACCTCCCCCACCCAAAAAAAAAGCAGGGGGGAAAATTTTGACAAAATCAACAAGCATAAAGAAAAAGTCTAACATTAAATGCAGCATTCCACACCATTTTCCCCTTCTACAGAGAAGAAAGGAAGATACTTTCTCATATCTCTTCTTTTGGGACAAGATTGGTCTTTATAATTTTGTGGCATTGAAATTTCTATCATTTATCTTTCATTTTCATTGCTGGAGGCGTTGTGTGTATTTTCCTGGTTCTGCTTACTTTTCTTTGCATCAGTTCATATATGTCTTCCCAATCTTGTTTCTATTCATCGTTATTTACAGTGTGGTAACATTCCATTACAATCAAAAATACATCTTCCTCACCCATTTTTTAATGAATGAGTATCTGTTTTGCTTTCAGTTCTTTGTTACTCCACCAAGAACTGCTATAAATATTTTGGAGTCCTTAGGACATTTCTTTTTATTATTGATATCCTCGGGGCATGTGACTAGCAGTGGACCTTCTGGGTCGGAAGGTATATGGAAGAATATTTTATTCACTTTCTCAGAATCATTTTAAATTGCTTTTCAGAATCTTTGGAGCAGTTCACAGCTCTACAATGATCTAGTAGTGCATCTGTCTTTCCACTACCCTTCTAATGCTGCTCATTCCCATCTTTGATCATCTTTGACAGTTTAATAGGAATGAGACAAACCCTCAGAGTTGGGGGGGTTTATTTGCATTTCTCTTTTTTTTAAGGATTTGGAGCAATCATATGGAGAAATTATCCTTTTAAATCACCAAGAGAAATAAAGTTTGAGGGGGGGAATCCTAGCCCAATCAAATCTTTAATAAGTCTGCTAATTGCCTTAAAGGAAAAAAATCATCTGGCAGATTGGTCATTTCCAAGTAGCAGCACTGAACTCTGCAGACACTCACTGAAGAGGAAGGCTCTGTTTACTGAAGGTAATGAATCAAAGGTGGACAGATCCCTAGGCATGTGGACTGTCTTCATGGGGCCACTACCAAGAAGCTCTACTCCACCTGAAGCTAATTAACAAATGCTGCATGTAAATAAAAGCAGGAGGAGATGACTAGAAAGAGGAAGGGACACGAGAGAGTGCTGCAGGACAGTGGACAGATAGAACATTGTATTAATAATACAATGTTGAAGATAATTAAACTAGCTTAGAAAAGAATTTTTGTATTAGAATAACTGGAAAAATTGACACACTCTTTTTTAGCATGCTATGTCAAGTAGGCTTCTAGTTATTATGTAATAATTGCTTTTGCAATAGAGATTTTTTTAAAAGCAAGCAAATGAAATGTCTTACCTGCATAAAAACTTACTTTTCAAAATGATTAAGATTCTAGCTCTTCTCAGTAATGCAAGGATCTAAGACAGCTCCAAAAGACTCATGTTGAGAAATGATGTCCACATCCAGAAAAAGAACTCTGGAGTCTGAATGCTCTTTTTTGTTTGTTCGTTTGTTTGTTTCTTCTTTCTCGTGGTTTCTCCCATTGCTTCTAATTTTTCTTTACAACATGACTAATGTGAAAATATGTTCAACATAAATGTATGTATGTGTGTGTGTGTGTATTTGGAACTCAAAATCTTATGAAAGTGAATGTTGAAAACTAAAATAAATAAATTCTTTAAATGATTAAGATTCTATCTGAATAAATGCACAGAGAATCTTGTTGGCAGTTTAGAAGGAGGTGCTGAAAACAAGTGTTGTGACACTTTATGTTTTGAAATTATTTGAAATGTAAAGCTCTATTAAGCAACTTTATTATTTATATTCAATATTAATATTTTTTAAGATCTGGAAAATTATTCCATATGTATCTGTAATGCCGATATTAATCAGATTTAATAAATATTTATTGATCTAGGCAAAAGCAATTATTTAATTAGTCTTGTTCAATTTTAAAATATTGAGGAAACAAACTTAAATATTAAAGGCAAATTTACTGGGAGTTGAAAATAGTTAACAGCAAAAGGTCTTCATAGGATCATGGATTTATTGCTGGTAAGTACAATATAATCCAATTCTCATTTTATAGATGAGGAAACTGAGGACCAAGGCAGTTATCTAACTTGACCATGACCAGAGACAGCAGCTAGGTGGTGCAGTGGCTAGAATACTGCATCTGCAGGAAAACCTGGATTCAAATCCAACTTCTGACACTTACTAGCTATGTTCTGACTCATGCCAGACCTCACTCAGTAGGCTTCAGGTTGGAAAAAAAAATGGGACACTTAGTCGATTCAACTGTTAACAAGAGATTTACTTGGCTACAGTAAGAAAAGGATATTCAATGAGGCTGGGCACTGGGGACTCCTCCAGTTGCTAGGGAAAGGTGTCTTGCCCGAATGACCCATTGTGGAACTCTTGCTTTGTACTCATCTGGTAAGAAAGTGACCTCAACGGTTGGAGCCCCTAGACACCTGCCTCAACCAAGTCTCAAGAAATGTCTCCATATCTTTTAAAGAAAAACAACCTGACCTGAATGGGGAGAGGGGATGAGATATTTCTCCTACCACAGATAGCGATTAGTGGAAACCTGTGATTTCACTTCCGTGGGGAACTCCTAATGAGTAAATGCCATCCACCAAAACAGAGGAGTACCTGTTCTGAAACATAATGTATTGCCTAGGACATTGAAAGGAAGTGACTTGCCTAGGTTCACACAGCCAGATGTGTTTTGAAATAAAGAGTCTGAGGCTAACATCAAACACACATAATGACCTAAAAATGACTTTCTAAATGGTGGAAACAAAAAATAAAAATGAACGAAGGCAAATAAAAATAAACAAATTCAAAGAAATACATAAAAACTATCCTCTCTCCTTAAAACAACAACCTCTATGGAAAGGCAATATGGTACAGTGGAGAGTGTGCTAAATTTATAGTGCACCAAGACTCTTCCCTACAGCTACATCTGCCCCTCAGAGTTCTAGGGATGTCAAGTCTCTCTAATGGCATGGGTTCTACCTCCAGTCTCCCAATTTACTGTGCTCCCTTCCTTCTTAATTTCCCAGGAAATTACAGCCCAGTTCCATTTAACCAATTAACATTTACTAGCTTTTATAAAGGGACTTTTACCTCCTTATGCCTCCTCACTCCCTGGGGAGAGCAGACAGGAACTGAAAGTCATTTCTAGGTAGTGTTGATCCAGCCAAGTTCACTTGCAAAGTCACAGCCTCTGGATAAGGCCTCAAATCCGCTACCACTGGACTAGATCCCTTTAGTCATTCAGCATCGCTTCACCTCTAGGCTGGGTTCTTAAGCCACAAAATCTGTCATGGCCTTTAGCTTCCCTTTGCCCCCATCCCAAATGGCTTACCATTCTGACTTCTCAAAGTTCACAAGGTCAATAACTGTCTCCATTTCTCCTTCACCTAAAAGAAGAAAGAATTGCAGAGGCAAAGAAGATGAGCTATATGTCAGCCTATATGTGGAGGCGTGGTGGCCTTTCTTAGAAAATTGTTTGTGTCTCTTTTGAGAATAGTAGCCAGGAAGGGAAGAACATCCCCCCCCCAAAAAAAAAGCCAGGGACTTGCTTTAGCTGGCTAGTCCCTTCCCAACGTAGCCCGTTTCTTGTTCCAAGGTTCACTCCTTGAGTCCAGGGACTGGGTTTTTTGTTTGTTTGTTTTGCCCTTCTTTGTATCCCCAATTTTAGCATAGTGTCTAGCACAGAGCAGGTGTTTAATGAAAGCATCACTTGATTTGACCTCATCCCTCCTAATGAAAACAGGGGGGTATCAGGTCATAAGAAACGATTGTAAGACAGCCAAAAAGGAAGATCTGGATGTCCTTTCCTTTTAAAGACAGTACTTTCAAGATTATTAATTACTAAGTCTACGGATCACTAACTACTGTACAAGCTGTACTTTTTCTTGTGTGGTTTGATTTTATTATTTTAATTGAATCTAATTTTCTTAAATTAAGGTCTTTATTAGAAATTTGAAGGTAAGTAGTCTTCAGGTTTAAATGAAATGAACTTAGAATTTTCATAGCCATTTGACATTTTTTAGTTTAACTTGAAACAAAAAAATTATTTTTTTGAAGTTCCCTCAATCATAATAGATTGTGCATTTTTCCCCTCCATTAACTTAAGCAAACATTTTATTGGACAGATCGAAAGCAGCAATCAAGGAAATAAAGTAATATAATGTTATTATTTCTCATGTGGAAAGTCTCCTAGAATAAGTAGCTAAAAACACAACAGTTTGAAATTGCTTTATTTTTTGTTTGCATTTTAATCTGTTAGAAAAATGGAGCATTCCATGCTCAGCTTTCTACGGACGTGCTGCTCAAAGACAACTATGGCGCTTGGTATTTTGTCTGGCCTTCTGCCTTTCCCTTGAGGCTATAAAAATGGCAGCATAGGAAAGAGAGTAATGAAATGGTCCACCAATCCCAGTGGACTGTGAAAAAAAAGCCCACGTTATGTTTCACAGACGCTAGAAAGTCTACAGCAGAGCATTCTAAAGAGTACAGGAAATGGAGCTAGCTCAATCCATGCTTACTGTAATCTTAAAATTATAATTTAGTGGTTTCTGGATGTTTCATGGAAGGGTAATTACCTACCAACTTCATCCAAGACTCAGTTTATTTGTGGGGAGAAAGGAATCACAACATCTTGCACGATATTTCTACACAGGCCCTTGCAGCTTTGCAAACAGGAACCTAGAGCTAATAGTCCCAAAGATACTATAACCACCAGACAGGATGTCATATTACCAAGGGGATAAATCCCAAAGGTAAATTCATCTTTTCCTGGGGCTATTTTACTAGATTAGATGTTTTTTCAACCAAGTAGTACATATAACTGGGCAACTAGGTGGCACAGTAGATAAAGCGTTGGACCTGGAGTTAGGAAGATTCTTCTTCCTGAGTTCAAATCCAGCCTCTGACACTTACGAGCTGTGTGACCTTGGGCAAGTCACTTAACCCTGTTTTGCCTCAGTTTCTCTATAAAATGAGCTGGAGGAGGAAATCACAAACCACTCTAGTAATTTTGCCCAGAAAACCCCAAATGGGGTCATGAAGGGTTAGACAAGACTGAAACAGCTGAACAAAACAAAAAAATACACCTAATTGCCTGAGGAAGAGAGGAGTTGGGAAGAGAAATCCCCTATCCGGTCACAGCTCAGCAGCTGCGATTGGTAGATGAAGAACTTAGCCAAAATATGAAAAACTCACCTCTCTCCTCTTTCCACACAACAATAAGGACCTAGTATCCTCGATCCACTGAGGGTAGCTTTTATAGAACATTAAGTTAATGGATCTAGTACTGGAACTCAAGAGGCCATTTAGTCTAACCCCCTCATTTTACAGATGAGGCAACTGAGCCCAGAGTGACTTCCCTGAGGTCCCGCAAACAAAAAGTATCGGAGTCAGGATTTGATGCCAGGTCCTCTGACTCACCTACCTAAAGCAACAAACCACGGCAAGAGTACAACAGCGTGGATAACTGGGCTATCCTACTGCAATGAGGAACTGGCCAATTAATCCTTACAAGCCTGCTCAAAAGTCCACGTGGGGACTGCACCAGCCAAGCAGTCTGCATGATCATAACATAAGGAGTAGGCTCATTGGCTGCTTTTCTGAATTGTACTGCTCATTAGCTTTATCGCACCAGAGCTAAAGAATAACTGCGACTTCCAAAAAAAAAAAAGTCCCTTGACCTGAGCCTACCAAAGAGTTGAACCCTGAACTGCCCCTTTGGCTGTGGCTGTCCTGTTACGTTCCTAGCTTTACCATTATTACTGCTCCCCAGAAATCATTTAACTATTATTTTCTAAGACACATGACACCGTTAAGAGCCGGCAATTGCATAACATCTTATGGTTTACAAAGCGCTTTACCTATGTTATCTCATCTGATCAACCATTCCAACTTTGTTAACTCTCTCCCAACCTCAATACGTTTCAAATCACACATACCAAACTGCTTTATACCTTGAGTCAGAGACTCATGTGGCATGAAGATCACCACTACATTGATGGAGACTTCCCCTGTCCCTTCTTTGGCTTACATACTCCTACCCACAAAATCCCTACATTGTATGTAGTCTAGATAGGATCTGACCTTGGCGGAGAAGGGTGGGACTATCGCCCCCTGTGGATGGTCTACTTTTTTGAGGCAGCCTAAAATCAAATTAGCCTCTTGGCTTCTGTGTTATACTTTGACTCATTTCAAATTGGGAGATTTGGCCTCATTTAGGAGGTTTTGTAATGGTCTGGGTCTTGATGCAGACAGCACAAGGTCATCTACAAAGAGGCCGAGCTCAACCTCTCTGTAGATCCTTGCTCCAGGGACTGGTTTTTCGTGTTTGTTTTGCCGGTCTTTGTATTCACAGCTTTAGTACAGTGGCTAGCACAGAGGAGGTGCTTATTAGAAGCATGGCTTGACTTGACCTCATTTCTTCTAATGAAAATATGCAGGTGTCACATCACTTATCTCATCTTTTAAGGAGCATTTCATTTTCTTCAATAGAACAAAGATTAAAGAGGCACTCTCCCAACTCTCTTGCCTTCTCTAGCAGGGTGTAGAACCTGGGTTTTGTGCACAAACAGAAAGATGAACTATATAATCGGTCAGTCGGTCACTTGAATATTCTTTTAGCCCTCCATATTTGCTAAAGTCCTTTCTCTTGATCTAGTTCCTAATTTTCCCTATTAAGTACTGTTTCGTTTTGTGTATGAAGAGAAAAGAGAGAGAAGGTCTTGTTGCTCACAATCCATTTGGGTCCAGCTATTTATGAAGCTACTGGCTTCTTCTGGGGCTTTCCATTCCTTAAATTATCTGATAGAGATTTTCTCTGGTGCCATTGTCTTGTAATTAGCAGATTCCTGTCAATGACCTAAAGCAAACATATATGTCATCCAGGAGACATGTATATTATTGAGGCAATCTTCCACAGAAATCTATTTTTCAGTTCCTACCTTGTTATATATTTAAATTTATATTTGTATACTTTATATTTATAAATGTATATATTTATACTTATTACATATTTATATGATATATTTATTTTATAGTATATATTTCTTTTTATTTTATTTATATATAATATAGTTCTATATCTTGTATATATTTATATTATATATATATATCTATTATATATTTAAAAAGAATAGCAAGTTATACATAATTGATTCACAGTTTCATATGCAATCATCCTTTTTATTATACTATGTTACACAAGTGCTTGTTTTATTCCATAAATTAAAAATAAAATGAAATAGAAAAAAAGTATCTATATTTCATCTCCCTACCCCTTCCATTCTCTCTCCTCTTACAGCTAACCCAACACTACAAGGATTAGACATTTTTAACTTGTGTCTGGTCTCTGTGTCTTTGTCCTTATCGATATTGTAGGCAAAGTTATATACCTAAGAGCCTTTTCCATCTCGTTTAGCTCTTTCTCCACTTTTCTCTCAAAGTTTGAGGCAATTTGCTTAAGAGTATTTGATCTGCAAAACAGCAGCTCTCCTTGGGAGCTGTGTGTAGGGTTTTTTGTAGAAAACTGGCTTCTGGACTCTTCTTCCCTCTCACCTACTGGATCAGACATAATGTTCTCTTGGCATTGACCTGTAGCTATGTAGCACAGCTGTCTTGGTTGTCTTTTGGCACAGTCTATGTGGGCAAGGTGAGGAAAAAGCCTAAGGGTTCTTTGTCTCTTGGCTCAATCTCCATAGTCAAAAGTTCTCTTTGTCTGGGGAAGTTACAACTTCCCCTGAAGTGTATCCAAGTTCTAATGATGCACTTCCAGGCCTGGGATTCCATCTTACTCAGGCCCTTGCTTTACCTTTCCTGCCACTATTCTCCACACACAGAAACACTCCAAAGTAGGAGATCCTATTATAATCTGGTTTGATGGATAGTTCACCAAAACTAGCCCAGGTTCCATGTGGGTAAACAAAAATTCTGATGTCTTTCCTACCCTTGACATGACGGACAGTGTCCTTCAGTCAAAAGAATACTGCCAGTTTCATATGGAATTAACAAACTACCCCACACCTCTACTTCTCCTTTGGCACTCAAACCAGGAAGGGCTTTGAACAATCTTTGCTAGTAGGCAGTCTGCTCCTGCTGTGGCTGTCTGAGTTCCTAAGGCATGCCCTCAGGCTGCAACCATATTCCCATCACTTGCTACAATATTTTCTTGCTGTTGTTCAGTCATTTCAGTCCTGTCTGGCTTTTCATGACCCCATTCCAGATTTTCTTGGCAAAGATACTTGAGTAGTTTGCCCATTTCCTTCTCCAGTATATTTTACAGATGAGGAAACTGAGGCAAACAGGTTCAGTGACTTGCCCAGGATCACACAGCTAGTAAGTGTCTGAGGCCAAATTTGAAATCAAGTCTTCCTGATTCCAAGCTTAATGCTCTATCCATTATACCACCTGGCTGACTTTACAACACTTTCTACCCTCACTCTGAACTCTTAATTACAGAGCAGAATAACTATTCCCTATAGTAACTATTAGCTCAGAAACAAAAGTGCTTCTCCAAGTTGCTTTTTTATTGCCTGCTTTAAGGATTCAACTCAGACTCTGCAATGTGTAATTATTGCCTATAGGTCCTATATGCTACATTTAGGTATACCTACACTTTTTAGAGTCTGATCAAAAAGAATAAGGATGTGTAATTTCACTGATTCACCTAGCCCAAACCATGGCTTTTCTTTCCACAAGGCACCCAGAAGTCTAACAGAATCTTAATGCAGAATGGCTTCCTTTTCAGCTAAGTAGAGAAAAAACTTAAAATGAAATCGTGCCACCCTCTCCACTCTAGATTGGCACAGCCAAGGATGTACAACCAGACCAAAGACTTCCAAAAACTGCAGATAACGCCAGTGGGCATACAGACTCCAGTAGTCTGGCAGAGTCTAAACTAAATATCATTCTCTAGATGTGGTCTAACTAGGGCAAAGAAAAGCCTCCTACTGGATGTTAAGCTTCTGTTAAAGCAGCTTAAGATCACATTAACTTTTTTGGATGCTATGTTGCAATGTTTACTTACGTTGAGTTTACATTCCATTAAAACCCCCAGGTATTTTTTATAACAACTGTTGTCAAGCCACATCCTCCCAATCCTGTCTTTTTTTTTTTTTTAAACTCAAGTGTTCATTTATCCCTATTAAATTTCATCTTATCAGAGTCAGCCCATTGTTCTAATCTTCTAAGATCTTTTTGGATCCTCATTCTGTCATCCAATGTATTTTCTGTCCCTCCCAGTTTTGTGTCATCTACAAATTTGATAAGCAGGCCATTTTTATTTTCATTAAAGTCACCGACGTTTTTAAGCAGTAGAATGCTTAGTTCATAAAGTAGGGCAAAAAATAAGGAGTAATTGAATTGGATGAGTGCCATTGGAGAAATAGTCTCCATTTTAAAATCTACTAGACAATTACATAGAGCAGGAGTTCTTAGCCTTTTTTTCTTTCCTTTCCTTTTTTTGAGGGAAGCGATGGACCCCTTTAGCAGTCAAGTAAAGCCTAATACTAGTGTGATTTCTTGCCTATGTTCACAATCAAAGGAAATGCTAAATTCTAGTTAGAGTCAATGCAATTGTAAGTAAGGATGCAATTTTTTCCCATCCAAATTCATGGGCCACCCCCTTGAAATCTATCCATGGACCCCTATACTAGGGCTATGCCAGGTGCTAAACAAATAAGTAAATACATAGTACGTTTTAGAGCCTAAGAAAGTGTTGCCTAAAATAACATCTTATTTGGATCTTAAAATATCTAAATACCACCATCTACTAAAAGGAATCATGAGACAAGACACAATGAAAATGAGAAAGCCAGTGTGTGTACAGAAGAGAAGATAGAATATATGTATGGAATAGTAATAAATATTAGGGGTGGGCGGAAATGGTCAACATTTATTCCCAAATAGGAATAGTGAAGGTGTAGGAAAAATGATCAGAGCTGGGTGAGAAAATGAATAATATGGGGTAGAGTAGCATAAAACCCCAGTACTGGTGAATATTAACTCAACTGAAATGAATATTTCTCTCATGGCATTGAGAAAATTCACCTCCAGTATATGTTCTTTTTTTTCCATCTTTTTTTTTTTGGAGGGAGAAGGCAGGGTAACTCAGGTTAAGTGACTCTCCCAGGGTCACACAGCTAATAAGTGTGTCAAGTGTCTGAGGCCTTATTTCAACTCAAGTCCTCTTGACTCCAGGGCTGGTGCTCTACTCACTGCACCACCTAGCAGCCCCATGTTCTTTTTTTAATTGAAAGCTCTTTGTGACTATTTCTACACAGTTCTAGGAACCGCATAGGTAAGGAATAAATTCTGATCTCCGGCTTACTTAATAGGTTTGCTACTTAGCTGTTGCGTAAATTCTTGTTTCCAACTGATTAGCCCTGGGGTAATTTGTGGTGAGACAATGACATGCACAAATATCCCACAAACCACCCAGCTTGTTTTTGCCTAGACAGAACAGAATCCTTCCAATGCTGGCCCAGTCATTTAACCTGTTCTTGCTCAAGGGCCCAAAGGCAAATGGTGTTCTTGTGTGGGGAATAGATCAGTTAGAGCTGACAGCAGGCAAAGCAGGTTGCTCTGGTGAAACGAACAATAACTTTACTAGGAGTGCCCACCTGTTGTGTCTGTTGGGACTGAGTGAGGGAAAAAGGGGATAAAAGCAGAGGAGGGCAAAAGAGAGGAGCAAAGAAATCTGATATAAGGTAAGGAGACCTACAGGTTGCTAGCCTGGGAAAATGGGAGTTAAGAACCAAAGTCTTATCGTTCCTGTTTCAGAATGAGTATAATTGGCATTAGAATGTTGACTCCACAGTGAGTCCTACCCAAGAGCCACAGCCAGCTGACTGAACGGAGGCAATTAAAAATATGTTGTTGCTCAAGGATATATAAAAAGAGTCATATAATAACACTTTCACTAAAGACCAAGATACCTTCCATTTGATCACCTCAGATTTCTCTGATCAAAGCCTGTCTAAACAATTTAGTTTTATCCATTTTTCCAAGGTGCACATTCTACTAAATCCACTAGCATCATGGTCAATAAGCTGGGGCAGACTTGTGTGAAAATGACCACCAGGCCCAGGTAGATTTTTGGCACTCATGATATTACTCGCCTATCCCTAATTCTATAAGCTTTGAATACTACCTTCTTCTCTTTTTTATATCTTCCCTCCTTTCTGGATACCTTGTTCAAAGTCCCAGGACTCCCTATTTGTTAAAAACTGCTGAATGAGTTGGATGGTTGTAGTACTCCAGCTGAAAAGAGCACCATAACAATCTGGAAGAGCACCCAGCTAAGGCAGTGGATGAAGTGGATGAAGGTGGTTAAAAAAACAAAAACTGCATCTATCCAGGGAAGACTGAGCCCAGGGGATTTGCCTGACCAGCAAAGAGGCCAATCCCAGAGAAGAGCCTAGCAACAGAGCAGCCTGCTCAGCCAGTTCAGCAGCAGATGCCCAGCAGGTGAGTGGCCTGCTCAGGCTCGTCTGGCAGCAGTCTAGCATCTGAGTGACCTGTTTGGCCTAGCTCAGGCAGCCCTGCCCAGTGCCAAGTTACCTGCCCGATCAAGCCCAGCAGTGTCCAACCTCTATGAGAAGTCAGCAGTGCAGCTGAATGGTCTGTCTGACTCATGTCAGGAGAAGACTGACCCACGAAGCCAAAACAGAACTCCCTACAAAGAGGGATATTGACGAAGCTGTTCATCGAGGAGAAGTTCTATGCTCAGCTAAGCGGTGGAACAACTCATCCGTTGCCAATGCCATACCTTGAAATGAACTGGGTAAAGACCCTCTGGAACAAAAGGGACATTGAGGACTGGACTTCTGGAGTTGTGAGTTGCCTTGGTCATATATCTCGTCCATGGGCAGGGACTCCTTAAGTTCATGCTCGCCCTTCTCCCCAATGAATGACACATATTTGTGAGAAAGTGCATCCCAGGTTTGGTTGAGAATGTTTTGTAATAGCTGATCTTACTATTCAATTTGAATAAATGATTTAGTTGAAGAACCCAGCCCACTAACTATTGAGAAGAAGATGGTGGTAGGAGGATAGCCACCTACAAACTGGAATATCCCTAGAACCCTGAAAGTAGTAGCCCAAGTCTTCTGGGGACTCAACCAACCAGGACTGCCATGGGTTGTGAGATGTTACAGTAAGACAAGATTTTACACAAAGGCAAAAAGAGGTTAAATGAGTTGCCCCAGATCAAAAATGTATAGTAGTAAGACATAAAACTAAGACTATGCTCTTGAATTCAGGGCTTCTGACTCTAAGTCCAAAAGTCTCTTTGCTATGGAGCAGGATGTCTCTTACATTGGTAGGTTATGTAATCCTTAGGATTCAAGACTTTAAAAGGACTTTCTTTTTACTTTATAATGTTTTTTAAAGAAAAGAATGTGGAAAATAATGCCAGAAAACTTGTTTTCAATATGACTATTAAAATAGAAAGCAGACTTATTTTATTATTTTTACAAGTTGTTCCATCATTTTATACTTTAATATTGAAACATAAACATAAGCCGCTGCTTTTATTTCTAGGATGGGATAAGTCTATGTAAAGTTACACTGGGTAAAAAATTCTGAAAATACAAAACATATCAGAAGACCATAAATTTTGAGCTCAAAGGGACCATGGAGATCATCTAGTCTTGCTATTTCATTTCACAGGGGAGGGAAGTGAGGTCCCAAACTGAAGTGTCTTTACCAACATCACAGAGAGTGGCAGAATCAGGATTTGACCCCAGACCTTATGAATCCAAATCGGTAACAAAAAGAAAATAGTTCACTGAAGAGAAGAACTCCTTCAAAAAGCAGAACTGGCCAAATGAAAAAACAGATACCAAATCTTACTGAAGAAAATCATTCCTTTAAAATTAGAATTAGGCAATTGGAAGCTAATGGCTCCATGAGACAACAAAAAACAAAGTCAGAAAAAAAATTTAAAAAGAAGAAAATGTGAACTGTCTCACTGGAAAAACAACAACTAACTTGGAAAATAGACCCAAGAGAAACAATTCAAGAATTATTGGACTACCTGAAAGCTATGATCAGGGAAACAGCATATTTCAGAAAAAATTATCAAGGAAAAAAGCCCTGATATCTTAGATCCTGAGGGTAAAATAGAAATGGAAGGAATCCACCAACCACCTCCTGAAATAAATCCCAAAATGAAAACTCCTAGGAATATTATAGCCAAATTCCAGAGCTCCCAGGTCAAGGACAAAATACTTCAAGCAGTCAGAAAGAAACAATTCAAATTTCATGGAGCCACAGTCAGGATCACACAAGCTTCAGTGGCTTGCACTTTAAAGGAGGGGAGGGCTTGGAATATGATGTTCCAGAAGGCAAAAAAAAGAGCTGAGATTACAACCAAGAATAACTTACCCAGCAAAAAATAAGTATAATCCTTCAGGGGAGGAGGGAATAGTTATTTAATGAAATAGAGGACTTTCAAGTATTCCTGATGAAAAGAGCAGAACTGAGTAGAAAATCTGATACTCAAACACAAAATTCAAGAGAAGCATAAAAGGTAAACATGAAAGAGTAATCATAAGGGACTCGATAAGCTAAACTGTATAAATCCCTATATGGGAAGATAATACATGTAACTCCTAAGAACTTTATCATTACTAGGACAATTAAAAGGAGTTTATATAAACAGAGGGCATGAGTATGAGTCAATTATGATGAAATGATCTCCAAAAAAAATTGAGGAGTGAGAAAGAGGGATGCACTGGGAGAAGGAGTGGTAGAATGGGGAAAATTTTCTCACATAAAAGAGATGCACAAGGAAAGGCTTTTACAATGGCAGGGGAAATGGTGGGGGAAGGGTGAATATTGGGAAATGCTTGAACCTACTGTCTTTGGAATTGGTTCAAAGAGTGAAGAATATATACGCACACTCAGTTGTGTATAGAAATGAAATTTAACCAATAGAGAAGTAGAAGGGAAAGGGGAGAAGGAGGAAAGGATGATAAAAGGGAGGGTAGATTAAGGAAGGTAATGGTTAGAAGTAAAATGGACTTTTGAGGAGGAACCAGATAAAAAGATAGAGAGAAAGGAAGAAACAGAAAAAATGGGATGGATGGAAATACATAGTAATCATAACTGTGAATGTGAATGAGATGAGCTCGCCCACAAAAGGGAAGCAAAATAGAACAATGGATTAGAAACCAGAATCCCACAATATTTTGTTTATATTTTGTTTTTGTCTCTACACAGTTCAAATGGTAAGACACACACAGAGTTGAAATAAAAGACTGAAGCAGAATCTAATATGCTTCACCTTAAGAAAAAAAAAAGCAGGGGGAGCAATTATGATCTCAGACAAAACAGTAGTAAAAATAGACATAAGGAAATTGTATTATATTAAAAAATGAAGAAACACCAAAAAATTTTATAGCAAGTTTCTCTACTAAAGGACTCATCTCTCAATTATATACCGAGTATAAAGCTGAGTCAAATTTACAAAATTAAGAGCCATTCCCCAATTGATAAATGGTCAAAGGATATAAATAGGCATTTTTCAGAAGAAGAAATCAAGTATCTATAGTCATATGAAAAAATGCTCTAAATTACTACTGATTAGAAAAATGCAAATGAAAACAGCTCCGAGGCACTGTCTCACACCTATCAGAAATAAGGAATGCTAGAGGGGATGAGGGAAAAATAGATACACTAATGAATTGATAGTAGAGTAGTGAACTGGTCCAACAATTCTAGGGAACAATTTTGGAATTATGCCCAAAAGGTTACAAAACTGTGTACATACCCTTTGACCCACCAATAACACTATTAGGTCTGTATCAATAAGAGATCAAAGGAAAAGGAAAAGGGCCTATATGTTCAAAAATATTTACAGCAGTTCAAAGAACTGGAAATCAAAGGGATACTCATGAAGTGGGAAATGGCTGAACAAGTTGTGGCATGCCATTGTGAAGAACTATTGTGCTATAAGAAATTATGGGAGGGATAGTTTCAGAAAAACATGGCAAGAGCTATATTAACTAACACAAAGTGAAGTAAGAATACAAAGGGATCATTGTACACAGTAA
>CM053623.1:56517971-56540557 GCA_028646595.1 Phalanger gymnotis | reverse complement strand
AGTACTGGCTTTTAATCAAGTACTAATTGCTATGGTCTAGACCAGGGTAGATCACAGAACTCAAAAGCTAGGAAGGACTTTAGAGGTCTCTTAGACCAATTCTTTCATCTTTACAGGTAATAAGAGTAGCCTAAGAAAATTAATTCTCCAAAATCATAAAGGAATCATTGTGTGGTCGAGAGATCATTCAATTTGGAGTCAGAAGATTTGGGTTTAAATTCCAAACATAGTACTTACCGTATTTAGAATATTTTGTTGTTCAGTCATTTCAGTCATTCTCAATTTGGGATTTTCTTGGCAAAGATACTTTAGTGATTTGCCATTTCCTTCTTCAGCTCACTTTACAAATGAGGAACTGAGGCAAACAAGGTTAAGTGACTTGCCCAGGGTCACACAACTAGTGAGTATCTGAGGCTAGATTTGAACTCAAGAAGATGAGTTTTCTTGACTCCAAGCCCAGCACTCTATCCACCTTGAGATCTAGCTGTTAGATCCATTTACTACTTGCATAACCTTAGGAAAGCAATTTTTCTTTTCGAGCCTGGTTTTCTCATCTGTGTAATGGGGGTGTTAGACTGGATTATCTCTAAGGTCCTTTCTGGCTCTTGAGCTATAAAGGTATGGGATATGAATCCAGGTCTTCTGACTCTGGATACAAGGCTGATTACACTACACCACTGGCCTCTGAAAAAGGCCAGAGTCCCACAGAAGTCTGGGAAAAGTGACTTGGGCTATCTTGCAAATGGTGTTTTGTGTGTGTGAAATCATCCATCTTTTTCATATTTCAGGTGTGTACGTGGGTATTGACTCATCTAATTCTTCTGTTTGGGTCATGAGGTGTTTGTTCTCCTGCTTGATTTATACTCTCAGCCAGAAGGTGGGACTCAGCAGGTGGAATCCACCAATCATCAAGCAGTAAGCAGGGAAGTTCTTCTAGTCACAGCATTCTAGCAACAACATCAACAGGATTTACCCAACCTAATGAATCCCCACTAAGAGCAAATATGAGATCTACACCTCAGGTTAATCAGTGATTACAATTGCCCTGAGCCTCCTATGGTTTTGCCTTCACTGCCATCAAGTTCCACCTTAGTAATGTATCTACTTAGCCATCCAGCGCTACCATTTGGTGAACTAATTAGAAACAAGGGCATCCTTGCAGCACAGAACATCAACACTGAAAGGGACAGAGACCATTGGCATGTTTCCTCTGACATATGCCTCTGTGTATTGTCCTACCAGTCATTCAGTAGCTGCCAGGTAAAGAACTGGGGGGAGGAGGCAGCCACAGAAACTCCACTAAGGGTAGAAGGGTTACCATTTGCCCAGTCAGAGGAATGGAGTACCAGTGAAATCAATCCATATCTTTCTACCATACCACAATGATTCTGGGGTTGATGTGCTTTGATCCAGTAAAATGGAAGAAAGCAAATTATGGTGGTACAATCAATCCATTGATCAATCACGAAACATTTGTTAAGTGCATCCTACATTTAGGGATACATAGCCAAAAACAGAAACCATTACTGTTTTTGAGCTTACATTCTATTTGGGGAGCTAACATGTATATAAGTATATATATAATATATACATGAAAATTTGGGGGAAGGTATTGTGGTATAAGTGTTTGTTTTGGAGCAGAAAGATTTGGGTTCAAGACCTGACTGCTATTTATTTAACTAGGCTAAACTTGGATAAGTTACAACCTCTCATGGCCCTTGCAAGGCAGGCATATAGTCCCATTTCATTAAGCCTCTATTCAAATTCCTTCCACCATAGGAGAACCTGCTAGAGCTCATGCTCCTCTGGCAAAGTGTTGGAGAATCGAGGGTCAAACTCATGCCTTGGTGACATATCAGGAGAAAGCATGGAAAGCTAGAATATGAAATAATACATCTGCAATAGGAGAGATATAAACAAAGGGCCAAGTGTAGTATTATGATGAGGGAAAAGAACCTGAGGTCCAGGAGTGGAGTCTCACTACCCCTACATTTCCCTTCTGTCACTACCTTAGTCGTCATCCTCAGCCTGAAGTAATACATTGGTTCCCAAATGCAAACAAAGGTTACACACCAAAAAGCAAACAACACAAGACTGACACTAGTGCGCTGGAACTTTTATATTTATTTTACAATGACTTCTGTAAGGAACAATGAATTAATGAATTAAAAAAAAAATTTATTAAGGCTCACTATGTGCCAAGCCCTGCGCTAAGCACTGAGAATACAAAGACAAAATCAATAGCAGTCTTGCCTTCAAGGAGCCTATATTCTAATGAAGAATTAACATGCATATGTGAATGGTAGCCATTAGGTAACATTAGGAAGGTTACCACGAGTGGCGGCCATGGGAAAATTGACTTTTTATTACAACCCTTGCAATTTCCCTCCCCAACTATTATTTACATCATTGTTTTGTTCTTATTATTCTTTTCCATCTTGCCTTTATGGATTGTTGATATGCCTACATATATTTTTATTGACTTGTGACATGTGTATATAGACATAATTCAAAATTAATTGCCTGATCTTATGATCCAATAACTTCTTTATTATTAAAGTTCTGTGACCAAAAAATTTGAAAATTCCTTCTGCAAACTATAAATAGAATAGGATATTGAGAAGGGATAAGTAATAACTTTTTTCCTCCTATCACATCAGAAATTTTCCTCATAAAAAGCAGACCAAATGTACATTTATAGCACCCTCTTTCTAAAAGTAGCTTAACTATCTTAACGGATGCCTTAAAATAAAAAAGATGTGTAAAAGAAACTAGACCAAAATTATATCTAATCATAATAACCTCAATAATAATCCAATCTGTATCTATTGAATATCCATTGTGTTAAGAGTATCATAAGGAAGTTAGACAGGCAAAGAAAAATATCCCAATTAGGTTGCTTTGGACATGTGTGAGTTTCACACCTCTCACAAACCTGGACAATAAATAGAACTGACAATGTTACATCATCTTAAGGTCAGTTTCTAGCAAATAACCCTGTATTATTGTCACTATAAGATTTTGAGCCACTGGTCCATATCATAGGGTAGTTAAGTATGGGAAGCAGACTAATGCTTCTAGAAATGTTTAAAATAATTCTAAGACCCACCATGAAACAAAAGGAAACAATCAGGGCAGTCGCTAATTTATGCAAAACAATTTCATATAAGTAAGAATAGAGTTTACCTACATTGAACTGATGATCTCAATATATATTTTAACAAGTTTCTAAAAATGTACTATTGTAGACATACTATGTGTGTGTGTTTTGCAATCAAGTATCTATGTACCTATGTAATATGGAGAATTGAAATTACTATTCAAATAATTAAATCCAAAAATCTCACTTTTGCCTAACAATTTAAAAGTGAATGGCAGGATAATTGCACCAATCATCCTGCCAATTCAATTCTCACCACCTTTTTGATTCCTCAATTAGCTATATATTTCCTCAGTTCTCAACTTCACCTGTCACCAGCAGCCACAGCAAGAGGACTTTCTTGTGATGAGATCTTTTTCCTGGTGTATTGAAGAAATTGCTTTTTAAAAAAAAAAAAGGAAAAGAAAAGAAACAGGTTTTAAGATCAGTGTAGAAAAGGGCAAAAAAATTAAAAGTCAAGTTCATTTTGTTTATTTTATAATTTGAAGTAAATAGTAAAACAAACTTAAATTCTACCTCCCAAAACTTAGATTTTAAAATGCTAAGATACTAGAAAATTATTTGATGACAATTTATATTCTTCCAAAATACAGTATTTATTAATTCTCCTGGAAAATTACTTTTAGAAGAAGTAAATGATCTTTTATGTGAGATGCCCCAGAAATGGCACTCAGGAGATTTCTATTTAATACTTGGGCTATATCATTTTACCTTGTTTCACAAAAAGACATTTGATAGGATATCACTTGAAAAGGAATTTAAATGTTGGGATGCATTTTTAAATAGTGGATTTTTAGTATCTTGCTACCTACTAAGAAAAAATATATTTTCAAAAGTTTCAAACATTTGTGACATCTGGAAATGTGGAATAGGATCCTATCTAACTTGACAATCAATACTTCTGCAAAAAAGCAATCCTACCTGAAACAGAGCCTTGCCTTCATATGCTGGTTCTATACTTGTATGAAGTTGAGTCAACAGACATCTGTTCAGACATCTCTATAGGAAATGTTCTCCACTAGACAAAGCTATTCCTCCCTCCTCCCCCTGCCCCACCCCTGCCCCCAGCTGCTGTATTTAAAAGGATATTTAACTGTATCATTCCTAAGTTACTCTGGTTTCCTTTAGTTGACCCTTCACTTTCTCATACACAAAAGGTTTCTTAAATAGCCTTGTTTCATTTCAGTTTTCAAATATGATAATTTTTTTTCAATCAACAGTAATGAAGAAGGGTATTTTAAATCTTCTGAATTGAAACACAACTTCTCTTTGAACATTTACTTTGACAAATTGATAAGAAACCTAAATAGCTAAGAGGAAACTTGAAAACTTACATTTTAGAATACTGTAGCTTCTCTATTTTAAACATATTTAAGATAAGATGCAATAACAATATCCCTAATGGTATGGGTGATTGGATTTACTTTCCAATTTTTTTTTAAATGCAAAAGTTTAAATCTAATGATTAAAGCTAAAAGCAACCTGGTTGAAAAAACATCAAGTCTTCTCTTCCAAAATTCTGGTAGATTCATATACTGTAACTCTAACCTTTAGTATTTGACATTTCCATGCTGAAATAGAGCAGTGGAAACTTTTCCGAATCTGTGTTGCTTTTGGAAACCAGCATCTCACATCTGCTGTCTCTGCAATGCAGTGTCCAGGCTGGGTGTAAAAGGTTATTTTATAATTGCCACTGCAGATGATATCAGAAACATAACTGTCACCCTGTGGCTCCATCTTCATAGGAATGACAACTTTTTTTTTTTTTTACCAAGTTACAAGTATGTGATTTTCTGAATTAATACCCTCCACAAATGGAAATAGTGAGTTTAAAAGAAAGAAAGAAAATCAAATCCATGGCTACTTGCTGCAAGTAAAAGTCTCTGCAGACTGAGTCCATCTGCTTCTGCTGGAATGGTTTGGTTAATGTTTCTGAAAACCTGGCATCTTTAATTCCTCAGGAATTTTATCCCTCCCTCCTACGCCCCCCCATCCCCATTTGAGAAGTTTAGTAATGTTCTAACTATCCTTCAACAAAAAAAAAGAGTAATAAAAGGTAGTGAAGAATAGGGGCATGACTGTGGTTCTTGATGAAAACACAGAACCTTTACCAAAAGACAAGTATTCTACCTATGAGTGCTCTGCATAAAGAGGTAGCGGAGCTAAGCAACTGAAAGCAGGAGGTGCAAGGCAAAGATGCCATTGGTTCAAGCCTTATACAAATGCTGCTAATTATTATTTTTTTTATTTGTTTTATGACATGTGCTGGTTTGTTGGGTCTTTTTTTTTTTCAAAAAATAGGTTGGGGGGGGGAATCTGCACTGGCCTCAGATGTACCTTTAATTCTTCCTTTCCATCCCCACATACCCTCTCCCCACACATAACCACTTTTATTTTCTAACACTACTTATTCCTGGTTTGAAACCTGACAAATAGCAAAAATTTTGCAACCAAAAAAAAAAAAGGAAAGAAAAAGAAAAAAAGTATTTTGCCACCCTCCTGGCTAACTGAAATGCTTGTTCCTGAGATTACAGTAATTACAGCCCCAGCATGAGCTCCATACAAGCGCTAAATGAAACAGCACATCAATTAAAAAATAAACACTCCATTCTAGGAGTAAGACAACCCCCTGGGACGTCCTAACAAGCGTAAATGAACCTGCCAGGCAGCCTGCCCCTCCACCCCACTCCCTGCTCTCTTATCTTAAGGTGGGTTGGAGGAGTTTGCAAGGGGAAGGGTTAATTGGCATGGTAACAAGTGGGAGGTAAAAGAAACCCTGGTCCCCATTACCCCATGTAGCAAGATCATGAATTAAACCCCAACCTGCTCACCCTGGAGGCTAAATAAGCCTCACCTCTCCACTGATCTGGCCGATCTGAACAAATGGTGGGGTGAGGAGATGGGGGAACACTTTGGTGAAGACAAACTCAAAATATAGGTTATACGGATGTGCACATATATATGCATGTGATATATATGTGTGTTCATGATGTGTGTGTATAATGTATTTATCCTTTCAAAAGTTTGGTTCAGCAATTGGATGGAGTTTCACAATACAGACCAGTGAGGTCAATTCAGAGGGAATCCAGCACCAGGCAAAGGTTTCTGTCTATGGAACAAAGTGCTTTTGGAACTAGTCATGGTGGTAGGGAGTGGGGGTTCAGGGATAGAGTATTTTGCAGCGATTTAAGTTTTGCACATATATATACACATGTTTTTCTATCATGTCATATATATCATAGATGTACATGTATACATCTGTGTACATATATGTGCATTTATGTATGTTATATATGTGTATGTGTGTGCTAAAGCTGAACCCTGGTCTACTAAGTCACATGCCCCACCTGCCCCTACCAGCTCTTCTCTCCTCCCTACGGATAACCAGCACCTAATACAAACTGCACCCACTAAATTCCTTCCCATTTTCAGGAGCTTATGACCCAAAGAAATGTCTGATTTGAAAGGCAATTTGCCGTTAACTCCTTCATTTTTTAGTGAGGAGGAAACCGCGGTCCAGGGAGGTTGTGACTTGACCAAGTTCAGTTTCATAGCAGGGACCACAGCTAGAAGCCCTATCCAATGAACTCTTCCCAGATCACTCCCTCGGAGACCCATGTCACATCTACTTCTAAGATCCCTAAGGACAATTCCGTTGGGACCCTGAGTTCAAAAAAAAAAAAGAGTCCGATTTCTCATAAAGTAAAGGGGTACAGAGTAAGCCCCCTGCCACCCCAAGTTCTTTGCACTCACCTGGCCAGGCCCTTCTACTCCGCTGAAACTTCCTAAGAACTTGTTAAGGCTGTTTCACAGAGTGCTGAGTGTGGGAAGCGCACAGGCAACTCCGTAGGCTTCTCCAAAAGATATCAGAGCAACAGCCGAAGCTGGGTCAGGACTACCGACACAGCTTCATTCACATCTGGGTAAGGAAATTTTATTAACCTGGTACTTGTTAGATGGGAGCTTGACAAGGCCACGCTCATCCAGAAGCTACATACCCTAGGAATCAGGGGGCAGACAGACAGTACTCCTCAGGTATGCAGAGTAAGAGAAAGGTGCTAACCAGTGATATACCTATAGAAGAAAAAAGAGGGATACTTGGGTTTGCTGTTATGTTGGGTTTTTTTTTTCTTTTCAGTGCAATTTAGGAGGCGGATTCTCGGCTTCCACCGGAAAACCGCAGCTTCAACAAGGGAAAGACGCGCACACACACCGCCACCATCCCACCATCCCCGCCCTTACCCTCGCCCAACCCCCGCCCTCCCCAGATCCCTATCAAAAGTGTCTGCCTGGACGTCTTAGAAGCATACAGACTCTCTTATTAGAGAACCTCCTTAAGTGGGGTTGAGACTTGGGAGTCCCTGGTCTCCGCCCCCTCTTCCGAAAGATAGGCTGACAACCCAGGAGGCGGAGACTGAGTCAGCTCCGTATAAATATTCATGAGGCCGCAGCTAGAAGCAAGCGGGGGCTGGAGACTGGGAAGTTGTGCAAAGGGCGCTGCTCCCGTGGAGGAGACAGCAGCGCGAGGAGCCGCAGCAGCAGCAGCAGAAGAAGCTGAAGCTCAGGTGTTTTTTGGTTTGTTTGTTGTTTTTCAGCAAGGGGCCTGACAGCGAACAACTCCACGAGTCCCCTGGCAGCAGCGCCACGACTTTTACCTGGAGGAGAGATCCATTTGCCCCGCACCCGGCAGAGAGCTGAGCTGCAGCTACTGTAGAAGAGACTGACTGGCCGCAGCACAGTCCAGAGAAACCCTGCTTGGCGGCTCAGCTTTCAGGAGGGGAAATTTGTTTGCGGGTCTTGGGGTGCTCTTCAGGAGCAGAGAGAGCTGGAAAGGTTAATACCCGGACCCTGGGAGTTTACTCTATTTTTGCTCAGCCATCTTGACTTCGCATCACGGGGAGCAGAGGCAAAACTTGCGGCCACACCACCTTCTGTGCTCAGCAAAGTCAGGCGCAGCCCAGAAGCAGCCGGAGAAAAAGTGGCTGCGGCCCGAAAGAAGAGGAAAAAAAAAAAAGCAAGTGCAGTAGCAGGAGGACCATGAGACTGCGACTGGAAACGCTCCTCCGGGCGGACTGAAACTGGACCTGAAATTTTTTTAAGGGGGGGGAAGGGGGAGAGAACCTCCAGAGGAGGATTGCAGTGCATTTCTTGCTCCCTGCCGATTTACTCCTTTCCAAGCCGCAAAGGAACTGCTGTGGGACTTGGAAAGGGGGGGGGAGTGCGGGGGTGGCGCTTTCTCTCCCCCCACCCCTGGCTCCCGGGGAAAGGAGCCGCTACTGAGACTTGAGCCGGGTGGGGGGCAGGGGGGAGGGAGGGAGGTTTGGATTGATTTCCTCATCCAGCTTCCCGGACTGTGAGACTTGGGACTGGCCGCTGGCAGGGGAGGTAAGAGGGGGGCGCAATCGGCAGCTCCATTTACAGCCCACTTCTCCCTGGAGAAGCCAGAGACCTTCTAAGAGGGGCAGGGGGAGGGACCAGCCAGAGGAGCGCAGCCCCCGCTAGTACCCGGGGGAAGCTTGGAAGGCGCTCGCTACAGGGCTTTGCTCGCCAGGCTACTCTTTTCCCCTCTCCCTCCCCCTTTCTCTCCATTCTCCACCCCTCCACCAGCTCCCGCGGTGCAGGGAGAGATTTGGAGAGGACTAGTAAGCGTGGCGAGAGGGACACTTGGAGGACTCGGAGGTGTGCGAGTCTGCCGACTGGGCCGTGTGCGAGGAGCCAAGTATGGAGTGGAGTTACCTGTTGGAAGTCACCTCCCTGATCGCTGCCTTCTCCCTGCTGCAGCGCTCCAGCGGGGCGGCCGCTGCCTCGGCCAAGGAGCTGTCGTGCCAAGAGATCACTGTGCCCCTGTGCAAGGGCATCGGCTACAACTACACCTACATGCCCAACCAGTTCAACCACGACACGCAGGACGAAGCGGGCCTGGAGGTGCACCAGTTCTGGCCCCTGGTGGAGATCCAGTGTTCGCCCGATCTCAAGTTCTTCCTGTGCAGCATGTACACGCCGATCTGCCTGGAGGACTACAAGAAGCCGCTGCCGCCCTGCCGCTCGGTGTGCGAGCGAGCCAAGGCCGGCTGTGCCCCACTCATGCGCCAGTACGGCTTCGCCTGGCCGGACCGGATGCGCTGTGACCGGCTGCCCGAGCAGGGCAACCCAGACACCCTGTGCATGGACTACAACCGCACCGACCTCACCACCGCCTCGCCCAGCCAGCCACACCACCATCACCCACCGCCGCCGCCGCCCCCTCTGCCAGGCGAGCAGTCGCCCCCGGGCTCCGGGCACCACCGGCCCTCCGGGGGCCGGCCCCCGCACCGGGGCAACGGCGGCGGCAAGAGCTCGGAGGCTCCTGCTCCCCCGTCCCGGGGAGGAGGCGGGAAATCCCGGGCCCCTGGCGGCGGCTCCTCCCCCTGCGAGCCCGGCTGCCAGTGCCGTGCGCCCATGGTGTCTGTGTCCAGCGAGCGGCACCCCCTGTACAACCGGGTCAAGACGGGGCAGATCGCCAACTGCGCCCTGCCCTGCCACAACCCTTTCTTCAGCCAGGACGAGCGCGCTTTCACTGTTTTTTGGATCGGCCTCTGGTCGGTGCTCTGCTTCGTCTCCACCTTCGCCACTGTCTCCACCTTCCTCATCGACATGGAACGCTTCAAGTACCCTGAGCGACCCATTATCTTCCTCTCCGCCTGCTACCTCTTCGTCTCAGTTGGCTACCTGGTGCGCCTGGTGGCCGGGCATGAGAAGGTGGCGTGCAGCGGCGGGGCCGCCGGAGCTGGCGGTGCGGGCGGGGCTGGCGGTGGGGCGGGGGCCGCGGGGGCCGCGGCGGGGGCTGCGGGGGGCCCCGGCGGGCGGGGCGAGTACGAGGAGCTGGGCGCGGTGGAGCAGCACGTGCGCTACGAGACTACAGGCCCGGCGCTGTGCACTGTGGTCTTCTTACTAGTCTACTTCTTTGGCATGGCCAGCTCCATCTGGTGGGTGATCCTGTCGCTCACCTGGTTCCTGGCTGCGGGCATGAAGTGGGGCAACGAGGCCATCGCGGGCTACTCGCAGTACTTCCACCTGGCTGCCTGGCTGGTGCCCAGTGTCAAGTCCATCGCGGTGCTGGCGCTCAGCTCGGTGGACGGCGACCCTGTGGCGGGCATCTGCTACGTGGGCAACCAGAGCCTGGACAACCTGCGGGGCTTCGTGCTGGCGCCGCTGGTTATCTACCTCTTCATCGGCACCATGTTCTTGCTGGCCGGCTTCGTGTCGCTCTTCCGTATCCGTTCGGTCATCAAGCAGCAGGGAGGCCCCACCAAGACGCACAAGCTGGAAAAACTCATGATCCGCCTGGGCCTCTTCACCGTTCTCTACACCGTGCCCGCCGCTGTCGTGGTAGCTTGCCTCTTCTACGAGCAGCATAACCGCCCCCGCTGGGAGGCCACCCACAACTGCCCCTGCCTGCGGGACCTGCAGCCGGACCAGGCCCGCCGGCCAGACTACGCAGTCTTCATGCTCAAGTACTTTATGTGCCTCGTGGTGGGCATCACCTCGGGCGTGTGGGTCTGGTCTGGAAAGACGCTCGAGTCGTGGCGGGCCCTGTGCACCCGCTGCTGCTGGGCCAGCAAGGGAGCTGGCCCCGGCGGAGGAGCGGCAGCTGCCGCCGTGGGCGCGGGAGGAGGAGGGGGGGCAGGAGGAGGAGGAGTAGGGGGAGGTGGCGGCGGGGGAGGAGGAGTGGGAGGCGGAGGAATGGGAGGAGGGGGCTCTATGTACAGCGATGTCAGCACGGGCTTGACGTGGAGATCGGGCACCGCCAGCTCGGTGTCCTATCCCAAACAAATGCCATTATCCCAGGTCTAGAAGGGGGGCGGCAGTGGGCAAAAAAAAAAAAAAAAAAAGACTTCACGGAAAAGGACTAGGCGGGGGTGAAAAGAAGAGGGGAGAAGGGACCTTTGACTGTCTAAGTTCCCACCCCCACCCCCCTTCCCTGTGTTGATTGCTATTAGCATGATAATGAAGTCTTAATGGTATCCATTAGCCGGGACTTGAATGATTTGGTTAGAACAATGTACCTGGCGTTGAAGACTCGCAGACCCTATCTCACCCCCACCCCTTCTTCCATTTATATGCAAGGAACTCATTCTGCAAGGCAATGTTAATTTTTGTTGTTGTTGGCAAAGAAGGGTGGACTCAGCCCAATCTCTAGAACGGAAGGCAAGAAGCTTTCACTCCTGGTCCAGTGCTTCGCCTGGAAACCCAAAGAGCAGCAGCACATGTCGATTGAGGGCTGTGTCTTCCTTCCCCCCGATACATACACTCACTCTCTTCCATAAACTCTTATGATTACCGCATCCTAGAGGAGGGATCATCATGACTTGATGGGACTGCAAGGTTTGGGTTTTCTTAATGACCAGGCAAATGCCTTAAACAAACAAACAAAACCATGTCTTAATTATACACCCCAAGTAAATACGGGTTTCTTACATTAAAGGATGTATTTATATAATTATTTGTTACCTTGTAAAAATATGTAAAATATGTACATATCAAAAGATATACTGTCTGTACATTTTTTTGTAAAAAGTTTAGAGGCTACCCCTGTAAGAACAAATATGACTATTCTATTTTGTCAATAAAATGACTTTTGATAAATGATTTCAGCTTTGCCCTCTCCCCCTGCCTGTTCTAAACTGTTACTCCTTAAACTACTTCCTGAAAGATAAAGAAAGCATCATGCAAGAAAATAATTTTCTACGTAGTAAAATACTGTATGCTGCCCTGAGGCCTAGAGAAGCATTACCTCAAGTTAAGAAACTTGAATTCCTAAATTGTTTGCAAAGTAAATATTGTTTAGCTGGAATCCAAGCTGAGTCTTTGCACCATTTCAGGTGATGGTGTTTATTGCAACAGCTCTATCCTTTGGCTAATGACTATCATGATAGTAGTTACATATGTGTAAACTGAATTCATACAAGGCAGTCATTACCCTTAGGCTTTGATTATCCTGTAAAATATGACTAAAGTTTAAAATCGCTACAGCTTTATTTCTGTTGTCTATGATTTTCTAAACCCCTGGTATTCCACACTGCAGAAGTGTGAAGGTTAATGTTTTAAAATCAATCCATGCGACTTTACAGCATAAGTCACTTGAAATTGGGTGGTGGGTAGATCAGGCTCTCTTTAATAGATTAAACTAACGGGTTAACATCTTAATAACCTATCATACTTGTGTATATCAAATGTGGTTCTTTTCTAAGAGAAAAGGTATTGTTCCTCTGTCAAGACTAAGCTAATTTATTTGAGCAGAAGGCTGTTGAATTAGCAGAAGAATGCTTTGGCAATTGTTGAACTTTTTACCTGTCTGCCCAGTGGCTCAGCACATCATTCCTTTAAGAGGAGCTAAATGAATAGGGTTAATCTGTAGGGAACTTGGTCTTTTGAGTTTGAAAAACTTTGATCTTTTCTCCTCTCCAAATGTGATGTATAGTCTGAAGTTTCTTTCCCTGCTGCCGGGTTCCTCTTGTTGCAGACCAATTGGCCACCATGGAGCCTTAAAGTTCTTCAATTAAGGGCATGTGGGACTTTTGCTTAAAAAAAAAAAAAAAAGAGGGAGAGGGAGAGAGAGAGAGGAAGACTTGTAACAGTTAGTGAACACCAGAGGGAAAAGGGAGAGCAGCCTTTTAAACAGATTTTCCCTTCATTGTTAGCCAGACTACAGGCAGCAAGGCATGGGTTGAAGCATTATAGAAAAGAGCTGTGAATGCCCTACAGGTGGTCTGTTCACATAATCCCCCAATTTAAAGCATTTTCCTTTGCCGGACAATTGCATTACAAAACTCCCTTCTTTTTCACTCCTAATTGAACCAATGAACTATTATAAACTACAAGTTTTTTTTTTCTTTAAAAAAAATCCTGTGTCTAAAATCTATTGACTAAATTCTGGCAAATTTTCTGAGCTGCAGTCTTTTAAGGCACCGGAAGTAAAAGCTTCTTCATCAGACATTTCTTCTTTTCAGATATTTTTATGCCTTATGCTTGTTATTTTCTGTCAGATTAGCAATAATGTAAAAGTAATTGGTAAGGTTGTGTGTTAGCACTGAAAAGATAGCCCCAGGTCCCTTATTAACCTGTCAATCAAGATAAGAGATGGGCAGCTACCCTACTAATGAGATAGGCATCAATCATCATTTGTGGGAAAAACCTTCTCCATTGAGCTAAGACTTGTTTCTTGGATCCCCTAAAGATATTTTTCCCTTTCCATAATAGGAATTTCCAGTTGTCTTAAGTCTTTTAAAATACAGTTTGGGAATGAAATCGGAAGACTGAGCATTTTCCACAGGTCTTTGGGTTAGTAAATGCCCTTTAAGTTTGTTTTCTATCAGGACTATCACACAGTAGTATTTTCAAAACATCCTCCCAGAGTTAAACTTGCTATTAACTGTATTTCTGTTTAGAATGTTTAGCTGCAAAGCTAGGTTAGATTGCTCCCATCTGTCTTAAAGTCGATGGAAGTTTTAAAATACTTACCTGCCCAGCATTTTTATTAAATAATTGCCACTTTGTAACTTAGGTACCAATAAATGGTCAACATATTCAATGGGATGATTATCATCTACTGTATATTGCACAAGTAAGTTCTGAACTATGAGGCATTGTCAGTGGTGGGTTAATGAAAAAAATTGTACAGCTCAAAGTGGGCTTTTACCTTCTTCTGTTCAGGGAAAGGGAAGAGGGATGCCAGAAGATACTGGTTGGCATGTTGGTTTTCCGTTGGGGTAAGACATTCAACCACAACAAATGTATCAACCAATTTTCAACAAAGTACTGCAACCAAAGTTTCTTCCGTCACTATTTAGAGCACAAATTATGGCGTATAAGACAGCTTACTTGATTAACTTAATATAGCTATGAAGTATTATAAGTATAACCAGTTTTTTTTAAATTTGTAACATAATGAATACTACTAGTAAGTAAATATTCTTACCCCCAACCTAAGGGAGGGGGGATTAGTGTTAAATGCAAATATTGTTCATTCCTTTTAAAATTAGGACATTTGGATAACAAAGTTGCCAGGATCTATTCAGTATTGATTTCTGTAAACGAATTTCCCAAATGGATTTTTTTTGGGGGGGAAATATTAAGAAAGGAGAAAACTGAATTACCATTTCTTAATTTAGCTGCTTACACTGATCACAAAAAGAATGCAATTAGCTGTAAAAAAATACTTTGCACTGTATATAGATACACTTATTACATATGAACTCTGTATCAATTCTTTGAAATGCTGTCAAGTCTGGGGTTGTGGTTACAGCATGGCTATAATATCAATGTAAATAAAATTTATGGGGTTGAAAACTATAAGAAAAACCAAAGTTCATTAAAATATGTTGTGGGAAAAGTTCAATGAAACACTTTCCTCTTTATCATAAATCCAATTTGAAAATGGCATAAAAGGGAAGCAATAAGTTTACATGAAAATAGAAAAGGCAAGCCATATGAAATAACAGCTGGACATACCAAGTGCCTGTAACACTTCAAAAGTTTTATTGGGGGGAAAATTGTGATGCTTGCTCAAAACCACAAGTAACTTAAGTGGTAAAATGTATTAGGAAATGAGGTTAAATATAAACAGCTAACAAGGCACAATATGCATGTAACTGTGACTCAAATAAAAATGTTCTCCAAATCAGATGACTCAGGTTAGAAATGTGATAAGAGAGCTATAAAAGGCCATTTGTGTATATGTATGGATGGATTCTAGACATCAGAAATTGAAATTTGTGTTGTACTGCCATCTTGTGGCATGAAGAAGCTGCACATGTCTCAGAACCTGTTAATAAAGAAGCAATTAAAATTAGATCCCCCTTCCAATACAATCCAACAAATATTTATTAGATGCCTACTGTGTACATTCATCTAACTGACAAATAGATGCATTTCATTGCCTACCATCATGTGTAAGGTACTTTGCTTATCAAAGGTACAAACATAAGAAGTAATTTTTTAAAACCTCAATAGAATTAATAACTCAAATGGTTATGTTATGAATATAGTCAAGTTTCAGGATGTCACTGAGATTTCAGTACTTCCTTAGGTGTTGTTTGTTCTCAATCCGATATTGGGGTACTTTCGAGCAAATACCACAACCTAAAACGTGTCCACCAAAACCCAAGAAACACCTAAAACTTTTGATAAGAGAAAGAGGCATGCAATCAACATCTTATAGAGACAATGTGGTTCAGCTTCCTCATTTTACCAATGAGGGAAGTGAGACCCAGAAATCTTAAGTGATGGATAATACAGATAATGACAGAAGCATGATAAAAACCCTGGTCCTCTGACTCAAAACCCAGGTGCTTTCTAATGTACCATACTGCACCATTGTGAAATAAGGATTAACCTAGGATAAATTACTCAAAATGAATTTTGTTATCTTCACTCCATTCTTTTTAACTGTCCTTTTCCATAACACCTATTGTGGGAGCTAATTTGCTGAGTCTACTGGAAATTTCATTCATAGCATAACTGTTGTTGAATTGGGTGGGAAATACTTCTGCTTAGACTATTCATCTATGTGTTCATGGAAACAGAGGCCAGGAAACTAAGACTAGCTTGGGGTACAAGGGCAGCCAAAGGAGAAAAAGAGTAAAAAGGCTAGGGACATTGGTGTCCTAAGGGATGGATGCCAAGATTTACATAGTATATAAATTCGGGGCAAGGCAACACCATTACAGTAAGAAAATCTAAGGGAGAAAGGGAAGGCCAATCAAGGTGAAGGTGGTGTACAAACTACTAGAAAGAGTCATCCTGGCCATACGGATTTGGAATGTTAAGAGGGTAGCAAGGATCCAGCAGGTATTTATCCAAGGGAATGTGGATCAAAGTGAGTATACATAAAACCTGCTAGAATCCCAAAATTGTAGAGCTAGAAGAGATGTTATCACTAGATCTATTCCTCTCTTTTTAAGGATGTAGGAGCTGGGACCAAGCGAAGTCATGACTTATCCACCATTATAGAGTCAGACAATGTTGTAGATGGCAAGGTCCTTAATATCATTCAACAAGGAGGTTCTTAATCTGTGGTCTGAGGACTTCGAGGGGTCCATGAACTTGGATGAGGGGAAAAATACAACTTTATTTCATTCCCACTGGCCTCCTTTGTAATCTATATGTTTTATATATTTAAAATATCATTCTGAGAAACGTTCATAGACTTGATCAGATTTCCAAAGGGATCCATTACAAACAAACAAAAAAAGGGTTAAGAAGTAAATTTTTTGTAACCTCCTTGTCCCCTTCCCTCCCCCCACCCCCAGACTCATTTTTGTTTATTTCGGACAAAAAAATCTGAAATGGAGAGGTTAAGTGATTTGTCCAAGGTCATAGAGTGACAGAGCTGGGCCTGGAAATCAAGTCTCCAGACTCATCTTCAGAAGCTGATTTACTTTCTTCAAGCTGCCAGGATAGAATTTAGCACACCAAAGCCCAGTTAAGTTTCACCTTACTAAGGGCGTGTCTGTGTGGTCACAAAATCCAACTGAACCATACAGTTCCCATCAGTGTTTTGGTGCCACCCAGCACAGTTTCAAACAGCCCATTAGCTGAAGCAGCAATGCAAATGCTTCATAGCATCATAGATTTAAAACCAGAAAGGACCTTAGAGATTACTTCCTCCAACTCCCTCATTTTATAAACGAGTAAATTGATTACAGTATGACTACTGGCATGACTGATCAATTCACTTTTGCATCAGTGATCTCAGATTAGTTGCTCTTCAATATTCACATTACTAGAGTATTTTGCATATTTAGTATTCTCTTAATTCAGCTGCAAGAAGCCCAAAGTAAAGGAAAAACTGGCTTCTTGATGTGCAATTCTAGCGAGCTGTGGGATAATGTCATTGGTTGGGAGGGGAGTCAAAAGACAAATACTGCCATGGTGTAAGGAAATCCAGGATCAGTTTAGGGAGAACATGTTCTGAACCTCTGCAGTGTGTTTGGGGGGGCGGGGTGTGAAGGGAAGGATTCTACACTGGCTATTTGAAAGATACTGCAAGAATCCCGAGAGAGAATCATCTCAGAGACAGTTCTGGGAGAGAATTCTTAGAGTTGGGGAAATCACTCATCAAGGAGAACAAAACCAGAGAGGAATTCTAAAGGATTATTAGCTAAATGTGATTTAGACTCCAGTCTAGGCCCAAGGATGACGAGATGACCTAAAGGGATAGATTATACCTGAAAAGGGCAAATGGAGATCAGAACAGGATGGAGTTGAAAGGAGAATTGACAGGAGGAAAGAAGATGGCCAAAGGTTAAGATAAACTCTGACCAAACAACAGAGCTTCTGAGAGCTTAGGAATCTTTGGGATAACTTGTTAATCATGGAAGACAAAAGCAGTCATTTACGCCACCTCATTTAACACTCAGGTGAACCATAGAGTAATTTAAATTAGAAAATAAAGTTACTTGCATTTTCTTTCTCAATAAACTTGCTTCTAATTAATACTAAGGCAAATTAAATCAGAATTCAATTTCATTTAAATTGGTCTACATTTCACCTGATTGTTAAATGAGGTAGGTTAAATGGATGACTTTGTCCTATGTAATTTACAGGTTCTACCCAAGCTATTATCCAAAATGAAAATGGGGAGGGGAGGGGGAAGCCCAGTGATGGAAACTAATCAAGCAGACACATTACAAATTTGAGACTTATAACAAGGAGTTATTGTAGGAAATTTTTTTCCTTACCATTTTAACTACTTAATTTTGGCATTCAGTTTTTTTGAGAAGTCAGGAGTGCCCTCGTCTGGCCTGAGAGGTAAAATTCACCCTTTGGTGTAGTAAAAGGACTGTCTTATTCTTGCTGCCTTTTCAAAGTCAAAGAAATATTTTTTAAATCTATTTAGTTATGTTTCTACTTCTACATTTTAGAAGGGACATTGCCAAGTTTGGAGTGGTGCTAAGGTTAATCAGAACAATGAAAGAACTTAAGACAGTGCCATGTGAAGACTGGCAGATGTTCAACCAAAAAAGAGGAATATAGGAGACAGGAGATGCTGTTGCTGTTTTCAAATATTTGCAGGTTGACATGTGAAATAAGAATGAGAATGAGCACCAATCACTGGTACTGGGAGACCTAACATTAGCGGGAGATTCATTTTAGCTCCATACAGGGACAAACTTCCTAACAATTAGAGAAGTCCCCAAATGGAATGGGCCAACTTGTGAGACAGGGAGTTTTCTATCACTAGAGGTCTTCAAGAGTAGACATGGACACCCTACTCAAATCTCTTAATCTCTCAGCCTCAGTTTCTTTATTTGTTACTTGGGATGGTCATAGTACCAAACTCGCAGGATTGTGATGAGGATCGAATAAGGTTACACATGTAAAATTATAGATATTATATATATATATATATTTTAAAACCCAAAAGCACTACATATATGTTAGCTACTATCATTAATTCTCTTGGGCAGCTTATCATTTGAGCGAGAAATTTCACCTTAAATTTTAGAGAGAAAAATGAAGCCTTAAGGATGAGGGGGAAAGTTTTTAATAATAGCGTATTTTATAATTTGATCTACCTTCTCACTGGTTCATTCAAGTTCAGTAATAAGATATAATTCCCAAATGCAAAAAAACAAAAGTAGACATGGACCTAGCGGCAGTGAGACAGCCACAGGAAATTAGGTGCAAATTTTGCCAAGGTTTATGTGATCGTGTTTAGTCCTCACCAAGAAGCCCAGCACCATGAGTTGTGGTGAGCTTTCTTTAAAGCTTCCTGTAAGTGACTAGTGAATTCTTCCTCAGGCTGTGTTGGGGAAACAGTAGTTGAGTGGAATCTGAGCCTAAGGTTCCCAGGAGACACACTAGGAGTAGAAACCAAGTGGGGATAGGTGATGAAAATGTTTATTTCCATTGGAAGTCATTGCTTCTTCTCAATTATATTTCATTAACTGGTTTCTGTTTTAAGTATACATATGTGTGTGTGTGTGTGTGTGTGTATGTGTGTGTATTCTGGGTTAGACTGGTAAGATTTGGAGGAAATAGGGGTTCCAAAACTTGAGTTTGAATAGATGATGGGCCCTGGGTGCAACTTTCAGAGGGAGATCATATTGTAGACAGAGTACATAGTATAGCCAAGTTTCATATTGTGGAGAAGGATTAGACTGTTCCAATTCTGTAATTATCTGATGCTGAGGCCTAGCAGCAGGAGTAGCATAGAGGTAGTAGTAGTAACAGCAGTAGTAGTATAGAAGTAGCAGCAGCAGCAGCAGCAGTAGCAGTAGTAGCAGAAGTAGTAGAAATGTAGCAGCAGCAGTAGTAGTAATAGTGGTATAAGGTTTATGAGAATCAAATAAAATTATACATATGTAATTGATTTTCAAAAATAATAATTGACATTTGCTCCCAGTAAAATGTAAAGTCTTTGAGAACAAGTATTGTTATATGTGTGTGTTTTAGTTTCCCCGGTGTCAGGCACAAAATTGATGTTTAATATATATTTGCTGAACAAATTAATAGATATCATGCTTTAAAGTGTGCGAAGTACTTTACATGCATTATCTCATTCAAGCCTCACAAAACCCTGTGAGATAAGCACTACAGGGATAGTCCCACTTTATAAATGGGGAAACAGAGGCAGAGGGCAGCCAAGTGACCTATTCTTAGTCATAAGCTAATGTGTTTTTTGTGGCAGGCCTTGAGCCCATGTTTTCTTGATTTGTGGTCCAGCCTTCTAGCTCCTGTTCCACACCGCACTGCATCTCGAAGCTCCTTTATCTCCTCTGACCCTGCTGCCACCCTGGTACAAGGTGTATCACCTATCACCTCACACCCGGACTATTGCAATAGCCTGCTGGTTGGTCTCCCTGACTCAAGTCTCTCCTCATCCCAATCTACCCTTCACTCAACTGTCAAATTGGTCTTCCTGAAGCACAAGTCTGACCACATGACCTTGCTATTCAATAAAGTGCAGAATCAAATCAAAATGCTCTAAAATCCTTTATAAGCTGGCCCCTTCCAGCCTTTCCAAGATTACAGCTTACTGCCTTTCACAGATTCTGTGGGGTTAGAGATGGGAAGGGAAGGGAGGGGAAAGGAGGCCAGGGGAGGGGAAGGAAGGGAAGGGAAGTTGTTTCATTTTTCCTTTTCCTTGAGTATCTTAGTACATGGCTTGTGCTTAGCAGAAAGGTTTTTTTTAAAAAAAGCAAAATTTTATTAATAAAAGTACAAATTTTAAATAGTCTTGAAATGGAAAAGGTATTAAAGGAGATTTAATCAAAGTTGTTATAATTATCAACTTTGAAACCTGAGAGAAGTAAAAATCATTTCATCTAATCCTTCCATTTAACAGATTCAAACACAAGTGATCGAGGGATGGGACTTTGAGTACTTTAACTGTACAAGAGACTAAACTAGGCCTTGTGGGAGTTTGCCAAGAGACATAGGATAAAATTCCTGCTTTGGTGGAGTTTATAATCTAGTTGAGGAGAAAGCACATATATAGGAAAAAATAACTGATACAAGGTAGGATTTAATAAGTCTGAAATAAAGAGAAAAAGGAAGTAGTTTTTTTTTAGAATTTAGAGGTGGGAATGATTACTGTGGGCCATTGCAGTCAGGGAAGGATTTGAAGAAGAGGTGGACTTTGTTATGGGCTTTGAAGAATGGTTAAGATACTGCTATGGAGAGGGAGCAGGCATTCTGGGTAGGGGAGGGGGCAACTTGAGCCAACATTCAGAGTCCAGGATTTAAAGGAGATTTTGGGAGGAATCTTGACCTTCCATCAATCATTGGGATGGAGGATAGGCAAATAGGAAGAACAGGCAGACAGACAGCTGCCCTATGAAAACATTTTAAAAGCTCTAAAATTGGAAAGCACCAAAATCTTTGCATCTGATTCTACTGCTTTCTTACCTAAGAAAAGCCTGACAAACTTCCATGGCTGTAACCACTCTGAAGAATGGCTCGGCAAAAGTTTTCAACCCTTGTTCCCTTTTGAGAGATTTCCAGACGATGGTATGGTTAGCCAAAATTGTTGGAGGAAACAATCTATGCCCCGAGTAAAATATGTGTTGTGATGTTCTCCAATAGCAATCAGCACTTTGCTCTACCCACACTATCCCCAGAAACATAGGGTTGGCAATACCAGGTAGCTGGAGTTGAGAGAGAAATCTTTGGTTGGCTATACAACAACATCTTTTATTATTTTGATCTAACTTATGCAGAACTTAAAACATGACTTTACTAAAAGTTGAAACAGTTATCATTCATACTTCATACCAATGTTTGTTGAATGGATTAATGAATTGACACCATTTCCTAACATTTTTCAGTTTATGAAATTGTTTTGACAAAGATGGAGAGAAGACATGTATCCCTTTGGACTCTAATCAGTCATCCGCCCAGTGTAGACATTTGTTCATCTACCATCTCTTACCTCCAACTACATTATGATATTATAGTATACATGCTCTTAGATACATGTTTCCATTCTCCCTCCTCACTCACGGTTATCACATTCTCCACCTTCCTGACTCCAAATTCCTAAAAGGCAATGAGGAAAACACAAGAAGACAAATAGAACGTAGGCTCTTTGAGTATAGGAGCCTTGACTTTCATTGACTCCTTGCACACTGCCATGCACATAAAGGCTTTTATAATTGAGTTGAATTTATTTGGCTGGTATATAGTAAGAATGTGTTGGTGACACACCAAAGTATCTCTATATTGGCTAGGAACCATAGCATTCCAGAAGCTGGAAATATTAATAGCATCGTATCCAGAGTTATGCTTTTGTTTTTTTAACCAGAGACTATATCCATAATCTTTATAAGTTATCACAATTCAGGAAGGAAAGAAAACTGAGAGGGAAAATTAATGGAGAGGAAACTAGATTTGGGAAGCTAAATGGCATGCTGGGTAGAGCACTTGGTCTGGAATTAGGAAGACCTGAGTTTAAATGTGGCCACCATCGTTTATTAGCTATGTGACTCTGTAGTATTAATGTGATTGAAGATCTTCCCCACCCATTCAATAGGCCTCAGGTGGGCCTAGGTAGGAAAGCCTGATTATATCTTTGTTTGTAAGTAGGCCCAAAGCCCCTACTTAGTAGGTACTAAACTGATGTGGGCATGAAGGCCTCAGGGCCCTAAGGGGAGTTGCTAAGCATGCCCTGAGTTCTAGTCAATCGTGAATTCAGCCAATCAGAGACCTGAGTTCTAGCCAATCAGATGTCCGGCTAGGACTGTATAAAAAGAGAGAGACCAGCAGCAGAACTGGGAGCAGTGGAACTGAGAGCTGCAGGATTCAGAAGCAGACATCCAGAAGACACTGAGGCAGCAGACATTGAGGAAGAGCCAGCATCCAGAGAGACCGCAGAGCGAGAGTGCAGAACAAGAGAGAGTTGCAGAGATCAAAGAACTCAGAGTCAGCAGAGCTGAAGGAGAGA
>CM053623.1:56498765-56517871 GCA_028646595.1 Phalanger gymnotis | reverse complement strand
AGCCAGCATCGAGAGAGACCGCAGAGCGAGAGTGCAGAACAAGAGAGAGTTGCAGAGATCAAAGAACTCAGAGTCAGCAGAGCTGAAGGAGAGAGTGCTGAGCAGAGCTAGGATTTGTGAGTGATTGTTTGGGGGGGGGGGTAAGGGGAGGACAGGAGAGAGATTACAGTAGGGCTTGGCTCCTTGCTATAATACTTTGTTATAATTTCCTTCTTGCTGCGTTGAGGTGGGCTTACTGATTTTGGAATATATTTGATACTATATGGAACTGGAATTATTGGTCCTGGGATTCGATTCTCTCATGTCTAAATAAATGTTATACTTCTGCCTTCTGTCTAGAAAATTCTGAACCATTCAAGCTTGTTCATGGTCATCTTTGAGGTCATGAATTTTGCCTTATTACTATAGACCCTCAGTAAGTCACTTAACCCTTGTTTGCCTCAGTTTCCATCACTGGGGATGCTAACAGCACCTACCTCCCAGGGTTGTTGTGAGGAATAATAATGAGATAATAATTGTAAAATGCTTAGCACATACATAGCCTGGCACATACTAAGTACTACATAACTGTTAGCTACTATCATTATCATTATCAATAGGAATGCTTAGAGAAAACAGGGAATTTGAGGGAAGCGGAGTCTCCTTATAGACATGCTACAACCACATAGGCAAAAATACTTTCACATACAGTTTTTATAATTTAGATACATAGTTTTATATTAAAGAAAATTTAGCTTTCCAGTTTTTATACTGGAAGACCAGATCTGGAATGAAGGAAATTACTAAAAAAAAAAAAAAGCTCTTAGGCTCCAAATAACACACATGCCCTCCAGACAAACAGAACTTTATACTGTATTGTGATTTTGCATCTTTGCATTTCAAAATTCTTTAAAGGCTTAACAAAGTTTGGATTTTTGTAAATCATACAGGAGCTTTTAAGTCCAAACTTAATCAAATTAAAGGATGAATATGGCAAATTCCTTGAAGCCTTCAAACAAAATCTTGTTTTGCCAAATTTAGAGATAATGAATTAGCAGATGTTTCCAAGTTTAGTTAAGAAAGGGTGGGTGGGTAAATCCAATCCACTTCTATGAGTTCCTGAAGGTTCTGATTTGGCTTTGTTGTAAATTGGCCATTGACATTTGGAGAAAATACCAGGATAGCAACAAAAAGTACTAATTCTCCTTGGATTATCAAAAGTATGGTTTTCCTAGTATAGATTATGTCTAAAGAAATACCCAGAATCCAATTCCATGCCTACTTTATGCAAAGCTGAGGGCCTGCACTAGACCTCCAAAGCTCCCCATGGAATTTGAGTACAAGACCATAATCTGTCTTTCTTTTTTTTTTTTTGCAGGGTGGAAGGCATGGCAATTGGGGTTCAGTGACTTGCCCAAGGTCACACAGCTAGTCAGTGTGTCAAATGTCTGAGGCCGCATTTGAACTCAGGTCCTCCTGACTCCAGGGCCAGTGCTCTACTCACTGAGCCACCTAGCTGCCCCCAAGATCATAGTCTGTCTTAAGGTCCCCAGTGGACTGTGAATAAGAGGCAAAATGGTACAGTAGCCAATTCATCTCCAAGTTTTATCACTCCTCCTCTTCTTTCCTTTTAGACCCTTGACTCAACAGGTCACAAGTCTTCCAAGCCCCAGATTTTTCCTGACCTCCTTTTTTATCCATCAAAATCTATTTGTTTTGTGCCCCATGCTCCAGGACTTTGGTAGGGAACTGACTAGTTCACATAATAAGGTGTTACAACTGTTGATATATGTGCCTTAATGACGTGTTCCTAAAAGACATCATGAAACCAAAGTGATGGTCTGGAGTGGTTCATCTGATATTTGAATTAATTCCAGGTAGCTGTGTAGTAACCTAGAAAAGAATGAGAGAAAAGACTTTGGAAAGATAGAGGCAAGATTTCTCTCAAAACTCCATTGTTTTCCTCCTTTCAAAGGAACAGACTCCACCTCCAACCTGACCAGAGACCTGCTAAATCTTTTTTAGCCTAAAAACATGTCTGATGAATTAACAGTTCTGGAACCCAGGGTCAAAACAGGATTAAAAGAAACTGTACAAGGACAGGCTATTTTTGAACAACTAGCTAACTTGCTTATGTAGAAAAGAAATAAACATCTGCAACACTAAGATGAAACAAAAAGAGATATGCTAGAACCACCCCTCCCCCATTGACTTAAGAGGGGCCAACTGGGGAACCAATGGTCTCTGGTCGTTGAGGTGGGGCTTGAGAACGCCAGAGGCTCGGCTGTGAGGAAAAGTGAGCCAAGAGACAACTACAGGAGAAGCGCAAGCAGGAAGCTGCGGAAGCAGAGCTGACCCATGTGGACCCAGGAGTGCAACCAAGGACTTGAGGCTAGTAAATATGATTTGGCTAAATACCATCTTGTTTTTCTGTGGCCTCCTGGTTACTCTTGTGAGGCTGGCTTTCTGGGCCTGGAGTCTTTTTGTCAAGATGTCGGAATGGAGAGGCTGGTTCATGGATCTGCTGCAGTGGGGCCTAAATAAATGTTTTGTTGCGTTCTACTTAGAGAATCTCTCATACCTTACGATTTCGAACCATTCAAACATATACATGATTATATTCGAGATTATAAATTCAGTCTTCCTACTACAGGAGAAAACCTCTAAACAGAGCTAGATTTTAGGGGATATTGTTTGTTTTGATTTTTAAGTCTTGGTCAAGGTAGGAGCATGGGTGGCATCTCTCTTCTTGAAGACAGAAATTGGCTTCAGAGAGACTCAGTATTTGAATTGACACTGAAGAACATCATTCATATTCCCCTCTTTCTTACTCTTTTACGCTTTCTCCATTCAGAAATCGCTATTTCTGAGAGCTGGGAAGCTCAGAAACTCTCTGTTCCAACCAGACTTTGACTTCCCTGTCTGCTTTACCTGGAGATATTTCCCTTGAAAGCTATAATCTTCATTGTTTCAACTTCTATGTGTGGGCTCACAGAGCTTAGTCCTATGTATCTCTGCTATTCCCATGTTTTCTGTGCCTGAATATGTTGTAAGTTGCTCATTAGAAGTTATTAAAGGGAAATTCCTTATGTAAAATAGTTACCTGACTGATCGTATTCCCATTTTTATGAACAAGGACTTGCATGATGTTCTTGAGCTAAAATGTTCTCAATTTGACCAATGTATATTCTAATCCTATATATTTAATAAGTTTAAATTTCTGATTTCAAAAGACCAGTGAGAGTATAAATTATTGGGGACAATCTACTAGGACCTACTATTGTTAGAGGTAAAAAAAAATTTAAATTCATGACTCATAACATATTCAAAAGAAAAACATGCATATGGGAGAACTATTGCTTAGAGTTCCAGTAGAGAATTCTTGTTGTTCAGTCATGTTTGACTCTTCCAGATACCATTTCAAGGTTTTCTTGGCAAAGATACTGGAGTAGTTTACCATTTCCTTCTCTTATTTTTCAGATGAGGAAAATGAGGCAACCAGGTTTAAGTGACATAGCTAATAAGTGCCACAGGCCAGATTTGAACTCAGGAAGACTCCAAGACCTTCCACTCTATCCACTGAACCACCTAGCTGCCCAGTAGAGAATGGGAGTGCAGAAACAAGTAGACATCTTGCTGATGATTGGCAATAGTATATAATGTGTCTCATTTCCCAGGCAGAATCCAAAAAGGTGCCTACTGTGGGAATTCTAGGCACCACTATAAGGCTCTTTAGGGAAATAGGTTCTGCTTCCAAGAACTTTTGAGTTATCCAGAAATCACATCATATAGGAAGCTATCTATTCCACCTCTGCCTGATTAATCCTCTTAGGAAGAATAGTTAAATAGCTCCAAGGAAACTTTTATTTAACTTCTATCTTTGCAACCTTTATTGCTTTCTAGTTCCTGAGGATCAGAAAAACTTAATGTAGTGCTTCCCAATCCCTAATAAAAAATAGGTACATAAATGGATGAATAGATAGAGAAATGATAATGAATACAGACATGAATGACTAGAGATAAATGAACAAATAAATGCAACTACCAAGAAAATACAAGTGGTGAAATAAATTACCTTAAAATAAAGGGGAAAAAAACTAGAAAGAAAGACATGTATGGTGAGAGAGAGAAAGAGAGAGAGAGAGGAGAGAGAAAGAAGAGAAAGGGAAAGAGGGAGAGAGAGGGAAAGAGGGAGAGACAGGAGAGTAAAGAGAGAAAGAGAGAGAGGAAAGAGAGAAGAGAGAAAGAGAGAGAGGAGAGAAGAGAGAGAGAGAATAATAGCAAAATAACAACAGAGGAATTAGATTTTTTTTCTAAAAGTACATAAAGAGAAAAGGACAACAGTGGAACTTAAATAAAAGTGATGGTTGAGTAAAAGGCCTAAAACATCAGAGAAAAAAGGAGTGTATATGCACAAGCCCTGGCCAAGAATTTTTTGAATATGAGTTATAAAAATATTTTTCAATTTTCATTTTTTTAAAAAAATATATGTATTTGTGTGTATATATATATGTGTGTGTGTATGTGTATAATATGTTTGCATATATGTGTATATATGTATATCTCAGCTTCAAAACTCTGTTAACCTCCTGATCCCAGACACTGGAAATTAGAATATCATTTTACTTAATGTAACTCCTTGCAATTAATTCACTGTTGACAAATTCACAATGGATTGCCTGAATTTGCTGCCCCACCCCCCAGTCCTTAATTACACCTATGGCTCTGCAATCTCATGAGTGTCGATAAGGTGAGGTCAAGATGGGGAATGGATGAGAGAGTAACAAGAGGAAACAGAAATACACAGAAAACAAACAAAACAAACAAAAAGGTGGTAGAATGCCTTCATAATGTTGCAATAGGACTGGCCTTGCAGATATGGTATCCCACTCTACGATTTGTTAATAAAAATTTTGCAGTTCTGAATAACAGTCGATTATTCATACGAAAAAGAATTTTTGGTCAAGGCATTTAAAATTTGAACCACACAATTAAGTTTTTTTTATTATTATATAGCTTTCTATTATTCCTTGTACATACTCCCTGTTTTGACTCATAAACAAACTCATAAGATCCTTAAAGACAAGGTCAACTTTTTCTTATATTTCTAGGCCCCCAACACCCGTTGGTCACAAGTAGGCGCCTCCCAGACTCTTTGAAGTTAGAAAGGGTCTGAGAACTTCTCTAATCTGTCTGCCTACTTGAAGCATCCATCCTCCTCTATGATGTCCCTGAAAAGTTTAAATACCTCCAGTGACTGGGAGCTCATGAGGTTTCAACTCAGGCTATTCCAATTTGGGACGGCTCAGGGAGTTACCAAGTTCTCCTATCATGTTGAACTGAAATATGTTTTGTCTTCTGGGACCACAAAAAGAATCCATTCTCTCGCTTTATAGGCTTTTGAATCTGTGAAAGACAATGACCATATCTCTCCCAAGCATTTTCTTCTAACATCGGGAATTCTTTCAACTGATCCTCATAGGACATAATTTTCATTCTCCTCATCATCTCAGTCACACTCTGCAGAGAACACTCTAGGTTTTTAATATCTCTCCTAAAATGTGGCACCCAAAATTGAACTTAGTATTCCAATAAATACTCATCAATTGATATGAGCTAAATGGCACAGTGGATTAGAGCACTGGGCTTGGAATCAGAAAGACTCATCTTCATGAGTTCAAATCTGACCTCTGATGTTTACTAGTTGTGTGGGCAAGTTGCTTAACCCTGTTTGCCTCAGTTTCCTCATCTCTAAAATGAGCTGGAGAAGGAAATGGCAAACCAGTCCAGTATCTTTGCTAAGAAAACTCCAAATGGGGTTGTGAAGAGTCAGATACAACTCAACAACATTAGTATTATTATTACATTCTTTGGGAATTTCTTGTGGACTAAAAGAGATTAAGTGTATTGTCTGAGGTCATACAGCCAATATATGTCAGACCATAGGACTGGACCCAAGTTTTTCTGATCCAAGATGGGTTCTCTGCCCACTGCTCCATGGTGCTTCTGATATCAATCATAATTATTATAAAGTAACAAATGCCAGTGTGGGTTAAAAAATTAATACAGAGTTTTAAACCATCTTAATGGCTGGATCACATTAGCTAAACATTTATTTGATTGATTGTGGATCTATTCAGTCTTATAATGGACAAATAAATTAATCATATGAAAAAGCCAATATCCTGATAACAAAGACACTCGAGAGCTACTGGCTTAAAATAAAACTCTTATTACACCTCTATGGACCCACTCATCTAGGATAAAGCCCTTTAATTAAAACCAAGTTTTTTATTTTACTTTTAATTTCCTTAATTCTCTATGAAACTCGTTCCATCTTTGTTTAGGTTGTGAGAAATTGAGTGCTTGCTCCCAGTTCCATCTGTAAGCATAGCACCTAAGAGCAATGTATGTTTTCAGCCATTCCTATGTTTTTCCTCTATTGACAATATATGACAAAAACAAAAACAGCAATTCACATTTATGTGGTGCTCGAAAGTTTTTGAAATGTTTTATATGCCTAGTCTCATTTGATTTCTACAATGATTCTGTGAGTTAGTGATTGATTTTATTCCCATTTTATAGAAAGGTAAACTGAGTTTCTGAGAGGTGGTAACTTGCTCAGGGTCACAGAGCTAGTTAGAAATCCTTTGAGATGAAGCTTGAATCTGGTTCATCTTAAATCCTAATCCAAGGTTCTATATAAATATAATAACTCAATTTAAAAGATTTCCCCAAGGAAGACATTTGATTTGTGGTAGATAGGAAAGACAGAAAGTTATTTCAAATTAGGAGGAAAATTAATATATGTTGCAGTTTCTTTCCAGGAAACAAATATTCAGTAGCAGTACAAAAATAAAACTGACAGCATTTTTTTAATTAAAATTTTTTGAAGGGGGGAAGGCAGGGCAATTGGGGTTAAGTGACTTGCCCAAGGTCACACAAACTGACAGCATTTGACCAAGATTTCTTGCTCACCTCACTTCTACTTCTATTCTTCATGTGATGAGTAAGTATTTACATTATTTTCAATACCTTTCCTCAAGTCTACTCCTGGAAAGCCCATATATTCTATGTCCTCAGTTGGAAAACGCTGCCCTTCTCTTTATAATCTGTCTTACAGTAAATGCGGAAACAGCATTCAAGACATGTTCAAACAGTAGCAATATCGGCTCTTCCAAGTTACTTGGAATAGTTCTGTAAATGCCACTTTTGTTGGCTGATCCCAGACTGCGTTACAGACAATTTCCTGAGTGCTTGTAATCACTCTCTCAATTTTGCCTTAGCAGGTGGAAATTTCTGCTGGTGGATTTAAAAGCCTTTGTCTAGAATTCAGATCTCTTTAGACACTGCAATATGTTGTTGGACCAATCTTTAGAAGAAATCTCTGGAATTTAGCCTTGGAAATACAAGAGAGAAACAATACATTAATGAATGTAATCCTCTTCTGGGCAAAGTCTGAACAATGAGACTTTATATATGTATATGTATACAGAAATAATGTGAGTTCATTAGAGTAATATCATATGTATATGTGCACATACATTCATATATACATATATGTGCACATTCATATATACATATACACCTATACATATATGTATGTGTGTATATAACATACACATACATATATATGTATATGTGTATATATGTATACGCACACACATATACATACACACACATATATACATATATATATGCATACACACACACACACACACACACACATATTCTTCATTATCTTGCCCAGGAATCACGAAGGGCAAAGTTTCACTGCTGATTGGCGAGAGAGTTTTGACCTGCTCCAATTCTGATCTGAGATGGTTTACCCTCTTTAGGAAGCTTCATGTCCTCTTAGTCTTGGGATTCACCATATAGGTCCCAGACTGAATGTCCTACTATAGCTTAGAACCTTTGATCTCAAGTGATCCACTAGCCCCTCCAAAAGCAGGAACTATGGGCATGTGCTACCATGCCTGACTAAGTGTAATTGCTAATTGTTCTCCAGAAGCAGTTATTAGAATTTATTCAAATGGATTTAGTTATTGCTCTGCTTTGAATCTGATGATGTAGCATTTATGTCCAAGGGACTCAACAGAGTTCTTTTTTTTTTCCTTATAAAATACTACATGTTTAAAGAGCAGATAGGAGAAGGGCTGGACTTATCAAGTCATTGATATAGGGAATTTTCCACTGAAGAAACTTTCTCTACCAATGCAGGTCAACCCATGCTCTACGACTTTATCTTGGAGTAGCCCAGGTTAGAGCATAGAGAGGTTAAAATAACCTGTCCATGGCAACACAGGTAGTATGTGTCAGAAGGTGTATTTGAAACTAGGTTTTCCTAGCACTGAGACTGGCTCTCTTGATCCACGGTGCACTGCTGGCTCATTCAGAGCGAGGCAATGCCTTATTGCATTCTGTAAATCCTGAAGTGCAGGACGATTTTGTTTTAATCTGTGACACATCAAGACCACATAAGAAACCATACAAATATCTAGAAAGATAATTATGAATCCAATCCTCTATCTAATAGACTCCTTTTGTTCCCGTTTCATCTCAGAATCACCTCAAAATTTGTGGCAAATCATACTATAATTTGAGGAAAAGAAAGAAAAGCCAGCAGCTCTATTTAGTAAAGGACATATCTTGTCGTTGCTTTTCCTTCATTCTCAAAGAGGATGGTGATAGGGAGGTGATGCCATGACTTGCAAGTGGATTGGATTTAAGTGAGGGAGGTTCTGTGCAAAATCACCAGCCTCACATTCTCCTCCGGAGCCATCTAGGTCCAGTGGCCAGATATCAGTCAGGAAGATTGGAGATGGCCCCACATTAGAAAAGAAGAAGGAACTTGAGGTAAGATGGGACAAATGGAAGGAAACAACAGATAGGGAACCTTTCCTCCTTAAGAAAAATATTCATTAGCATTTCACTCATGAATTCTCAAAAAAACCTGACTTCTACTGATAATAAATAGCCTATGCTTCATGCTAATCCTGGCATTAAAATATACTTCACAGCTCATTTCCTCTTCACTCATCTTGAATACAAAGATAATCTCTGCATTAATACCGCAGCACAAAAAGGGCAGCAGCTGCAATAGTTTCCAATAACATATCCCAGAGATATATTGCCAAGTGTTGGCTATTATCCATTGGATATTTTTAAGTCTAGAGATGGGAGGATGAGATGTTGGTTGTCTTTTTTTTTCTTTTATAAATTTAAGTGGTTAATTTAAGTATCTTTCCCAGACCTAAAAAAGCAATGCCCATTTTTGGCTATGTATGTCTCCAAGAACCATTCAGTATAATTAATAGATGTTTAACAAATTTGTTGTTTGTCCTATTATAGATACTCATAAAGATCCGCATATGTGTGATGGAATCTCCATGTGCTCAATATTTCAGCAGACGCATAATGTCATATATGTGGGAATTGCAATCCCCCTGTACAAGCTATCCTTGCTTTACCCCCATGTCCCTCCATAAATTCTTCATATTGCAAAGGTTCTTATCCTTTTTCATGTCATGGAAACCTTTGGCAATCTGATGAAGCCTATGGATCGACCACTCATCTCAGAAGAATGTTTTTAAATGCATAAAATAAATACATGTGATTATAAGAGAAACCAATTATGATGACAGTTTAAAAATATTTTTGAAAAAAAAAACAAGTTCATGGACTCCAAAGTAAGGACATTTATTAGAGGATTCAGCTAGCACTCTTGGATCCATCTAGCCTTGCTCATTTCAAGGATGTCAGTGCACCACCTGGGTCCTTATTGCTTGCTCTAATGCCCACAACCTTTTTCAAAACCAACATATGTATTTTTAACTATCAGTTCAATTGTACTCCTTCCTCTATCCTCTTTTATCCACTAAACATTGTGAAACACTGGCTGTACACACAGTACTCAGATCCGTAGCCCTTACCTCTCTCTGGAAATCATTTCTAACTCTTAATATTTCTGCTGACCTATTGAATAACTCCATAAACTCAATAGAGTGTAACCTGAACTTACTCATCTTCCCTGTATAGCTTGCTTTCCTTACGGCCTTTCTTATGCCTGTCACTATTCCTCTAGTAAACCAGGTGGAAAACTTTGGAGTTCTTTTTCTCATTCCCTCATCCTTCATATCCAAACAAATGCCAAGTCTTATTGCCATAGCGTTTCTCTCATCCATTGCCACCATGTCATGCCCTATCACCACCCTAGTTTAGGGGACCATTGATTGCAGTATTGACAATAGTTTTCTAACTGCTCTATTGGCCTTCATTCTTTCTGCCTCTACTCTTTCTACCAAATATCACCACCATATTGATTATCCTGATACATAGGTCTGATCATTCATTTATTCACCAATCATTTATTAAGCATCTCTTTTATGTTAAAGGCTATGCTAATGACTAGGGATACAAAACCAAAAATGAAAGTATCACTGCCCTAAACACCACCCACAATCTGGATTCAACCTTTCTTTTTTTCACATCTTTCCTTCACAAACCCTACATGCCAAGAACAAGTCAACAAGGATTTATTAAGTTCTTCATGCTCCAGGAACCATGCTAAGGGCTGAGAATACAATACAAGCAAAAAGAAAGGCATTCCCTGCCACCAAGGAACTTATAGTCTAGAGGGGAAAAAAATAAATAAAAGGTAGCTGAAAGGGGGATGTTGATAGAGATGAAGGTATCTGTTAAGGAAAAACTAATGTGGAGAAGGTAGGGTGAGTGGGTAGAGAAGGCCCAAGAGAGTATGGAGCCCAGCCTGGAGATGAGTGAGGACATGGCTGTCCTGGACTTCTTTATAATGGAGCTTCTGGGAGAAACCAGCCAATCAAAGTTTGGGACCACAGAGATAGAGGGTACTTCCAGTGTTTGAAGTCCAAGAGTGAAGTGAGTTTGCAGTATTAAAAGGTTTCTAGTGCATTGTGGAGAAAATCTGAGAGTACTTTCTGCTCTTTTTTCTGTTCTTTTTCCTATTCTTTCCCCTTTCTCCTCCTTACTCATAGTCTTATTCCCTATTCCTGGAATACTCTACCCCCACATCTCTACCAAGTAGAATCCTGCCTACATATCCAGGCTTGACTCAAACATCACCCTTTCATAATCTCTCCTCCCCTGAAGTGATCCTTTACTCCTAATAGTTCTCATAGCATGTCATACCCCCACCCACTTTTAATATGACACAATCATACTAAACAATCTCCATTATATTAGGCTTATTCTGTGCATAGATTAGTTCCCATTGCTAACTAAACTGAAAGTTCATTGAAGACAATGACCATACCGTGTTCACCTTTGCATTTTCCTTGGTGTCTACAGTAGGTGCTCAGAAATACATGTTGAATGGAATTGAAGAGCACTTTTTTCCTAAGGAGAGAAAGTTTCACAAGCTCCAGAATTTACATAGAATAAAAAAATATACAAAAATCATCAAAATATTTATATGCAATCAAAAGTAATCAAATCAATCAGAAAGTATTATGTTCCTACCAGGTGCCAGACACTAAGCTAGACCCTGAGGACACAAATGTCAAGTGAGGCCACCCCTGCTCTCAGGGAGCATCCATTTTACTGGCAGGTATATAGCATGTTTGTGACTAAATCATAATACAAAATATAAATATCCAATGGCTAGGGAAAGGGGCATTGCCAACCAGGAGACTCAGGAAAGGCCTCTTGGTAGGAGGTAGCATTTGAGTTGGGCCTTGAAGAGAAAACAGGGGTTCCAAGAGATAGAAGGAGAGATTGGACATTGACCTCAGTTTACCTGAACTAAACAGCCCCTCATCCTCTTCTCCCTTTGGAGTAGAGTAAGGAGGAGAGAATGCTGTAGTTCTGACTCTAGGTCAGACCTCTTGGTTTGGCTCTTGAGCAGAAAGGCTTCCAAAGGCTATAAAATCTAAGTTCATGCTAATGAGAGAACATAAATATGCTTGGCCTTCTATCTATAGATTAGTCAATGAGTTATCAAATTTTTTTAAATACTACTATGTAGTCAGCCCTATTTAAGGGGTGATAGGTGATGCTAAAGAGGGCCAGGTGGCAATTTCTGCCCTCAAACAGCTCTAAATCTAGTTCAGTAAAATATATTTACATGAAACAATAGAACACTACACAGCAGTATATGGACAAAAGTAAAATTACATTGTAAGGACTATAAAAAAACACCCTTTGGGTGACTTAGCAGCTAGCTCCTATCAAAAGTTCAATGCCCATGAAATATCCTTTACCCAAAGCTGTAATAATAATGGGACCAATGGGACTTTGCCCCAGAGCGCCAACATCTGGGGAGTACCCATTATCTTTCCATCTGTAGTTCTGCTAGCCCATTCCCAAAGTCTCATTGCATAATTTACCCTGTGTCCTGTAGCCTGGGTCATCATATATCACAGCCACCACTCTCAGTTTCCCTTCACTATGGTGTACTCTCCTAGGCTTACCTTTCCCCTCCAACCCTCAGAGGGGCAAGAGTCCTTTCTCCTGTTCTCATGACATCACCCTCCATATCTCTACCCCCAAATGTCTTTACCCTGATCAGCAGGTTTCCAATTATGGCTCTACCTCCACCTAGAGAGTGTATCCAATGTGGAATTGAGGTCAAGCCAGCAAAAATGAGACTTGTTTTCAAAGACAATTAATCAATGAGCATTTATTAAGCACCCATTTTGTACCAGGTACTGTTCTAGGAACTAGGGATACAAACACAAAACAAGAAATAGTCTCTACCCTCAAGAAGCTTACAGTCTAACTGGGGGAGACAACATGTATGTATATTGGTATATATAAAAAAAGATTGAAGATAATTTTGATGGGAAGCTACTGTGAGCTTGGGTGGAACATAAATGTAGAAGGGCTGGGCCTGGAAGAACACTAGGAATTCCAAGAGGTGGAAGTGAATAAGGAATATATTTCAGGTATGTGGCATAGACTGTGGAAAGATAAGGAGAAAAGAGAAAATAGGAAGAAATGCATGATTTTATAGGTTGAGAGTTTTGGTTTAAAATAGGACCTTGAAGGAGACTGAAGAGTTTCTTTCCCTTGAACTTCTCAAAAATAGGTTTGATACCCAAAGAAGGTTATGATGTCATAATCCTGACACCATACTCAAGATTATGGTGGGAAGAGGAACAAATGATGTCTCAATGACCCCACACACATACAACACATCATTCATTATGTGTCCAATTACTCACTAATTCATAAAATTGGAGAGTTCCCTGGCATGTCATAAGCACACAAGAAATTCTTGTTAATTTGATTTACCCTCCAGAGCCACTGTGGTGATTTAGACATGTTCACAATGTGGATCTCCTATGCCCAAGCTGCTTTGAGGATCTTATAGACTTCAAAATAATTTTTTTCCATTAAAAATAGCACCATTCCCCAAATGATAAGTAGTCAAAGGATATAAATAGTAATTTTCAGAGGAAGATATCAAAGCTATCAATAGCCATATGAAAAGTGCCCTAAATCTCTAATAATCATGTTATATGCATTGGCTTGTTTTTCAGTCATTTCTGACTCTTCATGACCCCATTTAGAGTTTTCTTGGCAGAGATACTGGAGTGGTTTGCCATTTCCTTCTCCAGCTCATTTTACAGATGAGGAAACTGAAGCAAATAGAGTTAAGTAAGTGACTTGCCCAGGGTCACAAAGCTAGTAAGTGTCTGAGGCTGGATTTGAACTCAGTTCTTCCTGACTCCAGGCCTGGTGTTCTATCCACTGTGCCACCTAATGCAAATTAAACCAACTCTGAAGTACTACCTCATAATCATCGGACTGGCTAAGATGATCCCCCCAAAAAATAAATGACAAATGCGAGAGGGTAAGTGGGAAAATAGATACACTAATGCCCTATTAGTGGACCTGTGAACTCATCCAACAATTCTGGAAAGCAGTTTGGAATTATGCCCCCAAAGCTATTAAACTGTGCATACCTTTGAGCCAGTGATACCCATACTAGGTCTATGCCCCCAAAGAAATCAAAGAAAGAAGAAAAAGACCATATATGCAAAGATAGTTTTAGCAACCCTTTTGGGGTGGCAAAGAATTGGAAACTTCGAGGATGCCCAAGAATTGAGGAATAGCTGAACAAGTTGTGGTATATGATTATGATAGAACGCTATTGTGCTGTGGGAAATGATGATGGGGAGGGTTTCAGAACAACCTGGGAAGACTTGCATGAACTGATGCAAAGTGAAGTGAGCAGAGCCAGAACACTGTACACACTAACAGCAATATTAGTAAAAAGTATCAACTTTGAAAGACTTAATAACTTTGGTCTATAAAATGACCAACCATGATCCCAAAGGACTCATGATCAAACATGCCATCTACCTACACACATGCAAATACCTATACAATACACACTATTATATGTAGTGCATATAAAGACTATATATAATTTGTATAGTAAATGCCTTGAATCGGTGGGTGAGTTCACAGGTCCACCAACAGGCCATTAGTGTATCAATTTTCCCACTTACCCTCCAGCATTTGCCTATATGCATGAAGGCCTGCAACACTGAGTCTTAGGGCAGGAGTACTGCTCCTGAGCCCTGATGGTCAGTTTCAATCATAGGCTTCATTGGTGTTAGAAGATTTCTTGTACTCTAACCATAAAACTTTGTGAAGAATCCTCCTAGGGACTCAACTAATAACTTTGAGATAAAGAAATCATATTACAGTATTCAAATAGCAAGACAATCCTCTTCCACAGAGTAAAGACTATTCAGTCATTTAAAGATAGTTGTATGATTCTGGGCAAGTCACTTAACCTTGTTTGCCTCAGTTTCCTTATCTGTAAAATAAGCTGGAGACAAACCGCTCCAGTATCTTTACCAAGAAAACCCCAAGTGGGGTCAAGAAGAGTCAGACACAACTGAAACAAAGGTAGAACAACAACATAGAAACATAGAAAAATAAGTTATCTTTGGACCATCCTATACCCCATGCATTATTTACTCATCTGCCATACTTAACAGTATAAGATATGCTTTTTAAAAAATTCCATCTAGGTTTATTCTTGACAATTCTGTCATACTGAGATATAATATAGTTAAGTGTGTAATCTTTGTGGCTTACATTGTAATATTACAATTTAACTAGTAATGCTGGTTTTTAAAAGTCTAGATAATCCAAAAGCTAATAGGCTTTCTATTAATGATGATACAATGAGGATGATGATGATGATGATGATGATGATGATGAAGATGATAACAGCTAACATCTACATAACACTTACTATATGTCAGTCATGGTGCTAAGTGCTTTACAATCATCATCTGACTTGAGCCTCACAACAAGCCTATGATTATTCCCATATTACAGATAAGTGAGACAAATAAGGGTTAAGTGATGATAGCAACAGTAGGAGGAGGTCACATTTATATAGTTCTCTAAGGCTTACAAAGGGCCTTCTTCACAAGGTAAGCAGTGCTGCTGTTATTATCCACATTTAACAGAAGAAGAAACCAAGGTTAGGAATTCAAGTGACTTGCTCATGGTCATCTGGCCTATTAAAGTATTAGGGCCAGTGTTATTAGCCCTATTTTACAGATGAGGAAGTTGAGTAAGAGACTTGCATGTGGATTACTGCTATTAAGTATCCAGATGAGCACACCAATCAATGCCTTCTGAAAGCAGAGTGATTTGGCAGAAAGAGTTCTTGGGTTTGAATTCCATAGAAGAGTCAAGTGTGAATCCAAGGTCTGCTTTTAACTAGCTGTGTGACCTTAGGTAAGTGCCTCAGTTTCCTAACTACTGTATAGCAAGGGATTGATAACTGACTGGCATCCTTGGAATTATCTTTCAGAGTAACAACCATTCAATTCTCATCCCTGAGAGATATTTGGGGCAATTTCAGTTTTTAATCTGGAAGGTACACTTGAGTCATGCTCACATTAGGGAGTTCTTGAAGGGGGACATGCATAGCCTTTGAGAGACCAAGAGTAGAAGTAGTGACTGCAAGAATTGAGCAGCAGGGAAAAGACAACATGTCCAGTCTCCCTTAATTGGGACTTAATGAGCCAAACCAGAAAATGGGGTCAATACAGGGGCAACAAGTAGTGGAGAAACTTAAAAAGTGAATCTGAAAGGAGAGCTGAGCTCTTACAGAACAAAGGAGATGTGGCGCAGGACTACCAGGCCGTACAAGTACCTTAAAACAGAAAGCTCAAACTAACACTATCAGTAGAGCTCACCTCATCCAATCTTCCCCCAACAAAAGAAAGATTTTAATTCCTGAAGTTCTCCCTCCTATGCCTGCCCAGTAATAGACATTAGTAGACTCTACTCACTTCTTGCACCTAAACCAGAAGTGGGGAACCTGTGGCCTCAAAGCCACATGTGGCCCTCTAGGTCCTCAAGTGCAGCCTTTTGACTGAATCCAATCCAGGCCACAAGTTCCCCACCCCTGAGTCCTAAACATTTCCTGTATCTTGATTATTGCCTCAAACATAAAGAAGCTAAGATTTAGGTAGAGATGAAAATTTAAATTAAGAAACCCAAACCTCTGTCTGAATGTTTGGAACTTTCCTAACTAGGAGCTCTGAGCTATTGTGATTGTGTTAATAACTTTTCATTGACTATAAACTCCATGAAACATCAGGGAAAGTGGCCAATGCACCTGAGGGCCACCATACTTCCCTGAAAGTCAGCTAGTAGGTATAACAGGGTGTAGCTGATTGGATTTCTAGCCTCCACAACAGGAAGGGCAAGATCTAGAGGGAGGAAGCAGGCCAGGGTATGTGAGATCCGTCTCTTCCCCTTCCAGATAGAAGGAAGTACCACATAAGAGCTAAGTAGCTTATGCAGCAACATCCATGGTTATTAAAACTATTTAAATGAGGAGGTCAGATAAGATGATAGCTGTTTCCTACAAAATCTAAAGTTCTATGAATCTGATTCACAATAGGCCTTTTCTCATCCAGAAAACAATGAACTACTTCCCCATGACCCATGAAAACACAATTGAGCTCTATGAGTACAAGGGGAATACTCCATACTAAACATGTTAGAAGATTATTAGCCAGACTCTAATGCTACATAACAGCAATAAGCTTAGCAGCGACCTAAAACTCTCCAGTTTTTTCATGATACACTTCCTGGTTGGCATCTGAATGTTGCCAATGGGGTCTAGGCATTCAGTGATATTTTTGTAGGCACTGATACAGTCTCACCTATTCAGCTTTTGCACTAACAAAGTTTGGAGGTGTATGTTATACTTTTTCAAACAAAGTGGTCCCATGTGATATCTCTTTAAAGTATTCAGGGAAACTATTCAATCATATTACTGAAGATAAGCTTAAAATTAGTTTTGCAATTCTACTTTGTGCCCAAGCTAAATCATTTTTGCCTATAGTTAGGCTTTCATGGGGAAATAGGACCAAAAAGTACCATGAAAATAAGTAATATTGTGGACTTAGAGTGATATTCTTTGGGACAGTATCCAAACTTTAGAAAGCATAAAATAAATCTTATTTTCCAGCAGCCAACCTTATCGAAATTAAATCTGTGAAGAGAACTGGTCCGAGTTTCCTGTATAGTCTGTCTTTCTCCATGGCCAGATTTGCTTTCTTCTCATCATTCCTCCCTGGAAATTCGCATGTGTCAAATATAAGGTTGCATCTTTCCTGTAGTTTCCATTTGCCATGACTATGGCTGTTGATACTGGAGGCCTTAGCTAGGCCATCTTTCTCAGACCTTCATATCCACATGGGCATCATCTTTTTATACCCATTCAGACTTTTTCATCCTCAGGTAGCTAGGGCTGCCATAGCTCACCTGAGAGGCAGAAGGTTTCAGTTCGCTTGATGAATAATGCCCTCCAAGTCTGCTTCGTGGAGCAGAGGCAACTTCTCCAAGCTGGGGGCTGTCTTTGGACCTGGGAACCTGGGCCATCTCTTTGACAGGTCTGCCCTGCAGCTGTTCAGAAGCTATCCCTTGCTGTTCACCGCCACTGGACATCACCTCACTGCCATCTTCATCTGGAAAAGCCATTCTTCCTGATGAACAAGACTTATTGCTTGGGCTATTAAGGTTTGACCTGGAAGCCATATCTTTAGGCCACACCATAGGATGAAGAGATACATCTTCTCCTCTAGATTCAGGCCACTCATCATTCTCACTGATTGGACTAGATCTCTTCACCAGGAGTGAAGGTTCCTGTTCTACCTCTGAGGTCAAATAGTTCACAGCTTTACCTTGAGAGATGTTCGGAGAGCCATGCTCTTCATTGACACAAGCTTTTTTTATCACCCGTTTGGCTAGATGCTTCTGTCTTAGCCATCTCTGCATGCTACAAGTCAGGTCAACAAAACTTAGGAGGAAAGATAGAGCATTAACTCCCCAAATAAAAAGCATCATGATTGATTTCTCCGTGGGCCTGGAGATGTAGCAATCCACCACACTTGTACAAGGAGAGTGGTAGCAGGAGAATCGTTCTGGAACCCAAAATCCAAAGAGATAGTATTGGGCACCAGCAAAAGCTGCTTCAGTCAGGATCCGAAGGAGAAGCTGTATTACGTATGCAGTGGAAAAGTCAGGAACGTTTAGATGAAAATAGCCAGGCCTTGGGTAGAGCCCTTTCACTGTTCTCTGGCCAGAGAGGCTATGCACCCCTCTACAACAATCTGGTTGGTGGGTCCCCAGTGCAGCATGTAGGGCTCCTTGGTGAAGGACATAAACATTGAATATGATGTATGGTAGGAGAACAGACACATTATGGATCAGCCAAAAACGGAAGTGGGAAACAGGAGAAAACATGTCATAGCATACATTGGAGCATCCTGGCTGCAAAGTATTACAGACAAATCTCTCTTGTTCATCTTGGTAGATTGGGTAGCCAGCCAAAATGATTACCACCATCCTCAGCATTACTGTAAAGATGAGCCAGATCTTTCCTGGAAAAGAGCAAATTGGGGTGGAAAATATTATAGTCAAATAAGTTTAAAGAAAATTCTAGAAACGTTGTTTGAACATGAGGAGCCAATGTCATAGTGACAACAGGGTGTGTGTGTGTTGGAGGGTGGAGAGGGAGAGAGAGAGAGAGAGAGAGAGAGAGAGAGAGAGAGAGAGAGAGAGAGAGAGAGAGAGAGAGAGAGAGGGGGGGGGGGGGAGAG
>CM053623.1:56405172-56489749 GCA_028646595.1 Phalanger gymnotis | reverse complement strand
TGAAAACCAAACATGTCAAAAATAAATTTTAAAAAATAAATAAATACAAAAGAATATATGGAAGTCTACATTTGTAATGGAGGGATTTGTTATCTGTTAGTTTACAAAAGCAAAGGACTTTCTGATGTGTACTTCGGGCTACTTGTTTGGGTCTTTCAGCTATTAAGTAAGCAGATAGGCACAGTGGGTCTGGAGTTAGGAAGACATAAGCTCAAATCTGATCTCAGACACTTACTAGTTCTTTGATACTGGGCAAGCTATTTAACCTCTATTTGCCTCAGTTTACTAGAGTACGAAAAGTGGATAATAATAGCACTGACCTTAGAGGTTTGTTGTGAGGATCAAATGAGATAATCTTTATCAAGTATTTTGCACAGTGCTGGCATGTAGTACATGCTATATAAATGTTTATTCCTTTTCCCTTTGTTCTCTTTGTCTCATTCCTACCTCCATACTCACTATTTTTTTTTACAATATACAGTCAGTCATATTTTGTACAATCCCTGTCTCTTTTCATAATCTGCTTTGATCATTACATCAAGCTTCCTTAAGGATAAGCTTTTCATGACTTCTTGTGGCAATGATCTAGTCCTTAATTAGTATCATAAACTTCTGCTTTTCTGTAAACAAATCCAAATGACTCAGTCATTTGTTCAATACTTTGTCAACACATTGTTGGTTGAGTTGTTGTCATGATATTTAAATGCTAAAATTGATAGGGATTCATATACAGATTAATAAATCAGTGTAATAATATTTTGTTTTCATTTCATTACATTCTTACTCTTAGGAGGATCTATATGCCTGATACCAGTTAAAATCACCTCAGTTTACTGAAAAAATTTAAATAGAAAAAGGAAACCAGAGAGAAACTTTAAATGGAAGATAGCTGACTTTAATGCTGAAATGAAATCTGGGTTTATACAATGGAGACTTCACCAGTTAATGATGGCTTCCAAAATAGACTGCCTTGGCATCTCTGACTAAGCTGTGCCTCGTCATTAAAGTGCTTACTATACATATATGGGCTAAAGACATTAGTAACTCTTTCTTAACAGCAACAGTTGCAGGATTAAAATAGATTCTGTGACACCTTCTTATATTTCAGGATTGACTCTTTGGAAACAAAACCTCTACTGTAGCTACAATTACTAAAAACTGCTTTTCACCAATAGGCGAATAGGATTCTAATTTTTTTAAAAAATGTGTGTGTTTGCACACTCAGATGCACGCAACAACTTATTCAGTGAAAGGGCTGAGTAACCAAATAACAAATATAGGAGATTGGATGGTATCCTTCTGCTGTGATTCATAGCCTGAATGATGTTCTAACCAAAGTCTAAAGTAGGATGACTTTTCTTTTTTATCTGCCAGAACCCAAAACTTAGGGGCATCAACACCCTAAGATTTAGATGCTAATAGAATCCCATGGTGGTTCTACTCAGCTTAGTTTTCTTCTTTCCCTTGAAGTCACAAGCTTCAACCACATTCTTTTTAGCTGTTCTAGTTTCAGGATTTCCTACCTAGTTATTGTTATGAAATAAAGTCAATGATATCAATCTCCCCTTTTTTAAAAAAAATTGTCTTTTTAAAAATTAATTGATAAAATATTAAAATTATATTTCTTGGGGCTCTGTCATACACCTTGACCACCTCAGATGGTGTTACTCAACAAGGAGGAATTCAGAGAGGTAGTTTCTGAGAGAATCTTGATTATATGTAAGGGAGTTTAGAAAGACTAGAGCAGATGTGGAGTTTCTGAAACTGGTTCTGATCCACTAACCTCTTGTTAAAAAAGAAAAAGGCTCTTTGATTAACTACAGAGGCACTAAAAAAGTTTGGCAGCTTCAGCTACTGTCTTTGCACCATTTGTCTGGGGAGGGGAAATCTCGGTGATCCTTCTGATTATGGCATCTGGTGAAAGGAGTGTAGTCCCAATGTTGGGGAATCCAAAAGGTTGGGAGAGCAAGGGACAGAAATTAGAAGTTAGTGCTTAGGCTGGATTTCTTGTTCAATGCAGCATTGATGCCCTGAGGAGCAAGGAACAACCTCTAGGACTCCATCAGTACGTGCCATGTAGCATCTGAACATGAACTTGGTGGGACTAAAACTGTGTAGGAACTGAGCTAAGTTTGAAGTCTACTCTTCTAGAGATGGAGATGAAGAATATGCATTTGAGATGTTAAGGGAAATGTTAGCTTTTTATGCTATATCTCTGAGGTAACTATCCCTGTGTAAGAGCTACCTGATGGTAAATGTTTAAGAAGAAATAGGGGTTAAGGGGTCACTGGCCCCTTGACAAATGGGAGGAAACATAGCCAGTGGGAATTCGAGCTAGTGGCAGAGAAAAGAGACATCCCAACCCTCCCAAGATACCAATGAACCCTGAGTCGGGGTTTGGGGAGAGATGTAACAGATATGTCTCTCAGAGAGTAGGGTCAGAGTCAACTATATTATACTCTAAACAAAAGAAATCCCTACTTGAAAAGCTGTGCTCACAAAGCAAATTTAAATAAGCTCTCCTATGACACTAAGACTCCTACAAGATGAGGTACCTGGAGGGAAAAACATAATTCAATCCACCCACAAGTATTTGGGGAGCCTACTATGTGCCTAGTTCTCAGTTCTCAGTTTAAAATTTAGAATTAGGCACTATACTCTGTGCTCAGCAGGCACTCTGGGTGCCTTAGAGCTCAAACACATTATAAATGTATATGCTCCAGGAAGCAACAGAAATATAGAACTTGGAGACTAAGTTGAGTGACCAGACAACTCTCCCCCATACACATACATCCCATTGGAATGGCCAGTTGTGATGTATTCCCTGTGCTAGACCATTTGTTACTACTAGGAAGCACATCCAAGTTAATTTTAAGTGACTGTGTATTTCTCTCTAGGTGCTTAGAACATGGAACTACTTAAGCCCTACAAAGTAGAAAGGGAGGAAAATATCTTTGGTCTTAACTCCAAGCTTCTCTGTGACCAACTCCACCATTATCTGGATGACCACTAGGGAAAATTCTTTGGGAATGAAAATTACAGTATCTCAAAGTCAGAAGGGGTATCCTGGACTATCTCATCCAGCCAGGACTCGAAGAAGAATCCCCTCAATGGTGTATGCACCCAAATGGCCATCCAGCCTTTGCTTGGAGACCTTCTGTGACAGGGAACTCACTACTCCCCCATATAGTCCATTGAACTTGGGGGAAGGTTTTTCTTCGATCAGCCTAAATCTGTCTGATTTCAACTTTTACCCATTTTTCCTAGTTCTCCTCTTAGCATTCTTAAAGTACTTTGTGTGTAGCAAGCACTGTGCTAAGGGCTAGGCATATAAAGAAAGGAAGAAACAGCGCCTGCCTTCAAGAAGCTTATAGTTTAGTGAAGAAGACAATAAATAAATAAACAAATGAATGAATGAATAAATAAATAAATAGGTATATACATATGATGTAGGAAAAGGTAACCACAGAGGGGAAGGTAGGAATAGCTGGGGTGTTTCAATTGAGTCTTGAAAAAAGCCGGAGATTCTAAGATGTAGAGGTAAGGACAGCATTCCAAATATGGAGGACTTAACAGAGAAACTGAGACACAGAGAGGTTAAACAACTTGCCCAGAGCCACACTGCTGGACTGAGGCAGGATTTGAATTTAGGCTTTCCTGACTCCTAGACCAGCTCTCTATCCACTATCCCACCCTACCCTAATCCCATTTCAGGTTGCAATCGCATATAATGGCTCAACCAATGTGGGCCATCAAACATACAACTTTTGTAGACAGAAAAAAAATCAAGCTAAGAAAGTGTTTGAAGAACACTTGGCCTTCCTTCACAGTAAAACAATGCTTCTATCAATTGCTAGTAGACCTTATTTTTATGCTGCTACATAAAAAAGTTCCTAATAAAGGAGATGCATATGACTTGTAAAAGTCCTTTTACAGTGGAAAAAATAGATGCCAGTTCATTTGGGTGCCTGTCACGATTTAGTTCCTCTAATTTCAGGTTCTGACTCAGTAGGCCCTAAAAGAAAGTGTCTGGATTGGAGCCATAACACTTGATGCATCCACAAAACTTCTGAACCAATTGACAACTTGGGGTGGAAAATGTCTTGCTTTAGGTACCAGCTAGTGAGCCTTTTCAAAGCCCCATTTATTGCAACTTGAAGGTAGGAATTTGAGGAAGGCACTATGAATTAATAAGCTGTGAGTTCTTATGAGGCAGTGGACTGGAAAATATTTTAATTGGTATTCAGCTTTGGGCTCATTAATAGTCAGGTGACTGGTTCAGGGGGAGAGGGGATCCTTTATACTTACCCTTCTTTTCAGGCAGTGAATTCCAGCTCACAAAATGACTTCCCCGATACACTTTCTGGATGCATGATTGCCCTTAACAAGTGCCTAGAAAATCCACTGCAAGCCAAGGGAGCAAGATAAAATTCTGAAATCCCAGGAATCATATGGAGAGGAGAGATTGTTCTTTTTCCCTTCCAGACCTTTTTTAAAGGGTGGTTCATGGTTCATTCAGACTTAATTGGAATCAAGTAAAGTGTTTACTATTGATTTAATTCCATAGGGCACCGTCAGAGGCCAGAATAGACCAGACTTTCTATCTAGAAGTTTTAGTTAATCATTTCAGACAGATTGTTACATCTTTTCGGTCTTGCCAATTCTTTGTGACCCCATTTGGGGTTTTCTTGGCAAAGATACTGGAGAGATTTGCCATTTCCTTCTCCAGATCATTTTACAGATGAGGAAACTGAGGCTAACAGGATGAAGTGACTTGTCCAGGGTAGTGCTGCTGGTAAGCGTCTGAGGCTGGATTTGAACTCAGGTCTTCTGACTCCAGGCCCAGCACTCTATCCACTGCACCACCTAGCTGCTTTTCAGATAGATTATGCTCTATCTTATTTATTTATAATTTGGTTACTTTTGAATAATACTCCAACCAGCCTGATCTTGTCAAGTCAACAAGCATTTATTAAGTGCCTACTATGTGCTAGGCATTGTGCTAAGCACTGATATGGAGAGAGGTAAAAAAAAACAGTACCTGCTTTCAAAGAACTCACAATGTAGTGGAGGAGACAACATTCAAACAACTCTGCACAAATAAACACACACGGGGTAAATGGCAGATCATCTCAGAGGGAAGGCACTAAGGTTAAAAAGGGCTGGGAAAAGCATCATGCAGAAGGTAGGACTCTAGATGAGATATGAAGGAAGCCAAGGAAGTTCCAATGTAGAAATGAGGAGGGAAAGAGTCCCTGAAGACATCACGCAGGAAAGTGGCCAGGTAGTGACTACAGAGAATCCAGAGATTCAGCTGCTGATACTGCTGAGGCCTTGGGTAGCAAGATGCCAAGATTCAACCTTCCTTCCCTCTCACCATTCAGTCACAGAGAAGGAAAGGGAGATAATATTCATCGTTGTTGGTGATCGTTTCAGTCACGTCTGACTCTTCCTGACCCCATTTGGAGTTTTCTGGGCCAAGACACTGGAGAGGTTTGCCTTTTCCTTCTCCAACTCATTTTATAGATCTGGGAACTGAGGTAATCAGGGTTAAGTGACTTGCCCAGGGTCACACAGCTAGTGTCTGAAGTAGATTTAAATTCATGTCTTCCTAACCCCAGGTTCGAGGCTCTATTCACTGCACCATCAGCCTCAAGCATAACAAACATAACAACTAACCAAGACAGCCCATTAAGGCAGCCTTGGGAATAAAATGAGGAAGAGGAGACTCAGGAAGAGGGACAAATTGTGAGTTGGAGGCTGTTTAGAAATACTAGTCTCTCCAGCTATTCAGCTGTATCTTGTTTCTCAGCCTGATATTTTTAAGAATCTCTCTGCCTTCAGCTTCAATGTTCATCTCATTGTTCCAGAGAACAGTCTAAGGTCTGAGCAATCAGGGAGTTAGACAAGAGTGACAGTAACAGGCATGCCTGAGAGAGACATTGGGAGGAGAAGTTTCAAAACCATTTTCTCAATTCATTTCCCTCCCTTTTTTGCAGAAGTAGGGGGCTACAGGTATGGAGCACTGCACATACCGTTAGACTTGGTTGATGTCTTATTCAGTCTGCCAGATTTGATTTTTTCCCCTCTATTTTTTTATTCTTTGATATAATGAGTTAGTTCTCTGGTAATGCAGAGGGAGGCATATAATTAGGAATAAAGGGGATATAACACCAAAATACATCAATAACCATTTAAAATGTTTTCTTTTGGGAGAACATACTTTTAGCATCTCTGGTTGAACAAGTGACAAGGCACCCCCCTCTCAGCTCTTCTAACTGTGGGCTGTACAAGTTAGACCAATCCCAGAGGTCTTTCAACTCATGTACCCTGCTTTTTTTTCCAAAGGGTGCCTCTGGCCAATTAATCTGCTTTTGCACCTTTATGCAGATTAAATGCTTTGCTTGGAGACCTCTCTTCAATCTGCTCCTCTTTCCATCATGCAATGACTCCCAGCATTCATGTCGGCATTAAATAGCTTATGCTGGTGAATGCTGATTGTGCACAGAAACAAAGCACATTTTGTCCATGCTCATGGCATAGGCTTGGGATGCAAAGATTCTGGTAAAGGAGGCATTCAGCCGCCATAGTGCTGGTTTCAAAAATTTCAGAGTTGCTTTCTATTGGGGGAAAATGAACAATTGATTCATAAGTGGCTGCTGGAGAACCCACTTAGCTACATTCTGGGTCCATTTTCTTTCCATTCTCTTCTTTCAGAGTGACTGCTCTCATGCATTCAGTCAGTTGATCCCTAACCCTTTTGATGCTGGGAATAATGAATTCAGATAAAAAGAGAGGCCATTTCTTAATCAATGTCTCTGTTAGTACTGAAAAGAGATGCGTGTGGATCTTTTTCTCCACCACTCTGGAATGGCTGGTGAGGAACCCACGAAGACTAGAAAAGGCACTACTAACCCTGGAATGGCCATTTTGTTATATCTATGTGGATGATGAGATTCACACATATCACTAAATGATGAACTTTATACCCCCGAGCTTCAGTAATACACTACATCATCATACGAGTGTTTATAGATGGTCCACAGGTATGGATGTGATTTCCTTCTATTGGACTTCTCATCAGGAACACAACATTGTCTGGAGATGACCGGTTGATGAATTATACCAACTATAAGTTGCAGAGAAGATGCTGACCTGCATTGACTGAGGGAGACTCATCACTTGGGAGTTCCTTCTACCAATAAAATCACAGGTCCAGTATGTTTCCCTAACCCCTTGTTAACCTTAAAACAGAGGCTTGACATAAAGATGTGACTCCTGCTACCAGGTGGAAGTTGGCTTGAAGATAGACAAAGTACCTGCAGGATCTAATTAGTTGTCTGGATATTTTCTGGGCCAAAAGAACATGGCTCCTGGGGCTAAGATTCTGGAAGTTGACACAGCTCCTTGTCCTCATGAAGACAGCAGTTTTCCCCTTCTCTGATGATTAGATGTGTAAGGCTTACAGACATCATTGAATAATGAACTTTGTGTCACCGACCTTCAGGAATGTATTATATCATCATGTGCAGACTTGGAAAAAATACTCCAGAGATGCTGATGTGTTTCCTCCACATTCCACCCCCTAAGCATCAGTGTCTCAGGGGCGGGGAACCTGAGACCTGGAGGCCACATGTGGCCCTCTAGGTCCTCAAGTGCAGGCCTTTGAATGAATACAAACTTCTCAAAGGACCACACTTGAGGACCAAGAGGGCCATATGTGGCCTTGAGGTCGAAGGTTCCCCAGACAAGACCTAGACATTGTCCTGAGCCATCATCTCCTCTCTCTACACACCCTCTTGGTTATCTCGTCAATTCTTATTGGTTTAATTACAACCTCTTTGCAGGAGATGTCCATATCTATGTGCCTAAGCTAACCTCTCTCCTGAACTCCAATCCCATTGCTAAGGCATGATAGAGAAGTCCAGAGAGTCAGAAGCAGAGCTCAAAGAAGAGTACTCAAAGAATTTAAAAGTTGGATGCGCCCTCTTCGGCTATCTAACCCAACCCATACACAAAAGAAATCTCCACTATTCCATACCTGACTTTCCAGGGCCTTCTATCTCCTAATTGAAAGCATCCTGGAGGTCCAGGGAGAAGCCTGGCTAAGAATCACATAGGATGAAAAGGTAAAGAGGATGCAATTTACATCTGCACCAAGAGTCCCTGTGCTAGTTAAACCAAGGAAGCAGTCAGGCCCCAAAGGGTTCCTCTTGTCAGAAATAGCCTGAGAACTGTGAGCAGGCAGAAGCACACACTTCACTTTTGTAGCATCTAAGGTACCACTCCCTCATTTCCATCCTGCCTCAGCTCTCACTCCCAACCCACTCCAGATGTGCCTGCCCTTTCCACTATGCTCTCTGCAGTGCCTGCTGCATAGTTAAACTTGTTTTCACCTTAAGTGTTTCTGTCTCAGTCCTTCTGGCACTCACTGAGATCTGGCTTCTTCTTGGTGACATTGCATCCCTGGCCATTCTTTCCAGTATTAGTTTCACTTTTGCTCATACCCCCTTACTCAGTGGTTGTGCTGAGGGCATCAAAGCGCTCCTTGTTCCCCATTACCACTTTCAGATTCTCCCTCTACCACCATTACTTTATAACTGTTCCTCCTTTGAGGTCTGCTCTATCTAAATTTATCACCTAATACATATGCCGATTGCTATCATCCATCAATCCCTAGAACATCCGCTTTCCTTCCTCAGTGAATTTAGTATCTCATTCACAGTCACTCCCACCACTCCAACTCCTGTTTTCATATTAGGACCCTTCAACATACATATTAATGCTTCCTCAACTACCCTAACTTCCTATTTTCCCAATCTATTCTGTTTCTATGACTCTTCCCCTTCGAGTATCTTCCTATTATCTGTGACTTTTTTTAAAACATACTAGACAATCATCAACAAACATGAACACTTCTGTATTCAAAGGCCGCCATAAAAAGAGTATTGGAAACAAAACCATAAGTCTGTTACATACAACTTATTTTTTGTATGTACTAAATTTAATGCAGTAGCACCCACACTGTCCCTTTTTGAACTTCCTTCTATCCTCTATGTATTTTTTCAATATTTCATTGGTATTCTTTTCTTTCCTTTTTGCACAACTATTCCTATCCCCCATCCTTCCCCCACACCAAGTAAAAAGGCCACCCTTATGACCAATTGGTTAAGCAAAAAAAAAATGGTCGTATTGGTCATGACTGTAGATATGTCTCATTTTATACCTACCTTTCATCACCTTTCCACTTCAAGTGGGAAGTGCGTATCATCTTCAATCTTTTAGATTCCTGATGGGTCACTGAATTGAACTGATCAGAGTCGTCAAGCCTTTTAAAATTCTTTCCTTTACAATGCTGTAGGTTCCTATAAAATAGTTCTCTGTTCACTTCATTCTACATAATTTATATGAAGTCTTTCTGAGATTCTCCTTTGTGATTTCTTACAGTAAAATAAAATTCTATTATATTCATATTCTGTTATTTGTTCAGGCATTCCTCATTTGATGGGCACTCAACATATTCATAGTTCTTTGCTACGACAAAAAGTGCTGCTATAAATATTTTTCAACTAATAGGTCCTTTCCCTCTCTTTGATGCCTTTGGGATATATGACTTGTATTGGTATTGCTGGGTGAAAAGGTATACACAGCTTGGTGACTTTGAGAGTATAATTCCAAAGAGCTTTCCAGAATGGTGGGACCAAATAATAGCTCCGTCAACAGTTTAGTAATGTTTGGTCTATCACTTGGAGGTGGGCAGTATGAACAAAGTTATTGCTCCTCAAGTTTCCAGCGGCCTCGGCGGCCTATTCCCAGATAAATTCATTTTGGTCATCTACATACATAAGAATTCTGAGTTGTGGATTTTACCTTTGTGCATCCATATGTGTGAATAGGAACACAACACCAAAACAAACATAATAACAGTGTTTATATAGCACTTACCATGATGTGCCAGGCACTATGATAAATGCTTTACAATTCCAAGTCTGGTGGGGACTTGGAGAGCAAGTTTAATATTTTTCGGCTGTACCAAGCTCCAAAGAGAATACAAGGCTGGCCATCCAAATCTTACAGAAACAGAAGGGAAAGGGGGAAAGCAGGGGAGAGATATTCCTGGAATGTTCCAAACGCTGCCTTCTCATACAGAAACTCAAAAAGAAATTCCTTTTTTCCCTCTGGAGCAAACCTGACTTCAGGCTACATGCCCAGCCAACCATGGTCCTTGACTTTTGCAAGAACTCAATTGCTTCTTAGAGACACACATTTGAAAAGAACATTGGACCAGTAGGTAGAAGACTTCTCTGTTCTAATGGCTTTCTTTCCCATTTGTGTGAGGTTTAAGTGTAAGTTAATGTTTCTGTCATTAGACAGTGTACTGGACTTGGAATCAAGAAGATTCATCTTCCTGAATCAAATCTAGTCTGAGATACTAGCTGTGTGACCCTGGACAAGTCACTTAACCCTGTTTGTCTCAGTCTCCTTATCTGCAAAATGAACTGGAAAAGGAAATGTATTTTTGCCAAGAACACCCCAAATAGGGTCATGAAGAGTCAGACATAACTGAAAACAACTAAATAACGATGACAATAATGTTTCTGCGGCTCTGTTTTTTTTTTTTTTGTCTATAAGGTGGTGATCAGCAGTCCCTGCCTAAATCACGAGGATCTCTATTTAGAAATACTGTAAAGTACAATACAAATGCATAGTTACAATAGGCGCATTCTAGATCCAGCTTGAACCAGCTCTTGAGAGAGCCAATTGTTAAAATTTCAGTAGAGTGTTTGTACCTTGGAAATCCACAAAAGCCCCAAATCAGAGCTTGATTTAGTGTTTTGTTGTCAGTCTATGACCAGGATTCAGCAAACAATGGAGTACAGGCCAAATCTGGCCTGTGACCTGTTTTTGTATGGTGGCAATGCTTTTTCTTTTACATTTTAAAGTGCAATAAAATTTTATTTAAAGAAGGGAAAAATGTTTAGCAACAAGTTCTCAAAAATGTACTCACTACATACTTTTAAGCTTAAGCTTCATTAATATTTTCTAGACTCTAGACTTAAGAAAGGGATACAGAAAATATTAATAATGTAGCTTAAACTGAAAAGTATGTCATGAGTATTTTTTTGGGGGGGGATAGCAGGTTATTAAACATTTACCAGCAAACTGGTTATAGAATTCATCATTGATGGGGTGGGGTGGAGTGTTGGAATTCCTTGTTTCAGAACTCCTTCTCCCAATGCAGATCACAACCCAACCATAACTGTATCATCCTAGGGAGTAACCATAACAACCATAACAGTAACATCCTAGAGAGATAAAATGACTTACCCAGCATCTCATACCTAATATCACAGACAAGATTTGAAACAGGGCTTTGTGACTCCAACCTAGAACTCTATCCAGTGCAACGTGTTATCTGCTAAATCTCTTCCTTGTTAGATCCGTAAGGATGAGAGAGAGGCTCACAGATTTAATGCAATCAAAGAATATTGAGGAAAATAAATTCAGAAGTATAAATGTAGGTAAACTGAGGAAAAAAAGTCAGGGGTATTAGTTCTAATTTGCGGCTCAGTTACTAATTTGCGTGCCCTGCATTAATGATCATTAATGAACATACATTTAAATTATGGTTGCCAAATGCATGACTTTGGACCAATCGCTTGAATGAGAGCCAGACTAAATCATCTCTCAAGTCCTTTCCAGCTCTGAAATTGTGTGATAATAGTTTCTGAGGTCCCTAGAACTAGCTCTTTATGTGTGATCCCTTGATATATACGGACAATTTGCCCCAATGTGCTCCTTTCCAGTGAAAGAACGTTGGCAAGAGAAGAAACATGTTTTCAATGCATTGTATTGACTGCAGTTACGTATTTTGCCAGCAGATGGCGCCTACACTATTCCCAAAATGAAATAGAACTGTGATAACCGTCAAGCACTAAAATTCGAGAAATGAACTTCAAAAGTACAGGATGAGAAAAATACACCCAGACAAGCATTCATATCAAAAATACTTCAAGGTTTTAGTGACGTGGGAGCTCAAAATCGGTTAACAAGTGTGAGAGGAGAACCAAAAAAGCCAAGGTGACATGTGGCTACATTGAGAGCCTCAAAGTGTCCAAAGAGACAGGGCAAAGTCATTCTGGGCTGAGATTGACAGAATGTCAGAGATAGCCACTCACAAGCCATTGAGACTGACCTTTGAAGAGCAGGAGCCCCCTCTGCTATGAACCAAAGGAGCACACGGAGTCGTCACTTGATATCCTCCAACGTGGGGAATCCACTCCCTCCCAAAGAAACCCATCATGTTTCTGGACAGCTCTGATTTTTGGAAGTTTTTGCTCACATTGAACCAAAACCTGCCTCTCTGCAATGACCACCCAGTGTTCGTAGTTCAACTTTCTAGGGTCAAGCAGAATTGGTCTAATCCCTTTTCTGTATGACAGATCCTTCAGATACCTGAGGACAGCTATTAAATAAATACCCTCTACAATTTTTGTTCAGGCTAAGAATACCGGCTTCCTTCAATTCTTATACAGTATTGAAGCCCTTTATCAGCTTAGTGAAAAACTGTCCTCTGGGTATTCTACAGTTTATCAGTGTCTTTTCTAAAATGACTCTCTCTCCTCCTCCTCTTCCCCCTCTTTCCTCCTCCTCTTCTTCCTCCTCCTGCTTCTTTTTCTTCTTCTCCTCTCTTTCTCCCTTCCCCCCACCTTCTCTTCTCTTGTTTTCTCCTACTCCTTCTCCTTCTTCTCTCCTCATCCTGCTCTGTCTTTTATATATATATGCACATTTTCATACATGTACATACAGACATATATACACATACATAAGTAATATGTATAATATATTCTAATTAAGGAAGAGTACAGTGAGGCTTCTTATCTTTCTAGTCCTGAATATCATGCTTCTCTTAATAAAACCTATGCATTAATTCATTTGGCTGCCACATTACACAGATGAAAGGCATAGGGGATAGCTGTCTTGGAGTCAGGAAGGCCTGAGTTCAAGTGCTGACCATGGGCAAGGCAACTTTCTTAAGACTCAAGGCTATAGAGGTGTTTATGATCTACCTTGATGGAGTTTCCATTCTGGGAGTTCCCCTTAACAAGTCCAGACTAAAATAAGACTAAAAACACAGCTGACCCATCTCAAGTTTGCCAGCCACTAAAATTCTAAGATCTTTTTCAGATAATTTTTGTCTACTCTTGTCCCCAGCCTCAAGTTTACCTCCCCATGCCTGTCAAGTAACAGGTATTGCTATAGTCTTCTCCCTTCTTTTATCTATGCATTTCCTGACTCTTGATTTTACTTCATTCATAAAGAAAACTAGGATCATTCAGAAAGGCTAGTGTTACATACTAAGCCTAAGCAGAGAAAACAGGAATAGAGAAATACACAAAATCTAAATTAGAACAGAGGGCCAAATCTCTGATCAAATAACAGGAATTTTCCTAATTGGAAGTTCTGAGTGATTATGACTGTTTCTTCTCATCTGATATAAATTCCTTAATGTAGGAGTTAACATAGCTGAGAAAAGGATCAGGTGGACCTGAGGGCCATTATATTGCCCCTATACACATTTATAAGGTGAGTTAAATGAATTCAAAGTTAAGTGAGTTGAAATCCAGTGAAGCTGATTAATTTTCCTGAGAGACTAAGGTTGAGGGGCAGGGCTAGGAAGAGGTGGCAGTGCCTGAAAAGGTAACACCCTAAACTTAACGCTCCAGGGAGGAGATAAGCCAGGCATGGAAGGATTCGCTCCACTAGAGAGAAGGAAATAAGAAGGATCCAGTGGTCAGTTGGCCAAGTCTAGCTTCCAAAGAGATACTTACCAGTAGCGTTACGCAGACTGTTCTCTTCATTTTGTAAAGAAACTAAGACCTAGAGGGATGAAATGACTTATCAAATATCACACAGGTAATACATTACAACGCTAACATTTATCTCCATTTTACAGCTGAGGAAACCAAGGCACAAAGGATTTATGTGTATGGTCACCAAGCTACTGTCAGAGATGGGATCTGAACTTAGGTCCTCCCTGAATTCAAGTGTAAGTACTATCTCCACTGCACCATATGGCTCTGTTAGAGCAGAAGCCCGGGTCTTCTGGCTTCATATACTGTGATCTTTGTACTACCATATAGCAGAGGCTCCTTAAGGACTGGGGAAGCAGACTCTTCTCTGTCTGGGCCATAAGTTTTCCATTCCTTAGTACCAGATTAAAAAAAAATCTCCCTTCCTAAAGACCTTCAAAGTCTGCTTAGATAATTCCCCCCCTTTTTTACCTTGGCCAAGCCCGTCCCCTCCCTCGGCCTGGTCTTTCTTTTCAGCATTTCCTGGCTGCTCCCTTAATTATCACTCACATTTCTTCTCTCCAGCATTCTATCACCAAGGTCCTTGTTTTGATGTGTCTGTGTACCGCATTTCTGCTTTTTTTCAAAAGTCTTTCTTACTCTTCTTTACATCTTTGCCCCTCAAAATCAAGAGCCAAGATTCTCCACCTCACCTTTTAGTCTCCCACCCCAGGAAGGCTAGCCCAAAGGTTTGGCAATCATTCACCCTTGGCACATTAAATGATCCCTCACGGAACTTTCTCTGTTCAAATAATTTTATATATATTAACTCATCACAGCAGCCCTATGATATAGGTAGGGGCAGAAATTGTGATACTTATTTGACAAATGAAGAAACTAAAGCCTGGGGGTAGGGATGGGGGTGGGGGTGGGGATGGGGAGGTTTAAGTGATTGGTTTAATGTTTCGGAGTAAGTCAGTGGTAGAGCTAAGCCCTCATGGCTGTCATTTCTTCTATAAAACATCTTAATACCAACATCATCATTAATAGTGGCCTATAATAAATTCCCATATTATAATTTTTCTAGAATAAAATTTGTTACAAAGTAAGTATGGGAGGTGTAGATTTTGGAGGGACATACTTCAAATTTCAAATTTCCATGGGCAAACATATTTCACAAGGGAAAAAACCATATAACATTTTACAGGGGGTGAAAAGCCCACATAACAAACAGCTCAATAAACTGAGAGGTAAAGGCAGGATCTTTAAAGACCTGATTTTATTTATACTATTCATTGCCATGCTCTGCTGGAATCTGCCTCCTGCTGTAACCAGCTCTCCTGGGACTGCTTTAACAGAGGCTGCCTCAGGATTAGGCCTCAAGCTGCTAGAATAAATCACTGCCTGAGTGCTGTTTCAGATGGGGACAGCTCGTGGTAGCACCGCAATCCCACATGACTCTTCAATCATTTCTCTTGCTTGAGGGATGAACAAAAATGATGGATTAATCCCTGTGTGCTTTCTCACAGAAAGGGGCCTAATAAACCACGTAGCCTCTTCAGAGTCAATAACCTAACGATCACAAAATAAAATTCTGTAAGGAATAATGATGGGCAAGTGAGTAGCATAGTGGCTAAAGTGCCAGGCCTGAAGTTAGGAAGACTTATCTTCCTGATTTCAAATCTGACCTTAGACACTTACTAGCTGTGTGACCCTAGGTAAGTCACTTAAACATGTTTGCCTCAGTTTCCTCATCTGTAAAATGAGCTGAAGAAGGAAATGGCAAGCCACGCCAGCATCTTTGCTAAGAAAACCCCAAATGAGGTCAGGAAGAGTTGGACAAAGTGACTGAACAAGAAAAGGAGTAAGCAGATATAGGGTCAAGCCCTAATAGTATCCTACCACTGGCCTCTGTGGGGATATTAACCTTGTTGATACCTATGTTATAGAATTCACAAGAGGCCTTAGTATGGTTACACAAACGATCAAAGTAATCTTAAGAGGTGGGTATATCATTAAAATCCTAACTGCCTATATTAGCTATATAATCCAATAAACATTAGGCATCTACTATACGCAACGTACTTCTCCCTTTTCCTTGCCCGTTTAATAAAAGGGTTCTGTGGTTTTTATTTTGTAGATGGCACACTCAATTTAAGCCCTGAGCAATGGAAAGACAGCTGATACAATGACAAAGGGCATCAGCCTAAAAGTTACTGTCATGAGTTCCCACGAAGTACCCACTCTCTACTGAAGACTTCTAAACACGTTCCTAACATCTGGGACTCACATATGCCTAACAGAACTTGTGGCCAACTAGACTTGGGGAGCTGCTGTTAAGAATTAGCTACGCCAATACGAACCACCAGCTAATCGCCACTAGACCAGAAGGCCCAGGAACTCCAGAAATAGTAGAGCCCCTGGACCACCAAAGCAGCCATCACCCCTTCTCTTCAGCAGCCACAGCCTCTGAAGACCCAGAAAATAAAGTTCTGGACACCAAAGTCCTTGGCACTGTCGAATGGCTCAATACCAGAAATAGGGTTTTATCCATGGAATCAAGATTAAAGAAGATGCATTGCCATCTGTTGTGCTATTGTGCTCTGGGAACCTATGTGTTGTCTCCTACCGTAAGAATGTAATAGGAAGTTGAGTATCTATTTGTATCCCCAGCACATCGCATAGCGCTTTTCACATAAGTGTTTAATAAATGTTGTTCATTCATCCATCAATTCACTGATTCAACATCCATATCCTTCAAGGATACCCCCAATAAAGTACTACATGGTGGCATTAAATTTACAGTTGTAAAAATTTACAGGAAAAAGTCAGTTTTAAAATGGGACATTGCAACGAGCCAGGGTTTACTTACACGGATGAAGAGAAAGCCATTCTTCAAGATGACCCCTCTTGACATTTGCTTTTTCAGGCTTGATGCCATCCAGACCATTGTGAAGTACGCTTCATATCAAGACACATTTTCAGGGTATGGAAGGTCGGTTCAAGATTAGGTAAGAAAAGAGAAGACGAAACTCCTACCATGTAAGACCGACTGAACAAAATCACCTGGCTACCTACTAAATTTGGGTGTGAAAATAAAGGAGACTTTGGTGCAACATGAAGGAGTAGAAAGAACACAAGATTTGGAATCAGCAGACCAAGGTTCAAGTCTTGGCCATGCTACTTACCAGCTGTATGACCTTGGGTAAGTCATTTAAGTCTCTGAACTTCAGCTTCCTCATCTGTAAACTGGGAATTCGATCTCTTCACTCCCAATTTATTAAGCACCTACTATGTATAAGGCAGTGTTGTTAGGCACCCCAGGGATATGAAGACAAAACCAAAAAATAGTCTCCCATAAGAATGTAAGTAAAGCTTACATTCTACTGGAATAGATAACTTGACTATCTGTTTATATGTTGTCTACTCCTGTCAAAAGCCCCATTATAACAAGGGAGAGAACAGGGGCATCTAGGGAAATCAGGAAAGGCTTCCTGCAGGAGGTGACTTCTTAGTTGGGCCTTTAAAGAACTAAGGATTCTTGGATGTGGATATAGAAACTCTTGATTTGTGCAAAGGAACCAGGGGATGGGGTTGCCATTATGGCAAACAGTCAAATAAGTTGGTGGGAATGAAACCCAAAAAGGGATTAACATGGAGTAAGTCTCAATACCCGACTCTCTTCTTTCCTTCTCTCTATCCCACTCCCCAATAAAAAGCCTTGATCCCACAGATGATTTTCATATTTTAAAAGCATTCATACACAGATCTGCTTCTTGAGTCAGGGTCATAATTTCAGTCAATGAACTGTGTTCCCATGTTTACCCTGTAAGAGAATTTCCCTTCATTCATCAATGATGAAAATCTCCAGCCAGAGGAGCTCCCAAAAACTACACTAAGACAATGTGTTCCTAAATAGCCATTTGTTTTAATTGTATGGTATTAAATCACCTTGCAAACAGATTACAGTCACTACCATTTATCAATAGGTACTGTAGTTTTTCGTTTTGGCAAACAGAACAAATCAAAACAAAAAAAAGCAAGTTTTCATTATCATGTAGAAAAAAATAATAAACCAAAAATATCTATTCACCTAGGTCAAATGATTTCTATTGCAAAACTGAAAATAGAAAATCTACACTTACAGCAGATTTCAAATAAAACCTTAGTGCAAGAAACATAACCAAATTAATCACAGAATCAGTACTAATGAAAGAGGATGGAAAATTCTCCTATACAGAGGTAGAGTCCAGTGCACAAGGCTAAAACAATATTCAATAGTCTAAACAAGACTGAGCCAAATTTTATGGAATCCACTTTAAATTTTAAGTATCAGACTGTATGTACATACATACAATAAATAGACTATACAATCTTTAAAGTAGTTTTAATAAACTCCACAAAATTATAGCAGATGCATTGAGATATTTACATAATTCAAAGTTTATATGTCTCTCATTCAAATAAAAGGGATAAAACTACAATTTCTGTTAGAAAGATAACAGAACTTCTTTTCTGAAATGGTTTGGTAAAAGATGACCATCTACATTATGGTAGGAACCCATTTTTCTTGAGAGGTATTAAAATTCCAGAAGCTAAGAAAATATGTCCCTTTTTTTTTCATCTAGATAGATTTTTGGAATACATTTTGTACTTTCTATTACATTTTCAGAGCTCTTGCTCTGTTCAGTTGTCTGTTCCAAATCAAACCTGCATGTGAACAGAGAAGTTATCTCAAATGAATGGGCACAATCAGGGGAAGAAGGAATTTCATTTTGAGGTTTGGGTTTTTCTTTTCTTTTTCTTTTTTGTTTCTTTTTTTTAATGATAGATCAGAAAGAACTGAGTGGATTGTTCTGGGCCAACAATCAGGTAACAGAGAGAATTAATCACATGAGTCTGCGAATAGAGAATATTCAGTCTGGAATTGGTACCTTGGCCCTTAGAAGGCCAACTATTTCAAAGGCATGTTTCACTGAGAGGTGTGAATAAATATATTCACTGGTCAGGTCTATGACCTTCCGGCACTAAGGTGGGGAAGAAAACTAATGGAAGATCTTTCCATTTTCAGCTAGTCCAAAACAGCCTGTAAAAAAAGAAAAAAACCTCAGGAAATCTGTCATTCATATCATTGATTAAAAAAAGGCAGGGGCTTGGGGGAGGGGGTAGTGGAGACTAGAAGACCTCTCCTCTGTCGTCAGATCCAAAGGAAAAGCATAAAAAGAAAAAAAAACCTTCACAGAACCAGATTCATGGACTTGAATTCAAAATTACCACTCCCCCCGCCCCCACCTTGATACATTTTAATGTCATTTATGTATATAGGTTCAGACCTGTGATTTCACTGGTACAGGGAACTCCAGGGTATGGAAATTCCCTCCATGGAAGCAGATCAGTAATTCATCATTTTAACATTAAAGAGTTGCCTGAGGCACAGAAGGATTAAGAAATTTGCTCATGATCTCACAGTTAGTATGCATCAGAGTCAGCATTTGAATCCACGTCTTCCAGACTCTAGGCTGGCCCTCTATCCACTGTCCCATGCTGTCTCTCAATCTTCACATTACTATAAAATATTCTGCTTTATCTCATAAGGAATACCAGGAATAATTAGGAAATGAAAAAGGTACAATCATAATTCATGAGACGTCAACCTTCTTCACAGTTTGAATTTTGTTTAAATTCCTCTGAGCACCCACAACGAAAAATACAAGTTGAGTTTATGGTGGTGGTGGTGGGTTGTTGTGGTTTTTTTTTAATTCAACCTGTGAAAAATACCTCAATAAAGGTCAACATTCATCTCTTCAATTATCTTCCCAGTGAAACCCTCCTCCCACCCACCTATTTTTTTAAGTTTTTAAAAAAATTTTTTATACAAACGGACTTAACTTTGATTTAAAGTAAACATATAAAAATTGAGGAGGATATTGCTTGCAACAATGGAGATAGAGGGATGGACTGGAGGTGGGCTGCACAAAAAAAACACTACTGTGATGTGAATTCAAGCAAGGATCTAAGTGCTTGGGGGAAGGCGAGGGGGGAGGGGGGAATCAGAATCGCAACCCAATAGAGATTTCTGCAGCACATTGCTTCCTCTAGGCCCATAAAGTCTGAGTGTTTTTGACATCAGCGTCTTTAGGTCAGAGAAAACAAAACCATTCCAAGAACACAGGAAGGCACAAGTACTTTGTGTGAATTCCCATTTTTTGGTGGGGGAAAATCATTAAGAAGAAATAGCACAGGAATGTTGGATCACTTTGTATATTTTGGTTCAGCACTATGGTCAAGGTAACTTTTTCTTGTTGGGGACAAAAATGAAAGGTACAGTTCAGGTGTCTAGAAACAAAAGAAATGCATAATACTTCTGAAGGATGATGGCTAAGAAGACAGCTCACAGAGAATAGTGCACTGAGGAACAACCAATACTATTTATTTAGGTGTTTGTGCTATGGTAGATACAGACTGTATTCTCTGCTCTGCAGGACCAAAAAAAAAAAAAAGAACAAAAAAAAATCCCCCAAACTCTGAAAAGCAGCTAGAAGGAATGCAAAAAAATCCGACAGAATGTACTGAGCTGAATTTCAGGTTCAGGTGAAAAACAATGCCACGCATTTCCCTTAGTGCACATCCAAACTTGTCTATCTCCTGTTTTGTTTTCATTTTGTATTTACCTATTGATGAGCACAGTGTCTCAAAAAGATGACAAAGTCATTTATATCTTTCTTTCTTGTCTCTATACTACTTTCCTTTTCCTCTGTTTCTTCCTGCGGAGTCCCCCATTCCCTCGCCAAAGGTTAGTGACATCGGGAGGGGAAAAGGCATGAGACAGGATTTCCATAGCTTCTCACTGAAAAGTTGCTGCATGTGTGCCACACGGTGAGGAGGCAGTGTAAAGGCAGCTTGTCGGAGCTAAGGATTAAAAACAAAACCAAACAAAAACGTAACCAAAAAACCCCCGAGTCTTTGTGTTTTCCCAAACCAAATGAGAAACCGGAGGGGCGAAAACAGTATTTTTGTAAGAATATCCTACATGCCACTGTTAGGAGATGATGGCAGGAGACCACTTCAGTGCAGCCAGATTGTCAGCACTGGCTGACCGCTTCCTCGTAGATCTTCTTAAGTCCTTGTACTTGTCTTCACACAGACGAGAGATGGCCTGCAAGCCAGGAGAGAAAAAGAAGGTCAGACATGAACCAACTAGATTCGGATCAAGTGATTCCATTTGACAAATATTTACTAAGAACCTTCAGTAATAAAAATAACAATGACAACGACAGTACATTTCTGTAACACCTGAAGGCAGAAAGTCAGGATTTTCAAAGGAGACAAATTTCATAAGGAAGAGCCAAGCCTATGCGACAGTGTTGTTCCAGGTAAGGGAAGGATTAAGCAGAGTGCCTCGGACAGAAGAACTGGAGAGGTGCTTCAAGAATGAATGAACGAATGAAACACATGAACAGTTAAGAAAAATAAGTCAATATATTAGCTTTGACAGAGAATGAAAGCCTTGGCCAGTACCCAAGAGTCTACTATTTCTTTGTTGTAAGACAAAGCAGCAAGGTGGCACTGGAGAGAGCACTGGGCCTGGAGTCCTTCCTTTCTTCCTTCCCTCCCTTTCTTCTTCACCCTTCTTTCATTTCCTTTCTTCTATCCTTCCTTCTTTCTCTCCTTTCCTTTTATCCTCTTCCTTTCTCTTTCCCTTCCTTCTTTCCTTTTCTCTTCCTTCTTTCTCTCCCTTCCTTCCTTCTCTTTCCTTCTTTCTCTCTTCCCTCCCTCCCTCCTTAGCTCCTTTGATCAGTGGCCTTTAAACCAATTAAGTGTGTAACCCTAGGCCTCATAGTCAAATTAAGGAATCCTAAAAGACTCCTAAGAGATTTTCCAGCAAAGAGAACCATCACTAACCTAACATGTCTAGAAAAGTTAAATTACATAGAGAGAAAACGCCCTTCCTCCCTCCCTCCCTCCCTCCCTCCCTCCCTCCCTTCCTTCCTTCCTTCCTTCCTTCCTTCCTTCCTCCCTCCCTTCCTTCCTCCCTCCCTCCCTCCCTTCCTTCCTTCCTTCCTTCCTTCCTTCCTTCCTTCCTTCCTTCCTCCCTCCCTCCCTCCCTTCCTTCCTTCCTCCCTCCCTCTCCTTCCTTAATTTCACTAAATTGCTCACTCAATAATCAACACTTTTTATTTTATTTTTCATTTTTACTTTCCTACACCACACTGCAGAGGAAAGGACACTGAGCAGGGGGTAAGAAGCCCTGGTTTATGATCTTGCCTCTGCCATTAAGTAACTCACTTGCCTTCTCTCTTAGCTTCAGTCTCTTCATCTCTAAAAATGGGAAAATTGGCTTAAATACCTCTTGAAGCAACTTGTAACTCTCTGGGAATTCTCTCAGTAACTTGTAAATACTTTGAGAACAGGGGCTTTTTATTTTTGTGTTTGTATCTCCACCATACAGCAGGAGCTTAACAAAGGAATAAGCAAATATTAAGTGCCTGTTATGTGCCAGGCATTCTACTGAGTACTTTCTACATATATTACCTCATTTGATCCTCACAAGAACCCTGGGAGGTAGGAGCTATTATTATCATTTTACAGCTGAGGAAAATGAGGCAGACAGCAGTTATGTAACATATTCAGGGCCACACAGTAGTGTCTGAGGTAAGACTCAAACTCAGGGCTTCCTGGCTTTAGGGCCAGCATTCTCTCCACTGTACCTGCTTAATAAATTTATAACTGCTTAATAAATTAAATACTTCCTGATTATTAAATTTATAAGTGGTTAATAAATTTCTTATTGAAATATATTTAATCAGTTCATTATTTCCTTATCTGATTTCTAAAAATACTGAAGTACTCTCACATTTTGTTTGATTTGCTGTGCTGAACACTCTGCAGATTGCCTTTGCTCCTCTCCATGTATGGAATGCAGAATAATATTTTCACAGGAATTGTATGTTAGTCAAGTTGGATCTTGAGGTCCTTGGCCATGCCTAAAGCCCTAGACCAGCTTGGTCTATGGTTAGCTGAGGTGACAAAGCCAGGGAGAGGTGAGGGAAAAGTCCAACAATTCATTAGGGCTGCTTCATTCTGGTACCTGCTTCCAAGTAGATCAAAACTGCTGTAAGAACCCCTCGCCTTACTTCTCCTTTCCCCGCTTCCCTCCTCTCCTTTCTCTGTTCTTCTCCCTCAACTTTTCCAAAGGGGCACAGCTGTCGACCAGTTTAGGGGAGTAGAGAGAAGTTCACGTTCCCATCATGAAGATGAGTTGTCTATAGAACTGAGGTCATGAGTCACTTTAGGAATAGGGGTTGACCAACCCAGGCCCCAAACTGAGTCCAAGATAAAGAGAACTGGCCTTTATTTCTCAGTTGTATGGTGTCAGAGAAATATGAAAATCCAAGCTGCAGCTCTGGTACCAAGTTTTCTCTCTATGTAATTTAATTTTTCTGGACATGTCAGGAAGAGACAGTGATGGTTCTCTTTGCTGGAAAATCTTTTTAGGCGGCTTTTAGGGTTCCTTAATTTGACTATGAGGCCAAGGATTACATACTTAATTGGTTTAAGTGCTGCTGACTGAAGGAGCTGAGGAGGCTCTGCCTAGAAAAGAGCCAACTAGGGGAAATGAAAGCTGTCTCCACGTATCTGAACATGTCTTATGTATAGAAGAAATTAAGACTTGTTCTAAATGGCTCCTGAGGAAAGAACCTGTAGGAATTAGTAGAAATTACAAAGAGGCAAATTTGGGATGAGGTTTAAAAAACACTTCCTAACAATTAGAACTACTGAAAAGTAGAAAGGCTGCCTAGAGAGCTAGGATGCTCCCTCACTGGAGATACTTAAGCAGAGGCTGAACAACAACTTCACTTTTTAATTATGCCATTATGGGCATTCTTTTTCAGGTATAGGTTAGACTAGATACCCACTGAGTTCACTTTCAACTCTAAAATTCTATAATTCAGTGATTTCCAAATGAAATAGGTTACACTAGATGGGCACGATGGAGCACATATGGAATCCCAGCTAAGAGGTAGCTGAGGTTGGTGGATTGCTTGAGTTAGGGAGTTCTGGAGTGTAGTAGGGCTAAAGCCAATCAAGCATATACACTAAGTGTGGCATCAATATAATAAGCCCCTAGGATTGGGAGACCACAAGATTGCCTAAGGAGAGATAAACCAGCTTAAATCAGGAATGGAGCTGCTCAAAGTTCCCATGGTGATCAGTAGTGAGACTGGACCCAAGATGGCTAGATGGAGATAGACGGATAGATAGATAGATACACAGATAGACAGATATAGAGAGACATATAGACAGACAGATAAAATATTCACATTGAATAAAGGATGATATTGAGAAAGTGGTCAGAATCTTGGACAGATATCTATTTAAACATGCATGGATCTCAAAGCTCCTAACCTCATTTTTAGCCAAGCAGTCAGGCACACTGTCAGAGTATAGCAGACCAGTAATTACTTTTGGTTTTCTTTGACAACAAACCATACTTTGAAAAGGCTTCTTCCTCTCTCATCCATATTCAACACTAACAAATGAAAGCATGAGATGCATCCCTGACAATGCATCGTGGTATTTCATTTTGTTCTTAAGCATCTCACCTCAAGCTTGTGAGCCCTTTCCTTGCTGAGGGGCTCCAAGGGAAAGCTGAGATTATTTGCTTCTGCCAGGGAACGAAGGTCAAAATAATACTTGGCATAAACACTGGAAGGAACATTGATGTTAAACTGCAGCAATTCAAGAAACTGTCGCTCCAGCTCATTCCTGAAAAACAAAGTCAGAGATAGGGCACACTTAGGTTGTGGGGCTCAGATGAAGGGGCACGGCCACTCACATGGCTTGAGAAACAAGCCTGGGAAATTGGATAATTCAAGGGGGAAAAATGTAGCTTAATTTGGAGGGCACATCTGAAGTTCAGCCACTGGACTTGGTATTAAATCAGAGACCACTTGATCTTGTCAGTGTCCAGAGGGCGGAGCCGATTCAATGGGATGATCACCAAGAACGTCCCAGGATGATTCACTTCACCGCTCTGACTTGGTACACAGTGGACTTCTGACAGCAGGACCCAACAGGAAGAACCCATTAATTTGGGTACAGTAGTTAAAAGGTATCAAGAGGCATCTCTTTGTGAATTCCTGCAGCCTCTGAGCCCTTTATGTCCTTTTCTACAGTGCGTCACTACTAAAGCAATGAACTGGAAAAGAGGGGGGGAGGGGAAAAGATGAGAAGGATCTAGAAGCACCTTTTCATAAAAGCACTCAAAAATCTACAGGCTTCCATCTAGCAAAAGGAGAGGAGTTGAGAGGGTGTGGGCCAATGAGTTTCCTGAAGTATTGCAGAACTCCAGTGATGCAGGCTGAACCTTCAGTGCCTAGCTGAGCTTACTGAGCTGCTCACCGGGCTACCATGTTCCTTTCCTACAATGTTTCAAATGAATCGAAATATGTAAAGTACATTCCAAACCTTAAAGCATTATACAAAAGTCAGTGATGCTGATGATGTTTTCCTCTAGAGGGGGCAAAAGCATTGGTCCTGGAGGCAAGAGACCTGGCTTGGTAACCTATTTCCAATATTACTGTCCACCCATGTGACTATGGGCAAGTCACTTGACTCTTCTGATTCGCAATTTATGCATCTGCAAAATGAGACTCAATGACCTCTCAGATCCTTCCAACTCTAAAATTGTATGAGTTCTGTACTGTGTAACAGAGACAACACTGCATTGAGGGACAGGAGATCTGGGCTCCAGTCTTGTCCCTGCCAGTAACTAGCTGTGTGTCTTTGGGCAAGTCAGTAACTTGTCCTCTGTCAACATCGGGTTCCTGGCTGGAAGGCTGAACTCAGGGCTCCTGCTACCTCTAATACTCTATGAGCTTTGAACAACATTCTGACTCTGATGCCTCCATCTGGAATTTCTGAATCTTGCTCTGTTAAGACTGGGCCTCTAGTTCTAACACTGGTTATTTTTTGGCCTGTGACTGTTCCTTGTTGAAACTGCCTCCAAGTTTGTTTGTTTGTTTTCCATCTCTTGAGAGTCCCTTTCCTGCCTGAGATTTTGTCCCAGGTTCTTACCCTAGGGTCTACCTTCTGCTCCCCATGAAGTCTTGAGAGCTGCTGCAAATACAAGTGCCCTTTGAGATACGAGTGAGAAATGACTCTTCCTATCCTCATGCTTCTGCCTAGAATGAGGGGAGGTAGAGGTTCTGGAAGCTGCAGTGAGGAGTGGGAGGGACTGGGAAGGGAGAGGGAGGTGACTTCAAATACTGCTAGATCTGAGGAAGGTATCGAGCATCAGGGAGTTACCCCCTAATGGGACGGACAACCAAGACACTTCCACAAAAGTGAACCTGTTACTATAGAGGGTCTTAGCCCTCCAGAAAGGAAGCATTAAGGGGTTACATTCAACACCTCAATCTCCCTCTCTCTCCTTCCCTCCCAGTACCTCCCCTCTCTTCCCCCCTCCCCCTCCCTCTTCTTTTATGTAAATTGTTTAAACCTACTATATATGTCAATTTTATATGTATGCATACATATGTGTATATATGTATGTATATAGTATATACATATACACGCATACATATGTATGTGTGTATATGAATATATGTGTATGTGTGTGTGTGCATTCATTCCAATCTTATTATTTAATAACCTAGTGGGACGGGAGGGAAAAAACCTATCCTGTAGAGTTGTTGGATCTCAAAAAAAAGTTAAACTACTTTACATATGTACATACACAGACACACATACATATATAAATGAGAAGCAGAATTGTTCCAGAATTACAGAAATTTCCAAATGTATATGTAATATTGTTTTATAACCTTGGATCATGCCACATGTCATTAAATAGGCTAAACCTAGAGAAAGAGGTAACACGCTTCAGTAGCCCGAGAACTCCCCTGATTTGAAAACCTCTGGGTCATGATCCAGGCTAGAACTGGAAAAATGGACTACTCATCAAAGCTATGCTATTGTGATAAAAGTGTGGTTTGATGATGAAGAGTGAAAGAACATGCATCAAAATCTTATGAACTCAACATCAAATTGTGTAAACTAAGTGACTTAGACAAATGGGAGATATATTGCATATTAAAGGTTTTTTTAAAGATGCAGAAAGCTATGATTTAATATTGAAGCCATCGGATTTAATTATTTTACTGTACTTTGCCCCAATTTACTCACATATCTCTATTTTTGTCATCTCTTTTACTCTGATAATTTAGTTCTAACTTTAAAAGGCTTTAACCAGAGACTTATCTTGTGAAATATTTTGAGCCAAGATAAGACGTTAAATAAAAACCAAATGACAAAAAAGAATTTAAACCCATAATTGAGGAAGTCCAAGTGTTAGGATTTATGAATGTAGGAAATGAGAGACAGATGCCAATCCAGTGGTGGCCAGAAGGTGTCACCACCGAGTTTCTAAATTTTAAGAGGAAATCCCTTTTTATTTAATACCAGGAGAGCTGAAAACTATGCTGCTAGAAAGGCAGAAAGACTACCCAGTTCATCAGGGTTCTCTGGTAATGGCATTTTTCAGGTCAAGCTCAGGATAGTTTATTTTCTGTTTGCTTTAAACAAGGTACCTCCTCCCAGAGGCTCTGCTTAAGGGAGTAGCATGGCCTCCATATGCCAGGCTCTAAAAGCTCTCTAGGTAGAAATAAAGCTCTTTTGGTCACATTTCTGTCCAAGCCTCCCAGGCAACTCTGGGCAAACAGGAAGCTGACCAAGTCTGTGTTTTGGGGATGCACCAAAGTTGAGAAATAAAAAACCTTTTTGAAATTTTTCTTTTATAAATACTAATATGAAGATTAACATTTACATAGTGCTTACAATGTGTCAGGCATTGCACTAAGTGCTTTACAAATATCATCTCATTTGATCCTCACAACCACGGGGGGGGGGGCGGTAGATTTAAGATAATAAAAGAATCTGCTTGGGCCGAATCTGCGTCACAATCTTAGTAATAATCATAGCTTTCATTAACATTGCACTTTAAGTTCTGCAGAACATGTTACAGATTATTTCATTTGATCCACACAATCACCCTGGGGGGTAGATTTAAGACAATAGAATAATCCTGTGTCACAATCTTAGTAATACTCATAGCTTTCATTAACACTGCACTTTAAGTTTTGCAGAACATGTCACATATTATTTCATTTGATCCCCTTAGGTAGGAACCATTATTATCCCCATTTTACAGATGAGGAAACTGAGACTAAGGGCTGTTGACTGACTTGCCCAGGGTCATACAACTAGTAAGTGCCTGAGGCCAGACTTGACCTCATCTACCTCATAAATATTAGTACATCTTATAATGTCAGGAAATGAAGCTTCCAATAAGCTAAATGGCATAGTGATAGATCACTGGACTTGGGAATCAGGAAGAAATGGGATTAAATCATGCCCCAGAAGCTTACTGTGTTGACCCTGGGCAAGTCACTTAACCTCTTTCAGACTCAGTTTCTTCATCTGTAAAAAGGGGATAACAATAGTACCTACCGGTGGGGATCAAATAATATGTAACATGTTATGCAAAGCTAAATATACAATATTAATGAAAGCTATGATTACTGCTAAGATTGTGACAGAGATTCAGCCCAAGCAAATTCCTCTATATCCTAACCTTGAAGTGTCCTGGCTTTAGATCCAGGCACATAAGACCTCAGGGTTACATTTGCAGAATCGGTCAAATATATCCAGAGATGCAAAGAGAAAGACTCCCAGCGACCCAGGATGCCCACTTGTCTGCACACTACAGCTATATTGCTCAGTTCCCATGATGCCCGACTTGTCTCCTCTCTCCCATCACTTCCAAGTTTTTACAGGTTTCCAAGCAGCAGCACTGGAAGCCACACTTATCCCTGTTTTTATGTACTGCTTGCAAGCATCCCCAGCACAAGGGAAGGTTGGTGCATTTCTCAGGGCCATCAACTGTGGTGGCTATCTCTTCACACCCTCCATTCAGTAGTACTCTGTTCCTTGCTATGCTAACAGCTAATGGATTTCCTGCCATCGGGTATGCAGTGCAGTTTGAGGGTAATAGTCAATCAAACCACTCAGGAAGCTGTTTATGACATCTATGTCAGGAGCGAGTTAAACAGCTATGTTGGAGAAGCTAAGACTTTGACTTGGTTATGATGACACCAAGCTACGCTCATGACATGCTTTGCTCATACGTCCTAGCCTTTTTTTCATTCCTTACTTCATTCAACAATACTGTTCTAAGTACCTACCAAATGTGAAGTGCTACGTGGGAGACAAGGAAGAGCTTTTCCTGTCCTAAGCGGAACTTACAATCTCACAGGTAAGCTAGACCACACACAAATAACCACAACATTAACAACAATGTAACGAAGAGCCACGCGGGGCAGCGGCAACGCACTACGGAAGTTTGGAGAATGAGGAGTTTATGTCTGGATGTGAAAACTAGGGACGATGTCATCAGAACTAGGACTTGAAGGATGGGTAGGAATCAGGATACTCAGCAAAGGCATTAGACACAGAAGAGCATGAACAAAAACACGGAGGCAGAAAAACACAACCCTTCTATATCTAATCTGAATGGAATATAGGAAGAGCAAAAAAAGCAAGGTGAGTGAGATCGGAACAGGGATTGGCCTCTGATTTATGCATAAACAAATATAAAATTAGAAGGATATGAGGCCAATAAAAAAATCTTTGCAGTGAGTTTCTTTGAAAAAGGTCTCACTCATATCCATGATATATAAGGAATTGATTCAAATGTACAAGACCTAGAGCCATTTCACCCAATAGACAGGTGATCAAAAGTTAAAAACAGGCAGTTTTCAAATGAATAAACCTAAAATATTAACTATCATGAGAATAACTGGAGAAATATTAAATTGAATAACTTTCACGTTCTACTTTATTCCTTGTTGTTGTTCACCCTTCCTTCCTGTCACACTGGTAGAGATGACAAAAGAGGCAAGCAACAAATGTGCAAGATGCTGCTGGCAAACAGGTGTATGAATGCATTTGTAGTCGAGGTATGGGAGTTGGTGCCGCCATTTTAGAAAGCACTTTAGAACAATGCTCCCCCCAAATGATTAAACTGTGTATACCTTTTGGAGAGACAGGCCACTACTAGGCCCATATCCCAAGAAGATCCAATAAAATGGGAAAAAATCCATACAAACAAAAATATTTTTAGCAGTTCTTTTTGTAGTAGTCAAAAATTGGAAACCAAAATGGGGAGGAGTATCCTTCTACTGGGGAATGGCTGAACAAATTATAATATACGAATATAATGGGATATTATTGTGCCATAAGAAATGACAAAATTGGTATTTCTGAGGAAACTAGGCAGATCTCTATAAACTGATACAGATAAAAGTGAACATAACCAGGAGAACAAGTGATACAATGGCAACATGTTCTAGAGAAAAACAGCCTTGAAACACTTTAGGACTCTGACCAATGCAAAGATAAGCCATGAGTCTGTGCAAAAGATGAAGATGATAAAATTAAAATGGAGAAAGACAAACATTTGAAGATCTGGCCAGTGTGGGCCCTTGTCTTGATTAACTATGCAGGTAAATTTTTTTAAGGACTTGGTAACTATATGAAAAGTGGAGAAGGAGGGGTCAAAGATGGCAGTGAGGTTTGTAGTCTATTGGGGTCATTATCAGAAACTTCAAAAAGCAGCAAGCAGGTTTCAGATATGATGAATTTGGGGTTGCAGTTGAGAGTGCTAAATATGGGGAAAAACTGGTTCAAATCCAGCTTATGACAATTTTGCTAATTAATATCTCTGGTCCTCAGTTTCCTCATCTGTCAAATGATGGGGTTAGACCAGATGACTTCTATGGCCATTTCCAACATTAAATCTATGGCTCTGTATCCAGGTAGAAATGTAGAGGAGATAGTGGAGACTTCAGGAAATGAATTAAGGCAAAGACTTGAGAGTTGCTCCAGAGACAGATAAAACCACAGGAATGGATGAGATTATCACTAAAGGAGAGAGACTAGTGTAAGAATTAAAGAAAGAACAGAAGAGAGCTGACAAGAGAAGCTAGAGAATACCAATGTTTGGACAGGGATTTTCATGGGAAGATGGTCTAAGAGGAGGAAGGCTAGGAAAGAGGATCCATAGAAGGGGACCAAGGAAGTAGACCTGAGAGGTAGGGAGAGAATGGGCAAAATATAGTAACACTTATCAGAATGCTATCAAAATATCAAAAACCACTGGCAGCTCAAATCAGCTCTGTACAAAGGTCTCTGGGAGCACATAAGACTTTCCTTGCTAAAAGCTGATAAGAGTGCTGACTTTTTTAATGCTATAGGTAAACCTGTAATTCAATGCTGATCGAGCAAAATCACCTACAATCTAGAACGCAGTTTTGCCTAGGCAGCATTTTCTTCTTTTCCTTGTTGTTAAAAATTAATACATTTTGTTCTGATGCCTGAGTCACATCCTAATAAACAATTTCTCCAGAGCACTTTTCCATAAAAAAATCTAATCCAAGGTTTGCTAGTAAGATGACTGCATGAGGGAGAAAGCATCTGCTGTTCACCGTGTGCCAAGAACTGTACAAAGCTCTAGGGACACAAACGCAGCCAAGCAAGACAGCCCTACCCTTGCGGAGCTTACTGTACCCAGGAAAGATGAGTTAGAAAGGAAAGAGGGCACCTAAGTAGAGCATGGTTTGAAAACAACTGGAAAGGGCAGGTGTAGATCTGATGCCTGGCAAGAAAAAGCAAAAACTCCCTGTTCAGAACTCAAACTATCAGGAACAGAGCCCTGCATCTGAGGCAGAGGAGGGGGCAGATGACCTAAAAGAGTTTCCAACCTATAAGGTTTGGAAAGGGCTAGGAAATGTAACTTTCCAGTCTTGTACATTCCTATTTTTTAAATAAAAGGATAACTAAGAAAACCCATCAGGAAAGAGAAAGAGAAATTCCATTCAAAATAACCACTGAATATATAAGATATTTGGGAGGCTCCATACCAAGACATATACATGAACTATTTGAATATAACTACAAAGCAATCTTTATAGAAATGACAACAAACCTAAATAAATAATAAGAGAAATATTAATTGCTCATGAGTAGGCTGTGCCAATATAATAAAATGATAATACTATCTCAATCAGTTTATTTATTCAATGCCATACCAATCAAGCTAACAAAGAGTTACTTTAGAGATCTAGAAAAAATGTCAGCCAAAAATAACAGCTAGCATTTAAATAGTGCTTTAAAGTTTACAAAGTACTGGGGCAGCTAGCAAGGTGGCGCAGTGGATAGAGTACTGGCCCTGGAGTCAGGAGGACCCTGAGTTCAAAACTAGCCTCAGACAGTGTGCCCCTGGGCAAGTCACTTAACCTTGACTGCCTCAAAAAAAGTAGTTTATATATGTTATCTCATTTAATTCTCACAACAATCCTGTGAGCTACATGGAGTGGTGTTATTGAGGCTGAGGGAGAGAAGGTAACTTGCCCAGGATCACATGGCACTAACACTAACAAGTGTCTAGAGTCAGGGTTTGAATTCAAGTCTTCCTGACTGAGCCTAGGACTCTTCAGTGCTTACAAAGACTGTTAAGCACAGGGGATTCCAAAAACAAAAAAGCACCAAAGCAATTCCTGCTCCCAGAGAGTTCATATTCCAAGGAGGGGGAGACAACATGCAAAGAACTACACAAGTACAAGGCACACAGATTATGGGCAGGTCACTAATCACATAGAAATGACTAGTGGAGGAGGGTGGTTAGGGGGACTAGGGAAGGCCTTCAGCCGCAGGTGGGCCTTAAGCTAAGTCCTTAAGGGAATGGAGCCTTTGGAGGTAAGAAGAGGCACCATTCCAGGAATGGGGGAGAGCCAATGTAAAATGCATGGAGTCAGGAAGTGTTACATGTGGAAGTGTTACACGTGAGGGACATCAAGGGGGTAGCTGAACTGGAGCGTATATGGAAAGAAGGAAACTGGAAGAAGACTGGAAAGGGGGGAAGATCTTTAAATACCAAAAAGAGGATTATTATATATTTGATCCTGGAGGTAAGATCTTAGCTTCCTTAAACTATATAAAGACGATGGGAATAAGCATTTATAGGGCACCTACTATGGTACAGTCACTGTATTAAGTGCTTAAAAATATCTCATTTGGTCTTCACAACCACCATGGGAGGTACACACTGCTATTATTTTCATTTCACAGTTGAGGAAACAGGCAAACAGATATTAAATGACTTATTTAAGGTCACACAGCTAGCCAGTGTCCGAGGCCATATGTAAAAAATAGAAGTCTTCTAAATAAACGCTATTTGGCCGTTTTTCAGTCACGTCTGACTCTTCATGACCCCATTTGGGATTTTCTTGGTAGAGATAGTAGAATAGTTTGCTATTTCCTTCTCCAGCTCATTTTAACAGATGAGAAAATTGAACCAAATAGAGTTAAGCGACTTGCCCAAGACCACAGAGCTACTAGGTGTCTGAAGCCAGATTTGAACTCAGGAGGATGAGTCTTCCTGACTCCAGGCCCAGCATTGTATTCACTATGCCACCTTTCTAAACATGGATTTCTAGAATTCTTTCTTCTGAAGGCCAGAAACCATTATGATATGGGATAAGAATTCTCCTTTCTGGCAGGCATTCTGTAGCAGTGTCTTCTTCTTCATTTGGGGGAGTGATGGGATTTAAATGAATAATTTTCACATATACATCAAAGCGAGTTTACCCTAGGTTTCTGGGAGAAGTACACTTTGTTCCCCTTCAAAAATAATCACAAGAGGGGCAGCTAGGTGGTGCGGTGAGTAAAGCACCGGCCCTGGAGTCAGGAGGACCTAAATTCAAATCCGGCCTCAGACACTTGATACACCGCGTGACCTTGGGCAAGTCACTTAACCCCAGTTGCCTTGCCTTCCCCCCTCCAAAAAAAATCACCAGAAAATAGTAACTTTGACTACATAATTCAATCCAATTAAGTCTAATAGTATTTATTAAGTACCAACTGTATGCGAAGACCTCTGCCCAGGTGCTAGGGATAGTAGACAAACACATTCTTTTTTAAACCAGTTCCTGCCCCTGACAGGCTTATATTCTTCTAAAGGGACAAAGTATGTGAACAGATTATGTATATACGTGATCATTTGAAGAGAAGGAAAAGATCTCTAGCAACCAAGAGTTTCCTGCTGGAGACAATCATTAGCTGAACCTCATTTCTCTCCAAGGAGTACTTGTGACTCTCTAGATTTTCACATCACCGAACCCCCTTCACCCTGGAAGTTCACTGTACCTCTGGACTTCCCCACTGGAAGTACCCTCCGCCCCTGCTACCTCTTCCTCTGATTGGCTGGTTTCTCACAGAACATCCATTTAAAGGAGGATGCCATCCAGCCACATCTTGAGTCCACTCCAGGCTACACTCCTGATTCTCTAGAATTTCAGGGATATCTCCTACGCTCAAGCTTTTTAGGCTTCCTTTTATGTACTGTCTTCCTCCTTAGAATGTGAGTTCCTTGAGGGTAGGAACTGTCTGCTTGTATCTGTAGTCCTGGCATTTAACACAATGCCTGACACATGGTTAATAAGTGCCCAATCGCTTAAGTTGAACCTCAAGAGGAAGTGAAGAGGGAACATATTCCAATCACAGAGTCTGAAGGAGATGTGTTGCTGGCCTTGCCAGACAACAAGTGAGTCAGTTTGGCCTGAATGTAGAGTGTAGGAAGGAGAACAATGTCCTCTATGTCTAAACAGATAGTGAAGAGTTATAAATGCCAAGCTGGGTAGAGGCAAAAGGGAGTCCCTGGTGGTGCATGAGCCGAGGAAGGTCATCCTCAGACATGCTTCAGGAGGATTCTTTTGGCCAAAAAGGGAAGGCTATTCTAATAATGTGAAGGATGATAAAAGACAAAACTAAGTAGTATAAGCAGGGAAAAGATGGTGAGACATAGTGGGTTAAAAGAATGGAAAAGACTTAGCAAGTGATAGATACTGGGGAGAGAGGTGGTGGGAGAGGGAGGTGGTAGAGAGGATAAGGGCTGAGTATGATGCCCAGGTTTTAAACCAGAGTAACCAGGAAAACGATGATGTTTTTAACAGGAAAAAAAAACAAAGTCCTGAGAAGGTGGGCAGGGAGGGAGGGGAAGTAATAGTGATATAGGTAGGAGAAATATCATGGACAGAGTAAGATTACCAAATCTCAGAAGGATGGTATCCAGCCCTCCCCACAAAAAAGTCAAGTGACAAGAATGATTTCCAAAACTGACAGTGTAACTGATGCTATGAACACTCATTTACACCTTCAAACCACTTTCTGATGAGTTTTTAGTCCCATTACTGAATTGGCCAGATTAAGAACATTCTACCTCAGTGGAGCCATATATTTCCCTAAAGGGATGGGCGGGGCTTGTCCTCATATCCACCACATTGCCTCTTTTATTACTTTATTTCTCATACTCATAAAAACCTAGCTCATGGGGAAGAAGCAGTACCCTGTTGTAGGGTCAAGCTGGTAAAAATTATTTAGACTTCTACTACCTTAACTTTGTAGTTTGACCTTTTAAGTAGAACAAAACAAGCTATGCCTATGTAAACACTTATTATTTTCTTCCTCTGCCCACCATGAGATGTTGGGAGACATCCATCAACTTCTGTAAGAATTCTTAATGCTCTGATCATTGGCTCACATGATGGATGAGGCAGCCTTGTCAACAACATTTTCCACAAAGGACAGAGAGTTTGGGTCAAAGGAGTTCAGTAATTTTCTTTGGCTAAAATGCTACATTTAACCTCTTCGTACACTATATCTCTGGTTCTTTCAAAAATATTCGTGAACCAAGTTGCTTAACTCAATTAAAAATTTCCTATTTCAGTGCAAAAAAAGGGCCTCATTTGAGGCTAGGGTAGGATAGCAGAGACTCATGATTCATAAACCCCAGGGGAATCCAATAAATTAAAGTTAAAATTATTACTAAAGATAATCAATTATAAATTTGATGCTACTATTTTTGGGCTGAGTGAATTCTGGCCAAGCATTCTATATACTTCTCAGCAGTGCTAAGGACTGGACACAGAGCCTGGTCATGCTGGAGCGTAGCCACCTACAGAGTGCTGGCCAAGCAAGAGGATGGGGTCTTTAATGGATCCAAAATAAAATTTTGATTTCTGCCTTAATGCTGCCACAAAGAATCCAACAACCAATGGATAGTTTTCAGGTGGTTTTGTTTTTATTTACAAAGAAATTATTTAGAAGTAGGGTAACAGACTATTCCAGAAACTTTTGTTTATTTCCTAATCTAACGCCATAAACCCTAGTTAGTAATAGTAATTACGATGATAATAATAGCAAGCATGTATATAGCAGTTTGTAAAACACTGTAATCATTTGATCTTCACAACAGACTTGTAAGGCAGGTGCTATTATTATCCCCATTTGACAGAAGAGGAAACTGAGATTGAGAGGTATTAAATGGTCTGCCCAGGGTCACATAGCTAGTGAGTATCTGAGGCAGACTCTGAATGGAGTTCTTCCTGACTCCAAGTCCAACACTTTCTCCAGTATTTCTAGCAGTCAGCTAGGCAAGCTGCTTCATCAATGAAAATTCAATTTACCAAAACTCTCAATTTGATTTTTGGGGCATCCACGTCTGTGAGTATTTTTTTTAATTGGGCAATCCTGCTACAGAAACTCCTTCCACCATTGCATATCAGTATCTCATCTGTAAATGATACTCTAAGAAAATTGCCTAGAGTACTAACAGGTTAAGTGACTTGTCCATAGTCATTTAGTATACATCACGAAGAAGACAAGAAACCATGTCTTTGTCATCCAATATATATACCTCTTAAAATAACTGGATATTCACCTATACATTTTGCAGTCCTCTCTTGGTACATGAGCCCCTTATGACCAGGGTTTGTCTTATTTTTCTGTTTGCATTCGTAACACTCAGCATGATGCTTTGCTTAATAAATGCATTTTCATTCATTTATTCATTCATTCAAACCATCCCAGCACTCCATTTTCCTGGGACTCATCCCTATTCATCAACGTCACTTTGTTCTTGCTCTGAGGAAGCATAGGTGCTGGATCTGATTCTATTAGCGATTTCAGTTATTTTTTCCCTATTGATATGAAATGGATTTTTAAAAAATAATCCCATTGGCCACTTCCCTGCACGCAAGAACAGACAAAACTGGCTCTGGAGTCGGAGTGAGTTCTAATCATGTATTTAAAAGTTATTTCCTCTGAGACTTTGGATGATTCACTTAAACCTCCATGGAACCTCATTTTCCTTTTCTGTAAGAAGAGAGGATTAGACTAGATGGCCTCTGAAGTCCTCCCAACTTTCCACATCTGGAAAGCAACAGATCTACAATCCTGCATCTGTAGTACGCCATGTGTATCTACATGTTCTAATATACAGATCAAATTATATCTTGACCACATCTTAGTTCAATTAAAAGTGGCCAGCTGAGTTCCACTTCTGTCTAGTTCAATTAGTGTGTCAGACTTTAGTGCTACATATTAAGAGTCAATTAATGAGCAAACACTATGATTAAAGTCATAAAATAAATGTTTTTAACATCTATAACCCATAATGGAACATGAAACCTATAATATGCTCTTTCTGGAGAGAATATCAAACTATCTGTTTCATACTTCTAAAAAGAAATTGCATACTATTGCAGTTTGCTTATTTTATTTAATGAAGGATGGTAAAGAGAAAAGACTAAAGGAGAGGAATGTCTCTCTGCTAAAGACTCGGGAGAAATAACTCAAGGCTTTGAAGGACCCCCAGATAATGGAATGCCTCGCTTCCTGGAGATATGCCAAATCCATGAGTGAATGGGACAAAGGACAAGCTGAAGAAGCCAACATGTGCCAGTTGATGGATCTGAGTCCATAGTCACATGCTCTGGTGTTGACCATCTAGGTTTAACTTTGGATGAGGAGTGTCATGGAAATTGAATAAGAACAGCAAAAATGTGCTGCATAAAATCAGTGAAATGACCAGGGTAGGCACACCTTTTAAATTGAAAGAGGTAGGAAAATGTTGAGTTTAAAAAAACAAAACAGTTCCAGAGGACCGTAATTACATAAAACTTGGAGTACCTTCCTGTGCTTGTTTGGAGTATAAGTCGTCCCACAAGGGTGTCAGCTAAGTGGCATGGTGAGCATCGGACTTAGAATCAGGAAGACCTGAAATCGAATCCTGCCTCAGATACTCACTAGTGACTAGTGAGTCACTTGACCTCTTTCAGACTCAGTTTATCATATGTCAAATGGAGATAATTATAGTGCTTATAGAATTGTTCTAAGTGTTAAATGAGATGACATTTTAATTATTTAATAAATCCCAAAGCGCTGGAGAAATGCTAGTTATTATTATCATTATCATTAACTAGTATCATCTCAGAAAGTTTATTAGTTTTATGTGATAAGTAAATGATATTAACTCACATGTCTTCTACTGTGATGTCTTTCAGGATCTGGCAGTAATCCACGTTCCACACTGCCTGGTCATCCCAAACTTTAGATGCTAATAGAATTGCTCCAAGTACAATTCTCTTCCAATTTGCTGGACAGATATCTATCTCTGCGTAAGTTAAAAGTCTTTCAAGATATACCTGGGAAGACATGAAAATGCCAGAGCTAAATGACTTTAGTTTTTTTTTCATTTACCAACATAAACAGAAAGAAAAATCATTTAAGTATTAAAAACACAACCCCTCATCTTCCTTTAAACAGAGAGTTACCATTTGAGAGCATTTGGTCTGTCAAGGCAAACAAGCTCAATAATTCTAATGGAGTCTCCTGCAAAGATCAGGCACGATGACCCGACTCTGCCTGACTTGCTTAATCTTACCAGAATTATTATAGAGAACAAATAATTCCCAGCAACCACAAGGCAGCTGCTCTCACTATATCATATAACACAATATCAATACCTTTTTTGAATACCAAAAAAATGCTCCAACAAGTAATCAAAAGAACAATGAAAACATAAAGAAGGCAAAATAGTTGTAATCAGTTTTGTTTTCTAAAAAGATTTAGGCCCAAGTTTGAAAATTAGCTCAGTGAGGAAAGAGTTAAATAACTGTCATGATTGATCCTGAAAGCAAACAAGTAATATTGATGGCCATCTTTCATGACGATTCATCAAACTAAAAAGCTCGTCGAAGAGACACTGTGTCACAGGAGATAAAGCACTGGATTCTGGAGTCAGGAGAAACTTGACTTCAAATCTCACCTCTGACATTAGCTGGGGAATGATGGGCAAGGTTTACCTTCTGTGATCTTCAGTGTCCACATCTGGAAAATAGGGATAATAATACCTGTGGTACCTACCTCTTAGGGTTGTCACGTCTCAAATGAGAAAATAACAGCTAGCATTTATATAGTACCTACTATGTGCCAGGCACTCTAATAAGTGCCTTACAATTATTAATAACAGCTAGCATTTATATAGTACCTACTATGTGCCAGGCACTCTAATAAATGCCTTACAATTATAATCTCATTTGATTCTTACAACAACCCTCGGAAGTAAGTGCTACTATTATCTCAATTTTATGAATGAGGAAATAGGCTGAGAGAGGCTAAGTAACTTGTGTAGGGTCATCACACCAAGTCCAATGCCCTCATCCACCACACCACCAAGTCACTTTGCAAGCTTCAAAGAGCTACATAAATGCAATTATTACAATTCTTCTAGAAAAATGTGTTTCATGAACCTGTGTAATCCTTGGATGAATAATGAAGGGATGTATTTTTTAGTTATTAGTTATTTATATATATAGTATATATACTACATATATACACTATATATTATATATACTATAGATTATATCTACTATATACTGCATATAGTATATAATATATATTACACATATTTTTATATACATATAGGATTTAGTTATTAGAAGACATAGTGAAGAGCCTTTAAGCAGTTTATTAGTAAACATGACTACAATAAGACTTAGGCAAAAAAGATGGAAAGAGACACCATCCCTGTCTTCTATATGCTTGCACTCTAATTATATGGAAGGCATTCAGAGAGAATGATAAAACAGAGTGCTACCAATACTCATTCACAAAGAATGACAAGGCAATTCAATTACATATATTTCTACCTGTAGTATATACTTTTGGACTTCGGGTTTCATTTTATATATAAACTATATCAAAACAGCTAAATAAAAAGGCCCTGCTCTGATGCCTGGCTGTGGCATGGAGATATCAGTGGGTTTTTGAAAGCTATGCCAAAAAGATCACAAGCTTTGGCAGGTACCAACCACACTAGACAGACAGATATCAGGTGGATTGTGCCTGTGGTCCAAAGCATCTTTACAGCTCCAAGTCTATGATGCCATCACCAGCCTGACTATGTGTAACTTCTTCACAAGGTTGGCTGTAGAGTGATTAATTCTTCCAACACAACTAATCTCAAAGACCATCTGCTAAGTCATGGAAGGTGTGACTGGTAGAGTGGGTGCTCACACTGTTCTCCAAGTACTGAAGTGTTTATAAAAGGCATAAGGGATATTGGGACACTTGGGAAGAATGATGCTACTTATAATATGGAGAATTCAAACAGGCAATGTTTCAAGCTAAGGGATTCTAGTACTCATGAATAGGGTGGGGTAAGTCAAAATGGAGTCTATGACATAATTTAAATAGGCAAGGTTTCATGAAAGAGCTGTAAACCTTAGGAAGAACTTGAGAAAGGGAGGTATTAAGGCAGATTTTGAGGGAAGAAACATTAAACACAAAGGGCAACAAGTGAAAAGTTGTAAAGGAGGTGTATCAGATATGTATAGCTGAAATTCATTAGTATGAGTAAACCAAAAATCAGATCCAGGAAGAAGGAATAAATAAGGAAGTCTAACCTACATGCAAATTCTAAGATGATGTGACATAATGCAGATAAAGTGCTGGTCTCAGAGCGTAAAAGAACTAAGATCAAATCCTGCCTCACATGCACACTAGCTATGTGACTTTGGGCAAGTCATTTAACTTCTCTCAAATTGAAGCTCCACATCTGTAAAATGGGAATAGATAATAATAATATAATAGATAATAATAGCCCCTATCTCACAATAATAATAATAGCTAACATCTAGCTTATGTGACACAATAATTTGAATTTCACAATAATTTGAACCCTGTGATATAGGGTTATTGTGAAAATCAAATGAGATAATGTGGAAAGCGCTTCAAACAAATCTTCACATAAGCTAGATGTTAGCTATTATTATTATTGTGATCTAACAAGTTAAAATACCATGAGGGTTTTTTGTTTGTTTTTACTCTGTTTTAGCTCTGGGATACAAAAATCCTTCATTCATCTGCTACTAAATTTTGGCTAGGACTTTTCACTTTAGTAACCACACCTTTTGTTTGTAAGTGTGTATAAATGTTCTCTGTGGGTACAAAGTCAAAAAAGAGCCCAGGGGGTAATTTTGGAATGGTTTCTTCCACAAAGGAAGGTTTTGTCTTGGGGACCTGATCCACTGATGCAAAGTGTAATAGGGAGAAAGGTGCAACAGGACCGTGGCTTTTCTCCCTACTGGTCTAACAAAATTACTTTTTCCAAGATCACAAATGATACCCTAAATATTTTTACTCATAACTTTTATATTTAGATCAGAGTCATTATACACACATCCATCTCCCCAACCCCCAACACACACACACACACACACACGCACACACACACACACACACACACACACACTGAACCTTCTCATGTGTCAAAGAAAAATAACCAGGTAAAACATCTGATACAGTGATTAAATCTGACAATGTATCTTCCTACTGTGCTCTCACCTCTAAACCCTGAGGGGTGAAGTATGTTTCATTATGTCTACCCTAGGACTTTGATTGGTTTTTCAATTGCTCAGAGTTCAATTTTCTTTTGGTGATCTTTTCATTTACATTGTTGCAGTTATTATGTGTGTGTGTGTGTGTGTGTGTGTGTGTGTGTGTGTGTGTGTGTGTATAGTTTCTTTGGTTCTACTTCTATTATTCTGCATCAGTTCATGCAATCTTCCATTTTTTTCCTTTACATTCCTCATATTTAACATTTTTTTTACATTAAAATCCCAGTCCATTCATATGCCATGGCCTTTTCAGCCATTTTAAAATCAATAAGTCCTCACTTTTATGTAGTTCTCTGTTATCACAGAATATGGTTAGGAATATTTTGGTATATAATGGATCTTTGTATTTGTCTCCGACTTCTTTGGAGATATTTTCAATAGTGGGATCATTCGGTCAAAGGGCGTAGCCAGTTACCAATGATCTATTAACTGTTAATTCCAATCCTTTTCTTAGTTCTCATCACCCTCCGTGGCTTTTCTGCAACATTTCCCACTATTTATTAACCATCTTCTCCTATCTCCCCTCTTTCTGTTCTTCCTTGGCAACTAAGAGAGTTTTCTTTTGGCTCTCCTCCTATCTAGTGACCAACCATATCTCTGCTGGTTCATCTTCCTCCTTCTACCTCTTAAGTATGGATGTCTTCTTACTACAGTGTTCTCTTCTAGGTTCTCTACCCCTCATGTAACATGTCCCAAATGGAAGTCATTGTCCCCCCTCTATATTTACTCCCTACCTCCTAACTTCCCTATTTTGTTTGAGGGTACCATCTTTCTCCCAGTCACTGAGGTTGAAAACACTGCTGTCATTTTCAATGTGCAGAGCGAGAGAGTTAGAAGAATAGAAAATGACATAAACATTTTCAACTTACTTGCCAAATGTCAGAGGTTTGACCTCTATAACATCTTTTGCTACCACTGACTAAGCAAAAACTCTCACTACCTATCAAGGGACTATTTTAACAGTTTCACATTTTTTTTCTCTCCTTCATTCTCACCACTGGCCAATGAATTCATCACAGAGCTAGCTACCAAAATCGTCTTCATAAAGAACAAGTATGCCAAAATAATTCCCCCTGCTTAAACAGTTCATTACGGCTACTAGGAAAAAATACAAACTCCTCAGCCTGGCATTTAAAGCTCTTCTCAACATGGCTTCAATCGGTCTTTCCAGACTTAATGAAAATTAATGAGAGAAAAAAAGGCCACCTTGTTTTTGCTACAGCATCGAGCAAGACAAGGCAAAAAGTATCCCATGTACCTTCAGATCTAGAGAACTGTACATGTTCAAACCCGTTCAAGTGATCTTGGGCTGAAGCAAGATCTTAAGAGGGGGCAGAATGGAAGAAAGAAATATCAAAACTTGGATGTGATATTTTAGGTAAATGATTATTTCTTGAAACAAACATGTCATTGTCTAGGACTTCAAAATCTTTTTACTAAGTGGCATAAGGAGCTTAATAAGTGATTGTTGATTGATTACATAGAAAAAAATGAAGAAAAAATGAGATTACACAGTAAAAAAAGGTAGAAAGCATCACAGAAAAATGAAATTGACAGAATGACATGTAAATCTATAATAACAGATTTGACTTTCAGGCGCGCATTGTTTGGGGTTATGATTTTTATTTACATTAATACATACAGAACCTTCTATCCAGTCTAAATGTGCCCCTCTGCAATTTCTACCCGTTATTCTTGGTTTCTGTCCTATAAGGCCAAGTAGAACAATGGAATCCCTCTTTTACATCATTTCACAAACTTAGAACAGAAAAGATCTCAATGTAGTCCAAATCCCGGATTATACAGATAAGGAAGTGAAGGGATTTGCTTCTGGTAACACAGATCTTATATCTCCTCTGAGCATTCTCCAGTCTAAAACATCTCCTGTTCCTTCCCATGATACTAACATGGCATGGACTCGAGGTGCTTTGCCACCCTGTCTGCCCTCCAGATTGTAGGGCAGAGAGCTAAAGCTGCAAGGGGCTTTAAAACCAACTAATAAAATTCCTTCATTTTGTCAAAAAGGCCTAGAGAAGTCACACAGGGGTAGAGTGGGAATTTGAACCCAGCTCTCTGACTTCAAATGCAGCAATACTTTTCAGAGCCTCAAACCGACTCCCCAGTGTGGAGGCTAAATTCATAAACAGAAGCACTATTACAATCATCCGCTTAATAAATGCTTGCTGAATTAATGAATCATTTGCAGAAAATCAAAATCATTCAAGCTTGGTGAACTATTGAGTGCCTAATATTACAGATTCACCAAATAAGATGAGGTTTTAAAGACATATTTGAATTATAAGTAAAAATGTGCCAACGTTTAGCTTGGAAGATGAATTTCCTAAGAAAAAACCCAAAACTAGACATTCCAGGAGGTAATATAATGGGTCTAGAGCTAGAAGATATAGGTTCAAATCATACTTCTAATACTTATTACCTGTATAACTTCAGGAAAGTCAGAACCTCTCTAGGACTCAGTTTTACTTCCAAGCATAAAATGAAGAAGCTGGAATAGAAGGTCTCCAAGGTTCTTCCCAACTCAGAATCTAAGATTCTACATAATAAAGACAAATTCATGATACCAAACAGCAGGCTGCTACTATTTCATTAACAAGATCCAATGTTCACAGCCCTAAGGTAATTTATCACCCTCCCTCTTAGGGTGGGTACCTTGCTGGAAGCAGTAGTGGATTAAGAAAGAGCAACGGAGTTCTGAGACATCTTAACAGCCCCAGAGAGACCTCCAAGAAGAGGATACGTACATGCAGCATTACTGACAGACAGGAACTGGAAACTCCCCCAATACGGAAAAGTAAGACGAAGGCATTCCAGTGTGTCAGTCAAAGTCAGCCCAGTAGGACTGCAATTTCAACAAGTGTGGCACTGTATATAGCTACCTAAATGGCATACCAACTAGAGTTCCCTGTCTTTATAGAGTAACATAGGCAAACTTAAGAGGTAAACAGTTAACAAGCAGAAGCCAGGCCCTTCTCCAGATTGGGGAAAGCTGCTGATGCCACATTTTCAGACAAATACTCAAGAGTAGACATACTCTGACTCAGGACACCAAGCAGGCAAATGACTAGTGAAGCAAAGAAAACGAATCATGACAACCATTGGAAGATTAATGACAAAGGGTTTGGGAAGGCAGAAGAAAGAAAAGTTTGATAAGAAAGCAGTCTGTCTCCTTTCAGGTTTAAAAAACCAAAAAGCTGGGGCAGCTAGGTGACACAGTGGATACAGCACTGGCCCTGGAGTCAGGAAGACTTGAGTTCAAATCCAGCCTCAGACACTTAATAGCTATGTGACCCTGGGCAAGTCACTTAACTTTGATGTCTCAAAAAAATAAAATAAAATAAAAAACTAAAAAGTCATAGCTATGGAAGCTAGAGAATAAGTAGGGCAAATCTGGAATCATAAAGACCTGAGTTCAAATCCTGCCTCTCACAGAAACTAGCTCTGTGACTCTAAAAGAGATATTTGACCTTAGTGGCCCAGTCCACATTCTAAGACTCAATATCTCTCTTCATGGAGTTGATTCAGGGAACGATTTCATTCCATGAAATCACAAAAAAAGAGATCATATCAATCCCCTCATTCTACAGATGAGGAAATGGAGGCCCAGTGTGGCCAAGTGATTTGTCCAAAGTCACACAACCAGTCAGTGGCAGAGCTGAGACTAAACTCTAGTGTTCCAATTCTGAATCCTGGGCTCTATCTACCAAGATGCCTACTGCCTTTCAAATGGAATGTTAATAGAATAATTAATTGTATTAATTAATTTATTATATTAACTTGTTTTTGAACACATTTGCAAAGCACTTTGTAGACATTATCTCATTTAATCTTCGCAACATTACTGTGAGGTAGGTGCTTTTGTTATTCTCATTTTGCAGAGGAATAAAATGCAGCTCAGGCAGAGTTGAGGGGACTTGCTGAGCCTCCTATGGACCTTAGCTTAAAAAGGCCAAGGTTTCCCACTACATCAGGGCCATTGCCAGTTGTCTTGACCTATGTCGTGTCACCGGACTCTGATGACTCTGGAGAACTGAGTGAGGCTGATGATTCTGCACAGCTCTGCCTCACTTAAATCCAATTCATTTTCAAGTCAAGACATCATCCTGCTGATGTCATTGGTCCTCTTTGAGAATGAAGGAGGAAAAACAATTTGTAAGCCTCCTATAATTAATGTCAAATGAAGTCCAGACCCCTAGACGGACTAACTAACATAGACTAAAAAGTGCCAATTGGGCTGTTAGGACTTCTACCAAAGGGGTATTTCTAAACATATAAATTAAGCAGTTAAGACATCTCTTTCAGTAATAGGAACCAAAATCCTTGCTGTTAGTCTGACAGTGAGATATGAATGAACTGGACAATAAACCTAATTCAGCAAAAAGTTGAGAGCCTAAATCTATAGATCCACCAAATAAAATGAGGTTTCAAAGACATATTTGAATTATAAATAAAAATGTGCCAATATTTAACTTGTACAGTCTTGAGTTTTGACTATATCATCTAATATCAATATGGATTTTCTAAAATAAATTAGAAACATCAAGAAGTGATATTTTGGAAAGAACTTTAAACAAAAAAAAACCTTTTACAAATGACATTAGGAAATAAATCAAACCCTCATTGTTCCTTGTCCTAGCTGCTTATCCAACCTGCCTGGGACCAGAAGATTGAAGATGTGTAGTTAAGAAGATACAAATCCAGAAATGCAGCCAGAATCTCAATGTGATCAAATTTAACAGACTTGGAGAGAAAGCTATCATGTGGCAAGGGGAGGTGTCCGGGGGGGAGGAGGCTGGGATGTTTATGATATTTTGTTTATTCAAACTTAATTTGCCGAAATGAACCAGGCACAGTCTGTTTGCAATGATCTTAATTAACTATGTGAGATGTTTTACAATTCCACCCCCAAAAGCTTTATTTACAATTTATTTTCATTTCTCCGAACCAGCCAAGACTTCACCAAGCATTGTTTCTTGCCAGACAACAATTTTAATGGAGTGGGAAGTGGGGGGGGGGGAGGAAATGAAGTAAAGTCATGGGAAAATTCTCTCCCGGGGAAGCTCTGTTCTTTTCCCAAAGGGCAAGAAAACATGAGCTGTAACCTTAATTCACTTAGAGGCTGTCACTTAAATAACTGACATTTACAAATTCTTTTAAAGGTTACAAGGCATTTTATATCCATGCTCTCACTTGAGTCTCACAACCATAATCACCTCATGGACAAGGAAACCAAGACGTAGAAGAGTAAGTGACTTGCCCATGGTCACCCAGCTAATCAGCATCAGATTCAGGCCGTGAATGGCCAATTCCCTGACCCCAGGCTTAACACACACAGTGTATAAATGACCCCACCAGGGCCCTGCCGCTTCCCCTCACCTAAGCCTCGTTCTTTAAGATAAATGCTAATGCTACAGGAATACCTCGTAATTTTTCTCAAAATAAATTCTTTGTCTCTTTGTCTTATATTCTTTATCTTAACCATATTCTTATTTAAAGGCTAAGAAGAAAAACTGTGCATTAGGTGACTTGTTGAGCCTCCTATGGACCTTAGGTTTTTTTTTAAAAGGCCAAGGTCTCCTGCTTTTAATTCTGAACTCCAGCTTCCTCATTTGTAAAAATCAGCCCTAACACCCTCCACCCACTTCCCAGGATTGTCGGGATAAACAAGTAAGACAAGATACGCAAAAACATTTTGTAAATTAAATTGCTATAGACTTTTAAGGTCCCTTAAACCCCACAAATGAATTTGAAAAGAAATCTTATACCTAAGTCAGCAAGATTCAGTTCAGTCCAATAAAGTCAATGTTTATTAAGCACCTACCATGAGCAAAAGCATTGTACAGGGCCCTGGAGCTGGCCACTTGCATCCACATTAGCAAAAAGTCTTTTGAGAATGTGAGGAATAGGGTTTAAATTTAGGTGCTGAGGTCCAGCAGAATGCAATACAAACACGTCACAATTAACATGATCTACAGTGTCTGCTTTATATATAATATAATGGGCCCTACTGATTCTAACTCTGTAATACGTTTCCCCCAAGTATCTCTGGGCAGCGAAGTAGCACAGTGGATAGAGTCCGGAGCCTAGAATCTGAAAGACTTATCTTCATGAGTTCAAATCTGGTCTCAGACACATAATAGCTGCGTGACCCCGGGCAAGTCACTTTACCCTGTTTGCCTCGGTTTCCTCATCTGTAAAATGAGCTGGAGAAGGAAATGGCAAGCCACTCCTGTATCTCTGCCAAGAAAACCCCGAATGAGGTCATGAAGAATCGTACATGACTGAAATGAGTGAACAGCAGGAAGCATCTCTCCTTGTATCTCTCCTGTTGAATCCTCTGCACTCCTACAGCCACCCTCACTTTAATCCCTTCTCACCTCTCACTGGACTATTACAAGAACCTCCTTTAAAGGGTTTCCCTGCATCCAATCTCTCCCCCTCCAATCCATTCACCACAAGAGGCAAATGGATCTTCCTAAAGCACAGGTCTGACCTCGTCCCTCCCCTCCTCAAGAAGATCCAATGGTTCCCTCTTGCCTCTTAGGAGAAAACACTTGTTTGGCTGTTGAAGCTCTTCAGAATCTGGCTCCAGGTTTTCTTTGTAGCCTTCTTATACATCACTCCCCTGCTTAACACACTCTAAATTCCTGCCAAATTGGCCTTCCCTGTAAACATCATTTCCTCCTCCTCTTCCATGCGTGGAATGACACAAACTTTCTTCCTCGCCTCTGCTTCATGGAATCCCTGACTTCTTCGGATCTCAGCTCAAGTGCTACTGTCTACTATACCCTCCTACTGCAAAGCTCACGCCATTCCCACCCCCGCCACCCTGCCTCCCATGGAAATGACCTTATATTTCCTTTTCTGTATATATGATAAATGCTTATCGTCTGAATGAATGACTGACTGCCTGTCTCCCCTCATCAGAATGTTCAAAGCATGGATGTTTTCAATCTCTCTCTCTCTCTCTCTCTCTCTCTCTCTCTCTCTCTCTCCTTCTCCCTCTCCCTCTCCCTCTCCCTCTCCCTCCCTTTTTCTCTCTGTCTCTCTCTCTCATATCAAAGTAACAATGAGCATAATGCCTGGCGCAGATTGGTAGTTAATAGATGTTTCCTGAATGAATGGATAGCATCTTCATTCCAAGACATTACAAAGTGGGTACAGACATTATTCGGAATCTCTATCATTTCGTAAGGAGCCACATCCCCCATGAGGCCTCTCCTTATTCCTCCAGGTAGTACTGCTTCATCCCCCATGAAATCACTAACTATTATTCTGTATATAATTTTATTTGCTCATTTGTAGACGTTTTTTCCTCCAGTGGACTGTTAGCTTCTTGAAGGCAGGAGCTGTTTGTTTTTTCTATTTTTTACCCTAGCATTGGTGCTTTATAAATAGCTGTTGACATGCATTTCATTTCTTCTTAAAACTGCTATTTAAGGGGCAGAGGAGGTTACCATGTCCCCACTCATTTTACAATCTACAAAGTGACTGACCAAAGGTCCTGCTCTAGACCTCTGATCCCAGGACTCCAGACTCCCTCTCAGCAGAGGCCCGAGCAGCACACAGCTGACCCTGTCTATACCTCCTTTCCAACACGCCAAACCCAGGGGTGGGGAACCCGCGCACTCAAGGCCACATGTGGCCCTCTAGGGCCTCAAGTGCAGCCCTTTCACTGAATCCAAACTTCACAGAACAAATCCCCTTAATAAAAGGATATGTTCTGTAAAGCTTGGACTCAGTCAAAAGGCCGCCCCCAAGGACCTAGATGGCCACATGTGGTCTCCCCTGCGCCAGACATTCTTAGACTTTTCCATCATGTGATTTACTGTGGCTGGAACGTCCATCCAAAGGGCCATCTTCCTTTTGTCATTGTTCTCTGTTGCTCTCTGGCTCTGGTCTCACTCAGCAGGGCAGTAAAGTCAGAAGGCTGGCAGGGATGTGCAGAAAGAGAATTTGGGGGAAAGGACAGCTCACTCACGTTTTGCCCCCTCACTGCCAAGCTGTGGTTTTGAGGTTCACATTTTTTAGCATCTGTAAACCTACCTCAGGCAGTTCCATTTCTCAGTGGATAGAATGCAAGACCTGGAGTCAGGAAGACCTGAGTTCAAATCTGGTCTCAGACACTCACTAGCTGTGTGACCCCGGCAAGTAACTTCACCCTGTTTGCTTCAGTTTCCTCATACATAAAATGAGCTGGAGAAGGAAATGGCAAACCATTCCAGTATCTTTGCTGAGAAAACTTCATGAACAGTATGGCCATGGGGCGTGGAAGAGTTGAACACAACTGAACACCACCAACAACAAAAAAACCATTTCAAGGACACTCGCTGAACCTTCCAGAAAACAAAACAAAACTGAAAATCAACAGTATCCATCATCTAAAAACAGCATGCTATATACAGCACTACCTAGCTATATTTCGATGCATGCTGTCCTTTATAAATTTTGTAACAGAAAATAAGCACACAAGGCATAAGGTTTCAAAAAACAAATGAATAAAGAAGACAAGCAAGGACTAAGAGAACATGTTCTTTAAGGGCAAGCAAAAAGGTCGAGGACACTACAGGAGGGACAAGTAGAGGGAGTCATGGGAATGGCCCTGGGCAAGGACCAAGCGTCTTATCTGGTTGGATTTTTATCCCCACCACTTGGCACAGCACCAGTGGAGAGGAAGCACTCAATAAAAGCTCTTCCACTAATTAATTAATATTCATTCAGAACAATTTAGAATAAATGAAAACTTCAAAAGAATCACTCAGAAAAATCAGCAGATGTGTGCTAAGTGCTAACTGATTATGGTTAAAGGTTCAAATCCAGACTTTCCACCGACACAACAATCCGTTCTGAACAGCTGGTGACTAAAACAGAAGTTCTACTCTGTGAACAGTCGCTCGGCGGCACAGTCAAGTGTTTCAGGTAAACCAAGGGCCAAGCGTGCGGCAGAAGGGGTTTAAGGAAATGAGAACAACAGGAGACCCAAATTAGAGTCAAAATAACTCACACAATTCTTATGAATTTTTTAAAAACATACTCCTGAAAAATGTTCTCCCACTATTCTTCCCTGAACCATCTAAACTAGATGTTCTTTCCAAGTTATTCTAGACCCCTGTTTTGGTTTTTTGAAGAAAAAGGTCACGTTAAAAAAATAGAATCAATTTTCCCAGGTGATGACAACCTAATACTTATCCAAGTCAAGAATTTACAGTAATGCAAGAGGTTTTTTTTTTGTCTTTCATTAAAATGACAGTATTTTCAGCCTTAGAAGCTAAATGGTGACCCTGCAAAGAAAGACAGAAATTCTTTAGCCATTTATCATATCCGTTCCAAATACCAGTTTTTCTTTTTGGGGGGATGCAGCCCTGCCAGATGGAAAGGTACATTCTGGGGAGGGGGTTGTTTGTTTGATACGGGGTTTTGGAAAAGCACTGTTCTGGGAATGAAGAGATCCAACTTCAAGTTACAAATAATAATGACTGTTGTTCAGTTGTTTCAGTCTTGTCTCTGTGACCCCATTTGGGGTTTTCTTGGCAGAGATAGTGGAGTGGTTTGCCATTTTCTTCTCCAGTTCATTTTACAGATGATGAAACTGAGTCAAACAAGGTTAAGTGACTTACCCACACAGCTAGAAAGTGCATGAGAATGGATTTGAACTTAGGTCTTTCTGACTCTATCACAAAGCATTCTATGCAGTGGCCACCTAGCTGCCCTAATAATAATGATAGCTAGATTTGGATAGTGCCTACTATGAGCCTCCCACTCTGTTAAGTAAGCATTATATCATTTGAGACTCACAACAGCCCTGGGAGGTGGTGCTATTGTGATGATCCCCCTTTTACAGAGATGACCGAACTCTGTGATACTGAAGGTCTTCTTCCAGATCTAAAATCCTGTGATTCAGTACAGAGCCACATCTAGAGGGAGGAGACAAAGCACCTCATGGTCAATTTGTCTGAAAACAAACTGGATTTTTGGGAATTTCTATCACCAATAATGAATTGTGTGTGTGTGTGTGTGTGCGCGCGTGCGCATGTACTGACGTTACTGAACATTGATTGGTCCTATTCATGGGGCCAATAACAACCAGCAATCACGAATGCTAGTTTTAATATTAGCATCGGCTTTTTCATAGGGTGTCTGCAGTCTGAAAGGGAAGGCAGTTTAGAAGGTTCTGGCTGTCACATCTAAGCCAGCATTAATATTGTTAAGCACAGGAAGTTAGGTTCTATCTAGTTATTTCTCTCATCAAAGTTGTAAAATTATTTAGTATCATTGTCTGTAGAGTTAAAAGACCCTAAGGACAAAGTACTGTGGGAAATAGATGCGACGCATTTTGCCAGCCTAAGGCAGCTGGGTCACAGGGTGGCTAGAGCCCTTGGCTTGGGAAGACCCAAGCTCACATCTGGACTCAGCACTTGTACCAACTGTGTAACTCTGGAAAGGTCACTTAATCTCTCTTGCCTTGTTTTCCTTAACTGCAAGGTGGGGATAACAACAGCACCTGACTCTCAGAGTTGCTGTGAGAATCAAAAGCTAATCGCTTAGCACAGTGCCTGGCACATAGTAGGTCCTACAGAAATGTTTGCTTCCTTCTCAGCCACTCTTGACCTGATTTTTTAAAAAAAAATTTATTCAGCAAATTAAGAGATAGAAGAGACCTTAGAAATTGTCTTTTTTTTTAAAAAAAAAAAAATCTTGTCCCAATTGCATATGAAAACAAATTTTAACACTTATTTAAAATTTTTTTGAATTCTAAATTCTCTTCCTCCCTCCCTTCTCTCCCCCCTCCCTGAGATGGCAAGTAATTTGATATAGCTTATACATGTACAATCATGTAAAACATATTCCCATACTTAGAGATTATCTAAAGGTAGTATGGGGTAGTGAAAATAACTCTGGAGTTGGAGTCAAAAAAGATCTAGGTTCCTGAAATTTACTGGCTAACTAACTATCCGGCTGTGTGACCATGGGCAAGACACACTTCTCTGAAACTGTTTCCTCAACTGTGAAATGGAGATCATGAAATAACGTACGGAGAAAGAATAAATGCCTACTATGTGCCAGGGATGGTGGTAAACTCTGGGGATTCAAAGAAATTATATATAATATATATATATATATACATACATACATATATATATATGTATGTATACATATATATACCACACACATATACATTAAGCATCAAAGATAAGCCAGGCAGGCACTGTGAGAAGTGCTAGGGAAACAAAAAGAGACAAAAGACAGTCTCTGTCTTCAAAAAGCTTACAATTTAATGGAGGAGACAACATGCAAACAAAAATATATAAAGCCAGCTATATACAGGATAAATAGGAAATAATTGGGCAGGGGGAATGGAATGATGAGGGATTAGGGGAAACTTCTTGTCGGAAGTGGGATTTTGTTGTTTGTCTTTCATTTTCAAAGAGGACCAGTGACATCACAGGGTGATACCTTGACTCATTTGTGAATTGCATTTAAGTGAGCCAGAGTTGCACAAATTTGTCAGCCTCACTCTCTCTTCCAGTCTTTGAAGTCCAGTGGCAAGATAAAAGTCAAGATGACTGGTGATGGCCTGGGATGCGGTGGATGACCTCAGAGTCTTCAATGTATGCCCAAGTCCGAAGTGTTCCACAGGACTTGCTTCGGCTGCTTTTAACAAATTCTTCTCATCTACCCATTCTGCTGGGGAAATCTTCACATGCTTAGGGTAGACATCCCATTAACTCACCAACAGGTTTGTGGCTTAGCCCATCTGCTAAGACAGTTTACTGGAGTATAGCTGTTGGGAGTTGTCGTCATCATCGTCGTGGTCGTCATCATCATCATCATCATCATCATCATCCCAACCAAAAGGATAGCCACAGCTTCTTGGAGCCACAGGTGAGAGGTGAGTGCCAGGCAGACACCAAAGGTGGATGAGCAGCCCTAAAAAGATCTCAACAAGCCCTCACACTAGAGGTGCTAGTCCTCCCTGAACACCCATATCCCTCAATGGGATTTTAGTTGGTAGTTAAAGGAAGTCAGGGAGGTCAGTAGACAGAATGGAGGAGGGAGAGAATTCCAGGCATTAGGGACAAGGCAAAAGACAGTTCCCTCAAGGAACTCACAGCTTAATGAGGGAGACAACAAGCAAACAACTACATACAGATATAAAACTATATATATATGTATATGATATGTATATATATATGTATGTATACATATATATATAATGTCAACAATTATTGATCTGTCCACCTCTCACTTTACATCAAGCGACTGAGGCCCAAAGAGGTAAAGTGACTTGTACAAGGTCATCCTGCTATATAAAGATGAAGCTAGGGTAAGAAGCTAAATTAGTGGAACATGAACGTTTTTCTGCTAAAATTGCATTAGATAATGGGCGTTTGGGTGGGAATTTGTAATGACAAACACAGGACTTTAGAATCAAAATACTACACTAAAACAAAACCAACTGAAGCAAACACCCATCGGCAGAACTACCTTAGCAAGTCAGGATCATATCCACTTTAAGAGAAGGTTTAGATAAGGGATCCTTCAAAGCCCAATTGTTTACTGAACGTTAAAGAGAAACCAGGCATAGAGCTGGATGCTATAACTGTGTGCCCATCTAAAGTCACACAGCCAGTGAGTTGGGGAGCTGGGACTAAAAATTTCAAGCTTATTCTACCACGGCTTCCATTAACGGGGAATTCCATTAACCTATCACTGAGTTGTCATCGTCATCCTCATGCTCACAGTCATCATCCTCACCATCATCATCATCCCAACCAAAAGAATAGCTAGCATTTAGATAGCTACACCCTTCCTGTACAATACGGAAAAATTAAATGCAGCTTGTTCTTCATCATGAATTCATCCAGCTATAATGTATCCTCTTTGGTTTAACTTTTTCAGTTTTTGGTTCTTGCATCTGGCCAGAAAGCTGGATCTCTGCACCAGACAGGAAGGCTGCAATCTGATTTTTCAGCATCAGTGGCTGCTGCTGCTGTTCCCACCTCCCCTTCCCTTCTCTCCCATCTCACAGTGGGCAGCACGCCAAGATGCCAAGATTACACCCAGGGGAAAAGCAGAAGGCAATGCATCTCCATCAAGAGGGAGCCCAGATCTCAATGCCGAAGGCTGCTTTTAATTCTGGAGGGCATAAAGAGGAAGAAGAATAATACAAATGTCTTGCTCAAAGGCTACTTTCAGCCTGCCTGCCCAGAAGCCTGCCGCTGGCAGGCCTCCTAGACAGTGAGGGGGAGACCCAGGGTCACACTGCAGCCTCCCTCCCACTGGGGGAGAACTGGAAGAAGGCTCTAACTCAGTTCCCTGGGCTGTGCTGAAGGATAGATATTATCTACTGACAATCAGATCATAAAACACAAACTTCAAATGCATTCCAGCTTACATTTAACCCAGAGGACAGCTAAAGCATTGGAGAATGATAACTGTACCCACCTACAACCCCATCCATAATGTTCCACAGACTCAAACCAATTCTCTGTGCTGTCACCCTCTGTGATAATGGAAGCCAATGGAGAAATAGAAAAGGGGAGAGAAGGGAAGGTAAAACATATCTTCATTAAGTTCCAGAACAGATCTCAATTCTTATGCCTGACTTTTCATTGTGGAGGGAAAAGAATAATTGTACATCTGCCTTATTCACAAATGAAGTTGGAGTTTAGGCTCCTGAATAGACCTAGTTAATTCCTCATTTCTGTTACCCACATACTTGTATCAAAGAAAGAAAAAGATAATATACCTTATTTGTTTAATTTAATTTCCCAAATAAGGCCTAAGCCATCCAAGAATCTTTATTAATCTATTAGGATCACAGGATTTCAAGCCCAAAGGCACTTAGAACTCATCTGGCCTAACCCTTCACCTTGTAGATGAGGAAGTCCCCAAGAGAGGAAGCAACTCAGTCAAGATCTCAGAGGTATTAAGTAGCAGCCAAGACTCAAACCCAGGTTTTCTGCCTAAAAATCCAATGCTCTCTTCCACCACACCATGGCAAAAGGAGCCCTGCTCTTCTCTAAACACATGAATGCTACCAAATAGAGAAGCTTGATTGATTATACTTCCAAGACAATAAAAACAGCAGCAATCAATCTGCCTCAGTCCTTCAAACAGCAAGCTACACAGCCATCATTTCTTGTTGGCATCATTAAACTGTCCTAAACACTTACCTAGAAGCCATGACAGTAAATCACTAACTAAATAACTTTGATAGCAAGTCATGCCATCAATCTAGGGTGCCCCGGAACCCTATCATTCCCTGTCTCCCCACAACCAAAATGTTTCACCTCCCTGCATCACCAGGATCTAAGGACAGCAGACTGAATGACTTACCTTGTTCAAGATGTGAAGCTTCATCTTTTAGTGGTGGCTAAGAATTGGAAATCAAAGGGATGCTCATCAATTGGGGAATGGCTAAACAAGCTGTAGTATATGATTGTAATGGAATACTACTGTGTTATAAGAAATGACAAGCAGAACGATTTCAGAAAAACCTGGAAAGACTGATAAGAACTGATGAAAAGTGAAGTGAGCAGAACCAGGAGAAAATTGCACACGGTGATAGCAATATTGTTCGATGAAAAACTGTGAACGACTTAGCTATTCTCAGCGATGCAGTGATCCAAAACAACCCCAAAGGACTAATGATGAAGCATACTATCCGCCTCCAGATAAAGAAGTGATATTGTTTGAATACAGACCGAAACAAGCTATTTTCACTTTCATTTTTTCTTTTGTTTGAGTCTTCTCATGCCAAATGACTAATATAGAAATGTTTTACATAATTGCACATTTATTTGATTGCTTACCATCTTGGGGTTGGGCGGGGGGGGGAAGAGGAAGCGAGGGAGGGATAGAATTTGGAACTCAAAATTTTAAATTAAAATGTTAAAATATTGGGGAAAAAAGACTTCAAGCTTAATAAGCCAGGCATGAAGGGCTTCATGGCTTCTTTTAAGACTTTGGGGGCTTAGTTCCCCAGAAATACAAAATTACTAACTCCGGGTTGTAAGCTTCAGGTGTTACTGTAGAGCACTTTGCAAATCTTAAACCACTATATAAATGTCAGCACTAGGCAAGTCAGGAAGACCTGAGTTCAAATGGAGCCTCAGACTCTTACTAGCTCTGGTAGTGACCTAGGCATGTTACTTGGTCTCTGTATGCCTCGGTTTCCTAATCTGTAAAATGAGTGCCTATCTCTCTGAGTGGCTGTGAGTATCAAATGAAATAATAATTGTTAAGCACTTAGTACACAGTTTCCGGCACATAGTAAGCGCTATATAAACGTTAGCTATAAGCTTTTGTCAGTTCTGATTGTTATTATCTGCTAAAGCAGCATGCATGCCCTTTGGCCATCAGAAACCAGAGAGTGGCAAGAATCATGGAATCTTATTCCTGAAGAGGCCTCAGCTAGTCTTGGGATCACGGTTTTACAGCTGGAAGGGAGCTCAGCACTCACCCAGCCTATCGCCATCGCTGTATCAATATACAGTGACCAACACCCAGAAAGTTCACAAAGCGACCGAGGAAGTGAGCCAGGACTAAAACCCAGATCTCCCGACTTCTGATTTGTAAATTCTCCAACCACTGGGAAACCAAGAGAAGCCTTGGCAATGTCCCGCAGCTACTCACCAGGGTGACGATGGCGCACTCGGCAGTCAGCTGGGCGGCACTGAACAGCGTCCGAACAAACCGGTAAATCTGCTTTTGTTCTGGGTTGTGTTTGTCGTAATCTGGTGGCACTTCGGATTTCTGCAGAAGGAAATCATTTTGAGGTGACTCACCTCCAAACCCAAAGGGCAGAGAGAGAATGAAGCTCTATCTCATAAAACAAGGCAGGGGGGAGGGAAGATTACCGAAAGGGGGTGAAGATTTTCATCAAAAATATCTAAGAGCATCCTTCCATCTGTGTCCCTGAGGAAGAAAAAAATAAAAAATGTAGAATTTTACCATCTATAAAAATGTGTGCCATTCACAAAATTATCAAAAATACATTTTAATCTGAATGTATTTCAAAGAGGCACTGATGAAGTATGTGACTTGAAGAAATACCATCAGTGACCATTCAATAACCCCCTTTATGTCCATGCTACAGGGAAATCATTTTTCAGAAGTCCATGATAGCAACAGCAATAATTCATAACTCATAAATTGTACTAAGGAGAAAACTTGGGCCTTTTGTTCCCTATAGATCCTTTTATAGATATGTATAGCATATTATTGGGGTATGTGTGAATACATGTATATACATGTATTCTATGTATGTGTGTATATGTATACATATATACTTATAAAGTTTTCTACTTGTGTATATGTATATATACATATATATGAATATACATACATAGAACCTATGAGTATAATTACATTTGCATGTGTATTTCCATATGTATATATAGGTGTGAATATGCATATACATGCACACATGTGTATAATACAGACATATATACACATATACTGCAGCACGTGTGTGCGTGCATACATATATACCCTAAGGAAGGAAATTCTTACTGAAATATCTCCACTCTTTGAGTCCCCAGCTGCTCCTGAAAGGACATGGACTGAGGCATATGTTAAAACCACTGCTAAACTGTCATTGGTGGGAAAGAAATCATAGACTGTGAACAGCAAATGCCCCCAAGGATCCATTTGTGATTTCCACATTCAATTTAGCTAGTGAAATAATTCAGACTTTAACCTTGGTCTCTTTTTATACTGAACAAGATTACATGCATGATGTGCTTAACTGATAAAATAGTGCCTGGATAACTTTCAAGATATTAAACTTCTAATCAGCTTGATAAATACATACAGGAATATACCCACCCGGCCCCCACCCCCACTCCTGTTGTATTTTCTTGCTGTAATTCTCTATAAAATTGCTAGCCTCACCTTAACATTTATAAAACCCCTCTCACTATTCAGCCAATTGCATTGCCTATAAGTAACTTTTATGATATAGTCGCCACTGAACTAACTCTTTCCAGGAATAATATTTCACCTATCATGCTTTCACTAATCAATTAATCTTGTTACATGGGGATATATCTGTAGAATCCTTTGAGTTAGCCCAGTGGAATTTCTGTTATCTGTTCTTCGAAAATATTTTGCTAAAGAAAACCAGCAAAGGTATTCCTGAGACTAAAAATTCTTTGATGGCAAGTGTTATTTTGTTTCTGGCTTATATCTCTGCAGTAGGATTCCTTGCACATTATTCCTTGAATATAAAATAACCTTGGCAGCTAGGTGGCACAGTGGATAGAGCATCTGAGCCTAGAATCAGGAAACTCCTCTTCTGAGTTCAAATCTGGCCTTAGACACTTACTAGCTATATGACCCTGGGCAAGTCACTCAGCCCTGTTTGCCTCAGTTTTCTCATCTGTAAAATAAGTGCTTGAGAAGGAAGTGGCAAACCACTTTTTGCCAAGAAAACCCCAAAAGGGGTCACAAAGAGTCAGACATAACAAGAGGACTTTAAAAATTCTTGGTCACAGGATGATGGGATCATAGATCCAGACCTGAAAAGAGGTTATCAGAAGCAATCTAATCTGATCCTCTCATTTTACAGATGAGGAAACTTCATCCCAAAGCTGTTAGGTGACTTTCCCAAGGTTACACAGGTAGTGAGTACTAGGAGTGAGATCGAACTCTGGTCCTCTGATGTGAAAAACAGTGTTCTTTCCACTGTGCCACACACAATTTACATATATTCATAGGCAAATAGAAAATTCCCTCTCTTTAAAATGTTTGATTAAAGAATAGAAGAGGCAAGAGGATGGCAAAACACAAACATTCACATGGACTATCCTGCATTTACAAAATGGGACTTCCTAGGGAACTCAATTTAATTACTCAAAGGAGATGTGGGCAATGCATTCCGCAAATCTTAAAGCCCCAAATGAATGCTATTATTATTATTATTATTAAATATATATCACAGAACTGTGATAGACCAGAAATAATAAGATTTAGAGCCCCGCCCCTCAAAGAGTTTACAATCCAGCAGGGGAATCATATAAGTGACTTTTGGTCCAGACTCAGACCTGATCATCCTTCAAGGAGGGTCAGCTACTGCCCATTTTGCCTTTACCACTGTGAAAGCAAGCAACCACAAGCTGGATTTTAAAAAGTTTCAGCTAAACATCAGTACCACTGAGGCAGAACAAATCTAGAGGGAGTAAAGAGCCCCCTTTCTCTCTTAACATACTAACAATGCCCCTAAATTTATTTTCTGGGTGGTATCTGAGTGACATAGTCTAACAACTCAGCAATGAATTTTCTTGGGCAGTCCAACAGTATTTCTTTTTTTAAAAGTAAAAACCTTTGAATATCCATCTGGAAAGTTGAGAAAAAAAAAAGTATAAAATGACCTGAGGTTCGCAGCTCTGAAGATGGAGGAAGAGATTCCCTAAAAGAATCTGGATGGGACTTAAGAAACTAGAGCTGCCATGACCCTTGGGGTGGGAGAAATGAATCTTTTCTGAAGCTCATATACACTGAACTCATCTTGCACCCTTTCACCTCCTTTCATGGATGTATATTCCACTTAAAAAGCATTCTCTCTCTATCAAGCAAATAGACCTGTCATAGGCTCCGAGTTTTCAGCCAGCATAATTTATCAAGCCGAAACTGGGTCAGGAAGAGGTGCCACCTCTTCCCCGAGAGACCTACAGGTTATAATGCTTAGATTTATCACACGTTAGCATCATCTTCCCTCTCTTCTTATTGGTGTCTATCCCAGATGTTCACCATTGCACCTGACTCATCAATAACTGCTTGGCACCTGGCACATAGAAAGCACTTAATAAATGCTTGCTGCTTTGCCTAACCACTGCTAAATTTTAATGTAGTATATTACTACGAAGCTCACAGAAAATGCTTAGAAACGTTGCTGCAAAGTGGTTTTTGGAGATTGGGACCTGAATGTTGCCAAAAGGCTGCATGTTCTTTGGGATTTAAATGGTTAATCTGGGTAAGATTGGGAAATTTGGGTAAGAATTACAAAAGCAAGAACCAGACAAGGCTTTGATTTTCGTTATGTTTTATTCTGCTTCATGAGACGATACTAAGATGTGCTGTATTTTCTAATTTTTTAAAATAATGCATTTTCCATTTCCATGTGAACCTATGCATCATGGCTCATGATTATAAAACAGAAACACGTCAACATATGGAATATTTTCCCATGATCAACTTCCAAATCTGGGGTATCCCTCCGAATGAGCTATTTTGAGTATATGTAAAACTGTACTTAAAATTACTTTAACTTCTGTTTTCCTATTAGTGCAAAATTCCTACTGAAATTTCTTTATGAAGTTCCATAGTCTGAGAATGTTTAATTATATGTAATGGGAGTAATCTTTCTACTCTGATCTCTAAGGGATGGTTACCCTGCAGATATTTGGGGACAACTTGTGGGCTTCATGTTTGCATCTCGTCTTTTTCTTATTATATGTATGGACTCCACCCAGTTCAAGGGGAGATGCATGTTATGGAAGGATCTGCATGTATGCTGACAGGGTATAAGGAATTATAGCAAATGTAGAAGTCCTCGGAAAATGTGATTTAAAGGTACAAGTCCTACAGTCTGAGCAAGGAAAAAAGACAAAGATGATTTTTTTTAATATCTTGGGAAAGAAATTCATTATCTACATACCTGTTTTTGATGTGATAATATATTGCAAGCGCTACACTGTAAAGCAAAAGACAAGAGTTAATGTTTTTTTTAAATAAGGAACTTAACAGAAAAAAACACCATCTGATTATAAATGTCTACATTGCATATCATTCTCCCATTTAGAAATCAGATCTAGAAAATGTAGTTTGAAAAAAATATAACTACTTCTCTCTTCCTTGACCAGTGTTGCTATTACATTATGCTTTTCTGCCAAACTAGAACTTGTCCCTCAATGTTTATAAAGAAATCACTGCACATGCCAGATTTTCAGACTTTAGCACAGTGTGGCGGATGGAGTCAGGAGGCTTGAATGTCAATACCAGCTCTGCTATGTACTATGCGACTGCAGGCAAGTCACATCACCTCTTTCAACCCGTTTCCTCCTCGGTAAAATGAAGGGGCTGGAACAGATTGGTTTCTGAGGCTTCCCTCCAGCTATCAATACTGGGATCTTATTAAAACATGGGCACATTGTATATTTTAAAGCCACTGTAAGTGCCACAGCAGAACATAGAAGGGTTTTTTAATCTATTATCTACTGCCTGGAAACTTTGTAATTGTATTACAATAGCTGAGAGAATGTAAATTAAGTTGCCCAAAGTAGCTTGCACTTTTTTTTCTTTTAAAACAATTACCTTCTCTTAGTAAACTCCTCAAGCATCTTCATTCAGTTGCTGAAATGCTACTCAACATATAACTTGTATCTCAGCAGAAAAATTGGTATTGAGCAAAAAAATGCCTTTTTTCCCTCTTTTTTTGATTTGAGGACACTCTATGCTAGGGATGGAGAATCTGCAGCCTTGAGTGCACATGTGGCCCTCTAGGTCCTCAAGTGTGGGCCTTTGACTGGATTTAGGAAGACCTAGAGGGCCACATGTAGCCTCCAGACCGCACGTTCCCCACCCTTCTCTACACAGACTACCTAGTTTGTTTTGTTTTTGTTTGAGCTTAAGAGAAACAGCACACTGGGTCTCTGCCCATGGTCCATCCAGATAAGTATTCTAGCTTTGTCAGCAGCATCAGCAAGCATTCTTTGAGTCATCCTGGTAGTTGCCCTTCAGGACACAGGCTTTTGAAGGGTGGAATAGACTCAGAACTTCCTAATTTCCTCCTAATCAGCACATGTCTAGTGATCTGAGGTATGCTGAATATTTGAAATATCTCCAGTTTTTTAGCTAACTTCCTTTACAAGTAAGAAATAAAACTCCATTCCTGGGAAACATTTTTCCCAGTCCTAACACTTAAAGCTCAAAGAAAGGGGAGTTATAAAGCACCTTGGAACAATAAGAAAGCCAATATCCATCTACTTTTAGAATCTTTAAAAGCATTTTTGAAAAAAAGGAAAAAAAGGAATTTACAAGCTCAGAATTGCAGACTGAGGTCTTAGGATCAACATAATTCCAACATGACTTTGGGTTTTTAAGATCAGGAGTCATGCATTTACAATAAGGAAAGAAGAGCAAAAGCAAGAAAATAATTTCCTTACCCTTTTTAGAGAGAAAGGCCTAGAAGCGGGTAAAATTTTTAACACTGTTTGGTTTTCGAATCCTCCATTTCCCTCTCCCTCTGCCACCTCTTCAAACTTTTCTCCAGAGGTCCTTGTTACCCACATGCTGTCTCAACTGCAGCACTCTCTCAGAACCAGCCTTGTTCCCAAAGACCTCCATTCTACCAAATTACCTATCCCTCCTCTTTCTAATCAAACTCTTCTTCCTTCAGAGCAACTGATCTCAGGTATTAGGAGAAAATTAACCTAACTGAACTAATTAGTTCATACTAATGTGTCAGTGATTGATAGCCCACTTGAATCTCTATCAAGTGAAATTTCAAGCAGTATAACAAAGGACGAAAAAAAAAACCCTCCAGCAATGCAGGGAATAGCATTTAGGTCAAGCCATAGGCAGGGTGCCTGGGGTCTACCATTAAGGTCAGTTCCTCTAAGGTGTTCCTTTCAGTCTATTCCCTTCTACTTCTGAAACTGCTCATTCCTTAAAAGCTCTAATGGTTTTTGTACTCAGCAAGGATAGGGTGACTTTGGAGACAAGGATGAGGATGAAATCTGTAGGGAGGATCCCTTTGTAAATCAGGGATGGTTTAGACATTAACAGTACAAAGTATGAGCTGTCCAAAGCTGGGATCCTTTGTGTGTGTGTGTGTGTGTGTGTGTGTGTGTGTGAACTTTCATGTGAATTTTAGACAATAACCCCAACACAAATGAATCCACTGGTGGCCATTGTAGGAAGTGGATAAAAGTCTGCCTTACTCTAAATCTCTTCTTGCTTCCTAGGATTAAAGGAAAATCAGGAGCTTCTGCATTCTGAGCTTTCCTCAAGCATCAACCAGTGAGATAAGAGGACATTGTTCCTTCCAGCTTCTCGTTGTCTTTCTATAGACAATAACAACTTAGTCCAAAGGAACATTTCCAACAGGTATGTCAATGCAGTAAATTGTGAACCAAGGGTCTTTAAGTAATTTGGACAAGGCCACATAAATAAGGGGCAGCCAAGCTATCACAAATACCTCTCTTTCCACTGTGAATCATAGGACACAAGTCTATAATAAATACAACTTATTGAACCCATAAACACCAAAGGAATAAGAGAATGGACTACATTTTCACTAATAACTTGACAAAGATCATATATACATTATATATGTATGCATGTATGTACATGCATATATGTATGTGTGAGTATATATGTATGCGTATGTATGTATCTATGTTTGTATATATATGGCAATTCTATTTAAATAGCAGCCTCTAAGTAGTGAAGTCTTCTCCACTCAGTACAGTGCTGTGCACACAGCCGGCACCCAAGGCATGCTTGCTGGTTTATTAGGCTGCATTATTATAGATATCAGTGACAGCATCAAGAATGGAGTCATGCAAAATAGAGAACCTGTCTCAATGAAAGGTTATATTTTTTCAGTTGAGAATCTGAATGACTTAAAAAAACTAACAGTTTTTAAATGTGTGTATATATGCACGTATTATATATATATACATACATATACATATATATGTGTGTGTATATACACACGCATGGATCTATGTGTGCATATGTGTATCTATTATACATACATAAACACACACTTTCCTAGAAGAGGACATAGGTGTCTTCTCAGGGCTTAGCTGTTGTCCACAGATTTCAAGGGATGTCATCCATATACAGTCCCTTATTTGTAAATTGGGGATGATGATAAATCCTACTACCTCTTTTCTTGAGCTGTTATTTTGTATTTTATAAGCTTTGAAGTGCTATTCAAAGATTCATCATTATTATTACTTCAATGTTCGCCAGGTCAGAATGCCAGACCTAGAAGGCCCTTCCTTTATAGAATCAATTTATTTATTTAATAGATGAAGAAATTGAAGCTTGTGAGAGCATGTAGCTTGCTTACAGTCCCACCAAGTGTCAGAGCTCAGATTAGAAGCCAGGGTGGTTGATGGCCACTTCAGGGCACCCACCACTATACCATGCTTGTCTCCTTACTACCTTCTTTTGCTTTTAACATTCAACATCCTGAAACATCTCTTTGTTTTTGGAAGAAAAGTTGCTAAAAGAGTGATGTGCTAGGATGGCCTTAAGAAAAGGTGGGGAGGGAAGGGTGTGATGTATGAGGATATGAGAGGGCTAACACTTTGAACTTCTAACAAAAATAAGGAACACCTGAAAAAATTCCTTTTTAAATTTTTCTTAATTGTGTGCAATCATTTTCCATTTTATATGAATATTTTGTTGATGGTTGCTAAGTTTAGAATAACAGGAAATGAAAAGAGAAAAGGGGGAAAGATAAAAGGAAGGAGGGTAAAGGAGGGAGAGAAGAAGGAAAAGAAACCTGTAACCATCAATATGTGTTAGCTACTTCACCTCCATGCTACTCATAATCTCCCACAAGCCATCTCGGCTGCCTAAAAGTTGAGTCACTACTGCTCTTGTCATCTGTGAAAGGAAGAGCACAGAAGCCACTGGAAATTGGGTGGGAGCACGGCACCGACAAAGGGCCAAGAGCTTGTCCCTTGTCCCTTCCTTTAAAAGGTGACCTACATCCCATATGTCCTTAAGTCCTATACATTTCATAAGCATAACCATTTTTCAACTTTCTTGATACAGTGATTATTCAGCCACACATACATGCACATACATGCATATGCATGCACACATACACACACTTTTCTTTAAGCCATGTATGAAGTTAAGGCATGGATCTGAATACCCACCATTTAATTGTATACTTGAGGTTTGGTTGACTGACTGTGCTGTCATCTAGGAAAATAGTGGAACAGGAGCTGTATTTCCTTCCCATCTGTCCTGGAGGATGCTAGGAAACAACAGGCAACAAAATGACAACGATTATCCACTGGCTGAATGCTCTTCTTAGAGAGCCCCACCTTCCTGCCTCCACCGACGATGATCACCCACAAAAAACAGCAAGCTCAGTGAAAGTTTCTTAAATCCCAGTGAGAACAGGATTAAAAGGTTTTATCTGCCAAAATAAAAAAAATGCTCTTGATTGACTTTTTAAAAAATGAAATACAAAGTCTGCATCAAAAAAGAAAGAGAGCAGGAAAACCCACACTATGGAGTAACATGAAACCAGTTTTATGGTGAGGAATATTAAGCCCCGCAAAATCACAATAATAGTAAAAATAGCTAGCATTTATATAGCGCTTAAAGGTTTGCAAAGAACTTTAAACATATCCCATTGGGTCCTCCCAACAACCCTGTGAGGCACATACTTATTTGATAACTTCATTTTACAGATGAGGAAACTGAGGCAATGAAGAAATTAAGTGCCTTGTCTAGGGTCACACAGCTAGTAAGTGTCTGAGGCAAGATTCAAAAGTCCACAATAGGTTTCTCACTCTGCCACTGACAGGCTATAATTCAGAGTTCCTCAGGCAACTTTGGAAGATTTATCTACTGCATCGTAGGTTAGTGCTGAGTTACCATCTTCTCCAGGGGAAGGAGTTCCCACACCGTGAGCTCCTCATAGCCAACAATAAGAAGGATCCTTGTAATAAGATTCCACAGAATCAACTCTTTCTCTCTTATTCTTATGGGTTTATTTGGAATCTAGAGGCCATTAACACACTAGGCTTTATAAGACATACTTAATATAAGATGCATGTTACATTAATATTCATCCCCTTGACCTATCTGCTTTTTAGAACTATGTAAGAGATGAAAAAGTAAAGTTATTGATCCAAGTGATGGAAAAATCTGTTTTAAAATGTGTTATAAGTTGATACATCAGAAAGCAGAAGACATGAATAACTGCTCAGGTCTTGCATAAATTCTGCTGGTTCAAATACAGGATGCCACCCATCATAAGCCAAGCTCCTAAATGAATTTCTTTTTAAGGAATGAAAGGGCCTGGGCTTCAATACTAGCAATGTTACTACTTGTGTGACTGTAGGGAAATCAGTGTGACCCCTCTAGGCCTTAGGCTCCTTAACTAAGGAGGCAGTCAGACTAAAGGATACAAATCCTCTTATAGTTCTAAACCCTATAAAATAATATGAATCCACACTGACAAAAAATTATACCATATATATGTATATACATATATATGTGTGTGTGTGTATACATATATGTATGTGTGTATGTTAATGGCAGCCAAGCAGTTAAAGAAAAATTCTGTAATTGGTAAAAGCCAAGCAATGGGGAGGGAAGAGCAGGATTGGCAAAAAGTGGTAGATGAGTTGGGGAGAGAGGGGCAGGCTTGGGGAACAGCTGGCCCACATCAAAGCATAAGGCTCCATAGCATTTAGGGAACAATCTCAGTAGCTCTAGTTTACATTTAGGAGGACCTAGCTCCATTATTTTTAGGCATATTTTATCTAAAGAAATACAGGTAAAGATAAAAATCCTCAAACAAGAGACTCTGATCAAAGCCAAGAGACATTATAAGGAGGGATTTGTTCCCTACAAGGCCACAAAAACATCAAATTAGCAGGGACCAGGTTAACCAGGATGACAGAACAATTTCCTCTCCAAATCTTAGATTAGCTATGTGCAAAACTATGAGAAGTCTTGGTATTGCCAAGAACATATGGACACCTACTGATTTGGGATGGAAAACCCAGTGAGTCTGACCCCAACCATCCAGGAGAGCTACCTGTATTACCCTATGTATAACAGGGACCACCCTCTGACTGACAAGCTAGCCTCTTTCCCATCCCAAAGGATGGTGGGGACAGCTGAAGATTTGAAGGTCATAGAGGACCACCTTCACCAAAAGCAAACATGCAAGCACCAAAGCAGCACAGGGAGGGGCAACTATTGTGACTGGAAGAGAAGAAGCCATGGAGAAGATAGCACTACTCATGGCATCCACAGCCCCTAGAAATGAAAGTTGTGTGGGAGAATGAGCAGTAAGTGTACTGGGATGGATGCTGTATCATCAAGATGGCCACTTCGATGGTCTGAAGACCCAGTGATTCTGCAATTTTTCCTCTTCCTTTTCCCTCTCTGCCTCTCACAGAGGAGTATGTGCACTCATCCCTTTGAATCTTCATTTCTTGGGAATTTGTCTGCCTTTCCTTTCACTCTTTTTTAAGTATGATAAATCTGGTCACAACCAACGAATTGCTAAACTGTATTCATCCTTGCTCATATAAAGTAGAGAGTGCCCTGGAGGAAAGAAAGACAGATTTACAGATGCATTATTGTGACAGAGCATATTCTCATTAGCTGGGGCCTTGTGGTATAGAAATATAATTACTGGTTAATTTTAACAACTTCTCAGAATTAATTGAAAAACTCAAATCCAGCTCTTTCTAGGCAAATGAGTCAGCAGTCTAGCTGGCATTGGGAGGTGGGACTGTGGCCACTAACCACTTTTTTTCAAAGGAAAACCTCTACTCTAGGGGTATGGAGAAAAGGGAGTAGCTGTTGAGTTTGGGGGGCTGGGGCCAAGTGAGAGGTCATGACTAACCTTCTAACTGAACATAGAACCACCCCACCCCATTCCTACAACATACGATTCCAGTAAATAATGAACAATCGAATGACATTTGGTGATGGTGCAGGGAAGAGTCCTGTGAGTGTGTCATGGAGGTGAAAGGAAGAAAAAAAAACATGCCTTGGGAAATATGAAGTCCTATATTTTTAGAAGAAGCAATCATTTCAGCTTTGTTTTATATTACAAACTTATTCCCCAGAGCATTGTGACAATAAACTACTCAGCTAAGTCCACATTCCCTATATATTATTCCCTACCCTAAAGCCATAATGAAAGGAAGGCTAAGAACCTTTTTTTTTTTAACTTATCTCTTTCCATACAAATAATCATTATGCTCATTTACATCACTGCTGCTCTCTTGTACTATTTTGTTATCGGTTTTTTACTGGGAGAATAATTACAGGCTATATACTAATTTTAACTAATATACATTTTAAGTGACCAATCTGGCATTTCACATTTTTAAGAAGTATTGAGTTCATTGGTGAAATTTAAAACTGAGGAAGTTCCATATGACAGGGACTGGTTAGGGAAAAATAATGTTACAAACAAGTGACATCTAATTTAAAACTAAGTGGATTTTTTACATTCTGCCTGGATATTCTGATCAGTAGATGCTAGCTGTATAATTCTGATTCTAAAATGAATTTTTTAAAAATTAGATTCTCTGGACAGCAGTCAAATTTCCATTTGGTTTTGTGTTTATGTTGACAGCTAAAGTATATTCTCTAGAAAGTAATGAAATTATCCCAAAGGTAGCTTGAAATCAGTGCCTGGCCTTTTCATATCCCAAACAACTATAGACAATCAATCTTGTTTGGTAGATCTTAAAGGGAATTTTAAGGCCTATATACAACCAGTTGCCTCAATCATTCTCTAAAACAAAAAATTAAAATAAGGTTTCTAGTCTTAAGAATATTATGAAACTTACAAGCATTTAAGGCCTTTGACAACTGAAGAATAAGCAAACTCTTAAAATTTCTCCCCCATAAATTGGGATGATTGAGGGAACCATGAGTCCACAAAATAATCATTTTATATGTTGTTACTAAGGAAGCTATAGTGCTGTATTACCAAAACATTACTAAGTCCTGAACACATAATAATAATAAAAAAATGCTTTAAAGCTCACAAAGCACTTTGCATCCATGATCTAATTTGAGCTTCACAATGGCCTTATGAAGTAGGTATTATTATCCTCATATTACAAAAGGAAACAGAAGTCAAGAGGTTAAGTACTCTCTTAATCATTAATTATAGGGCATGTGATGTTTAATGTAACTCGTCACATTAAGGAGCATTGAGGGTTTTAGCCATTTGCTGATCATGTGTTTCATGCATCATAAACTCCGTATATCTTAAATCCAAGCAACATCCATGGTCTTCCTGAATTCAAGAGTTCTCTCTTCCACATCACACTGCTAGCCACAATCAAACAACCCATCAGGAAAGCTAAAAGGCAGCATTTGTACTCGGCCCCATGACTACTGTGGCTGCTTAAGGAAAGAACAGAAGGAAAGCAGATCAAGTCCAAGTTACAACTTAAATGTCAACTTTTACTTGACATTTCCAGGTTGACAGAATTAAACTCTAAAAGTCTCATTAGGAAAGTCTAAATATGTACAAATGGTTCTCTCTCTTTGTAAGTGGCTATGGCATCCACATTTTAGTGACTTTAAAAATGGTAAAAATTCCTTTGAAGCTTCTGCAAGGTAGCAGTTAGTCAGGGTGGCAGACTGTAAGATCAGGCACAGAATATCCTGATGAAAACTAAGAAATGTTCATTTTACTTTAAGCAATAGAAAGATATACTATATATTGAAATACTAATTATCAATGTATATACATATAGGTACAGATATATACATACTTCCATGTTTTAAACACATTCAAAAATTCTTCATTAGTGTTTGAATTTTTTTTAAAGGAAAAGGGAATCACTTGTTCAGTTTTGCCAACAATGGAGCAAAACTGACAGTAAATGACTTCTGTTTCCTCCTAGGGCACATCCTTCTCACAGTTAGAGTGTGGACAATCCAGGAGAAAGGGTGATTGCCTTCCTGCCCTTTCCATTCATCAGCCTTGTTTTTTCCCCATCCACAGGCTATAGAACTACTTCCATTAGCTAAGTAAAACGAATGTCACAGAGCAGAAATAGGTGTACAAAGGACCTGAAGGTTTCAGAGGCCAAAAAAAAAGCCTCAATGTGAGAAAGCTGCCCAGCTGTTGAGTTCTCCCATGCTGGGTCTCTCAGTGCTGACTACTGATTCAAAAAAGTCCTACATGTGCCAGATACTAATGTCAAGGGAGTAAGTGACAACTCAAAGAGCTTTCAAATTATTTCACCCTTGAAGTTTCTTAATCCTCAACTACATGGCATTTGATTTTTTTAATGCAACTTGTCTCATTAAGTCGAATTCAGAATTTTTAGCGAGTTGTTCAATATCAAGATTCATACTTAATAAACTGTATTTATCTGAAATTCAAGCAACTGACAACTTCTAGAAATCTTGGTTGAGGGAGGAGGGGAAGATGTGGAGAAATAAATTCTTCCACACTGTGCTTTTATGAGAGAGATATAAACAGCAAGCAAATAAACTGGTGACGCCTTTAAACGCCTTTAAAAACCAAACCAAACCCAAAACCCACTTCACAGGGTGAGCCACACTGGCACTGTAATTTGACCAGATCTTCTACACCACTCAAATTGATGACCTGGTCCAATGGTAACTGATATTTATAGAGATGACACTGAGGCACTGTCTGATTATGAAATCAGCAAAAAATATTGTATCAACCTCAGGATATTTTTTAAGTCAAGTCTATGCTTCCTGTATTCTGATTCTTTAAAAATTTGTAGTTCATGTCTGGTGTGTGTACATATATGGATTTGTATGCATACATGTATGTGTGAGTATACATATGCATGAACACAAGCATACATCTATATATATATGTATATATATATATATACTAGTACATATAAACAGACAACAAAATACACAAATATATACACACACAACTCTCAGTTAACCAAATTACTCAATTTTCACTTTACCAAAATGTTTAATTCTTGAAACATTCTGAATAAAAGGGAATTTTCACATGTGTAAACACAGCACACATTTATGTATATGTGCACCTTGCAACATCATAGTTACTAACTTAACAAATGTATCATTTTGCTTGTCAAGCAACTGTGCTAAATATGCTGGCTATAGCTTCAGAATATTTTTTGTATGTATGCCCCGGAGGGAGATTGGAAGAGAATATGGATGACATAATCTTACATGACTAGGTACCATAAGCAGCACAGATGGATTTCCCTAAGAATACCAAATGTAGCTTGCCATAAGTCTAAAAAATTAAAAATATACACCGAAAAATAAAATCAAATTATGTATATTTTTGATATCTTCACTCAAAAAATACAATATTTCAAAGTGATCTGTGATCTCATCAACATGGAAATTCCTTCCAGTAACCAATCACACCTGTCTAACCTTTGTAAGTTCACCACGTGAAGTCCACCTATACTGCCTTCCTTACTTTCCAATTATATAGTGAAGGTAGGCAATGGAATACATGCATTGTCCATCTGTTAATCCCTTACTCGATCTAGATGTGACCAGCCCATCTTTTTTTCTGGTCATACATTTCTTGGATAACAGTATTTTCATCCTCTTGCATGATTTCTTATTTTAATCTGTTGTAGCCTGCTCATATCCACCATGTGCCAAACCATAACTCAAAAGGAGAGAGCAGATGTGGAGAAAAGATCCATCCAAATTTGTGAAAAGTCCCAGTTGCAGAATCACCTTAATCAGCATGGCTTTATTTCCTTCAAATGCAGCCTATTTTAAAAAATGAGATAACGACATTATGTAATAAAATGAGAAATGATTTTAAAAGTTAAACTCCACCTTAGATCTACATTTTAAAATAATCTGACAAAACCACAAAAAGGCCTTTAGCGTATAAGAATTGTTACGCTTGACGTTCAAGGGAGTTTTACTTCCTAAGTGTTGTGTTCAAAAACCTTACAAATTCCAGGAGTTTGAATTAATGAGTTTCTATTGGACATAAGAAAATTTATAAATTGGTATGACCAGCAAGGAGCTAAACCACAGAAAACCATTATAAACATAATCCTACAATCATAGGCCAAAAAGCTAGAAAGAATCTTAAAAGACATCTAGTCCAAAGTAGCCTTTTACACAAGAGTGAATGTGGCTCATGCAGGTTTAAGTCATTTTCTGGAGGTTCCAGAGTAGGGCAGCAGCAATGGGGGGATCTAGAGCCAGATGCTCTGAATCCAGAGGCAGCTCCCTTCCTATTACACCACACTGAGATGCCATTAGCAGTGGGCCTGCCCTAGAGCTCGCTAGTGAGCCCGTCAGCCAGGCTGGTGCCCTGTGGTTCCTCTCTCCTTCCTACCTAGTTTCTGTGAAAGCGGACAAGCTCTACATCAGGACAGAAGGGTTTCTGGGGCCAGAGAAAACAGAAGAACCAAATGTACAAAATGGCAGCTAGCCCTAAACCAAGCTTCATGTTACTACAGAGGGCAAGTACATTTTCCTATTAACACAAGCATTGCTACTTCTTTTTAGAACCCAATGATTTTCTGCCCTAGATTAAAATAAATCTCTTGGCACATGTGATTGACAGTCTACAACAGTTCAATTTCAAAAAACTGGATGAGAACAGTGAAAGGAACTGAGAATCTATGGCGAAGACAAATCTGAAGCATGTATGCAATTAGGAATGCCAATGTTGTTGCTTTGACTCATTCATTCCACAATCCTTGGTGTCTGCACAACCCACTCTATTAAGGCTAAGCTCTTTACCCCCAGTCATGAAATGCTCTCCCTCTCTCTCTCTCTCCACATATGGATGCCCCGTTCTTCCTCCGCTCCCCTGCTCAATGCCTGTGCTATACCAAAGTGACACATATTTCAGACAATGTTCCCTCTGCATTTCCTGTCTTCCCCATCCACTCCCCCCCTATTCACTCATTCGTTCAATAGCTTCCTCAAATTCAGCCTCCTCTGAACCATTCATTACCTTGGGGAACCTGAGGTATTTTCTTTCCTCTAATCTACTGTAGCAGAGCAGTTTACAAAATAAGACAAGAGACTAATAATCCTAGACCAGAACAATAAACTTGCTCATAGTGCCTTCCCCTTCAAAATCACCATGTGTATATGTAGATATTCATATCTATTATGTACATTTGTATATATAGCTTCCCCAAATAAAAATCTAAGTCCCTTGAGGGCAGACATCTTCATTTTTACGTCTATATCCCCAGTGCCTAGCACAGTGCCAGACACACAGTAGATAAATGCTTGATTAATTGATGGATTATATTAACACAATACAGAAACATTGGTTTTAAAATTAATATTTCATTGGTAGAGGGAATTCTTTATAATGAAATCACAGATCACTTGTGGGTTTAACAATAAATATTATAATTATTATATGATATATTATTATAGGATATGGTATTAATATAATTAATATAATTTCTTGTATTACATATCATCCGATATTAATTATATCATAATATTGTGATGATGTAATAATATAGTATTAATAAAACTAACATAATTATGTGATATTATATAATTGTTATAATTATTATTTTGTGTTTACATATTAACATGAAAACTTGAAATCCATGAATTGAATCAACCTTAGAAATCAAATGGTTTGAAGCTCTCAGTTTAGATATAAGAAATCTGATAGCCACTAAGACAAATATTATGTAATGTTATTAATATAATAATTATGATGATTTGTGTATCTGAATATTAATATGAAGACTTAGAATCCATGAGTTGAATAAAACCTTAGAAACAGGTAATCAAAAGGTCTCAGCTTAGAAATAAGGAAATTGACAAAGAGAGAGGGTTAAACAATTCACCTCAAAATCCCAGAATAAGTCAGTGAAGTAAAACTGGGATTAGAGCCCAGTCTCTTGATTCCAAAATCTCCAAAATCCATGAACAATAAAGCTTACAGATAACTACAGGCCAAGGAGCTGGGAAGATTCTAGAGTTGCTCATTAAGGAGACAGCTAGTGAATATCTTAAAAAGGAAGCAGTGATGACAAGGAGCCCGCATTGGCTTTATCAAAAACAGGTATGTTAGACTAATCAAATTTTCTTTTTTTTTTTTTTGCAGGGGGTGAGGCAGGAATAAGGTTACTAAACTGGTAGATCAGGTGAAGACTACAGATATGTTTTACCTAGATTTTGGTAAAAACATTTATTAAAGTATCTTATTTTTCAGAGAGAATTAGACTGGATGGAGGGTACAATTAGATGGCATCAGAACCACCCGAATGGCTGGTCTCAAAGAGGAGTCATTCATTAATCAGCCAACGTCAGCTTGGCAAGGTTTCTAGAGGAGTGGGCTGGAGCCCAATGAAGAACCCTGTGTTGTTAAATATTTTTGCCAATTACTTAAGTAAAGGCATGTTTATCACATTAGCAGATGACACAAAGTTGGAAGGTACCATTAACACAACAGAGGATGGAGTCAAGATCCAAAAAGATTCTGACAGGCTAGAACATTAAGATGATTCTAGTAAGAAAAAATTCTTCATGGAAAAATGTCAGGTCTTATACCCGAGTTTTAAAAAGTCAACTTCCCAATTACAAAATGGAGAAGGCATGATTAGACAGTAGTCTGTCTGAAGCAGATGAGAGACTTTTCAGTGGACTCCATATGGGTCAGCAGTATATTGAGGCAGGCACAAACTCCATAAGAGTCAGAAGTATATTGAGGCAGGCACAAACTCCATATGGGTCAGCAGTATATTGAGGCAGGCACAAAAGCCAAGACAACCTTGGATTTGACCGAAAGAAGCCCGACTTTCAAGAGTCAAAAGGTGATAGTCCTTGTGTACTCTTATCTGGATCAGATTACATCTGGAGTACAGTCTTCAGTTTGGAGGAATGCCAGTTTTAGGAAAGATGCTGCTAAGTCTGAGAATATTCCGAAGAAGGCAAATAGGATTCTGAAAAGCCGTGAGTCTATACCATATAGAATATTAGCTGAAGGAACCAAGCCTATTTAGTCTAGAAAAGAGAAAGCTCAAGGGAGATAGACATCTCCTAGTATTTGAAATGCTGTCATCTGCAAGAATCCCTAGTAGACTCATTCCTCCTTTCATTCCCTCCCTTCCTTCCCCTCCTCCATCACCAGAAAGCAAACCTAGAAGCAGCAGCAGGGCACATTTGGGCTTAATGGAAGGACAAATTTCCTGGCAATCATAGCTCTCCGGAAGCAGAATTGGCTGCCTCAGGAGGTAACAAGATCCATTCAGTAGAAGGCTTGAAGGAGAGAAGTTGGATGAACACTTGTTTTATGTGTTGTAGCAGGGGTTCTTTTTCAGTTTTGCCTTGAACCAAATGGCCACTTCAGTCCCTTCTGACAAAAAAAATCCTGTAATTTTTGTTCGATGTGTTGGATGAGCTCTTCATGTTACATAGATCTCTGTGAAGTATATCCAAGAATGAGCTATTCATTTTGTAACAGAAGCCCCCGAAGATGAGAAACTTCTCCCTTGTAAGGCATCTTAGATATCTCTTAACCAAGAACTGTACACATACAGGTGCTTAACTCAGACCTGATTAAAATATAAGAATAGAAAAATAGAGAAACATTGGGTAATAGAAAGAGACAGGACCAGGAGTCATGAGACATGAGTGCTAGCCTTGGCTCTGTCACTGACTAGCTACATGGCCTCAGGAAAGATCCTTTGTGCCTCAGGTTTCTGTCCTGGAAAATGGGAAAAATATCTGCCCTACATACCTCGCAGGCATTCGTGAGGCACACATATGAATTAAGCACTATTGTCACGAATGAAAATCCCTGAGAGACAGAGTTTCTGGGTAATTAATAAGCTAATAAACAATAAATTGAGGGTCAGTGGTTTCTTACCGTAACCACAGACCGCAAGGGAGACTCAAAAACTCCTTAAATCAGATATGACAAGGAACTCTCCTGACAAGTGAAACTCAACTCTGATTAGTGGACATTTAATGAGGAGGTGGGCTAAAAGTCTTCAGCTCCTCCTGCTGAGAGTGTGGCTTGATCATGAAGCTCGGCAGCCTGGGAAGGGGAAACCAAATACATCTGGACCTCTGTGCCTAATTTTCTCCTTCATGAGCTGGGTTGCCCTAAACTCTAATGGAGGGGATAATCAAGGACAGAGGGTTTGTTCCTCAGGCAAAAACTCAATTAGACTGGATTCTGTTTATACTTTAAACAGAAATTAGGTTTCCCAACTGAGTGGAGTCCTGCCCAACCTAGTTAAGGAGCCTAGGGAACTAGGAATAACTGTATTACTCAGCCATGCTCTTCAGAGACTGGCTGATCTTTCCAGGGAATTGGATCTGAAGAGAAATAAGAGGAAAGGAGTGGGTCACAAATAATTAGTATCAATGCAATAACAACATTAATTGATCTCACTATCATAATTAGAAGGGAAAAGGGAGGCAAAGATGAAAGCTTAAGAATATGAATTGAAATGAAAGCTAATTCATTCATTCAAATATACACAAAAAGGGTGATGATAAAAAGTGAGAGAAAATATGGCTTTGATATAGAAAAAGACAAGGAAAAATTCAGTGTTAGACTGAGCAGAACTCATGCAACATAAGTGTCACAGTCCAGTGAAATTAATTCCATCCTTAGGCCGTTAGCAAGAATTTATTGTTTGCCTACTGTGTGCAGAGCACAGTATGGAACAAAACATAGGGGGACATGAATAAAATCAAGTATCCAACAAACAAGCCCACTCACACAGCCTTTAGCAAAGTCCACCAAAAATGCAATGCAATCTAATCGGCGGTTAGTTATTAGGTGTCTACAAGTGCTAGATGTGCTCAGAATACTAAGACATAGATAAAAGGGTCTCTGCCCACAGGGACCTGACATTCTTTTGGAAGAGGAAAGGCTAGGAAAGAGCAAAGATGAAAATGTCATTGAGTGAAGTAGAGAAGAAGGGAGTGTGATCAGAAAGACAGGAAAAAGTACAGCATCTCTCACCTTCAAATGAAGATGCGTTGAGATGCCAGAAGGACCGACAGATGTTGGGTCTAGACTGAACGCTAGAGGGGACAAGCTGACAGGGTACTTGGGGCAAGACAATCAATGCCTGGAAATGCAACAGAGTATGGGAAAGTGCTGGCTTGTATGGCAGAACTCACTTCTGGTCTGATCTGTGGGCAACATAGCTGCAAATCATTAACTTATAAGTGACTTTATCTGCCTTCAAATGGAGTCAGTTCTCAGTGCCATTATGGTGCAATGCATTTCCTCTATAGGGAGATGTATTTCTTCCTCATTATCACTAATGACAGCAAGAGAGCCCTAGAGATGCATTTAGGATGTATGAGATATCCTTGAGGGCTGAAATCACAGGGGAGAAATAGGTTTGCTCGGCAGGGTATTGACACTATTATGAAGCAATGCCCTGGGGTCTTTGCAATGTTCTTAGCAGGGCTGCTCTGGCACAAAGACTTGCTCTGGGTTTATTACCATTTATACTATTTATGTGATTTTTTTATATGATGGCTCAAGAAGCAATCTTAAAGACCTATTTTCTATTACTCTTTGATCTCCTCTCCTGGGTATAATAGTCAGAAATATGCCATAAGTTAGGTACATTTTGGGTGATTTCATGCCAATTCATTTCAGGAGTCAGCTAGGGTGCCTCTGTAGTTTAAAAAATTAATTTTCTACAAGGAGAAAGGGGCCAGGTCAGATTATCCCAGAAGATAAGGAGTTTAAGTTTCAGTACCCATTTTGTTATAGTTTCCATTCCCTATACACTAATATGAAAATTCAAATAGCCTGTTGATACAGGCTAGTCAGACTTGGCATCTTTCCCCAAGCTAAGTGGGAGGGGGAGGGGGAGACAGGGAATACTTTGACAGAAAGAGCTAATGCATAAGGTGTAATGGTGCAACCACCGAAGGAATTGTTACCAATCTGGGTGCATGCTCCTATATGCTTAATTTATGAGCAATGCAATTGTAAAGCATCCTTGAATTAAGTTTAAGCAAGACAGGAATGGGGTAGGAGATGAAGAAATGGGCCACTCCTTCCAGCTCAGCCAGTGCCAAGCTGGACCTCCTATATACCTTGGCATATCCCAGATCACGCTAACAAGCCTGAGCTCTAGTTGGCTATATCAAAGAAATACATACGTCTTCACAGTGTCCTTCATTTTATTATTAATAAGCTATATTTCAGAGGGAGCATAATACAGAGATAAAGGGCTAGCCCTCAAGTCATGAAGCCCAGGGTTCAGGCTCAACCTCTGACACATACTAGCTCCTGTGAACATGGGCAAATGATTTAACCTCTGAGCACCAAGGCAATTATCTCATACTCTTAAGTTGCTGATCTTGCATTGGTGAAGGGAGATTTCAATTTGGAAGTTTCTAATACCTATAAAACCACAGGCCTTGACCCAAAGGAAAAAAAATAGATTTAGGTAAGTTCCTTGGGCCATGAACTGTCCTTCTTCAATCCATAAACAAAAGATTATGACCATGCAATATGCAAACAATGACCTTCTTCTTTGGAGAAGGAAATGGCACACTACTTCAGCATCTTTGCCAAGAAAACCCTATGGGCAGCTTTGGCATGGGATGGTCCACGGGATCGTGAAGAGTCAGACACAAGACTGAACAAACAACAACCACCTTGCATTTATATAACAATTCTTAGGCACAGTATTTTTACATAACTTACTTAATTTGCTCTTCATAACCAATAAGTGAAGTAGGTAAACTGGCAATCATGATTCTCTTTTTATAGATGTCCCATGTATTTTACACAGAGATTAAATTAAGCGCCCCAAGTTAGTTGATACTGCTAGTTTGCTACAGAGCTGTGTTGGTAAGCAAATTGGGCTCTTAGCACTTAGTTGGCCTTTTGTTTCCTTTGAGTAATTCAGTGTATTTCACTGAGCCTTACTAGGTGCTAAGCCCCAGGCCCAAACCCCTATTAGGTGTAAAACCTTAGTGGGTGTGGATTGGCAACTAAGGTAGGGCCCAAGGTAGGGCTAACTCCAGGGAGGGCCTAGTTTACATGTCTGGGACTGCAGAGGCTCTTAGACCACGTGGGTTTAAGTCTCCTCTTTGTGACGATTTTAGGTCACGTGGGTGAGTCGCATGTGTGACTCAACCCTGAAGCTGAAAAAAGATATAAAACCAGGGCTTGGCATCCTCTTCCTTGGAGCTCATTCCCGCAGCAGTGGTGGCGTGTGTGACTCTGGGCCAGCCCTTGTTCTGAGCTCCTGGGCTGAACCTAGATATTGGTAACTATGAATCTGTATTTGGTCTGTCTGTTGATGTTTGTAATTTGTTTGTAATTTGCTCTGAAGTTCAGTGTGCTGGTCTCTTCCCCTGAACTAAGCGAATGATATTTGTATGCTGAATTAAAGTAAGCTTGTCAACCCCTTCACCTTGCTTTCCTTAGTTAAGCAGATCAAAAGAACCTGTGCTGTTGGCAGCTTTCTGCGTGCTGGTTGTGGGTGCATCTTACACCCCCACAGAAGCTGCTAGCTGGATTGTTGAAACAAGAGCTCAGATAAATGCTCAGATCTTCTGGCTTCCAGTCCTGCGCTATTCTCTCGATAGCCAGTGGAGGGGGAGGAATGGAGTTTCTTTTCCCTTTAGCAAATAAATTTCATAGTCAGAGCTAAGCGGTGCCACACAGCCTTGCTTACTTTGAGAATATTTTTCCCTGGGAGCTGGCTCCAATTTTGGCCTTGGTTTTAAAATTTTAAGGATAAACCACTGCTACAACTGAATGACTGGCTCATAAGCTTGTTAGCATGATCCTGGGATATCCTGGGATATGCCAAGGTACATAGGAGGTCCTGCTTAGAACTGGCTGATTCATTGGTGGAAGAAGAAAGAAAGTTCTGCTTTGGAGGACAGCCTATCTCCATGTTTTCCAGTGGTGGTGGGGTTAAATATTATACATACATATATGCATGTATATATGTGTGTGTATGTGTATATGTTCCACTTTATAAAAGTAAAAAGAAATGAAGCATTAAATGGAGAAAAGCAGGCCACTACATTTTATAAGGAGATAAAAAGAGAGAGCGTCACCTTCTCCTGGCTGGCTTTTGTTACTAAGTCCAGACAAAGCAATATCTGCTCCCCATAAAGAGGATTTGTTGCTTCTCCAACTTCACACTTTTCTCCCTTTCTCAGTTTCAAAGGTTATTGCACAGGCTGAATAAACTAAAAAAAAAATGAGTAAGCTAAGAGAGAGATGGGGTGAGAGAGTGAAAATGGGCCAGGGAATGAGGGAAGGAGAAGCATCTCAGGGCCTGCACACCAGATTTATTAAAAGGAACATTCTGCGCCATCCCTTTCCCACTCTTCCCCTTAAGACCCCAAAATACTACTGTGGAGCTGAGGAATCACGAGCAGGTGTGACATAAGAATAACTACCTCTAATCCTTAGCAATGTTTATCAAACTAGAGAAATCAGAGAGGCCTGCTCCTAAACTGTGTAACTACAACCTTTAGAATTTTCAATGGCTTATCTGGAGACCAAATCCCAACACCGTGTACAAAGTCTCATTGATATAATTAAAAGAGATCTCACCTAAACCATTTTATGAACTTTTTTTTTGGACAAGTAAGTCTGGGATGCTAACATTTGCCCATCTCAGTATGGGGACTGTATCCTTCAAGTTCATTAGCATAAGACACAAGGCAAACACTGTATGTATCCTGTCAGGAAAGATGGAAGAGAGCTTTTCACCAGCAGGGAAAAAAAGGGGTGGCAGTCAGGAAATCATAAGGACGGAGGAACAGGGGGATGAAAAAAGAAATACAATAATATTTTACATTTGTCTAGCATTGTAAGCTTTCCAAAGTATTTTCATACACCTTATCTGATTGCATCTGCTTAACATCTAGGATAGGGAGAAACACAGGCAGGACTGAAGGTAGAAAGGGAAACAGGATAGAGATTTAGAGGCAAAAGATAGAGAAAGGGAGATAAATACAAACAAAATATTAAGATAGGAATCTCTTTAGGAAATCTTCCCTGACCCCAGAAAAGATACTCATGAGTTTACATTTTCCTATGGAGACAATCTATCTGTATTAATCAATACCTCTGTGACCTATACCATCACTGTTTCTAGGAATTTTATGAAAGAAGTTGATTAAAAAGGAAAAAATATGAATACTTCTGACTCAGCTTCAAGGATGGGAAAGGAACTCCAGTTCACGTCATTATGAGAATCAGCTCATGCACATGGGAATGTTTAGCCTCAAGAAAACTTGGGGTGGGGAAAAAGTACATGATAGTTATCTTCAAATGGGTGAAGGGCTGCCAACTGGAAGAAGAACTAGATTTCCTCATAGCACCAAGGGGCTGAATTGGGAGCAATGGATTGCACTGGTAATAAGGTGAGGCCCATGAAGGGAGGTCTGATTATATCTTCGCTCCCAAGCAGGCCCAAAACCCCTAGACACTAGGTGCTAAGCCAACGTAGGTGTGAAGCCCCCAAAGTCCTAAGGGGAGTTGCTAAGACCAGAGCCAACAGTAAGAGCTTAAGTTCTGGTCGCTCAGATGATGTTTGATGACGGCTAAGGAGTGCATAAAAAAAGAAGACAGAGCTATTTGCTTAAGGTTCTCATTCTTGGCGGTGTGCTGATGTGGAAGCTCTGGGCAGCTGTAGTTAAGAGCCCTCCAGCTTGTAAACCCGGATGTTTGGCTTTCTTAAACTCTGGTAACTATGAATTGAGATTTGAGTCAGACAAGGTCTGTCTGTTGATGTTTGTAATTTGTTTGTATTTGCTCTGAAGTTCAGGATGCTGGCTTTTTTACCCTCAACTGAGTGAATGATATTTATATGCTGGATTAAAGTGAGACTGTTAACCCCTTAACATTGCTTTCCTTTGTAAAGCAGACCAAAAGAACCTGGGCTTGCAGCACTCTGTGTGCTGGTTGTTGTTGGTTTTGCGCCTCCACAGCAGCTGCTAGGCAGATTGTTGAAACATGGATGGAAGAGGCAAATTTCAGATAGAAAATCTTTTTAACAATCAAAACTGACAAAATCAGAACTGGCCACCACAGGAGATTGTGGGTTCCTTATCACTAGAGTCTTCAAGCATAGTTTGGATAACACTTTATCAGTTAGTTATGCTGAAGAAGGTATTTTTCCAGGTAGGACCAGATGTCTACTGAGGTCCTTCCAATTTGGAAATTCTATAACCAAGGATTCCCCAAAGTGAGAGATGAAAGTCTTATGAAATGGAAAATCAACATCATAATCAATTCTGTAATCAAAAGACTCTTTCAATCTCCTCCTGGCTATAGGTTATCTATTGCGTTATGCTCTCCCAAGTGCTTGTAATAGTGAATACAAACATGGTAGGTTATCAAAAAACAGAAACACACACACACATACTGAATCAATTAATGTGTCTCCCTAAGGTCACAGTAGCAAGTTTTAAATCAGAACACTCTGATTTTGGTTCAAAACCATGGTATTCAGGCAAAGAAAAAAGTAGTTAGAAATATTTTTTTCATTTACAGGGCAAGAATGAATTTCAAAGTGAACTGGCTATGACAATGTAGCACATACATATGGAGTCTAGAGTCTGACTATATTCTCCTGTAGGTCACCTGGCTTTGGCCTTCCATTTGACCCTTGTTTCTGTATATTTAACTCTATAGTAACCTACGAGTATTCTTGATAATGTATACCTCATTAATAAACTTAAAATTTCTTTTTAATAATTTGAGCCCCCACTCCCATTTAGGAAATACTAATTATCTAATGAAGTTGAAAAGCCAACTTTGCCACTAGAAATTATTTTACCCATCTATGTCTAAATAAATATTTAAAATAACAAAATTTTCATATAATTAACAATCATCTTTAAATTCTCCTCAAACTCTCAAAATATCAGTAGTGGACTCCTCTGCATTTTTCTGGAAACTTAAATCTCAAGACATTAATCTCATTCTACATAAAAGATTAAAGTCTATTCCTCTTCAATATTAGTCCTTTCTCTGTCTTCTCCTTAATAAACACAGGAAAATCTTTCCCCAAATATACTGTGCTGCTAGCTCCTTAAAGACTACACTAAGTTCTCTTTGTAGGATTTCCTCATAAAATAATAAGACAGTTTCCACTGAAAACACACAAAAAAACAAGTCCTTCCTCCTCACATCCTCTCTTCTTTCCAGCTCTTCCTATAGTGCCGGGCATACACTAGGCACTTAATAAGTGTTTGTTGACTAGCTGACTGCCACATAAATCTTAAGTAGTTATCAGATCAAGAATAAAAGCTTTACTTCGAGAGGCACTTCACAGGAAACCATTTCTCCCATCCATTCATTCCCTTCCCACTGTCTGCCTAAATTTTCTTTACCCAATATTACCCAACAACTTTTAAAGTCACAGTAATGGGGCTGTGGGGGACAGAGCCAACATGGCAGCTGGAAAGCAGGGACTTGCATGAGCTCTCTAGAGCTGCAGAACACACAGAATAGCAGAGAGAAGCAGGGCTCCAGCCCAGGACAGCCTGGATGATTGTAGGGTAAGGTCTATTGCACAGAATTGGGAGCGGAGGGGAGCAGAGCCCAGCATGGGCTGGACCCGGACGAACCAGACAGGAGCTGGGCAGAACAGGTCCTAGTGCCCTGAATCAGTGAGTTCTTGCAGATACCAGACTTCTTAACCCGCAAACACCAAAGACAACAGAGAAAGTTAGTGGAAAAAGCTGCAGGGAGTGAAAAGAGTTCACAGTGTGGCCACCTTCCCAGAGGCCTTGGAGGTGGCGCAGCTATGAGGACAGAACTACAGGTGTAGTTGCTTCTGGCCACAGGCCCACCTGGTGAGAGGAATTAAGTGGCAGATCAGAGCAGGAGTGCAGAGCCTGCTTAAGATCTGAGTCCACTCCAGGTTGGAGGTACTTGAGGGAGGAGAAGTGCTGGTGCAGCAGAGCTTACTGTGTAGAAATAGCTCTGAAAACAACAGCGCAACCTCTCAAGCTTGAGACAAAGCACTCTCTACTCTACAAGTAGTCATATTCCAACGAAAAACTCAAGGGTCAAATAGTTGGCTGGGAACATGGCCAGGCAGCGAAAATGCACTCAGATTCAGTCTCAGACTTTGGATTCTTTCTTTGGTGACAAAGAAGACCAAAACATATAACCAGAAGAAGTCAACAAAGTCAAAGAGCCTA
>CM053623.1:56381753-56404672 GCA_028646595.1 Phalanger gymnotis | reverse complement strand
CCCAACCAACTTAATTAACCTTTGAGTTTTTCAATGGGGTATGGCTGCTTATAGACTAAAGAGTTCTATGTTCCACGCTTGGGCGGATGTGCTGCCTCACCAGCACTCCTCCTTCCTCAAGAACCCCCTACCCAGACTGGGCTTGAATCTTCAGCAGGCTCTTCACTCCTGCTCTGATCAGCCACTTAATTCCTCCCACCAGGTGGGCCTGGGGCCAGAAGCAGCTGTATTTCTACAGCTGCCCCACCTCCACTGCCCCAGGGGCGGTAGCCTAACCGCAAACTCAGTCCCACAGCTTTTCCCACTAACCTTCTCTGATGTCTTTGCTCTTTGTGGGTTGAGAGGTCTGGTGGATGCCACAGCTCAGTAATTCAGGATGCCAGGGTACTCTCCGCTCATCTCCTGGTCTAGTAGGTCCGCGTCTGGTCTTTTCGTGCCGTGTGCACTGGGCTCAGCTCCGCTCCCCTCAGCTGGGGGCTGGGAGCTCTGTGTGGGACAGACCTTACCCAGAGACCATCCAGGCTGTCCTGGGCTGGAGCCCTGCTTCCCTCTGCCACTTTGTGGGTTCTGCAGCTCTAGAATTGGTTCAGAGCCATTTTTTATAGGTTTTTGGAGGGACTTGTTGGGGTGCTCACGCCAGTCACTGCTTCCCAGCTGCCATCTTGGCTCTGCCCCCCAAGATAAATTTCTATACCCAACTGAGTGTGTATCCTCTTTGAGCCAAATTCAATGAATAGGGTTAAACAATGCTCATCCTCTCCTTTCTTTCCTTCTGTTGTAACAGGTCTTTTGAGCCTCTTTGAATTATATAATTTACTCTATTCTGCCTCCCCCTTTCCTCTTCTCCCAGTACAATACTTTTTTTTTACCACTTATTTTTTTTCATATCATCACATCAAAATCAGCTTATACCTACTCCCTCCTTCTAATTGCTCTAGTAGAGATGCAGTTCTCAAGGGTTTCAAGTACTGTCTTCCCATGTAGAGAGGTAAACAGTTTAACCTCATTGAATAAAATGGTTTTTTTTCTTCCTTATTTACCTTTTTATGCTTTTTTTGAGTCTTGTATTTGTATTGAATTTTCTGTTTGGCTCTAGTCTTTTAGTCAGGAAAGTTTAAAAGCCCCCTATTTCATTTAATGTCTGTCTTTTTCCCTGAAAGATTATGCTCATTTTTCTGGGTAGTTGATTCTTGGTTGTAATCCAAGCTCCTTTGCCTTCCAGAATATCATATTCCCAGCCCTGTGATCCTTTAATGTAAAAGCTGCTGAGTCCTGAGTTATTCTGACTGTGGCTCCTTGATATTTGAATTATTTCTTTCCGTCTGCTTGCAGTATTTTCTCCTTGACCTGATAATTCTGGAATTTTGCTGCAATATTCCTGAGAGTTTTCATTTTGGAATCTCTTTCAGGAGGTAACCTGGGGATTCTTTTAATTACTATTTTACCCTCTGGTTCTAGGATATCAGGACAGTTTTCCTTGATAATTTCATGAAAGATGTGTCCAGGCTCTTTTTTTTTAATCCGAGCTTTGAGGTAGTCCAGTAATTCTTAAATTATCTCTCCTGGATCCATTTTCCAGGTCAGTTGTTCTTCCAATGAGGTATTTTACATTTTCTTCTATTTTTTCATTCTTTCGATTTTGTTTGAATGATTCTTTATGTCTCATAGAGTCTCAAGCTTCCACTTGCCCAATTCTGATTTTTAGGAAATTATTTTCTGTAGTATGCTTTTGTACCTCCTTTTCCATTTGGTCAATTCTACTTTTAAAGGCGTTGTTTTCTTCAATGGATTTTTTTTCATTTGGCCAATTGCATTTTTTAAGTAATTGTTTTGTTCAGTCAATTTTTGTCCTTTCTTTTCCAAGCTGTTGACTCTCTCTCATATAATTCTCATTTCTTTTCCCAATTTTTCTTCTGCCTTTCTAATATTTGATTTTTAAAATTCTTTTTGAGCTTTTCCAAGAAGGCTTTTTGGGCTTGAGACCAATTCATATTCCCCTTTGAGGCTTCATACGTAGGCATTTTGACATTGTTGTCCTCTTCTCAATTTGTGTGTTGATCTTCCCTGTTGCTATGGTAGCTTTCTATGATCAGGGCTCTTTTCTGGGTTTTTTGCTCATTTTTTAGCCCATTTCATGACTTTTAAAGTTGAACTCTGCTCCTGGAGCACAATGGGGCACTGTCCCAAGCTTCTTGCATTGAGGAGTAGGGGGCTGGTCACTGGCTTTCTGTGCTGGGGCCTCAGGTATTCGTGGCTTGCCCATGGTGCTGGGGTGGCTGGGCCTAGTCACACCTGTTGTGCTGGGGTTCTAGGGATGGAAGTTTGCCTTCCGTACTGGGGCTGAAGGCCTCGCAGTTGGACTGCTGAGCCAGGACTGAGGTGCCTCCATTGCTGATCTGTGCTGTGACTAAGAGCCTCCTGCTGGCTTGCCCAGACATGGTCTGCACTGGGCTGTGCTTCCCTTTTACCCAAGTGAGACAGACCTTTCCTGAAGTCCTCCTAAGTTATCTTAAGCTGGAAAATTCTTTCACCCTGTCTTTTTGTGTGTTCTGTCACTTTAGAATCCATTTAGAGGCTTGATTTAACATTGTTTCTGAAGGAAACTGGGAGAGCTCAGGCACCTTCCTGGCTTTTCTTTGCCATCTTCACTCCTCCCCTCCCCTCTTCCATGAAATACTTTAAAATTTGCAAATTTATAATCTTATTGCAAGAAATGCTTCCAAGCCAGAAGTCATAAGGAATTACTGTTAGAACCCCCACCCACCCACTCCTCTGTTACTTTTCTCACAGATATGAGTTCAGCTTTGTGACTTGGAGTCAGAAGGCCAGCATTCTAGTGCCACCTTCCATTCCTTATAGCTCTGTGGCATTTGGAAAGACACATCCTTTTTGGACTTTGGGTTTCTGACCAGTAAAATGAAGGGCTGGGCTAAGTGATGGCTGAGGTTCCTTCTAGCTTCAACATGCCATGATTGGATAGTGTTCCAACCACATGTCCCTTCTGTTTTTCCCTCTGTGCATTTTGGAGGGTTGAGGAAAAGGGTGGCCACTAGATTTGGGGGCCAAGCGCTGACTCTAGCTAGGCCCATTCTGCATCCCCTATATGGGAAATGGTATGGTGGAGATATTGAGGCTGTAGATATAGGAGAAACTCTGTTTCCGGTTGCATCTCATGTTTCACTACAGTGATGTGTTTTTACTTTAGGAGTCAGAAGCCAAGTTATCAAGAAAGAATGTGAGCAGTTTGACAAGCTTTTGCATACCAGTGCAAGAAGATGAGGCTTAGTTTTGGCCCATCGACCAATGTTCCTTCACTGGTATAAGAGGAAGAACCTAAGTGTCGCATATTTGCTTTCAAGGAGTAAGCAGTCCGTTTTTCTAGTGGTGTATTTCAGTAAATTTAATCTAGCGTGGTCCTATACATGGGGAGCCATTCATTTATTTGGTATTTTTAAAACCAGCCATCAGAGTGGAGTTTTTCCCTTTCTAGGGCAAGGAAAGAAAGCTCTGATGCATACATCTCAGAAGATGCTGGTTGCTAGGAGATTCTCCTTTCTTAATGTTAGTCTTTTTGTTCTACACATCGCATTAAAGGATGGGCCTTGCTCCTTTTTCGTTTCTTAAATCTCTGATCTATTTCACTTGATCCATTTGGTTACTTCAAATTCTTCGTTATTGTAATTAACTGGGTTTGCTTATTGATTTATTGCTGTGTTTGGCTCAACCCTGTACTCATCAGAGATTAGATGTCATTTTTATCTCAAGGGGATAATGATCTCATCTGGGAAGAGAGTACTGTCAATACAGTAAGCGTAATGAAAATTTATTTATTACTCTGATACAGAGTAACCCTAGGGCAGATCAGTTCAATGAGTAGTTTTAGCTGGTGTGGCTTTAAAAAAATCAACCCTTCCTTTATCCCTTGACTTTGCTTTTTTTTGGCGATGGGGTAGGATGAAGGAAATGTCTTTTTCAATCTACAACATTAAATTAGTAAGCATTAATTGTTTAAAATATGTGGTTTCAGCCATCACTAATAATCCCAAATTATCAACCCCACCCCTAGACTTTGCTCAGAGTTCTCGTTCTTTATTGCCACCTGCTAGTTAGATAATTCCATTTAGTTGTCCTGCTTATCACATCCCCAATTCAACAAATCCTTAGCAGAACTTCATTTTCTTTACCCCAAAACCTACTCGTATACTCTGACTTCCCTATTTATTTTAATGACATCATCCTTCTCCCACTCACTCAGACTCATGGAATCATCTTTGTAATCAACTTTGGAATCATCTTTGACGCTTCCCCCTCCTTTATCCACCCATCCAATCTGTTGCCAAGTCTTCTGTAATATTTCTAATATCTATTCCTTCTGGAAAATTTCCACTTCCGCTGCTGCAGTTTAGCAACACATCTCCTTTGTCTTAGACTATCATTATAATTTCCTTAAGGGTCTCGCTGGTTTTAGTTTACACACTCTCTACTCTTTCCTTCCACAACTGCCGAAGTTGTCTTTTTCTTGCACTGTGGCGACCGTGTCACTTTTCTAGTAACCAGTCTCCGATGGCTCTTTATTAGCCGTCTCATAATTTCTGGCATCTGAGGCCCTCCATTCTGATGTTTCCAGTCTTTGCAGCCTTTTCATAGACTACTTCCTTCTACATACTTTGCATTCCAGCCAAACTGGACCATTCTCTGTCCCTCAGTCCCATTTTACCAGTTCCTACATCTGCATTTGTGCTTATACCTTTCCTCAAGTCTGAAATAGAAGCTTCCTCACTTAGACTCCATTTGTTGAAGCCCTTCTATTTATTGAAGCCTTTCTCTTCCCAATCCTGGCGTCATTTCCTTCATACTGTTGATTAACGGAACAGAATCAAACTAAAGAGGACGTTCCTAGTGGTATATGCATGCCCTAAGGCATGTGCTTGGTCATCTCTTGTTCTGACACTGACAGTATCTTGATTAAAGTTATCAGTCAGACCACATTTACCAGAAGCAGGAAAGGGTAGTTAATACAATGAATGGCAGATTTGGGGGCCAAAAATATCTAGCAAGACAAATTGGTGACCTTCATTGAGGGGCGGCTAGGTGGTTCAGTGAATAGAACATGGGTCGAGAGTCAGGAAGACCTGAGTTCAAATCTAGTCTTAGACATTTACTAACCAACTGATCCTGGGCATTTAACGTCTATTTGCCTTTTTCCTTATTTGTAAAATGAGGATAATAACAGCACCTACCTCCCAGGGTTGTTATGATAATCAAATGAGATAGTATTTATAATGCTCTTAGCACAGTGCCTAGCACATAGTGGACACTATATAAATGTTAGCTATTATTATTATTATATTAAAAATGAAATTTATTATGGATGAAATCCACAGGGTCACACATGAAAGAGAATCACACAATAAACTACATAGATATAGGAAACATAGCTAAACAGTGACTCGTGAAAAAAGTCCTCTGAGATTTAGTGAATTGTAAACTCCATGTGAATCAACAGGGTGATGTAGCAGCCAAGTTAAGACAGTCTTAGGATGCATTTATTAATAGCAAGTGTCCAGAAGAAGGAAGGAAATAACTCTCAGTGGAGGTCGGACACCATTTATGCACTATTAGCTCAAGTTGTGAGCACATACTCTTAACAATGACATTGACAGACTAGAAAACACCAGAAGGATATTGATTAGGGTGGTAAAGAGTTTGGAAACTTATGTCTTGTGAGGATCATCTTAGTAATTTAGAGAATACTCAGGTCACATGACATGGGTGTCAGATCACCTAGCAATTAACAAGTCTGTACTGTGTGCCAGGCACTATGTTAAGCACCAAGAATTCAAGTACAAACAGAAAGACAGAGAGTTCTTTCCCTCAAGAAGCTTATATTCTAATGAAAGAAGACAACATATTAAAGGAAGCTTAAAGGGGGCATGGGAAGAGAGGAAGGTTAACAGTCCTAGGGGGATTGTAGGGAAAGTCCAAAAGAGTCAAGCACTAGTCAGGAGAGGGATCAGGACTGGGCATCCTTCTTAAAATGGGGAATTGAAGAACAAGCCAACTGGAAAGGAGAGGTCTTAGAGGCATAGGCTACTTATATTTAAATCTAATCTTCTATAGTGAGGCTTTCCAACTCCCTCTTAATTCCAGTGTCTTCCCTGTATTATTTGCTAGTTTATCCAGTATATAGCTTGTGGGTATATATCTATATGTGTATATGTATCTTGTATATAGCTTATGTTTTTTATTGTTTCTTTTATTAGATTGTGAACTCCTGGGGCAGCTAGGTGGAGCAGTGAGTAGAGCACCAGCCCTGGAGTCAAGAGCACCTGAGTTCAAATCCAGCCTCAGACACTTGACCCATATACTGGCTGTGTGACCTTAGGCAAGTCACTTAACCCCAAATGCCCTGCCAAAAAACCAAAAAACAAACAAACAAAAAGATTATGAACTACTTGAGGGCAGGGACTACCTTTTGCCTCTTTTTGAATTCCTGGCCCTTAGCACGGTGCCTGGCACATAGTAGGTGCTTAAGAAATGCTTACTGACTGACGCTAGTATGTGAAGTCACATTATGTTTTCAAATATTGGAAGGATTGTCATAAGGAACATCATTTGGGCTTATGTTATTTGGTTCCAGAAATCCAAAGTAGGACTAAGATCAATAGATAGAAATTACCACAAAGGGAATTTGGGTTCAGTATAAAGACCTTTCTAATAATTGATGCCAAGATCCTATGTAGAATAATTGCCTCTTGTCAGAGTGATTTCCTCATTCCTGAAAGCAAACAAACAGCAGCTAGGTGACTCTTCTGGACACTATGGAGTGCTTTCTTACATAACTTAAGAGCTGATTTCCTATTTCTGTTCTAGCTCAAATGACTTGTTGATAATTGTAGGAGAATGAAGTAGTAGCCAAAAACAGAACCACAATTTTATATTAGTAATCCATTTGAAGTTGTGCTTCTATCATCTGTTAATATTTTCAGTTTGGTGGTCATGGGTTAAATCATTTAACCTCTCTAGGCCCCAGCTTCCTGGGTTTTTAAAGATGATGCCATGTTTCAGATACAGGCCTAATAGTGGGGTGGGTATCTGTTGTCCAAAGACCAGCTTAGCCAAGTTCAGAGATGTTCACTGTTAGGTTGGCAGCAGGGTGATAAATTTTTTGGCCACAACAATTCTCAGGAAAAAAAATCTCCCAAGTCATGGAATGATTGTGGTCTGTATCAATATCCATAATAACAAAATTATAGACATTTGAATTACTGAAGGAAGAAAATAAAACTTTGGACTTTTGTTGTTCAGTTGTTTCAGTTGTATCTGACTCTCTGTGACTCTGTTTGGGGTTTTCTCGGCCACGATACAGTTTGCCAGATGAAGAAACTGAGGCAAAGAGGGTTAAATGACTTGCCCAGGGTCACATAACTAATAAATGTCTGAGGCTAGATTTGAACTCAGGTCTTCCTGACTCCAGGTCCAGCACTCCATCCACTGTATCACCCACTAGACGATTTCTAAGTCCATTCCAATTTTAACATTCTGGGTCAGGTAGTTGTGTGCCATTTGTCAAATGGAGCTCAACCACCTTTTCCTTGCCTTGCCTGACCTCTAGTGGAGGTGTAAATGAGCACTGCCGTGCCCAAATGATGAGAGCCACAGTTAGAAGCCGAGATCCTAGAAAACCCGAAGCCTGAATAATCGATCTCAATAATTAAGAGGTTATTTCTTCTATCCCTTGACATGTTTTTATGACTGACTTTAATCTTTTGAATTTTCTGGTTCATGAGCTACTTAATGCATAGTTTTTATACACTATCTTTTGTTTCCTCTTTTATTGTTATACTTGAGATATTTTATACACCCACTTGAGAAGCGTTTCATCCAAAAAGTTGGTTAACAGCTTAATAAATAGCCACTCAGGGCTCTATATTAATGAAAAAAAATCTGTTTTTGACACATAACCTTATTTCAGTCGAGAGTCATAGATAGGAGTCTGCTTGCTATCCAGAAGTAGGTTCAGGTGCTGTGTCTGACACATCTTTGCTGTGTTCCACTGGGTGGGCCGCTTCACTTTTCAATGCCCCAGGGAACTCCAGGATTTGAAGTTGTCAAACTGGTATGAGGAATGATGGAAGGTGGAATGATGGAAGGAATTTTCTCCTGTCATAAGCCATTGATATCACAGGTGCGGACCAAAACCTTTCTATGTTGTTTTTTTTTAAATTTCAGCCGACAATGACAGTTTGTTACATTTAAGTATTAAAAGAGAAAATATCTTGATGTTTTCTTTTGGGAGTTTTGTTCCTGTTTGGAGTATTATTCAATCAGTTTAAAGTGGAAAATGTATTCGTTTCACTTTTAAACAATAAAGCATAGGAAAAATTGGTTTTGTATTGGAAGATATAGTAAAAGCTGTTTAAAAGAAAGGAATTAGAAATGATGGATTTCACATTAGCCAGGTTAGGGAGTAAGAGTTTTCTTTTTCTTTGGCTCAGCTGATTGAAATGAACAAGGTTTGACTTTATATAGATTTTGTGGATGTGTGGGAATCTGGCCAGAACTTTGTTTCACAAATTATGACCTTACTCTTGTATATTCAGTCTTCCCTTTTTGATCAGCCTCATATGCTTCATTCCTCCCCATCTTAAGAAAATCACCACTATCTCTCTGCTCTCCTCTTCCCCCAAATGACCTTCCCATCTTATTCTTTTATTGCCAAATTTCTTGAGAGTAGTTTGTCCTTTCCTTTCCTTTCCTTTCCTTTCCTTTCCTTTCCTTTCCTTTCCTTTCCTTTCCTTTCCTTTCCTTTCCTTTCCTTCCCTTCCCTTCCCTTCCCTTCCCTTCCCTTCCCTTCCCTTCCCTTCCCTTCCCTTCCCTTCCCTTCCCTTCCCTCCCTCCCTTCCTCCCTTCCTCCCTTCCTTCCTTCCTCCCATTTTCCTCATTTCTTAGCTCCTTGTAATTTTGCTTCTACCCTACTGAAAATACTCCCTTTCAAAGATCATCAGTGACTCATTACCTCATCTTTTCTTCAGGCTGCATGCAGATTCTTTGATTTCGCAGGAGCATTTTACATGCTTTGCTAATCTTTTTTCTTTCTCCCCATGGTCTTAGTTATCCTTCCTTCTCTCTTCTGCTTTGACTGACTTGTCTTTCCAATCTTGCCTCCTTAGTCACCAAGTCTTACTGATTCTTCATCCTCTGTGTCTTCTGCCTCTGCTCCTTCCTTTCAATTTCTACTGCCCTTACAATAGTTAAGGCCATTATTACCCCATCAACTGTTATTTGAATAGCCTGTTAACTGCTCTTCCTGCCTCTAGTGTCTAATCATGGCCCATTCTTACCCAGAAACCTTCAGTAGTTCCCCACTTCTTCACATCATTGGTATGGCACCCAGAGTCCTCTGAGATCTAGCCTTTTCCATCTTTTCTCCCACTGATTTTCCAACAGGTAGCCTATGCTGTAGCCAAACTTCGGTGCTCATGATTCCTTAAAATATCCTGTGGGTTTTCCACTTTAATGCCTTGTGATATTCCTTCAACTGAAACGGCCTTCTCTCCCTCCTCCGTTTGTCATAATCCTAACCTAATGCTTTGCTGTAGTTCACATGCTCATTCACCCATGAAGCAAAACGTCTTCTAGCAGGAACTAATCTCTCTGCCTTCCGTGCTCTTGTACCATTTTGTTTATCCACATTCTGCTTGGTATTACAACTGCTTGTGCATGTTTGATTTCCTTTTACCGGATTGTCAGCTCCTTCAGGGAGGAAAACTCAGATATCCCCCCTCCATCTTTATACCCATCTGCCAAGATCGAGTAACTAAAATTCAAACTCCTAAGCATGGCATTCCAAGTCATTCATCTAGGCCCTTAGACTTATCTCCCACTTCTCTTCACTACTTTATCCTTCAATCACAGAAGAATTTCCTGTCTTTGTTGCTTTGCCCATCCTGTCCCCTATTCCAAAATGCTGTTTCCCTCTAGTCTCTACCTATCACTAATCTTCTTTCCACATCTAACTTAAATCCTGCTACCTTCAGGAAACTTACTCTGATCATGTTGGATTACGCCCCCTCTTCTGTCTTTTCATTATGCTTTTACCATTCTCATCTAGTTCTGTCTTATATTTTAGCTATTACTGTATGGTGGAGAGAGGAGCTCTCATACTAGCTGGGTAACCTTGAGAAAGCCATTTATCTTCCCTTGGACTTAGTTTCTTCAGACATAAAATAAGAGAATTAGACTGGATGGCTCTCTAAAATCCTCTTCCTGCTTCAGATCTGTGACCCTTTGAGTGATAGGGAGAAAGAGAAAGAGAAAAAGTGGGGGTGGGGAGCCAGCTCCCTACTAAAATGCTAAATCCACTCTAGCCTGGGGAGCTTTGTTTGACCGTTCTCTGATTCTTCACACTGTTGTGCAGGTAGCAGACGCTCAATCCAAGAAGCAGAGAAGGGTGGTATTAATTAAGCCTTAGTCTTATGTTGATCATTCCCTCTTTTTTCCACTCTCCGTACTGATACCCGTGTCACTGTTTATTCTTTTCTGCCCTTTCCGTCTCTTCCAGTAGAGCTTTCTAACTCTACAGATAATCAACGAGGCTGTCTAGCCACTTCTGATTCTCTTGGGTTTTATGAACATTTCCAACATTTCCATTTTAGCACTGAAATTCAATTGGCTGTGGTTTAAGAAGTGAAAGAGACAATGGTGGGTCAGTTACACAAGAGCAGTTTGGAAAGGCTAGAACCACATAACGTTTTTCCTCACATTAGGTAATAAAGTATGCAATCTGAGGTTTAATTTTCAGGTTGAATGAAGGTCTCTGTTCTTGGAGTGAATGGTGTTCAGTCTGTTCCTTTGTGTTATTTAAATACAAACTATAAGTAGTGGGACCATTCCTTTTCTTTATTACCTGAAATTGAACACACTCTGGCCATTACATTAGTCAAAAAAAAAGGAACCATTTTAAAATTACAATCATAGAATTTAGAGACAGAAATGTCTGTAGAGATCAATTAGTGTTACTTTTTTTTCCTTAAGGAATAGCTACAGTTTCTGTCAAGTATAGGAATAATGAATCAGTGATTAAAAACCCATGTGGCTTGACAATTAAAGATATAAGTCAACTGTGCTATTCTTTCATATGCAAATGCATGAAGAGATTTATTATTTTGGGGGGAAGGAGATTCCTGGTATGGGCCCTCATTCAACTATTGCAGATGACAGATCACAGACTGAATTAGGAGGGGCACAGTGCTGCTAAGTGTCAGAATGGGATTTGAACTTATTTCTCTCTTGTTTACTCCCATCATGTAACTTCTTATAATTATTCAACTTTCATGATACATTTTAAAGTTGTCATCTTATCTACGTATTGTAATAGTAGCCTCAAAGGACACTTTGCCTCTCCTGTCTTGAACTACTTTAAAAGCATCGAGAAACTTCATAGGAGCTGTGAAATTCCAGTTTAAAAGGAGGACGTTTTAACTACCAGTTGTAGGCTACATCCGTTTTGCTGTCAGTTGCATTTCCTGGGGAAAGAAAGCTGAATCATGAAGGTTTAACACCAGCATTTACTACCTCCCAAGTTCACTTCACTCAGTGAAGAAAGAGTGCTGGAAGATTTTGGTGAAAATATCACTTCTGGTACTTGCCTTGCATACAGTCTTTCCCTCTATGGGCTTCAGTTACTTTCTCTGTAAATAAGGGGTCTTAGTTTACATGATCTCAAAGGGCCTTTCCAGTTTGAAATCTTTTGGCATTATTACATAGGACCATTTGAGGAAAACAGTGTGCTAGAAATAGTTCTGCACTGACAGTCCAGAGAATGGCATTCTAGACCTGGTTATGCTACTAAGCAACCAGCTTGACAAGTCATTTGATCTCCCTTGGCTTCAGTTTCCTTATTAGTAAAACAAAGCAATGGTTCCATATTATACAGTCCAGTCTAATTCTGCTATACTAGGAATCTGTGATTATTATTATCTTAATTAAAAGAACATTGTGGCACACTAATGTACCACTCTAGTACTTCCTTGGGGCCTTGAAAATGATTCTCAGTTTTTGATGCCTGTATCAGCAGTGCATGAGCTGTGGTATACTTATTTGACAGTTGAAGAATCTGAGACTCAGAGAGGTTGTAATCTCTCTAAGTCTCAGTTTCTTCAACTGTCAAATAAGGGGGATGGACTAGATAACCTTGAAAAAGGTCTCTTTCATTTCTAAATCTGTGATCCTCTGACATTCTACCAAGTAGGAGAGACTTTTAAGTACAAGCTCTCTGGTATCCAAGGTCTACCCTAAGTTCAGAGAGTTGCATCTCTGATGGTTGGTCATCAGGTGATGATTTGAAGGGCTGGGTGTCAACATAGCTAATTAAACCATCCACTAATATAGGGCTTCTTAAACTTTTTCCACTGGCGACCCCCTTTTTGGTTCTGGCAGTCTTTGTTGGTGCACTGCAAAGTGCACATGCGTTGTGTTCAGAACCAAGGCTGCATTGAAGTTGCCAGAAGCAACATGGGCAAGTGCTGCCAGAACACCTCGAATTCATTACGTGGTAAACTTTTTTTATTAATTTTTGGTCATTGTGCATTGCCAAATTTTTACTCTTGCCAAATTTTTCAGTTGCAACCCACTACACTAAGGCATGAGGCATTGCCCCCTGCATCATAGGACTCATAGGAGTGGATGTATGTATTCTTAAAATGTTAAGGAAGCATGAAGGTAAAGGCAGCTTGGTGGCATGATGGAAAGAGCGCTAGACCTGGTGTTAGGAAGACCTGAGTTTGAATTCTGCCTTTGACACTAAAGTTGTAGGAACCTGGGCAAATCACTTAACCTTTGTCTGTCTCAGTTCCCTTAATTGCAAAATGGGGATAATAATAGCACTTGCCTCTCAGCATTGTATGAGGTTAATATGAGCTGTTTTGGGTGAATTAGCAAGGGCTTTGCAAACCTTAAAGCCCTAGATAAATGCTAGATGTCATCAACAGCCACAACAACATCATCATCATCATCATCATCATCATCATCTTCTCATATTTTCAGAGCTGGAAGGGACCTTAGAGTTCATCTGGTTCAATTCCTACTTTTACAGATGAGGAAACTGAGGCCCAACATGGCTTCTCCATTGTCAGCCAGAAGTAAATGGCAGAGCTAGGATTTAAATCCAGTCCTTATGACTCCAGAGCCAGCACACTCATAATATTCTCAAAGCCAAACGACAATCATAATAACTCACATTTATATTGCACCGTGAGGTAGAATGTAAGCTCCTTGAGGGCCAGGACTATTCTTTTTTTTTCTCTTTGTGCTTAGAACAATGCTGTGCACCTAAGTGAATCTTCACTGTTGAATTGAATGAAAAAATTTTAAAAAAAAGCATTTACTAAGCACTTAACATAGGTCTTCTGACTCCAAGTCCAAAATTCTTTACTATGCCAAATATGTATATACACATATTATGTGCGTGTGAATATACATATATGCATGCATATATTGTATGCATGTGAAAATACATATATGCGTGCCATATATATATATATGTACACGTGTGTACACCTTCACTTTTAATCTCATTTTAATGAAGCTGAATTTCTTCTAATTTTTATTGTTGCTGTTATAACTTCATTGAAGTGAGATTGTACAGATTGGTACCTTTATTCAAAATGTATCTGTTTGAAAGAAGAAGTGTTGGAGAAGGTTATAGCGGGTTGTTTGGCCTTAATTTCTGTGCTTGTCTTAGTGTGGAGATTATGATGTATGATACAGTCTTTAGGTCTGCTCTTAATTAGTATCAGCATTAGCAAATAGATTCACTTAGTCTTTGCCTAGCTTCGAGTAACATTCTGCCTTGGTTTTCTCCTCCTCGCCAAACTTTGTATTGCCACCTTCAGTTCCCATACAAGGTCAGAGGCTTCTTTGTTAGAGGAAATTTGAATAAAAGGAAACACCTGGATTTCTGCACCTTTTGTTTTCATTAAATGTCAAAAGTTCAGCTTGTGTCCATTTCTCAGAATTAAGGTATGGAATACTGTGCATTCTGTGGCTGTCTGTCCTTCCTTGGAATTCAGGATCTATAGAAAACTGTTTTCTACTGGCGATATACAGTACAAGGTGATCTATAGACATGCAGTTAAGGTACAGTTTTATTCCCTTTCTCTATGCATATAGTCAAAAATATTACCCTGTGCTGTGATCTAAGAAAAATGCAAAACAGTGTTTTCTCAGATGCTGTTGTTCTGGGTAATCTGCAGGAACCTCCTGAAAATGTGCTTCCTCAGCTTTGTAAACATTTAAGCATGGTTTCCAATGGAAATTAGTTGGTGATCTCGGAAGTTTTCCTCAGAAGCACCACACTCCATTGTTTCCAAGGGCGATAGGTTTCTTGAATTTGTGTTAAAGCAGATGCTTTTCTGTTTTTGGATCTGAAAGTTAACCTTTCTAGCAGAACTTGAGAAGGATTTTTTATTATGTGGACCTAGCTTTGGGGGAAGGGCACTAATTCTGTCCTCACTTGCCTTTTGCCTATCTTGCTGTTTGAGTCACCCATAATATATTTGGTTTGCTTGGAGCTATGGTGACAGATGCCATGGTGGGAGGGAGTGAGGTGTGCCGGAAAGAACCCCAGATTTTTAAAAGACCTGAGTTTTAATTCCAGTTCTGCCGTTAAACCAGTTATTTCAAACTCGTGGTAACTGACTTAATTCTCTGGGCCTTAATTTTCTCATCTACAAAATGAGTAGATCTCTGAGGTCCTCCCAACTGGAATGTTCCATGAATCTTTTATAAACTGAGCCAACGTGATAGGGATTTCTATTCCTTTTTCTTCTTAATGCAAAATGCAGTATCTTATGGCGCTCGTTATGCTTCTGATTAGGAACTGGAATAGTGACGAAGAAGCACAGAAATCGTGATAGCTGTTCTCTAGACTCACCATTTCCCATCTGTAAAACAAGGCCATTGGTGCCATGAATCAGATTCCTTGGAGCTCTAGCTCCTTTGTTCTTATAAAGTAAAACTCCTAATTGTCATCTCCTCCTACAAGGGCAAACTGCTTTTCTTCCTCAGTCTTCCTTTGTCCCAGTTCCGTACTCATTTCTACTACCTCCCCTCAGCCAGAGCATGTGTCTGCAGGACCTCTTTGCTTTCCCCAGCAGGGGAGAAGGTATGTGTGTGACCAGCAGATGGGCATGACAGTAAGAGTGATTTCTACAGGAACTGGTGCAAGGGAATGCCCTGGCTGACTTCATAACCATTTCCCCTAGTGGGCTCAAGTACAAAATGTTTTTTGTAAAATCAGGCGTTGCTGGACTAGACATGAAAGTATCATTTGGCCCTCAATAAAATCCCTGGGAGTGCCGGTTGAATCCTGCCAGGCAGAGTCCAACAGTCCAGTTGCAGAGCTGTTAATGAAGTCTCAATTATTTCTGACATTTCCCTTGTTCAAGTCTCTGCTTTCTCTTGTATGATTAGAGGGCTGTTATCCATAGGAGATTAGAGTCAGCCCTGGCGTAGGGGATAAATGACTGGCCTGGAAATTAGCAAGACCTAGGTTCAAGTCCTATCTCTGCTATCTAATCAGATCACAAGCAGATCACTTAACCTGTTAGTGCCCTGTGCATCTCCTTATAAATTACAGGAGTGTTGCCAGTATGCATCTAGGGAAGGAGTTTTTTAATACTGATGAAAACATAGTTCCAGAATGACAGGAAAAGAAGATTCTAGGAAGAGAGGGATGGGATATAGACTGAGAAAGGCAAAAGAGAGCCAGGACTCCATGAGGGAGATGAGTGGGTTGTTTAAAAGCCTGTCAGAGCCTGAGAGTTGACGATATATGTGCACATTCCTTACCTTTTCACTTGTATGACTGACTCTTAGACACCATTACCAGAGGTATTTGCCTGGCTCTTGGCTGTTTTTTTGTTGAGTTCTTTATGGCCTATTTCAGTTAAAATTGGATCCATAGCTTCCCAGGGGCATACTGGGAAAGAAATCCTGCCACTTATATAAGGAAAGGAATGTTCTTAGAATCATGGGGCTTCGACATTTAAAGGGAACAGTAGTGGTCAGAGTCAGATTCCTCATACCTTTGTACATCTCCCAGTATCACATATAGTAGCAGGAGCCTGCTGGAGCTAGTTTGTACCAGCTTGAGCTAATTGGTAAATATACAGTGTGAACATTTACACCTCAGAAAATGGCAAATGCCACAACATGGGACCTGAGTTGTTTTCTTGGTGGTCTAGACTTAAGAAAGCATTGAGAAATGTTAATGATATAGATCAAATTTAAAAGTGTGTCATGTGGACACTTTTTTAAAAGCTGGTTGTTGGGGCAGCAAGGTGGCACAGTGGATAGAACACCAGCCCTGGAATCAGGAGGACCTGATTTCAAACTTGGCCACAGATACTTAGTAGCAGCGTGACCCTGGGCAAGTCACTTAATCCCCATTGCCTTAACAGTAACAACAAAGCTGGCTGTTAAACATTTGCCAGCACACTCCTGCATAGTAAGCACTTAAATATTTAAATGAATGACTTTTACAGATGTGGAAATTGAGGTTCAGAGAAGTTATGTTGAAAAGCCAGGGATATAAAGAGAATAATCCTGTTGTGCTCTGCTCCGGTGAGACCGGTGGAGTTTTGCATTCAGTTGCATTCATCAAAGAAAGGATATTAAGTTAGAACAGATTTGGAAGAAGACATCTGATATAGTGAAGGGCCTCTGAAGAGAAGTTAGAGGAAATGGAGATACATTAGGCTTAGAGAATTGTTGCAGCAATTCGGCTAGCAGCTGTTATAGGAGTGAAAGACCAACACAAGCCCAACAACAGGAACGCTGCCAGCACAGGTTCTTTGATCTGCTTTACTAAGGAAAGTAACGTTAAGGGGATAGCCAACATACCAATATCACTCACTTAGTTCAGGGGGAAAAGGCAGCACACTGAACTTCAGAGCAAATACAAACAAATTACAAAGATACATTATAAATGGACCAAATACAATTTATAGTTACCAAGAAGGCATCAACATCTGGGTTCACAAGCTGGAGGGCTGTTAGCTACAGCTGCCCAGAATCACCAAATCAGCACTCCTCCAAAAGTGAGAGCCCCCGCAAATAGCTCTGATCTCTCTTTTTATACACACTTTAGCTGTCATCGAACGTCATCTAAGCGACCAGAACTTAGGCTCCTGCTATTGGCTCTGGTCTTAGCAACACCCCTTAGGGCTTCACGCCACATAGGCTTAGCACCTAGTAGATAGGGGTTTGGGCCTGGGGCTTTGCACCTAGTAAGGCTCAATCAAAGACACTTAATTTATCATTCTCAAACAGTAAAAAAGTACCAACTTAATTGATATTACAAGAATGAAAGACTTATTGGAAGTAGGAAGTGGCGCAGAATAGCTATGTTTAATTATTTGAAGGTCCATGCTTTAGAAGATGGTTAAATTAGTTCTTTTGGGTCCCAGAGGGCAGAATTAGAAGCAATGGATAGAAACTGAAAAAGGACATGTTTGGCTTTGATGTTGGGAAAGACTTCCAAGTAACTAGAGTAATTCAGAAAAATGGGCATCCTCAAGAGGAGGTCTTCAAAAAAGAGCTAGACAACCATGTGTCAGAGATGTTGTAAAAAGAATGCTTTTTCAGGCTTGGCTTTAGGTAGATGACCTTCAAAGATCCCCTCCAGTGATGAAATGGTTGATTCTGGGAATCCAAGGCTACTGAGGCCCAGTCTGGTCCTGTTTTCATTTTGTAGACACTCTTGATAACGTGGCTTAATGGTAAAGATTTTCTACTTTTTGCAATATGCTGAAACTTCCTTTGAAGGAGGTGTGGTGAGAGACAGAATCCTCTAGGTTTTTTGTCTTTATCTGACTGTCTTTTCAGTAGTTGAGTTTTCTACCTGAATATTTGAAGATAAAAATAGGGATTCCTCTTTAAGGCTCCCAACATGTGGCTTGTTTTGGGGAGAATTCTGAATGGCTGAAGGTATACAAATATTTTTTTTCCCAGGAAAAGGAGATGAGCAAAATTCCAGGAGAAGGGGAATAAATTTAGGCCAATTGCTTGACTTTTGGAGAGACCTCCACACTTCAGTGGTTTTCAGCTTTTGTGCTTAATAGTCAAGGGGATATATAGAGCCTATTCCTTGGAAATAATGACAGGGCCTTGAACTTAGAAGCAGAACCTACATTTACGAAGTATTGGTGATTATGACTTCTTTTCTTCCTTCTCTGAAACAAGAAAAGCCTCATCTTGTTTACTGATCATATTTTGTAAAGCTGCCTCCTCACCAGTGAATTCACCAAACATTTATCATGTACTTACAATGTGCCAGATACTGTGATTGGCACAGGAGGAATGCAGGTCCACTTCGTTCTGGCATCAGTTCTTCATTCCCCCTCCTCCCCCTCCCCACCATTGAAGCTGTTTTTGACAAGATCACCAGTGACCAATCAATGTCCAAATCTAGTTGCCTTTTTTCTGTCCTCATGTTCCTTGGCCTCTTGGTAGCTTTTGACCCCATTGATCTACTCTCTTCTTGATGATTTCATTTCCCTTGGCTTCTTCAGCACTGTTCCCTATTGTTCAATCTGTGCAAACCCTTCTCCATCCCCTCTCCCTGGTCTTTTGTCCATTTTTTTTTTTTTGCAGCAGTGATGTTCCAAGCTAATTTGACAAGTAATCTATTTACTTGAAACATTTTTCCTGCTTTCCCCTGTTTCTTTCTTTGTTCCAGTCATATATCTCTATTGACTTCTTCCCCTTTTGGTGTGCTAGCCCCCAGATAATCCTAATTGTTTTTTAAATGAATGGCAAAGCTGCTTCCAGTGAGTGGATTCTAAGGTTCTTATTGTATTGTCAAAGAAGAAAAAACAATTCTTTCCTACAGTCCTAGTGTGAATTCTTGAGAGAAGTTTTAACTTTTGGAAGAAGAAAAGTCTTTGACAAAGTATGGTTTAGAGACCCTAGTTAGAAATAGTCACTGAATTCCCCAGCTCTTCATAGGAACATACATTTAAAGTTGGAAGGAATTTCAGAGGTCACCAATTTCAACTCCTTTATTTTACAAACAAGGAAACTGAGACCTAGAAGGATTAAATGACTTGTCCAAGGTCACACAGAGTTAGCATTCCAGCTTAGTTCCTCCAACTCCTGTGCTCTTGACACGGTGCTGCAAAGGATTGATGCTTTCTCTCCAAAAAGTGCTCCCAGCCTATGGGATTCTGTAATTCCAGGTTACGTTGTCTGTTACTGTGATTTAGCAAGCTCCTGGGATAGAAGGGAAACATTTTCCAATGAGATGCAAATTGCTGGTAGACAGATGCCCTCAGGGTCTGCCTTGTATGTATGTATGTATTTTCATATTCCTGTTTCCTTCCCCTTCTCCAAGACCTCAAACTGAAACCCAAAAAGTTTACTATCACAAGAACAGGTCTTTGTTTCTTTGTTTCTTCCTTCCTTCCTTCCTTCCTTCCTTCCTTCCTTCCTTCCTTCCTTCCTTCCTTCCTTCCTTCCTTCCTTCCTTTCTTTCTCTTTCTTTCTTTCTTTCTTTCTTTCTTTCTTTCTTTCTTTCTTTCTTTCTTTCTTTCTTTCTTTCTTTTCCTTCCTTCCTTCCTTCCTTCCTTCCTTCCTTCCTTCCTTCCTTCCTTCCTTCCTTCCTTCCTTCCTTCCTTCCTTCCTTCCTTCCTTCCTCTCTCTCTCCCTCCCTCCCTCTCTCCCTCTCTCCCTCTCCCTTCCTTTCCTTCTTTTTTCTTTCTTCCTTTCTTTTTAAAGAATATCTAACTATATGATCAACTTAATCATTAGGAGACCTAACAGTTACCATAATATGAATTTTCAGTTTTGCACCGTTGTTGATGTGTTTTCATTTTGTTTCTTTAAAGATTTGAACATGGAATTCAACCCTTCAGACCACCCTCGGGCCAGCACAATATTCCTCAGTAAATCTCAGACCGACGGTAAGTTATTATTTTTGTCTCTCTTTTCTCTTCTAAATGGCATTGTAGGCAGTTGGCCTTTATTTAAGTTTTGCCTTATGTTTTGATTTGCAAGGTCACACAGTAAATTCCAGGATCTCTGTTGTATTGGATGGGGTGTCTTTGATGTTTGCCTCTAGGACCCTATCTAGAGGAAGGGGTAACACTAAGTAAATGATAATCCTAGTTCCTCCTTCTTGGAAGAAGTGGCCCTATCATTCCAGTCCTTCCATATTGTAGAGGGTCATGTTCCAATCCACATTCTTCTGATGTCTCTCAAAAAATTTTTTTAGAGGCAGTAGCTTCCTTCCCCTAAGAAATGTGCTATGTCTGGCTTAGGTCTAACAACAATAATATGCAGACTCCATGTGAAAACAAACAAAATGCTAGAAACAAACAAATGTATCCTCAACTGCTCCTTAGTTTATACTGTTCAACTGTAGGAATAGAAATTTTCTTGTTGCAGAATAATAACAATAAAACAATGATTATTATAAGGAAACTGAGACAGACAGATGTTAATGACTTGCCCAGGGTTGTACAGCTAATAAGTGTCTAAGGCTGGATTTGAACTCAAACTTTCTCCACTCCAGGTCAACCCTCTGTCTTCATCTACTGTGCCACCTAGCTGCCCAACTTCTAAGAAAGTCCACCACAAAAGCCACCTTGCTCATCTTAACCGATTGCTCCTTGTTCCTTTCTAGGCTTCTCTCTCTCCCCATCTCACTGCTCTGCTGGCCGTGTGGTATATGGGGATAGAAACTTATAAGATAAAATAGAAATGGGGTTGTTAAAAGTTAATCAGATAACAGAGAGAATGTTTAAGCAGGGGAAATTTGTTAGGGAGAGGGCTAACATATTGGGTTGAAACATATTGATCCCCAAGAAACTCCTTCTGAGACTCAACTTGACTAAATAAACTGGAAAAATCTTTAATTGCTGAACTGATTTAGGGAAGAGCCTAAATGTATTTCAGATTTGACCTTTAATCTAAAGGATTAAAGCTATTTGTAAGAGTAGGTTGTTTTTATTAACTGTTAGGTAATGCCTTGTATGTGTTTTTTTTTTTTGGTGAAGGTGTATGAATTATTATGTTAATTTATTGTTCATGACCTCTATCCATTCAATTCACTTTCTTGATCTGATATGATTTAATTTTAATACTTTTAAGAATTCATGTAATTGCATTTGATGAGGCTAATGCAGATTGTAACTCCCTTTGTCTAGACCTTAATTTGTAGCCTTCATGAGATGATGTGGCCCAAAATATTAATTACTTTGTGATCAGCCATCCAGTGGTGCATCTCTACGAGGTATCCAGGCTAATCCTCAAAAAAAAAAAATTAAACAGTCTGTTGCTAGTCCCAAACTTTCCAGCTCGATAGAATTGTACAGAAATTTTTGCTCCACTGATATTAGATGTCTGGACTCCAAGAGTTGACCCAGGGTCTACTGAGCCCTAGAGGACTTAACCCTTTTATGACCAGATCACTTGCCCTGGGAAGTGCTTGCTGACTGGTGACTCTCTCAATGGTCCATTACGCCTAGGACTTGTTCCAGCTGTACTTCTTTCATTCTCTGGCTACTTCACTGGCTACCATGTTACCATTCCCCCCTCCCTCAGCCCTTCTTCTTTTGCAGGTTTGGAACTACAATCAATGAACTCTCTAATTGCCCCTGGATGGGGTTTGTCAATACGCTCCTCTGTGGAGACCCTCACCATTGCTTGGATTTTTTTCTTTCTCACCACTACTCCCCTATTATGTATTCTCTCCCCTACCAGAATGTAAGCTCTTTCTGAGTAAGGATTTTTGTATTTCTGCATCGTGTTCTTAGCACTGTGCTTGTTGTATAGTGAGCATTCAATAGATTCTTGTTCATTTATTCCTTTGCATCATGATGATGGTTCATTTTTTCATGACAAATGAGAATGTACTGAGAGCTTGAAAGAAATCATTATGATCCTAAAAGAAAATGAGCACATTCTGCCCGTTCTTTTTGTCCAATTTTTCATTTGGTTTTCAGGGGAAATTGTACTTGTGAAGGAGCTTTAAGTCGTATGTGATGGAGGATGCTTTTGTTGTCTTGCTCTAATGAAATTGGAGCTGTCAGAAGATTTGGGATGGCCAAGAGAGGGAAGGGATGGCTGGGAAGTTTGGGCCAGTGAAAAATGTGAAAGATAAAAGAAATTTATATAAGCTTTATGAATTCCATATGTGAAAAATAGTGGCAAAGTTTGCTTAACTTCGTTGTGTTTGACTTTTGCTTTGGAATGCAAGCAGGGGTTTGCTGGCAAATGTTAACAGCTGGCTACAGGGGAAAAATGTTTATGACACACTTAGGTTTAATCTGCATTCTTTTAAAAATTTTTAATAATATTTTATTTTTCCCCAATTACATTTAAAATGATTTTAAATATGTTTTTTGAAAGTTTTGAGTCCCAAATTTGATCTCTCCCTCTCTCCTTGCCCTCCCCCACCTGCTTTCTTACTTCAAATGTAGGAATGGTAGAGATCATCATATTCTTTTTTTTAATTTAATATATTTAGTTTTCAGCATTGATTTTCACAAGAGTTTGAATTACAAATTTTCTCCCCGTTTCTACCCTCCCCCACACTCCAAGATGGCATATATTCTTGTTGCCCTATTCCCCAGTCAGCCCTTCTTTCTGTCACCCCACTCCCCTCCCATCATCCCCTTGTCTCTTCCTTTTTTATAGGGCAAGATAAATTTCTACACCCCATTGCCTGTGTATCTTATTTTCTAGTTGCATGGAAAAACTTTTTTTTAACATCTGTTTTTAAGACTTTGAGTTCCAAATTCTCTCCCCTCTTCCCTTCCCACCCACCCTCCCTAAGAAGTCAAGCAATTCAACATGGGCCATATGCGTATCATTATGTATACCCCTTCCACAATACTCATGTTGTGAAAGACTAA
>CM053623.1:56351607-56381253 GCA_028646595.1 Phalanger gymnotis | reverse complement strand
GGAAGGGAACAGGGGAGAGAGGAAGGGAAAGGGGGATGGGAGGGGAATGGGGCGACGGAGGGGAGGGAAGACTGGGGAACAGGGCAACCAGAATGTATGCCATCTTGGAGTGGGGGGGGGGGAGGAAATGGGGAGAAAATTTGTAATTCAAACGCCTGTGAAAATCAAGGCTGAAAACCAAACATGTCAAAAATAAATTAAAAAAAAAATCCCAAGGCTCCCAAGAACCCTTTCTAGCTTGAGTTAGAAAAAGCCAGGAAATTCTCCCGGCTCCACCATTTGTCACTCTACAATTAAAGCTATCTTACCCACCACAAGTGTAGAGCACTTTCCAGCATTTTCAAGCATTTCTTTACACTATTTTGCCCTGTATTCCTACTCCAATCATGGGGCCAATTTTGATCTAATATATACAATTAAACCTAATATAAGGTTCTAATATAAGCACATTTCTATGCATTCAGTGTAGCATGGGTTTAATTTTTCTCTTCTGTTTGTCCATATTTCCTACATGTGATTATTTGCATGTGTCATTGAGCATGAGTCCAGATGAGTTCATTCATTCATTCAACAAATGCTTCTTTGAATAAGGCCCTACGTTCAAGGCACTTGTATGAAATTAAAGGAAGAATAAGACATAGTCATTGTCATGAATCTTATAGCCTAGTGCTAGAAGAGAAAAAGGTAAGCAAAATTAAGAGCAAACTTATAAAGGTATTATGATAGGAAGTAAAAAGAGGATCCTGAAAATTATGCTCTATATGTAAATAACTCTTTGTAGTAGAGTACAGTTCAACTTTACTAGGAAACAATGTTGTTTTTAAATTAATTTTTTTCCAAGTGAAGATCCATCTTCTCTTCTCTCCTTCCGACTTTTGTTGTTATTCAGTCACTTCTGTCTCATTTGATCCTTCATGATTCTATGTGGGGTTTTCTTGGCAAAGATACTGGAGTGGTTTGCCATTTCCTTTTCCAGCTCATTTTTTATAGATGAGAAAACTAAGGCAAACAGGGTTAAGTGATTTGCCAAGGGCCACACAGTTAATAAGCGTCTGACACTACATTTGAACTCAGATCTTCCTGACCCCAGGCCCAGCACTCTATCTACTGCTCCATCTAGCTGCCCTACTCCCCACACCCCAATCCCTATTGAGAAAATAAGAAAAAAAAACCAAAAGCCCTGTTACAAACATTTATAGTCTATGTCTAAAATGAAAAAAAGTCTCAATCTCCACTCACAGTTCATTGCTTCTCTTATCAGAAGTGGGTAGCCTGGAAATAATATATTTCAAGGTGCTTGTTATAAACTTCCTTGAACAATGTCTCCCCCAAAACTTAGAAAACAGTATAAGCATTTTGTGCACAGAGGTGACATACCTTTTTGGTACTCCATAGCACCTAACAGATGGTTGGGCAGAGCAGTAACCACCATTAACCTGGAGCAAACACCAAAAGTTGGACTTTAGTGGTATGGACACTACTTGACAAGGTGAATCAAAGATCCCAGGAAGACACCAGATGCCATAGGTGAAAATCCTCGGCTATCCATAACAGCAAAGCTGAAATGTACCTTCTGATAACTTCCTATCTTAACTAACAAATCTTGCCAACTAAGTGTCAAGGTCAATTAGTTCTTAACACTTAGCATCAAAGAAGCTTGACTGAGTGGACGAGTAAGAGGAGGAGCACTTAGGCAAAGAGACACTTTTGGGAAAAGCCACAAAGCCAACCCCTTCCAAATCCTCAAGAGAAGGGCACAGGGTCCCACATAAGGGAAGTAGCTTGCCCAGGGTCACATGGTTATCTCCAACTGAGGCTGAGCCCAGAGCGGTCAGCTGGATCTACAATCTAATTAACTCATAGACTATTAGGGCTGGAAGGGACCTCTGAGACCACTTCATCTAACCTCACTTTAGAGTGTCAGAGCAGAGTCTAAAACCTAGGTATCTTAAATCCAAGTCCAGGACTTTTTTTACACATATAGAGATAAGTTTAATTGTCAGAAAAGTTTTAGCAGTCAACAGACAATTCTCTTCCTCCAAGGGGCTTCTACTTGTCTATGGGCTAGGGAACGTTGGAAGCCTTTGGATCATCACAAGGCTTTGGGCATGGCCCTGGCAAAACTACAAACAGTTTACCTGCCAATCGTTTCTAAGTTCACTGGCACCAAGAACTCACTTCTGTCCTTTCTGAATGCTTTCCCTCTCTTTAACAGAGGAAAGTATGTGAAGGCCAGATTACAAATCACCAATTGTGCGTTGTCTTGAGGATGATGCCCCTTCCTCTGGCACCCTGAAGACCCTGCTGGTTGAGGAATGGCCCAGACAGTGGGGTATTTTTCCATGTTGCTTGTAGTATTTTCTCCTTAACCTGGGAGGTTGAAACTTGGCTATGAGTTTTCATCCTGGGATCTCTTTCAAGTGGCCAAAAATATTCTTAAATCCCATTCCCTGGGCCGGGGGCTCCTGATCATCACCTTCCACTGCCACTTCGCTCAGAAGCTCACTGCTTCTACTGCACAGCCTCTGCTCCTTGGCTCTTGTAGGGCTCTGAAGTTCACAACTTAGATGGTTTCAGGGCAAAGCAGCTCATGGTCTTCTTTTCTTCTTCTTTCCCCTGCTCTCCTCCTCCAGGAACCCCTCTCAATAGAACCTAAGGCCAGGACTTTAATCAGGCTGCTGAAATGGAGCCTTATGAGATATGGCTCATCCAAAAGCGCTGGCAGTCTCCAGTCTCATAACTGAGTATGACCACCTGAAAGAAAGTTGGACCCAAGCTCAGTTACCCCTGGTAGGACAGCCTAGCAGATTCTCTTAGGTGCAACAGAAGCCTGTTCCAATCTGCAGTAAGATGAGGTACGGGTATGGACAGTGGATGGACAAGTCCATCTACCAATACACTGATCTGCCTTCCCTGTTCCATCACTTAGGAGCCCAGCCCACAATTGTGAAAAGGGAAGCTTCACAGAGTTGAGCCCTCCTTCCCCAGCTCTAAGTAGGCCAAAATTCTTATCAGGGCACTCTCAATCTATGCCCTCAATTTCTCTCATATGGGAATTCCTTAGCACCAACTACCAAGCCTCCCCTTCCCCCCAACCTGTCTAATTGCCTTTTTTTGCTCAGAGAAGTACAAAAACTCTCTAAATTTCTTGCTCTGGTACAAACCCCCCAACCTGGGGCAAAGATCTCATCAACGTGGGTAAAGAGAAGCCGTTCAATATATTTTTAACATGTAAGGCCATTCAGAAAATATTTGTAACTTAAGCTCTATTACTAAAAGTGACATTTTAATGAAAAAATGTATCTTATTTGCAGCATCAGTCCCGGGCAAAATGCCATTTCAAATATGTATTTTTAATTAAAAGTAGAGTCGTAAAATAAATGCAATTCACAATGCTGCTGATGTGACACAGACAATCTGTGGTTGGGTCAATGGCTTATGCCAGTTGAATTCATCATAAAAAAAATTTAATGCTATAAATATATTTCCAGTCAACATGTTTCAGGTACTTTTCAGACTGTATATACCATGAGTAATGAAGACTTTTTCTCCTGCTACTAATTTATATACCAAAAGAAAAAAATTTTATGGAAAAAAAAATCTAAGTTCATTCCAGAACTTTCTACCTTGTTTTGAACCTGCAACTGCCTCTGAATAAATCTGCCTTCTGAAGCTTCAGTGATTCTAAGGTCAGGCAGACAGAAAGAGAATACACCTCAGCTTCCCCGGGTCACAAAGAGACAAAGAAATGTGATGCGCAGCTAATGCTAAAATTTGAGATGCTACCACCAAAGCCCAGCTATTCAGAATTTAATCAAGTCTGTTGAGCCTGGGATGGGCGACTAATAGACAGCCAGATGGACAAGATCTGCATTCCGAAAAGCTACTGAGGAAGAGCCAAATAAACCGTGCTTCAGCAATACTGCCATCAGAGAACGGCTGTGGTTTAATAAAACTCGAATTAAGCCAATCGCAGAAACAAAGAATGTTTAAACAGTCCATTTCATTTCAAAACTCAAGTCAATAATAAGGCAATTAGTTTAGCAGGAGGGATTCCTGCTCCTAAACATTCTTACGCCGTATGGGTGCTAGGAAAGCAGTGGGGCCACAGTGCATGTAAGGAAGCAGGGAGACCAAGTTCAAGGCAATGAATGGCTAGCTAAGTCGCTGAAACTCCAGGAGCATCCAGACAACTCTGAGACTTGAAGCTCCTGGTGAATTACTGTAAGTGGAAATGGAGCTCTCCACACTAACAATAATGAAGGTAATCAGGATAATCATAACGTTAAGGTTTACAAAGAGCTTTACATATGTGTTTTATCTTTCAAACCTCTCAACAATCCTTTCAGGTAGATGCTATTCCACTTTACAGATAAGGAAACTGAGACTTAGATTGTCACCCTGCTTATCCTTATACAATTATTGCATCTCTACGGCGGGATTTGGACCCAGATCTTTCACACTCCAAGTCCAGTGCGCTCTCTGCTAGTCCGTGATGAAATTAGAGGCCTGGACCTTCCAACTTTCAGCACTCTACACCATCTCTTGCACTCACCAAAATGCTAGAACACTACCAATGGGCATACAACTCTGAGTCATGTAACACTATACCCTCAGGGATTTTTTTTTCTAATGAGGAATTGCATCCTCTTGATAGGGGCTGTCTCATTCTTCGCACTCATGTTCCTGGCACAGTACTGAACAGAGAAGAAGTGCTTATATTTGCTTACTGATTGAGTCATACTCTGCCTCCTCTCAAAGACCACAGGAGCATAGAAGTTTATAACTCTTTTCCAAACTATAACACAGGAGAGGTCAATCAAACAATAAATAAGCATTTATTAAGGGTCTACTATGTGGCAGGCATTGGTATATATTTCCAGTCTAAGCACTGGGGATACAAAAAGAAGCAAAAAACCAAAAACCAGTCCCTCCCCTCAAGGAGCTTACAATCTAATGGAGGAGAGAGAAAGGAGCAATCCATTAAAAAAACACAATGACTAGTTTACCAATTGCCATTACAAACTATCATTGACAACCACAGATCAGCTTTGACTTAAAGTAACAAGATTTTTGCATTTTTAATTCCAAAATTGACATTACTCCCTCTTTACCCCTACAAAAAGAAAAACACTATTTTGCTAGATAGATTAACTAAGCTAAAACCTGGAAATTTCTGCAGGAACATCAATGTTTTCTGGTGTGTTAACCAAGAAAATGACTAGTGTCCAACAAAATGGCAGAATGTAAAGAGTGTGACAAATGGCATATGGCCATTGGCCAAAGGCATAAAATGGATGGTAGAAAGCCCATAAGCCTGAGTCACACGGAAAGTATTCAGGGCTGAGACTCTCTCCAGAAGCCCTGTTTCAAATAGGCACACCATTTTGTGAGACTCCCCTAATAGATCTAATACTTTATAGTCTTCCCAAAATATTCCACATTTTTCATGGGTGATTCCAGACCTAAATAGCCCTTCTTTCTTCTCTTTTGGTTGATATGCCTTTGCCCAGGGCAATATTTCTTCCCTACTTGTTGGACAGTAGCCTACTTTGGAAGATACATTCTGCTGTCCATTTATTCATTTGTTTTCTTAATTGTACACTTTTGCTAATCTGAAAATTTTGGAGTTACTTTTGAGAAATACTGCTTTTTTATGACAGTATTTTCTCTTAGTATTCAAAGAAATCTAAGATCAGCAATATGGTCCTTTCTATTTTGTAAATCTGGCCACCCAATGTGTGACTTCTATAAAAACAGGAAACAGTACTGGCTGTCTGGCACAAGGACACAGACAGAGATGTTCCCAGCCACCACAATAATGCAGGTCACAGATTGATGAAGAGGGGTGAGAAGTGGGAAAGTGTTTTATTTCATAATTAGAAATAGCCAGGAAATAATTAAAAGCATTAAAATTCAATAAAATTATCACAGCCAATGAGTGAGTATATGAAGTTTTCAGGCTCTAAGTAGGAAATGAGGCCCACAGGAAACTCTCCGAAGGCAAAAAAATGTAACATGCCATCCAAAACCATCTATCTTTACTGTCCTCCTGGCAGATTAGAATAACCTAATATAAAGCTTATTCTGCCACCCTCACCCACCCAGACAGGCAACATCTCTTTCTTACTGGTTGGAATCCTTATAAAAACCATAATGATAAAGAAAGAAAACCAGAAAATAAAATTGCTGAGGTACAAAGAGCCCACCCCTGGGTGCATAACAGTTTTTCATAAATATCTTTCATTGATAAGGTCCACATCTCTTTCTGTCAGCTTCTTCTATCACAAGAAAAATATCAGCCTAAACCAGTATCTTGGGGCCAGTTGGGATTCATCTCATTCCTTAATACAGCTATTTCTGTAATAAGTCACCTCCTCATCCATTAATTCAACAAATGCATTTAGAAGACCACTTATTGCTTGACCAGGGCAGGAAAAGACCAACAACAGTAAATAGACTGTTCTTAAAAAGGTTCATCTTTAATTTAAAATAAGCCACGTATAGACATTTCTTGATCAGAGCGGTTTTAAAATATAAAGGGGCAGGAAGAAGAAGAAGTGAGAAAATGCACTATCCCTCCGAGTTTCAAAGAGGTGAGGGACCATGGCTATGGAACATGTATACAAGATCAGACTACACTGATGTGTTGATCAGTTTTGGTGAATTGATTTTGCCCCTTTGGGTTTTTTTTATTTATTGTTATAAAGGATAACACTGGGGAAGAGAAGGTAAAGATGTGAAAACAAAAGAAGAAAATAAATAAAATAAAGGGATAGCCAACATTGTGCTACAGTGAGGCAACACAGCGGATAGAGTGCTGAGCCTAAAGCCAAGAAATTATGGAGTTCAAATCTAGCCTCAGATGCTCACTAGCTACTTGACTCTAAACAAGTCAATTAACCTCTCCCTATCTCAGTTTCTTCATCTGTGAAATGGGGATGAAAATAGCACTTACCTCGAAGGACTGCTATGAGGATCAAATCAGTGAATAGTTGCAAAGTGCTTTGAAAACCCTAAAGAACCATATAAATGCCAGTTGTTGCTGTTGCTGTAGCTAGCACCATCTTAAGATTTATCCTCACCAGTTACATACCCGAGGTGAGCCGCATCTCAGCAAATTCTAGCTTGATTCCTTTTCCCCATGCTCAGCCCCAGTGAAATACAGTGGGTTATACTACAATCTAGGCATTTTCCTCATCAGGAAAAATGAATTAGAGATAGCAGAGACTCTAAGGCCTGTTGCACATGAAGCCTCAAATTTACACAATTTATTAGATCTTTTTCTGTCTCTTTCATGATTCAGCACTCTATTTCCTTGCTAAAGAAAACTCCTTAGGTAAAATGAATCTCTAGACTCGATTTTCTTCCCTCTGTTGAACCACATCTATTCAATGAATTTTACAGTCCATTAAAGGTAATCAGCTCACCACTAAAGCTACAATTAACCCACTTGGGGAGGCAACTCCTGCTGGCCTCCCATTTATTTTCTCCTCCCTTGTTTTTTTGCACATCTTGGTCTATGATACGATAGCCTCCTACATTTGGAAGATGAAGGATTTTAATGCTTACAAAATTCCCACTCTTTGTCATGTACGACACTATATACACAATAATAGTAGAAGCTAGAGAATTTTTGAACCAGAAGATTCAGGATCCCCCCCAAAAAAGCATCCAATAGGCTATAATAATGAGCCAAATCTAATGAGTCAAAATACAGATTTTTAAAAATTTAATGGAGATAAATAAGTATAAAAACAGCATGGGATTAGTAGATAAAACGCTGGCCACAAGGCCAGGAAAATCTAGTTCAAACCTTGCCTCTGCTACCTAATAGCCAGGGGCAAATGACTTCATGTTCCAGAACTCCAGCAAACTATATAAGATTATCAAATGCAGAGAGGGAGCTGACCCGCATTGCTACAGCCAGTTTCTTCACTCAAGAAGAGTTTTCTAAGCCAGTGAAGTCACAGGTTCACTCCCTATCCCTAAATAAATGGAAAACTCTACATTTGGATTGAAAAAAGTCTTTCACACATACAGGAGAGAGGCGCTCCTATGAAAATGATCCGGAGGTTTTACTGGCCTGCTGGCTCACTAGCTCAACAGAGGCAAGAGTGGTTAATGCCATGCCCTGGGCGGCATAAGTCTGAATCTAGCCTTCTCTCAGTTCTTTACCCAGCATACTATCCCTTGCCTTCAAAGAGGAGTAATGTCCATAGTTTTGCTTGACTTTTACCCTCATGAGACTACTAATAAGTTCACATTTATGTAACACTTTTAAGCTTTGCAAGGTGCTTTATAAATATTATATCACTGTATCTTTACAACAATCCTGAGGGATAGGTGCTATTATTATGCTCATTTTACAGATGAAGAAACTGAGGCAGATAGTGTTAAGTGACCTGCCCAGAATCACGTAGGTGGTATATAGTTGGACACCAGGTCCAACATTCTATTACTACACCACCTAGGAATCTCTGATGTAAGAAAAATATGCTTCATGATGACCACTGTCCAACAGTGGAACAAGCTGACTTAGAAGTGAGCAGGTTCTTCTCACTAGAGGTCTTCCCACAGAAGCCAGATGGCAACTTTCTTCCAGTGATATCATGGCAGGGATTCTTACGTACAGGTTCTACCAGATGGGCCCTTTCCAACTCTGAGATTCTATTATTTGGTAAAGGGACCTTAAGGGAAAAATTAATAGTTTAAAAATAACCAAGTTATCTTTTAATTCAGTCTTTGCTCACTTGAATTCTCAATGGTTTTATATACTTTCATTGCTTAAGAGCCAAATCAAGTTTTTCCTGAAACCTGGACAGAGTATCACTTCGAGCATGTAGGTCACTCCCTGATCAAATGTCCTCGATAGTTCCCTAGAAAGCAAGATAGCATGCTGTAACTGGGGATGGCTCTGACCTTGGGGATAGCAGTGTTAGCTAAAAGTTGCTAGAAGTCCCCTCAGTCACTGCCTCTGTCACTTGTCTCACCTGATCCTACCCCTTTATTTGCTAGCCTTTGTACCATAGATAATCCAGAATGGCACAAAATGAGATGTTTTTATCACCATTCCAACAATAATTGGTTTCTTACTTGTACAGTCACTGTCAGTAAACAGAATATGCTAACATACTTCTTTGACATCTGATCCATCCACCCCTTCTTCTGGGAAGGATGGAAGGAAGGAGGGAGAGAAGCAGGTAGGAAGGGAAGGAGGGAAGGAAGGAAGGAAGGAAGGAAGGAAGGAAGGAAGGAAGGAAGAAAGAAAGAAAGAAAGAAAGAAAGAAAGAAAGAAAGAAAGAAAGAAAGAAAGAAAGAAAGAAAGAAAGAAAGAAGAAAAAGAGAGAAAGAGAGAGAAAGAGAGAGAAAGAAAGAAAGAAAGAAAGAAAGAAAGAAAGAAAGAAAGAAAGAAAGAAAGAAAGAAAGAAAGAAAAAAGAAAACATTAAAATTCCAACCCCAAAGGTCAAAAGAATTTCAGTTGGTGATGCTGAAAACTTGGTACATTTTTTTCCAAAGTAGTCGACAGGAAACTAATACTAGGTAATGGGTAAAACAAACATTAAAAATTAAACAAGCAAAGGTTAAATCTATTTACCTCTGAATAAGAATTTTGTTTCACTCCAAGATAAGCAGGGCTATGCCTGGCTGAAAGAACACCAGAAACGTTATCACTACCAATCTAATCTAAACTAAAGAGCTGTTCTGACGTCTGGAAGGCAGAAAAAAACCCCACAATTCTTCATTTTTTTCTGCTATGCCTACTGACCTGACAAAGTACAGAGGGAGCCACAGAAGGGTCAGTCATGGGGAAAAAATAAATAACACTGAGGAATCTCTTCAATTCTGTCTGAGTTTTTAAAGTGAAATGACCAACAATTTTATTTTTTTAAATAAAGATATGTTTCCAATGGCAAGGCTAACAGCTGCTTCTTGAATATACAAAAATATAATAAGCCATATTTTTTATAAAGACACAATGGGACAATATCACCCCTTCATTCTTCCCCCATAGAGAGAAAAATTACCAATAAGCACAACACAAAATATTAGTTTGATCTTGACTAATCACTATCTGGCAGGCAGCTAGGTGGTGCAGTGGATAGAGTGAAAGTGAAGATACAGGAGATACTGAAAAAACATAAAAACTTACTGGCTGTGAGTGCAGAATGAAAGAAAAGTGACTCAGGTTAAGACCCCAGATAGTTAGGACAATGGTGGCACCATCAACAGAAATTTAAGAGAAGAGTGAAAAGTTTTGGAGATTCCAGTTTTGGAAATGTTGAACTGGTGAGACATCCAGGTAGAGAGGCAGAAAGAATGCCAATCTTGCCAGGGGACCTAGGTTTCCATCCTGTGTCTGAATCTCACCCTGGCAGGATCAGTCTGGGCAAATCACTTCCGAGCTTTAGTTTTCTTCACTGCAAATGGGTATGATGCTACTTTACTACCTACTCCACAGGACTGTTCATAGGAACAGTTGCTTCAGCCATGTCTGACTCTTTGTGACATCATTTTGGGTTTTCTTGGCAAAGATGCTGGAGTGGTTGACCATTTCCTTCTCTAGCTCATTTTACAGATGGGGAAACTGATTCCAAGCCCAGTGCTTTATCCACTGCACCACCTAGGTGACCTTAAAATACTCTAAGATGTGATTGATAAGTTAAAAAGTTCAAGGTAGTAGTGGGACATTCAGGTAGACAGTCTGGCAGATAGTGGAAAATCCAAATTGGTTTGGAACTCTTGTAAGAGGTTAAAGATAGAGAGAGAAAGTTATCAGAATGTACTGCAGAGAGGCAGATCTTATGATCCTAGGTGCTAACTGGAACCAAGAAAATGGGTGAAATCACCAAGGGAAACAGCACGGAGAAAATAAAGAGACAAGGGAAGAGCAGAACCTTGGGAAATACCCAGACTCATGAGGTAGCAGAAGAATAAACAGCTAGCAAAGATGTAGGAAAATGACAAGATTGCAGTGCTATAGCACTGCAGAACAGAAGGAATCAAAAAAGAGGAAATCAGGTACTCAACAGTACCAAGTGATACTGGGGCTAAGTGAGGACAGGGATAAAGGTGCGATCACAAAAGCAGGGGACTAAAATAGAATAGCTGTGGAGATTTATGTGCCTTGGGGAAATTCAAGAAAATTTGAGAACAGTACATTCAAAGGGCCATCAGCATAGAGATCCAAGCCCACAGGCATCTGGGTAGAGAGGGAAGGCAGTGCCAGTCACACACAGAGAAACGATAAAGACTAAAAGAGGCTGGTAGACAGCAGTGACAAAGAAAGAGAAAGTATGATAACATAATAAGACAGCATTAACATCTAAGGAGAGGCTGCCAACTGTTGATGGCAGATCAAGGATCCCCAAGTGCCAATGGGAACTAAGGAGAATGCCAATTTAACCTCCAGGCCCAGTAAGAAATGGGGTGGGATACCCTGCATTAGAGGGAGGAGCTAGAATTGTGAAGTCCTCTGAGGATGGGCAAGATTCTGTTGATTCCAGAAGGTCTAAGTATAAAAGGAAGGGGCGGGGGGGCGGTGTCTGTTACCAATGAAAGAGAAATCTGAAAGGACACAGTGGAAGGGGTAGGTTGTACAACATAGGGACTAGGCTAAGGTGCAGGGAATAGGAGCTGCAATGGATAACAGATGACAGGATTGCGCAAATAAGAAATTCAAAAGTGAGTCAGATGAGTGTATTAGATGATTTAAGGGGAGAGAAATGCCATATCACCCAAGTGGAAAAGGTTAACAAGGGGGCCCTTAGCGGTATTTAGCATTCTGGTGTGAAGGCCTGGGCAGACCCCTTGATGTATTTCTCAAGGCATCTACTTTCCACAATTTGAAAGGCCCTGGCCACCGTGTCTACTCTGGTGTGAGGAAATGCTGGTACCACCCAAGTGGTGGACAGGCTAAGGCTCAGAGGAATACTGTTTTGGTTTTGTTTTTTTTTTTTACCTACACAGAATTCTGAGTGACTTCAAATGAAAGTTATTCTTCTACTGATCTCAAGACCTCAGTTAAACATACTTGGAACCCCAGATGTGGTCCACAGGGACAGCCAAAGATACTAAAAACTAAAACCACCAAAACTTTGCTTGGGGAAAAAAGTGTTACTCTTTCATTCATTTGGCAGGAATTTCTGTCTGGCTGGGTTCTCATATCAAAAGATCTTATTAATTCACTGATAATGTTTTGGAAATCATGAAAGGAGATGGAAAATTACTGGCCCACTTGGGGACTGCTGGAGTTTGTGATGTTCCCATTTTTTTTTGTTCAGTATACCAGCAAGACTTAGAGAGCAATGATTTCTGCGCCTACTTCACAGCATCTTTATACAATGAGTTGTTGTTTTCTTAAGGATATGCAGCTAATGAACCAATAACGCTATGATTTTATTTTGTACTGGCTTGCACTATGTTTCTAGCAACATGAGATTTGAAAAGCACTTTCCAAACACAGTTTTACCACCACACACAGCAGAACAGCTAACCTTTTGCTAAAGTGAGGAAACTAGAAGCAGAGATGGCAGGGAATTCTCCTGCCTTTCCCCAACATGGCGGGTGCTTCTGCCCTCTGTGGCAAAATAAACAGCAAACAGGAGATATTATTCATAATAAGCCTTCCAAGCTACTTGAAATGACAATGCTTGTGAATAAGACTACAAACCTCTTGAATATTGACAAAATAGGATTTTATTCGAAGCAAGTTAAGAGAGAGTCTAAGTCATCTAACTTAGAGCTGGAAGGAACCTTGGCTTTCAAGGTCAACAGCTTCCCGATTCATAATAAGTACTGTGTTAGGCTCTAGGGGAGATGACACAATTAAATAAAACCCAATCTTTTGCTCCATGGTTCTTATACTCCTGTAGAGGGTAAAAAACTGGACTAGAAAATGGTTGACAAGTACCTAAAAGAGGGAAGCAAAGCAAATACCAGCTTGGGGTTTTAAAACTTTTTTTGTGTTATACACTCCACTTTGGCAGCAGTCTGGTGAAGCCAAGGGACTCCTCAGAATGTTTTTAAATGCAAAATATAAAACATATAAGATTACAAAGGAAACCCATTATATTGTAATTGTCAATTAAAACAAAAAGCTTTACAAACTCCAGTTTAAGAACCCCTGTATTAGGGGAATGAAGAAAGGAACCAATGAAGGATTAGAAGAGTTTTTCTTAAGAAGACTAGAAGTAAAATGTAAGAGGGTAGAAGACAGGATAGCAGAAAAATTTAATAATCCATCAGCAAGAGTTTATTAAATACCTACTGCTTGCTACCCCTAACTCCTATTTGACAAGCAATTGATAAGAATTTATGAGGGGCCAACTATGTGCCAGGCTATATGCTAGGCGGTGAGAATACAAAAACATAAATGAAATGACCCCTGGCCTCAAGGAGCTTACACTCTGTCTATTGAGGCAACATGTAATCTTCCTAGCACAGGGTCACGCCAGATGTGGAATCAGAGCAGATGTGGACTGGGAGCCATCATTTGTTGGCGGCCTAAACTTGAGCAACTCACTGAACTTTTCTAGACCTCAGTGTCCCCACTGGTGGGATACAATTTGCCTTGATGTGGTTTTATTTTAAGCATCAAATTGAAACAACTGTGAATAAAGAAGCTTTGTTGTTAAAAAAACGCCATATAAATATACGAATGTAATACACAGCATGCTGGATTTGGAAATCAGAAGACATGAATTCAAATTCCGACTCTTCTACTTAATACCATCTCTGTGTGTGACTTCGGGTAAGACATTTCAACTCTAGATTGCACTTTCTTCATCTATAAAATGAGAAAATCGGACTAGATGGCCTTTAAGGTCACTCCCAACTCAGTCTACGATTTTGTATTCTACTATTACTTTTATTACTATCATATGTCTTTAAATACTAAGAATAATTTTTTTTCTGGGCTAGAATTTTAAAAATATTATCATTTCTTGCCTTTCTGAAATGTCGTTAATTTTAAAAGCCTATTTTAACTTTTTAAAACTATTTTAATAGGTTTCCTATAACTTTGGTTTCAACACAATCTTCTTTGTTGCATGCTAGATCAGACCTTCTATTAGTCACATGACATCAGTGAATCAGACCCATAATATGAGGACTTACCTAGAAATGAGAAGATACAGGAGTTGCATGAGAATCTCAAACAACAATGACACATTCACAATTGATGCAAAGTTTGGAAAACCTGATAAAGGCTGAAGGGCCATCAGCAGGGAAGAGAGGAATGGGCCAGAAGAAGAGACTGTAGATCCTTGGACATCCACTGCCTGGCAACTACTAGGGAACAGCATGGATGCCCAACTCTACTGGTGGTTGAAAGGGCTTTGTTTGAGCCAGTGCTGGAGCTCATTTCCTTCTGCCATTCCTAAGGCCCACATTATCACATTGGCCCCACATCATCACAGTGACACCAACACCACAGACATGTATAAAACTAAGGTGGAAGGACAGATGGGCATAGATATTGTCTGTCCAATGGTGTAAAAATAAATGGAGGAGTAGGGGAGAAAGGAAGAAAACTCATACCACTGCCATCATGATTTCTCCACCAACATAATCCATCTTTTAGCATCTCAAGTGCCTTTAAAAAACATTTTTGAGGACTAGAGTGACACTTTACTATAATTTATATTCATGAACTATAGGTATAAAATAGGTAATATGAAGATGCATTTTTTCAAAACTTTGTAAATATAGAACACAGTAAAAAGTGCACCGCAAAGAACAAAAGAAAACCTACAAGGAAGCAAAGAAAAGATGGATAGCTCTCAATACAATGTGTAGTGCTTATTATATAGGCCGTCTTGAAATAGAAATTTATTGCTATATATTTGGAATCTTCTCATGTTCTGCTCTGCACATGATGTGTTTTTTTCTTTTCTTATTTTATATTTCAGTCTATAATATGTTTCTTTTGCATTACATATTTAAGTTTTAGTATTTGGGTCTAAAATAAAAAAGATAAAAACTTTGTAAATATTGTAATCAATAAAATAGACACAATTTAGCAAATGAAATAGAATTTAAATGAAGCTATTCTGTACATTTTTAATATGTGCCAGTCTAAATTACCCTTAACACTTTTATCCCAAGTGTAAACCAGGAGTAAAATGTGAGATGTCTGTTGAGTGCTTCGATTGCAGAAGAACAGCCTTCCTTTCCCACTCTGGTGATAACCAGCAGCAAAGTGCTGGACTATGAAATCAAACCCCATCTTTAAAAGAGGTCTATGTCTCAATCATTTGCACTCATTGTTTCTGCAGACCAGGACAGCTCCTTTCCAAAACGAATCAATTAAAGGAAATATGGAAAGAACAATTTTTCATCCTAAGACATCTAATTTGGCTCTAATTCTAAGGACCAAACTTCCCAAAAAACAAACAAAACAAAGAGGAAATTTCTCAGCAGTGGCTATTTTTAAATCGTTTTTGTCATACACCCGTTCTTGGAGTAAAATCACATCATCATAGAATTTCAGATCAGTCATCTGGTCCCGCCTGTATCCAAAAGAGGTCTCTCCCATAGCCCAGCGTCATCCCCTCTGACCTGGACAATCACAATAGCATTCTAAGTGATCTTCTCCTCTCAACTCTCCAAACCATCGTTGGTGCAGCTCTGGTCAAAATCATCTTCCTAACATATGGGTCTTTCTATGTTATTTCTTCCCTCAGAATCCTTTCCCTGCTGTTGTCTATTAGATAAAAATATAAACTCCTTAACTTAGCATTTAAGGTCCTCCACCATCTGCCTCAAACCGACATTTCCAGTCTTGCTTCACACGAGTGCCTTTCAAACCCACCACAGGGATGAGACTAGGGACAGAGAATGGATCTAGGACTTCAGTGAAATGGGGAACTGCGAGGTGAGGAGACTCCACCACTATAGGTCAGTACCTTCCAGGAACTTTATAGTCTTAGAAAACTACATGGAGCAATAAGAGCTTAAGTGACTTCTCCAGGGTCATAAGGCCAGTTTGAACTTGGGTCTCCTTAACCTCCAGGCCAGCTCGCTCGCTCTCTCTCTCTCTCTCTCTCTCTCTCTCTCTCTCTCTTTCTCTCTCTTTGTGTGTGTGGGTGTGTGTGTCTCTGCTATGTTAGATGGTGTACACAAATCCATTCTAGATAAATTAGATGTTAGCAGTCTCTAACAGCCTTCCTTTCTTTTGCTGTCTTTACATTTGAACAGGCTACTTATCCCATAGTGCATGGAGTGACAGGCCTAGAGTCAGGAAGCCTCATCTTCCTTAATTCAAATCTGGCCTCAGATATGTGACCCTGGGCAAGTCACTTAACCTTATTTGCCTCAGTTTCCTCATCTGCAAGGCCTTCTCTTATTTCAGAGCTGTGGAGTCATCACAGCATTATTGGAGTACAGAGTATATAAAATGAGCTGGAGAAGGAAATGGCAACCACTCCAATATCTTTGCCAAGAAAACCCCAGATGAAGTCACGAAGAGACGGACATAACTCAAATGACACAACAAAGAGTTATCCAACATGGCTAGACTGTACTCCCTCCTCATCTCAGCTTGATGAAATCTTTCCCTCCTTTCACGGTACAGCTAAGGTACCAGAGCTCTTCTACAAAGTCTTCCTGAATTCCCCCCAGCACCAAGGGATCCCTTCTCTCCTCTAATTTTCTTTGGAATGCTTTGTCTGGATGTCTCTTTGCTTATCACATTCTCCTCAGCATCATATTTACTTATGCATCTGTCCTAACCTTCTGTGTGTGTGTGTGTGTGTGTGTGTGTGTGTGTGTTTGTGTGTATTTTCTCGTAAGCTCATTGCAAGCAGGGAATGTGGCACCTTTTTCTTCTGTGTATCCACAACACTCAGCTCAGTACCTTGGACCTGGACTTGGTGGTTAGCGAATGTTTGTTGAAATGAACATCCTTCACGCTTTTATGCAAAAAGAAAACTCCTGATCAAACGAACCACTTTGGGAGAATCGACTATTGGCCTGATCGTTTAGCTGGAACTTCAAATACAACTGAGCTTCATGGTGAAAGCATGAAAAGACAACTTGGCAGAGGAGGTAGAAAGCAAACCTTGGCATCAGATAAACCTAAATTCAGGTACTGCCTTTAACACATCCTTGTTACATGACCAGGGCCAAGATAAGTGATCACTTAACATCAGAGAGGAAACTCTCCAACAGTCATTTTCAGATGAACTGCTGATCTATATTTGTAGGTGGTTCTTCCACACCAGAAGTTCTCTAAGCTGATAAAATCAGAGCTTCACACCACTGTGGGTTAAAATGATGAAGCACAGTTAATTTTCAACTACATAGGGGTTGATTATTGAGTGGATGAGCCAAATCTCTGACTTTTGATTCCTTTTCCTGCTCACATCTGCTAGAAAAAGGACTGTTCCAATCAGTCAAGTTGGATTTTGCCGGCCACTGGATACAGAGTTCTGGACCGGGCAGCAGGGTTAACCTGGGCTTAATCTCTAATTAACCTGCTTAACCTCCCTCAGCCTCAGTTCTCACATTTGTAAAAAAGGGATAATAATAGCACATACCTTAGAGGGTTGTTGTGAGGATCAAATAAGATTGTGCTTTGGAAGCCTTAAAGTGCTATATAAATGTTAGCTATTATTTTTCCCAGTTGTTTGGAAAATGGCTTGCCATAGAAGAAAGAGTGAAATCGTTGGTCAGGGGAGAGGGCTGTAAAAGACGAGCAATTATATTGGCTTCCCAAGGAAGTTAAAGCACAAATATTCCTTGCTCTCAACATAGTTAAGGTTTATCTGCACAGTTGATTCAATTATCATAATGACATTTGATAGACAAAAATTAGCTATCAGCAAATTTACAAAATCAGGGAATGGATTCAAAATACATTACCTGGTGCCTTGGTTTACACATTTTTTCAGGTCCCCTCGTTTGTGTGCTCCAGTAAGTACGCTCCCTTTTGTTATTAACTACTCCATTTTGAATTGCTGCCTTTACTACTGGCTTCCACAAAGAGCTGGAAATAGGACCTGAGCAGCCAAAGAGAGTTGCGTGTTATCCTTGTAGAGAAAATGGAGGCGGACTGAAGAGAAGCTGACCTTTAGTCCTGCATTTAGCACTAGCTGCTGGACATCTCCATCATCACCTCAAACTTTGCATATCCCAAACTAAAGACATCATCCCTCCCTACTCCCTGCCAAAAACAGTCTTCCCTTCAGATTTTCCTATTTTTATCAACAGTACCACCATTTTCCCCGTCTTAAAACTTTTGAGTCATCCTCAGTCGGGTATGGGTAGACGTAGATGAGCCTCTATCATTCTCTGGCTCCCCTCCTCTTTCTCTTTCCACTCTTCATTCCCCAAACACCTCCCCAATCTAAGCCACCAGCAGTTCTTGTCTATTTCCTTCACAACTGTTTCTTACATCCACACCTTATTTTCCATTCTCATTCTCATTGTCTTAGACACTTATGACATCATTCTTAGGCTTACATCTCTCTCTCTCTCTTTCTCTCTCTCTCTCTTTCTCTCTCTGTGTGTGTGTGTCTGTCTGTCTGTCTCTCTCTCTCTCTCAATTCTTTACCTCTAATATCTCTTTTATATTTCATCCCATCCTACACATCAGAGCCAGACTGATGTTCCTAAAACACTACTTTACAAATGTCATCATCCTCTTCATAACCTTCGGTCCTTTACTACCAATCAGAAAAAAAATCTAAACTCTTCATGCTGGCCGCTTTCAAGGCTCTGTGAGGCCCTGTACTTACCTGCATTATGCCTGTATACAAAACCCTTCACACTCCAGCCATTCCCTAAACTTTGATATGCCTCCCTGTCCTTCTGACACTGCGCACACTTGTCTTTCCTGCCCCAAATGCCCTCCTCTCCATTTATACAGCAATCTTACTTTTCTTCAAGGCCCATATGAAATCCTTTCTGGGAGGTAGGGTATTTTCCCAACACCCCAGCACTCCCCCTTAAGTGCCTACAGCAACATGATGTAATGGAAAGGGTTCTAGAGTCTGGAGAGTCCTGGATTCAAAGCCTGCCTCTGGCACAGACTAGTTAAATGACCATGGGCAAGACAGTAGCCTCTGGAAACCACAGCATTAATAATACTGGGGGCACTCACCTCACAATCTTGTTGGGGAAATCAAGCAAGGGAATGAATAAAGGGCTCTGAAGACTTGGCAGTGCCAGGCAAGTGTTTGCATAGGATGCTATTTTAGGCACTTAGAATATGCCATGAAGAGTTTTATGTCTTCTTTTGCTCTGCTTTCTCCTCTAAATAGTAAACCTCTTAAGAACAGGAACCATATCGTTTATTCCCAGTTCCTAGCATCGAAGAATAGGAAGAAGACACAAGTTCCAGTCCCAGCTCTGACATTTAACTGAGTCACCTAGGAGGATGCCTCTTAGCCTAAAATGAGCTTCTTCATCTGTATAGAAGGGACATAATAACACGTGTACTCCTCTTCCAGCTTAGAAGTTTGCTGCAAGGGGCAGCTGACAGGTGCAGTGCCACACCTGGACTCAAGAAGACCAGAGTTCAGATCTGGTCTCAGATACTATCTGGGTGTGTAACTTTGGGGCAAGTCACTTAACCTCTGTTTGCTTCAGCTTTCTCATCTGTAAAACGGGTATAATAATAGCACTTCTCTCCAGGGTTGTTGTCAGGATCAAGTGAGATGGCATCATACAATGCTCTGTACAGTGCCTGGCACAAAACAGAAGCTATATAAATGTCATCTATTATTACCACTGTTGTTCTGTCACTCAGTTGTGTGCAACTCTTCATACCCCATGGACCATACCGTCCACGGGGTACTCTTGACGAAGTTCCTGGAGTGGTTTGCCATTTCCTTTTCCAGGGCATTAAGGCAAACAGAGGTCAAATGACTTAGCCAGGCTCATACAGCTAGTAAATGTCTGAGGCTGGATTTGATTCAGGACCTCCTGACTCCTGGCCCAGGGCTCCATGCACTGAGCCATCTAGCTGCCTCACGATTATTTTAATATGTGACATTCCTAAAAGTGCCTTACAAATGTGAGCAGCTATTATTGCCGATAATGTTCCTTGTTGAGTACTACAAGCCTTGAACTACTTCTCTGTCCATCATATTCTATTTGAGGAAGGCAGCTGCATCATGACCATCACCAGCATTCATACGGGGTGTCCCAAACCGCACTAAGACTTTTGGGATACCCTGTCTAGAACTTTAAAGTTTATAAAGTACTTTACAAACTGATATGTCATTTGATCCTCACAGCAACCCTATGAGGTAAGTACGGTTGTTACCTCCTTTATACAGATGAAGAAACTGAGTCTGAGAAAGGTTAAGTGTCTTGCCCAGAGCCACACAGCCAGCAAGCAACTAAAGGCAAGATTCACACTCGGATCTTTCAGAATCCAAGTCGAGCACTCTACCTACTGCCCTAATGATTATAGTTACATTATGTATTTTTTCTTTTAGGCTTTTAGAGCACTATACCAAAAGTAAAAAAAAAAATAAGCTGACTACGCTGCATTCAGTAATTCTTTAATATTTCAAGAACCTATAATTTTGTCATTGTGGGTACAAGACCTCTACCAATGCAAATATCAATCCTTTCATCCCTTAGGATCTTTTGGAAAAAAAATATACACCTTGGTGTCCAATGCACTGGTGATGAAACTCTCTGAGTGGAGGTTAACAGGGCTGGTCCTCTGAAGAAAGACATAGGCTTTGCCATGGAGCAGAAGCTTTTCCAGCTTGGACCAGCCAGAGCTTTGTGCCCTAATGGCCTAACCTTAATTAAGAAACTTGACATTACCTGCCCCTTGGTAAAGCATCAAGAGCATTTAATAGGGTTTACTTTGCATTTACACTGTGACTTTTTCTAACACTTTATAATTTAAAAATATTATTTTAAAATATCCTTCAGTAGAGTATAATAGACAAAAAACATGTATTTTACTGACCATGGTATCACATAAAGACTTTCTATTAAGCCACAGAAGACACGCCATCTGCGTTGGTGGGGGGAGTACCCATGCCAATGCATTTAAAGTACTGAATTATTTTCAATTACAGCTACCAACATTTTACATGATAAGGTTATTTTTAAATATGTGGTATGAAAAAGTCAGCTCTTCTTTTCAATGTAATTTTATTGTATCCCGAGGCCAATTTTTTTTCAGAGGGAAATCATCCCTAATTGTATAACGAAAGTCAAAAGCAAAATAAGATTAAATTACTGGAATCAGCTCTATAGGAAGACATCTTTCTGCAAAGTCAGACAATATCTGTACTATCTTGAACTGCATTCATTCAGGCAATTTCTATTCTTTTCATTTGAAATTCTTAATTTTTAATTAAGTTCTACTGACAGTTTACTAAAACTAAAAGAATGAGAATCAAAACAAATAAAGAAAAACATGAAAGGAGGGGGCGCTGCTTAGTTATGAAAGATCACAAATATACACTATCTGGGAAAGAACCTATTCTTCTGGCCACTTTTCCTCCCAAAGACAAAGTAATCTGAAAAAAAAATGGCTTCTACTTTGCTTTCATCAACAGATGAAAAGCCTACTTGTCATGGATCACAATAGCTCCATCCAGCAACACGCTAAAACAAAGCCATATTTAGAAGAGAAGAATCACAGAATAAGACATTAAAGGGCAACTGACAGTTGCCCAACATATATGCTTGTATGTGTATTCTCAATAAGTCAACCATGCCTAGGTAGATGAGGAGGAGGAAGAAGAGAAGGGGAGGAAGAGGAGGAGAAAAAGCAAGAGAGAGGACAGAAGAGGCAGAAGAGAGAGATGAAAGAAGAGGAAGGGGACAAGAAAGAGGGAAAGAAGAAAAAGGAGAGAAGAGTGGGAAGAAAAGGAAGAGAAAGAGGAGAAGGGAAAAAGCAGAGAGAAGGGAGGAGAAAAGAGAAAGAAGAGAGAGGGAAGAAAGGAAAAGGAGAAACAGGCAGATCAGGAGATCCAAAGAAAGGCCCCTAGTACTTTGGCTAGACTCTCCAGCTAGAAAATTTGTGGGAGGATATAGGCAAGAATCTTGAGAATAAGAGGACAGAAGTAGGTTGCAGTTTATATCATGGTGGGGTAGGGAGGAAGAGAAGGCAAATCTGTCCTAAGAATATATTTTTACATAGAATGAAGATGTGGTCATCCTGAATTCCGTCTCCCAAGCTAGATGACAAGGAATATTCAAAATGGGCCTCGTGCATTTTGGTCAAAGTTAGCATTTTTGTACAGTTTGTACTAAACTCAGTATCTTCCTCCCCAAAATTGAAGGGACCCAGAAATACCCACCTGAGGAATCTGAAAACATAAACTTCCCCAGGGACAAAATGGAGGTGGCAGGAAATTCTGGAGCATGAGAAAAGGAAATCACCACATTTTCATATTGAAAAACTGCCATATGTAATTTTAACTTTTAATTAAATTTTAATTTTTAATTTGGTGCATGTATCTTTTAAATATGCATCAATTCATAGTTTATCATTTGGAGAGGAAAATATCACTACAACTAATACTTCATCATGGCATCTGATTCACAAAACCTAAAGTACCAAAGTTCCATGGAAGTGGGTGGGAAGCCATATACTACATACCTCTCAAAGAGGAAATGCTAACCTCAAATGTTTTAGCATTTTAGGCCATGAATACCACACAAAAAAAGCCTGTTCCAAAGAAAGTTTCATTTGAGAATCTCTCTCTTTTTGTCAAGCAAGCATTTATTGAGTCCCTATATATACCAGGTTCTATGCTGTATTCTGAAGAAACAAAACCAAAAATCAATAGTTATTGCTGCTGTTCTTTTGAGGGAGACAACATGTACATAAATCTGTATAAAATATACGGTTCATGGGTGGAGAAAGTATGAGCAACTTGGGGACATCAGGAAAGGCCACATATAGGAAGTGATGTTTATGCTGAGCCCTGAAGGCTTCTAAGACAAGGTGAAGGAGGCTTTCCATGGAGAAGGGCCTGTTCAGAGGACCCAGAGAGTGGAGCTGGAGTACTGTGTGTAAGGAACAGCAAGGCCAGTTCAGATCCTAAGGGATCTCTCTCTATTTGGGGGAAAGATGCTCTAGCAAGAGGGGCAGCACTGATTCCCAGAGTGAAATAGCATCAAAGGTCATCTTTGGGTTATTCTGCCTCACAGGGTTTTCATGACAAAACTCCTCTGCAGAACTGAAATTATATATATAGAATGTCTTATTTTTGTCTTTGTATCTTTGGAACCAGTACAGTGCCAACAAGCTCTTTTTAAAAAAATTGCCATCTTTCATAATAATCAGTGACTATAGTAACCTACTGTTTGATAAACCCATATATATATATATATATATGCTATTATTATTATTGTTATTATTATTATTATTCCTGAGCAGATCAAATAACTTGCCTGCAGCTCAAATACAAACATTTCCACTAAGCCCTCCTCTGATCCCTCATCACGGCAGGAGGAAGACTGGGTTTTCGAAGGCTACTCCAATGGGACCATAGCTTCTGGCAGGTTAGGACCGTATTCTCTCCTCAGCTCCACATTAGAGAATCCCTAACTTCCCTCAAAGCTTGGCTCAGGCCCTGCTTTCTATGGGGACCCTTCCTGATCCCCAACCCCCAGGTGCTAGTGCCTTTCCCCCCGCCATTAAAAATGTTCCTTAACTACCTTTACAAATATGTATTACATACATGCCTATTTTATAGTCCTCTTTATGTATGTGTTTTCCTACAAGAACATAAGCTCCTTGAGGGCAAAGAATGTCTTATTTTTGTCTTTGTATCTCTGGAACCAGTACAGTGCAAACAAGCTCTTTTTAAAAAAAATTGCCATCTTTCATAATAATCAGTGACTATAGTAACCTACTGTTTGATAAACCCAAAGACTACAGCTCTTAGGATAAGAACTCACTATTTAACAAAAACTGCTAGGAAAACTGGAAACCAGTATGACAGAAACTAGGCATAGACCAACCTCTTACACAGTATACCAGAATAAAGTCAAAATGGGTATGTGATTAAGATATAAAGGCTGATACTATAAGCAAACTAGGAGAGCAAAGAATAGTTTACCTGTCATATCTATGGAGGAGGGAAGAATTTATCACCAAACAAGAGATAGAGAACATTATGAAATGCAAAAAGGATGATTTTCATTACATTAAATTGAAAAGTTTTTGCACAAAGCCAATGCAACCAAGATTAGAAGGGAAGAAGAAGGCTGGGAAACAATTTTTATAGCCAGTATCTCTGATAAAGGCTCATTTCTAAAATATATAGACAACTGAGTCAAATTTGTAAGAATACAAGTCATTCCCCAATTGATAAATGGTCAAAGGATATGAACAAGCAATTTGCAGAGGAAGAAATTAAAGATATCTATAGTCATATGAAAAAATGCTCTAAATCACTATTGATTAGAGAAATGCAAATCAAAACAACTTTGAGGTACCACATTCCACCTATAAGATTGGCTAACATGACAAAACAGGAAAATGATAAATGTTGGAGAAGATGTGGGAAAATTGGAACGCTAATGCATTGCTGGTGGAGTTGTGAACTGTTCCAACCATTCTGGAGAGCAATTTGGAACTGTGCCCACAGGGCTATAAAAATGTGCATACCCTTTGACCCAGCAATACCACTTCTAGGAATGTATCCCAAAGAGATCATACAAATAGGAAAAGGACTCACATGTACAAAAATATTTATGGCAGCTCTTTTTGTAATGGCAAAGAATTGGAAATTTAGGGGATGCCCATCAATAGGGAATAGCTGAACAAGTATGGTATATGAATATAATGAAATACTATTGTGTGATAAGAAATGATGAGCAGGTAGACTTCAGAAAAACCTGGGAAGATTTATGTGAATTGCTGCTGAGTGAAGTGAGCAGAACCAGGAGAAAATTGTACAGATTAACAGCCACAGTGCGTGATGACTAACTTTGATAGACTTAGCTCTTCTAGGCAATGCAAGGATCAAATACAGCTCCAAAAGAGTTCCATGATGGAAAATGCCACCCACATCCAGAGAAAGATAAATGGACTCTGAATGCAGATGGAAGCATACTATTTGCTCTCTTTTTTTGTTTCTTCTTTCGTGTGGTTCCTCCCATTGGTTTTAACTCTTCTTTATAATATGATATAATATAATATAATATGACTAATGTATAAGTAGATCCTATAGCAGACTGCATGCCATCTTGGTAAGGGAGAGAAAATTTGAAACTCAAAATCTTATTGAAGTGAATGTTGAAAACTAAAAATTGGGGCACCTAGGTGGTGCAGTAAATAGAGCACTGGCCCTGGAGTCAGGAGGACCTGAGTTCAAATCCGACCTCAAACACTTGACACATGTAATAGCTGTGTGACCTTGGGCAAGTCACTTAACCCTAATTGCCCTGCCAAAAAAAAAGAAAACTAAAAATTAATTAAAATAAAAAACTGCTGTCCTTTGTTTTCATATTGTTCATGTTTTCCCCTTTATCTTTCCCCCTCCTGCCTCCCAAAGAATCATCCCAAAAGGCCGTTTGACTTATTAACTGATTACAAGTCTAGCCACCAAAGACCAGCAGAGCTAAGTTTAAGAGGTTCTTGACAATTATGGCCACAGGGTGATGAATTTTTGGTCACAGTCACACACAAAGATCTCCTTGGGGGAAGGGGCCACGCGTGAACATGAAGAAAATCTATGAGCAGGGAGCTCCTTGAGAAGAAGGACTGTCTTTTGCCTTTCTTTGTATCCCCATGGCTTAGCACAAGGCCTGGCATGTGGCAGGCTCTTAATATTTAATGACTGACAACTGATTGACTAAACCCCCATACAAAGATTACAGAGCCTATAAAGTCTTGACAATTCCTAGGATTAACATTAATCATTCCCAAACTATATTATCAGACTATTGTGAAAATAAACTGATGAGTGAAAAGTGCTGATTGTGCCTTAAAATAAAGGGACTGAATAAAAATCACAGAACTCTCTGGCTTAGTTTAACATCTGGGTTAATGAGTATCTGTCTAACAGCACAATTAACAAGCATTATTAACAAGTATTTGTAATGCTTAACATCAGTAAAAGTTTACTGAGGGATGGAGTCTCAATCTGTTTAACTGTTTGTTCTACTGCTTTGGTACCTGGCACAGGCAATTTTCTGGGTTTTCTTTTTTTTCTTTTGGGATGATCCTTCGTTTTTCCCTCTACACTCACAAGCTGCTTTTGGACACTTCTTTTCTTTATAGGTCACCCCTACCCCAGCCTACCCGCAAGGGCCGCACTAGTTTTTTTTTCCAAATAAGTGTCAGGTGCTGTTTATGGGCTTATAGAACACTGGAATAGGCTGGTTTCACCCATCCACACCATGGACTAGTCTAAAAACTGATGAAAAAATTGCTGAAAAGCAATGAAGTCCATGAATACATAACAGTGTAGGGGGGACAGTGAGTACTCTTGAGATGTCAAACTGCATATCCCACAGGCATCTCAAATTCATCATGACAGAATTCATCATCGAGCTCTCCAAACTTTCCCTTCTAAAATTTTCTTATATCCAGGTTCATAATTGTCATTCTTGACTTCTCATTTCCCCCTCACCTCACATATCCAACCAATCAGATGCTAAATCTCACCATTTGTCCCTTTACAACATCTGTCACATTTGACATCTGAGTATCTATCCCCACTGACATCACCTTAGTTCAAGCTCATCTCATCTCTCCCCTAAACTACTGCAAGAGCCTCCTAATCGATCTCCCTGCCTCAAGTCTCTCCTCACTCTAGTCCATCTCTACTCACATCTGGTCCGTACAGTTCCAAAAGGGATTTTCTTTAAGCACAGACACTACCCTACTCAACAACTTTCAGTGACTGGACTTGGGATTACAGCAGCAGCAGCAGCAGCAGCAGCAGCAGCAGTAGTAGTAGTAGTAGTAGTAGCAGCAGTAGTTTTCATCACCATAATTAATAATTCACATTTATTTAGCACTTCAAGGTTACAAAGTACCTTCCTTCCAATAACCCTGTGTAGTAAACTATCCAAGCATTATGCTCCACATACATTCATTTTACAGATGAAGAAACTGAGGCTCAGCCAGCGAGTGACATAGCATGGGTTACAGAACCACTAGTTATGAGAGCCAGAATCAGGCCTCCTAACTCCAAAGACCGATCAGTGCTCATTCTACTATACCAGACTCTACTGGCTCTTAGGAGAGTCCTTCCAAAACTATTTATTCTTACTTTATATGCTTTTTTTTAAAAGCTTGACTATCCGATTCCCCAATCCGCAGAAGAAGGAAACAAAAAATTGGAAAGGGGAGGGGAAGGAAGGAGGAGTACCTGTGACAAAAACACAGCCAGGTATGGATAAAAGAGGCACATACAATGACAGTGAAAATAATCAACAGCTGACAGCTACACAGTAAGGGAGGAAACTCAGAAAGGTTTGTTTGGGGTAGGTTTTTTTAAGTGAAAACCAGATCTCAAAAACTATAGTGAGCAGCCAAATAACCCAATATATTTCACCAAGCATGGAAATTTCAATATTTTGGCATAGAAGGATGCCTGATGTTCATTCAAAGGTCCCTCTAGGTTATCAAGAAAAGGTGAAATTGTATTACATTGAAAAAGACAGGGAAGTGAATAATCCATTTGAGAAAGATTTCCATAAAAATTTTTAAAATTCTATAAAGAAAATTGAGGGATAGAATGGTGTCAGGGTTAAAGATAGACCTAGAAAGCTGGGTTCAAGTCCCACCTTTGACACAAATTGGCTGCCACACTGAGCAAGTCACTTAAACCTCTGCATCCCTGGCAAAACGGTCTAAGACTTTAAGTCGCAGAGGCAGTGCTGGGAGCTCCCTACTCTTGGGAAATCCCAAGTCCAGTCAAAATGTAATTAAATGTTAAAGATAATTAAATTTTTAATAATTAGAGGAAGGAAAAGCATACTTCTGTCCTGCGGAAAATTCATCGATGCACAACACCTCATTCCCCGATGTCAGACAAAAGAGGACATTGCTGCATATAAGACACCCAACCCAAAGGACATAGTCCCTGTTCTTGGGACCGAAACCCTCTTTAGGAAGGCTGTCAATGAAATTCAAGAGGCTGCCATTTTCCTAGTACTGCCAGAATTTCACCAAATCTTACTTCATTGCTCATCTTTGCTGACATCTCAGAGTAAGTTCTCTCCTCCTCTGTGGTTAATTTCTTCCTTTGTTGTCAGAGTTCTAGAACAGCACCTCTGCTCTCTCTATGCCCTTTTCCAAGATAGAGAACCACTTGCCTCGCTGTTAAGCTCTTTCTTCTTCTCGGCAGAGCAGAGCTGAGTCTATGGATCCTAATAGGGAGATAGGAATTTTAAAATCATTTCTCTGATAGATCACCCTTTACCACCCCCGTTCCTCCCCCAGAGTATAACCCACATTTCTTTTTTCAGTTCTCAGCATGTGTTTAACACATAGAGTTGCTCTGGTCATCCGAGTTTACGGTCAAGGTTACAAGTGGGAAGTACTGCACAAAGACTCTGTCTTTGGGAGACACAGATTTTCCATCTGGCTTTCACAAGCTCCTGCTTTTGAATTCTGAGTATCTATGGGGAATAAGAGATCCCCCATGGGCCTCTTTTTCAAAAGTGCTTTCCAGGAATTCAGAAAAATACACAAGTGCAGTGGACGGTCCAGAATTCCAGAATCGACTCTTTCAAGCTTCACAAATGAGCAGGATGACTAAGAGAGCCAAGAGAAACATGACTGGTGAGTTAATTTATGATCATAGATCTAGAGAGAAAGTGATCTCAGAGGCTGTTTAGACTACCACCTCCATTTTGTAGATGACAGTATGAGGCTTTGAGAGATTGAGTGGTTTGGCTTTGGTCACACATGTAGTAATTGACATGAGAGGGATTTGAACCCGGAGCCCATGGTCTCCCCACTGCACGACTTTGCCTCTGTTAAGTACTCAATATAGTTTAGGATTATTGGATTTTAGTCTCGAGATGAACCTCATAGCTCACCTAATACAAAATATTTTTACAGATGAGTCAGCTAAGGTGCAAAGAGTTTAGGTGATTTGCCAAAAGTCACACAATTACTGAATGGCTGAACTAGAATTAGAACCTAGGTTTGCTAACTCCCAGGGCCAGGCTCCTTCTATTATTTTATGCTGCTTAGAATCACCGCAACCCTAATTCCAAACATCAGAGAGCTACGGTTAAGAGAGCCAAGTAGATGGAGAAAGTCTTTTTTTCTGACTGGATAAAGAACAGCCCCTGCAAACACAGTGAGAACAAAGCCACGTATAATCTATCTGCTTCCTATCATGGAAGAGGAGAAAACACAGAAACTCAGAGCTACCACACTGACAATAAAGTACAGGGAACACAACGTTGCATTTCCTAGAAATGGTAGAAGAAACACTTACAGGTGAAAAGACAGCAGAAGAAAGAATAGTGGGGCTTTTTATACCTGCAAACACTGCAAAAAATCCAGAAGCTGTTGACAAGCCCTGGGAAGGTCTAATTTGGAAAAAGCTCAAGGTGAATCAGGCTTATGTTCTGCATAAGCACTGAGGGAAACTAGGGTTGGATTAGGCATAGCCAGGAAGAGTTTAAGAAAGTTTAAAATGATCCATCATACTTTCAAAATGCTGTGTTACTACTATGAGTAT
>CM053623.1:56316877-56351107 GCA_028646595.1 Phalanger gymnotis | reverse complement strand
GTAGACTAACGAGTTCTACGTTCCACGTTGGGCGGATGCGCTGCCTCACCAGCACTCCTCCTTCCCCAAGAACCCCCTACCTGGACTGGGCTTAAATCTTCAGCAGGCTCTTCACTCCTGCTCTGATCAGCCACTTAATTCCTCCCACCAGGTGGGCCTGGGGCCAGAAGCAACTGCAGCAGTAGTTCTAAAGCTGCCCCACCTCCGCTACTCCAGGGGCAGTGGCCGAACCGCAAACTCAGTCCCGCAGCTTTTCCCACTAACCTTCTCTGTTGTCTTCGCTGTTTGTGGGTTGTGAGGTCTGGTAAATGCCACAGCTCAGTAATTCAGGATGCTGGGGTACTGTCCGCTTGGCTTGTGGTCTGGTGGGTCCGCAGTCCGCGCCACGCTGGGCTCTGCTTGGCTCAGCTCCACTCCCCTCAGCTGGGAGCTGGGAGCTCGGTGCGAGACAGACCTTACCCAGAGACCATCCAGGCTGTCCTGGGCTGGAGCCCTGCTTCCCTCTGCCACTTTGTGGGTTCTGCAGCTCTAGAATTGGTTCAGAGCCATTTTTTATAGGTTTTTGGAGGGACTTGGTGGGGAGCTCACGCCAGTCACTGCTTTCCAGCCGCCATCTTGGCTCCGCCCCCAAAAGACTCAACTTTTACATAGTGTAATGACAGTTTGCTGGCATGGAAAGTGGACTGGAGTGAGAGTCGGGAGACCTAGATTTAGCCACAACCCCTTAGCTCTTTAGTTCTCCAACTAGAAAATGAGAAGATTGATCTAGAAGATCCCTGATGTCTCTTTACAGTTCTTTTTCTCTATATGCCAATCCACCCCATGAAAAGCCTGAGACACCTACTGGAAAACCAAATTTCAGAAATACAAATTTAGTCCAAAAAACTGACCTATCTATGGTTCTGTCTTACATTACCCTGGGCAAGTAAGTCATATAAGATCTCTCAGCCTCAGCTTTCTGATTTGTAAAATGAGGATTATTAGAGCACGTACCTCATGGTGGGTTTTCTTTTTTGTAAACTGTAAGCAATATACAAATATTAGCCATTATTATTTTTCTACACGGAACACTGAAAATGCCTTTTAATAGCTAATAATAACAGCTAGCATTTACATAGCACTATGTATTTATTTCATTTGAAACTCAGCAATCCTAGAAGGTAGGTGCTAACATTATTTCCATTTTACAGATGAGGAAACTAAGGATGAGATAGATTAAATGACTTGCCCATGGTCAAATAGTGAGTAAGAGTCTGAGCCTGGATTTGAACTCTGGTCTTCTTGACTCCAATTCGACCACACTGACCTACCTGGCTATCTAGCTGCCTTTCCTCTTCTATATTCTAATTGTTCTTTGTAGAGGGAAAAAAATTTTTACATGAAGAAAACTAGAAAATTAATTTCCAAATGAGAATATTCCCAATTGCTGTCCTGACAATCATTGGGTTTATATCAAAATAATGAAAGATCTGTGATTTCATCAGTATGGGAACTAAGTCACCCTGATTACTCAACCATCCATTGCTTAGTCCTAGAAACTTGTCTGATGTAGAAAATGACTGAACACCTGGTCCAGTGTCACACAGTTACCAATTTTCAGTTTTCGACAGAAATCTTCCTAACTCCAAGCCCAGTGCCTTTTAATATGCCGCGAGGCCTCCGCTATGCCAAAAGGCTTCCAAAATTAAGACTTATCTAACTTAAAAAGACAAATCTTAAGTTTACCCAATCCATTTTACTTTCTGTCCTTGACTTTGTTCTGATAATTTTCTTTTTGTATTTTTCTTTTCTTTCCTATTATATTTAAATTTTTAAACATTTTTTTAATTTTGAGTTACAAATTCTCTCCCCATCCCTTCTCTCCCCTCTCCTTGAGAAAGCAAGCAATTCGATATATGTGATACATGTGCAGTCATGCGAAACATATTTCCATATTAGTCATGTTGTGGAAAGAAAACACAGACAAAAAATCCCAAGAAAAATAAAGTTGTTTAAAATTATGCTCTGATCTGCTTTCAGACTCCATCAGTTCTTTCTCCGGAGGTGGACAGCATTTTTCATCATGAGTCCTTCAGAACTGTCTTACACCAATGTATTACTAAGAATAGCTGCCATTTACCATTGATCACCATTACAATAGTGTTGTTCACTTCTATGATCCTTTCCTGAATCTGCTCACCCCCCTGCATCAGTTCATGTTAAGTCTTTCCAGGTTTTTCTGAAACTATCTTGCTTATCATTTCTTAAATGTGTTCATCAATTCCCCAAATGATGGGCATCCCCTCAATTTACAATTCTTTGCCACCACAAAAGTTGCTGCTACAAATATTTTTGAGCATATAGGTCCTTTTCCCTTTTTTAAAAATCTCTTTGGAATACAGACCTAATATATCGTTTTGTCAAAGGGTATGCAAAGTTTTATAGTCCTTTGGGCATAGTTCCAAATTGCTCTCCAGAATGGTTGGATCAGTTCACAACTCCATCAACAGTACATTAGTGTCCTAATTTTTCCACATCCCCTCCAGCATTTATCATTTTCCTTTTCTGTGTTCTTGACCTTGTTTTTTTAAAGATATATGTTTTAATTATTTGAACAAAACCCTGATTAATGCTCAGTATCTCTTGGCCAATCCGCCCCTCCTCCAAGAAAAAAAAACATGCTTTGTGTCTTCAGGATAAGAAATATATTCATTTAGATGAGCAACAATACGAATTTAATAAGGATTCACTTCAACCAGTGCTGGTACCTGTGAACACAAAGGCCAAAAAAATGATGCCCTCAGTTAGCTTACAATATAATCCAAGTGGAAAACATTTTAGATTCAGAAAGAAACAGTTTTCCTAATTTTCAAAACTCTGTTTTCAAATTCATGAACTCTTACTTAGGATGCTACTTCACTAAGAAATGACTTCTACTATATGGTATACTGGCCAAGTCAAAAGATGTGGTGATGATACTGGCAATTCATTATTAAGCATTCCATAGAGAGTTCAGACAAAAGCAAGCAATTATAAATGAAGTTCAACTTACTCAACCAATATTACAGTAAATTCCACTAAGACTTAAATGTTCATAAAACGTGACAATGAAAATGATATAAAGAAGTAACAATAATCCCAGAGTAATGAAAAGTACTAACATAAGAACAGTTCAAATAAACAATTACAGAAATGGATTAACATTGGACATGGGCCAAGGACCAAGGGTTTTATCTTCAACACCAACAAAAATGGCAGAAAACACTCCAGCATCAACAGTTTCATCTGCAACATCAATAGCAGAAAATACACAAGTATAAAGGATAACAATGTGGCAATTAAATGTTGTTCTGCAGCCATCAACTGGCTCACCCACTCTTTACAAACACAATCACCATCACCACGGATACTTTTTAAGATGGCCAATTACAAAAAGTTATACTTTGTTTGATAAAGATTTAATTTACACAACTTTTCTGGGAACATATATTGCACAAAAGCAAGTCACTCCTGCTTCTGAGCTAATAGCAAGTAGCTCAAGCGAAAGTGTGAAAATCCTATTTTCCTATTGAATTACGTTGCAATTTTACAGAGGCTTTATCTTCGTTCCTGATTGAGTTTGAATTGGCCATGGCTACTAACACTTGAGTTTTGAATTTCTCCAGCTCATTTCCATACCTTCCTCTCTGAACAGTACTTCAATACACGGAGATCACTATTTTAGGATTGTATAGACAATCTACTTGTAAAGTGAGGAGTTATTTTGTAATGCAAAAAAAAAAATCCCTGCCCATATTATACACTTGGTAAATCCCACTTTTCCAATACATTATTAGGCCTTATTAAAGCAGAGTGACTTTATTTATAAGGGAGGAGGGAGAGATTATTACTAATGATGGACACTCACAGACCTGTTCCCCCAGGGTTATTGTAAGAAAAGCACTTTATATACTTTAGAGTCATACATAAATGTGAGCAATCATCTGTAATGTGGGAGGCAGCAGGGTGCAGTGGATAAACAGCTAACCAGTATGTAGCTGAAGGACCCTGGGCAAGTCATTTAACCTCTACCGGTCTCATCTAGGGCAGCCAAGTGGCACAGTAGCTAGAGTTAGGAAGACTCATCTCCATGAGTTCAAATGAAGCCTCAGAAACTTACTAGCTGTGTGACCCTGGGTAAGTCACTTAACCCTGTTGGTCTTAGCTCCTCATGTACAAAATAAGTTGGAGAAGGAAATGGCAAACTGCTCCAGTATCTGCCAAGAAAACCCTAAATGGGTTCATGAAGAGTTATTCAAAACTGAAATGACTGAACAACAAAGGTCTCAGTTACTCACTTATTAAAACGGAGATTTAATTAAATGACCTCTAAGGTTCCCTACAGCTCTAAATCTACAAGTCCTGTTTAGCATTTAAAGCCTTTAATATCTTAGCTTTAGCCTATCTCTCCAACCTTATCCTATTCTACTTCCCTTGATGAATTCTGTGGTCCAGTCAAATGACCTTCTAGCTGCTCCTCACACATGACATTCCATTTACAATCTCTCTGCCTCTGCACGGATTGTCCCTTATGCTTGGAATGCACTCCCCCCTCACTTCAATCTCATAGGATTCCTAGCTTCCTTCAAAGCCAAGGTCAAGAGCCGACTCCTACATGAGACTCTCCCTGATGCCCCTGGCTGTTAGTAGGGGCATCCTCTTGGGCTGCTCCCAGTCCAAAATTACCTCGCATTTACTTAGTATGTACTTGATATATATTTGTATGTGTATGTGATTTTCCCCTGAAAGAGTATAAGTTCTTTAAAGGAATCATGATTTCATTTTTGTCTGTATCCCCAGAGCCAGAATGTAGTAGACACTTAAATGCTAGATAATATAATTAGTGACCCAAAAGGCTACCAGTCTAATGAGGCATTTCTCCAATTTAACTATGGTGGTTAGGGTCAGCACAGTTAACTTAGGTCTATCTTAGTTAGTAGGACCTGCCTGAGTCTTCAGTGTGCTGGTACCACCTTCAAGAATCCAGGGTGGTTTCCTTACTACACTAAAGTAGGACTTCAGTGAAATGTAATACACTGTTAGGGCAGCTAAGTGGTACAGTGGATAAAGCATCAGTCCTAGAGTCAAGAAAACTCATCTTCTCAAGTTCAAATCATGCCCCTGACACTTACTAACTGCGTCATTCTGGGCAAGTGACTTAACCCTGTTTGCTTCTGTTTCTTCATCTGTAAAATGAGCTGGAAAAAGAAATGGCAAACCACTCTACCATCTTTGCCAAGAAAATCCCAAATGGAGTCAAGAAGAGTCAAGACATGACTGAAAAACCACTGAACAAAACAAAATACATTGTTAGTGCCTAAATGATGAGGCATATCAAAGTGATATGCATTTACTGAGTGAGCCTATGGTGCCCCCAGAACAATTGGAAATACACAAGAAATGTCCCCAACCCTTTAGGAGAACATGCTATAATTGGCAAGATAAGAAGTAACTACAAAAACTAATCAAGGCTCACACAAGCAGAGAATAGTCTAGTTTAGAGCTGTGGGATTCAAAATTCAAGTGTTTTTGTTCTCATGGTATACATAAAGTTCAAAGATCCTTTTCCCCCTAAAGTGCTTCCTGGACAGAATGTTCTTTTTAATACATAAATATAACAACACTAATGACAATTCACATTCATCTGTAAGATGAGAGAGCAGGACTAAACGGCCTCAAAGGCCCCTGCCAGCTCTAAACTCTGATCCTATGCTTCGACACTGAGAAGTAGAAACACTTTCCCCTAACAGCCACCTTCAGTATGATCACAGCATCACAGAATTAATTTTTTAAGTAATAGGTCATGTTTAGTTTTTAATATTTAAATGCTTAGGAAGCTCAAGACCTGTTCTCAATCTACACTGACGACACTTGTGACTCCTCAGAAAGATTAAATGAACTGCCTAGAGTCACTTGTTTGTTAAGTGTATGAGTCAGTGCCCACCTCCCCCAATCAAGCTTCTGAAGTCTAGAATCAATGATTTAGATTACTGAACTGCTTTTATCTCTGAGGATCCAGGGACTAAATTCTCAGGGCCACCTCACTCTCAAGCAAATGAGTCAGCTACCTTACTTTAGGAGGGCAATTTGCCCCTCTGAGGAACCTGTGAAAAGATTTGTTAATGTTATTATTATTATCTTTATTTTAAAGTACAAAGGCATTTCCAGGAAGTGAGTATCTATTATAAATGAGAAACAAAGCACCTCGGAACTATGATCAATCGGAATAAATACACCACGGTAATGCTTTTGAAGGACCTATGCTGGCGGGGACTCGGGAAGGCAACTAGGTAGCAAACCAAACACAGAAGGGGGCAACTTTGCTAGCTGTTGCTATAAATATGCCTGATGCCTATAAATAACCCCTCAGCCAAGATGCACAGGAAGGGCACTGCCTTCTTTGGTTGCAGGTTGCATTTCTGTTACTACTTTTCTCCTTGAAGGCTATTCTAAGACATTGCCAACCTAGAATTACACAAATACACCACGAAGCTGGGATTTCATCACTGTAGAGAACTCTATTGATGTCCAGATCTTTGACTTAGTACACAAAACCTAGGGAGTTGCCTGAGGTATCAGACAGTAGTGAATATCAAAGGGTCCAGAATTTGAACACAGGTCTTCATGCCTCCAGCACCAGCATTCTATCCCCTATCATGCTGAGCTGTTTCACAATTTGAAAGGGTTTATATGCAGCTGCTTGGAGGAGTAAGAAGATAAAGAGTATGCTTTGCTCCATGCTAGAGAAACTCAGTCCCCACACCACCCACCCACCCATTTTATGGTCCAGAATTAAAAGTACTGAAGCACAGCGAAGGGAAGTTGCTATCCAATAAAAATCTATCTCATAAAATTCAGGAACAGAAAGAACCCAAGTCCGTATTCCTACACCAGAGATTATGCTCTATACAAAAGTGGGCAGTAGAAGGAGGGAAGAGGGAAAGCTGTCCAATCAATTGACATTTACTTAGCAAATCAAAATAACTAAGAAAGAGAAATAGGTCTGGACACTTTATCACTTTTGTCAGCTCCAGTTTTATGTTTCAACTTACTGGTCAGAGCTGGGTGGTAAAACATTATTTTATGGCAACATGCCTAAGATTGCACTTACATAAAATAAACATAGAGAGAAAATACAAATGAAATATGAGCTGTAAGTGCGCCAATGCGAAATTTACAAAATATATTTCTGTTGCTCTTCATTCTTTATCTTTTCCTAACAAACATAAATGCACACTGGCTGCTAAAGTGATCCTGAGGAAGCAGAAAGGAGGAAAGTAACATGGGGAATGAATACTAAACTCTCTATATCCTCCTAATTTCCTGCCAAAAAACCAGGTTTATGAAGGTTTTTTTTTTAATTTCAAAAAAATATTGGCTGTTTTCCAAATAAACAAGATAAATGTGCCCTTAGAGCCTAGAGCATCTTTGAAGTCTCTCAGAACAAATACAGAATATTAAGCTTTGCAAAATGTAAATCTGTTAGTTCTGGATATGCATTTATCAATTCCATCACCAAAAATTAAAGTATTACCAAGGCCAAAAATAAATAAATAAGACAGTTTAAACTTAATTTAAAATCAATTTAAAAATAAACAAGGCAGTAGATACTATCATTTTAATGTCCCTCCCACCCCCACTCCTACACTAGTTTCATCTTCCTGCTTCCTGTTCGGTAATGTAAAAACTGGTACAACACGTGAGGTTCTGGCAGACTTTCAAATGAAAGTTACTGGGCTTCTTTTTGCACACTCTAAACTTGACACTTCTCATTAAAGCTCTGGGCAATGACAGCAGAAGGGTGCCCAGAGCACAATGCAGTGGGAAGTACACAAGCTTTACATTTAATGTAATTTTCTATTTATTTACTGGTCAATATGTTGAAATATATATAAAGTTCTGGGACATTCCAGTGTGTCTAAGAATGTATGTAACTCCTGGAAGTCAGTAGGATATTTGGTGGTTATTATTATCAGTCATTTTCAGCCACGTCCAGTTTTTCATGACCCCATTTGGTGTTTTCTTGGAAAAGATACTTGAAGTGGTTTGCCATTTCCTTCTCCAGCTCATTTCATAAGTGGGGAGACTGAGGCAAAAAGGGTTAAGTGACTTGCCCAGGGTCACTTAGCCAGTAAGTGTCTGAGGCCACATTTGAACTCAAGAAGATGAGTCTTCCTGACTTCAGGCCTGAATCAATGCTACCTAGCTGCCCCATTTAGTAGGACATACTGCAACCAAAATATAAAGTAAATGAATACCCTTCAATTGATAATAACAATAGTAGTCAAAGGAGTGGTAGAAATAGGAGAAGGAGGAGGAAGCAAAAGAGGGGGAGGAGAAGGGCTAATAGTATTAGCAACAGTTAAAATGATAATAAAAATAGTCAAAATAATAACAGCATCCAGCATTTATATAGTGCTTGAAGGTTTGTGAAGCACTTTATAAATATTATTTTTTCTGAACCTCACAAAAACTCTGGGAGATAGGTACTATTATTATCCCTATTTTACAAACAGGGAAACTGAGGCAGACATTAAGTGGCTTTCCCAGATCTTCAAGTTAGCAAGTGTCTGACACCACATTTGAACTCAAGTCATCTTGACTCCAGGCCCAGTACTGTATTCACTGCTCCACCTAATTGCCCATTAAAAAAAGTGATAAAGCAGAGTTGGGCATTTCTTAGGAAAAAACAGAAGGTAATTGTATAGGTCAATGCCCAGGGGGAAAAAACCAGCTGACAATAATAACGCTGCCATGTGAGGTCCTCTGGCACAATTCAGACTATTTTAAATATAGAAAGGTCTTCTTACTTTGTTACTCCTCTCAAAAAAGCACTGTGGTCACATTTTTAAAACCTGAAGGGAAAAACCCTGTGACAGAAACAGGTGATGAGTATAAAATCAAGCAACTGTAACAAATCACGTGTTTCATAAATGTTTTCTGCTCCCCAATACTGCATCTGGCTCTTCTTTTAATGTATCAGGGCATATATGAAGACACGACTACATTTCCCATGAGTTTCTGGGCCCCCAGAAAGCAGGCCTGACTGAAGTTCCTAAAATCCCTAATTCCCATGATACTGTGTGCCTGTAGTTCAGGGTGACCGTATCAAAAGGCATGAACTCTGTTGGAAACGAGGTTTCTGAGAAGGAAGGAAGGCACATTAAGAAGAGGAGACCATGGTGGTGCTGAGTCATAACAAAAAGGGGCCCAGTAATCCAGCCGTGGTGGAGTCTGGCTGCTGAGAACTAGCTGTGGCAAACTGAGAACCTCCGGCTGTGTCCAATACAGCTAAAAGCGGCAGACTTCATGAACTGAGGGATTCAGCTGCTGCAGGAGTCAATCTTCCCTCTACCCCTTGGTCAAGTCACAGAAGAGACACGTGCTGAACGTTCCCCTTTACTAGAGTGTGAGTTTTATGGTAAACTGCTTCTCACATCATTTCTCTTTGGCTTGAAACTGTGTCTGTGTCTGTGTCTGTGTGTTGACTGCTTTTCTTCTTTCTTCGCTGTGTTTTTGTCCCAATTAAATGTAGCTTTTTATAACGCATGCTCTTTGTCCAGTCTGCTAGAATAGCAAAGATTGATTGTAGCTCACAAAGGCTCCCAGCAGAGCTTGGACAGGGGCTCTAGCCAAGTGAGGTTAAGTCCACATACATTTTATCCCATCCCTGTATGTAGGAGTTCATGAGAACCCAGAGTTGAGTAAGATGTGGGCTACATTAATTCAATCATTTTCATAGCTAACATTTCTCTAAGCATTCAAATATGCCTCTTCACATGACAGTTTTTAATCTAAGCTGGCCAAAGACACCAGGCTGAGTACAGAGTCAAGTAAGAATCCGTGTCACATAGTCGATACCGTCTTCCCAAGCTATTCCTTCTATGAGGATACCCATCACCACCACCACCACCACCACTGCTCCTGTCCGAGAACAGTCTTCACACGCCTTTGACAGAGACAAAAGTATTCTATTTGACTCAATACATTTCCTTCAAGGAAGGCTTCACTAAATAAAACCACATTGCTAACACCAGATGTCATAGTGATGGAATGAGTGAAGACAGGCACGAACTTGCCTATGCCCAATATGCATCAAAAATGCTTGCATTATTACTAAAGAAAAATAGAAATTATTGGAAATGAAGGCAATGTTGGTGCCAAGTCATCAAAAATTATGGTTTTCTAGAATAAGTTCAACTCTAAGGCATAAACTGGCCCAGCTAGGGCTAGGCATAAGATGCTCCTCTGGCAAATTTTAATGAGCATTTTAATGGGTTTTCCAACAGGAGCCAGCACCATGGGGTAGATGAAGTTACAAAAATGCCTGCGGGAAATTACATCCGAGCTACACCCCTCCTATTTCTGTACAGAGTTAAATCACGCTAAAAGCACATCAAAGAGTTAAAGAAAAAATTAACAAATATTTTCAGAAACAGACCATATGTCAGGCTCTGCTGGGTACTGGAGAAACCACCAAAGAGAAATAAGCATTCTAGCTTTGGTCGTGAAGAGGCAACTAGGTGGTGCTGGGGCTACAGCACTGGGTTTAAAGGTGAGAAGACCTGAGTTCAAATCCTACTTCAGACACTAGCAGTGTGATCCTAGGCAAGTCACTTACCCTGTCTCTGCTTTAGTCTCCTCTTTTATAAAATGAGGGGGCTAGATATGACAGCCTGTAAGGTCTCTTTCAGCTCTACATCTATACTCTATAAAAGAGAGGAAGGAAAAGTTTCAGCTGCTTTACTTGGTGATGTGAGAGAAATGGGGTGGGAGGGTTTACTGAATATAAGTTGAGAAGTCCCTTTTTTTTGAGCACCAACTAAAGATACTATCCCTCCTTCTCCCAAGTTCCTTCATGAACTTCTAAAATAATGGATTTCTTAAAGCTGAAGACCAATGAGGCGACTGTCCTGATTCATCATACCCCAAGGAATAGCTTTGGGCCCCATTTTCTGTGTGTCCACACACGTAACAAAAGACCTGCCCTGTGCTAGGTCACATACAGAAGCATGGCTAGCCGTTCTGTCTCCAGTGGGCAAATCCCAGCAGCTAAGTATTGCTAATTGTCCCTTCACTGTCTCCCCCTCCAGATCCTTATTTGCTCCTGCCCAGGGGTTTGCCTCCCTCCTTCCCCAACTCTCAGCTTCCTGCTCAATTCACCTTTCTGCCTCTGCCCCCGAGTCACTGTTTGCCTACCATATTTTATGACCTGGCGCTTATCACTGACAGGGCTCCATCCAAAGGCAATATTTACTTATCTGCCTAAACTTCCCATGCTTTTACTTTCCTAACAGTGGCTCTCCTCTCATGCCCTCCAAGAATATGAGCCCTTAAGAATGTTTCTGTTTCTGTTCCTTTTTGGTCTCCCCCTCCCAGCCCAAGGCAGTTGGGATGGGGATGGGATATCCAGAAACAGCCACTAGGTAGACAGTTAGTTACAGATACACTGTTCACAATTACTAAAAATTACAGAAGCATAGAAAGGAAAGGCTGGAATGGACTTCGGAAATCATCTAATCTAACCCATTCATTTTACAGCTAGAAAAAATGAGGCTCAGAGGGAGAAAAATCATTACAGTAATCGCTGACACTAATATGATTCTTAAAAGTTTAAAAAAGTGCTTTTGCAAACACATTATCTTCTTTGATCACCACAACAACTTCAGGAGGTAAGAACTTCAGCTATTAACATTCCCAGTTTAAGAATTAGTAAACTGATTTTAAGAGATATAAAGTGACTTGCCCATAGTCACACCACTAGTAAATTGTGTAGACTCAAATGAGACCCAGCTCTCCTGACTCCAAGTCTTGCTACTATACCACGTTTCACCATTAAATACATCTTATCAGAATTTGAAGAACATATCCTTAAAAAGAGAGAATGTGGAAAATGAGATTATAAAGAGACACAGATCCTATGATATAATATACATACACATATATGTACATATGTGCATATATACATACATATATACAGCAACCACAGTAAATACTCTAGTAGTATAACAATTTAATTGGCATGTGCACATGGTCAATTCCCAAGTATAATACTGATCAAAAGCTGTTCTGTGTCTTTCAAATGAATTTACCAACAACAACAACAAAAAAAACCTACAGCCTAGGGAAGGTAGTTTCATCATACAGTCATTTCTGCAAACACACAAATAGCTAGCCTCCTCATCTTGTGTAAAGCATCCTGGTTTAAAAAAAACTTCCTGCTCCTGTCTCAGCCCCTTGGATTTTGATCATCCTGAAAAACCATGATTTCTAATCTGGCTTCTGGTTTACACACTCAAGATTTAAGCAGCTAGGCAGTGCAGTGGATAGAGTGCCAGGGCTGTAGTCAGGAAGGCCTGAGTTCAAATCTGACCTCAGACACTTACTAGCTATGTGATCTTGGGCAAGCCACTTAACCTTGTTTGCCTCAGTTCCTTATCTGGAAAATGAGCTGTATCTTTGCCAAGAAAATTCCAAATGGGGTCATGAAGAGTCAAACACGGCTGAACCAAATAAACAACGACAAAAAAAACCCTCAAGTTTAGCCCACCTCCACACGCTTGTTTGTGCAGGTAAAAGAAGAAGCCTCTCACCTTTAATTAGTACACTAATCATTGACACATAACAACCCCATTGTGAGGAACAGGACAGCCTGTCTGATACCCTCTAAACAAATTACCCTTGGGAGACAAGGACTGAGCCACTTACCATAAGATCCCAGAGTAAGTGACTTCAGCGACCATGAAATTGCAGGAAGACATAGAGCAACTACCAACCTACCAGCACTGACATGGCAACACGTGCGCAACAAGTCCCACCTTCAGTCATGGGTGAGGTTCTGGAAACCCATCACATGACAGGGTGCCAAGAGAAGTTAGAGGTACCTCCACCACTGTGCTTGAACATGAAGTATCACCCAAGCAGGTTGCCGGCAACCATGAATAAGGGCACAATGAGATCCCCTTCCCTTTCCATCATACCCCATCTTCAGACCAACCGATCCTCCCATCCCTTCCAATAGCCCACCTATTCTTGTCCTTCTAGATAGAACTGCCAGGGCCCCGGGTATTGCAGCTCCCAGCTATGGCGAACTTGAGGGCTTCAGAAACCTTTATAAACTCTGTTCTGACCCAAATCCCATGCTCCCCCAGTGGTAGTTAAAACATTCAGTGGGCACCAAATTTGGTTCAGACAAATGACACAGGAGACCAAGCCCTTGAAGTTCTGAGTGGGGAAACATTATGAGGTATTCAGACTGAATATAACCCACTCCCCCCCCACCTCTCTTCCCAGTAATGCTGGGGATCAGCTGGCTGGTGCTGCATCATCCCCCTGGATTATGGCATTTGAGGAAGATCACATTCAGCTCCCAGTACTGCTAGATATACAACTCTATAGAAAACAGTCTGATCTAGACTGGAAAAATATGGCAGCCCAAGTCTTGGGAGTAAAAACTGGAAGAATGAGTATCTCTGACCCTCTACCTCCTCCGCTGGAGTTTTGGTGATATACATTAAAAAGAAGAATGGGAATTTCTGACTGCCACAATCACAGGGCACTTGATGCCATCACTATCTAGAACTCTCCAGGTCATAAATGAGCTCATAAAGTTCTCAGTACACCTCTCCCTCAGTATACCACAAATGATTTACATGAAGATGGTGATCAGAAGACAGGCTTCCTGACCATGTATGGCTTGTAATATGAGACTTATACTGCTTGGTTTGTACAGAGTGCCTGCCATTTTTCAAATTTTAGTATCTACTGAACTAGGAGATAGCGGGTTATCTCAACTGTATCTGCCCTTGAGCCCATGGGCCTGCACAAACAACAACAACAACAAACTGGGTCAAGTTCACCTCAACTCCATACTAGTGTCAAGGATAAGGCCTGAATCTATAAGTTCATTGGCTTAGGGGACTCATGAATGAGGAACTTCCCTCTGCCAATGCAGGTTGGCATCTTTTTAATTTACAAGCTTAGAGAGTCGGCAAGGGCATTGAGAAGTGATATGCTGGAGGTTACAAGGCAAGTATATGTCAGAGATGGGACTTCCATCAAGGTCATCCTGGATCCAAGGATCTCTGTTCACTATAGCACGCCGGATCACCCACTGCTGCTGACTGTGGCTAAAGAGAAAGGGGAAGAGGAAGGGGAGTGGGAAGGCAATAAACGTTTATATCTTGCTCACCATGTGCCAGGAAACATGCTAAGTGATTACTCGCAAATACCTCCTTTGATCCTCATAACAACCCTGGGAGTTAGGTGCTATTATTCCCATATTACAATTGGGGAAACTGAAGCAAACAGGATAAGTGACTTGTGTAGGGTGGCACAGCTAGTAAGTTAGTGTCTAAAGCTGGATTTGAATTCAAGTCTTCCTGACTCCAGGCCTAATGACGTTATCATCATGCCACCATAAGCAGAAAGAACACATAATCCAGTATATTTTCCACCCAAGAGGCAATGGAGCTGCCTCCACTACTCAGTGGATTGGAATGAGAACATGCCTAAGGAGATATAGATGCCCCAGAACTAAGAAAGGCTTTTTTCTATCAACTCCATCCCACCAAGTCAAGGTATCTAGGTCCAGGAATGTAATCTAGACAGAGGGATGGCATTTGAGCTCACAGGCACAATGGGGGGTGGGGGGAGGCTGCCCATGATGGCATAGACACCTGACAAAAGCAAGAAGCCATCATTGCCATAGTCTTGCAGAAGTAGACTCCCTTACTTCTGGTGGTCTTTTGCCTCTGGATTTAGGACCTCCCCAGCTGGAAATCTACACTTTAAGTCCATGCTTCCTGATTCCATTCAAGTTGCTTGCATTTTAACACTCCTGTAAAATCAATCTTCTGGAGGTTGTTCGATTTAGAGCCTGCCATCATTCTCTCTTCCCAAATGATAGGAGAGAGAAAGTTTTATTAAGCCCTAGGAATTTCGCAAAGCACCAACAGGTCTTGGACAGGACCAAGATGAGTGAGTCAGCCATAGTTCATTATCTTCTATATCAATGCAGCTTTTCAAAGAACATACACCAAGCATTTATGCAAAACACCAAAGCATGACACCCTTTTTCTCCTATTTGCTGTCTCCACCTTTATAATTTCAAATGAATCTACATTTAACCTAAACTTTCACTCAAACCTCTTAGAAGAGGCAACAAACCTGAAACAAACGGAATGAACAAACCCAATGGAAATACTTTTTTTTTAAAAGTAAGTCAGGGCATGCACTTCTTTCTGCCAAGTACACAAGGGAAAAAAAAACTCTAGAAGTTAACTGGGCAACATTCAAGTTAATATGATTTGACAGACTCATTAGCACGAGGAATAAGTGTCTGTCAGCCAAAATAATCCAATTAAGAATGCTCTAAAATCACAAGGACACAGATTTTACTTCCTTTGCATATATATGGTTATGCCTTTTTTTTAACTTAAAGCTTAAGAAAGCCTCAATACAAATGTTGAATGTACAGAAATAATGATAATTAAGTATTTAAATACAATTAATACACATAATAGACTGTGTCTGCTGTCCAAGGACCAGCCTAAGTTCAGCAACATTGATCAACCTCCTGGCAGCTGGCCAATAGGTGATGAATGTGGCCATGGAAATGCATGAAACAATGGTATACAACAGAAGGGTGCTATTGTTGTCCAGGCTGCGAATGAAGAGGCATTCTCTGATATCTGGGATCCCTTTTTCATGACTTCATGGCAGGGGGGAGGGGGGGAAGGGTGGAATGTGTAATACAGAGATCCAGAATCATTACTGAAACTGAAAACAACAACAACAACATATCCATCCAGGTTTATTTTTCATGTGAAAAATTCAGGGTTTTTTTTTTTCCAAATTCCATTGTCATCTTTCACTGCAATCTAACCTAAGATGATACCATTGCCAAGCTACAAGCCACAAAAATTAACCTTATTTACATATGTTAATTATAACTCCTGTGAAAATCATATTTCTCTAAATTACTTCTAAGATGAAGAAGCCAAGACACCAGATTTACAAATCACGAGTATATCCACCATCACATACTATTTTGTATTACAGAGTCTACTGAACCACTTGTCTTTTCACGGAGCTTTCAATTCCACAAGAGTTCCAGATTCACATCTGATGATATGTTACCTAATCTATCGCCGTCCCAGCAATGTGGCATATGCTGCATACAGTGGACAGATTTATAAAAAAATTGGGTTATTTTGTCTCGAAGTTAACATGAAATTTAAGACCTGCTTAGGAACGGATGATCTCATGAGGCCAACACCTGAGTTACAACTATGCCATTATGAAAGTTTTAAACTGATCAGGGGATAAATAAATCATATTAATCACAAAGACTTTAATAGTGAGGGTGTGGGACTATAGGTAGGGAAGGCCTGGGTCCAAATCTCATCTCAGAAACTCTAAAACTTAGTATCTCTGTGACTACAGGCAAGACACTTAACCTCTGGCCAGAGTTTCTTCATTTGTAAAATAGAGATAGAGAACAGGATCACTGTGAATCTCTAATGAGATAATGTGAATAAAATAAAACATTTAACTAACTTTAAATCACAGTTTAAACAGCTTAAAAACTTTAAACTGTTATCATTATAATAAGTAAGTAGTAACTCCCAATTCTAAATCCCTTCATTTAAGATTAGGTAAAGTACAGACTTGCGTTATTTTTAAAGTTCTTACTGTTTAAAAAAAAAAACTGTCTATGGAAACAGGATATAATAACTTTTAAAAGAAAAAAATTAAACCTCATACTACGTTTACTGGCATTCCCTGGCCACCAAGCCCTGCTTTTTTCAAAATTATTTTACCTAAAGTGGACGGAGGGAATGTTTCATGGGTAATTTGCTCCCACTGGCAGCTGCTGACAGGGTTGGCATGAAGGACTGTGGCTGCTGCAGCCTGGATCACAGTTTTCCCTATAGCAAAGTCTCTGGGAGGTTTGCTCAGAGCAGTGAGCTACTGTTCCTACCCCCTTTAATAACCTTTCCTTTTACTTTCAGCAAATGAGATCACTACTAGTTGGTTCTTTTCCAGTTTTTACCCAAGTCATCAGAGGGATTCCCTGCTGGCATTCTAGATCTCCCTTCCCCCCACCCCTCAAAAAAAAATCTTTCATTCAAATTACTGAAAACATTACTTCCTCTTCTGATTATATAGCTGGCTGACAATATAATCATCTCCATGTTAAATTGTAGCCTGAGGCCCCCAAAGGGTTGGAAAATAATACTTTGATGGAGACATGATCTCATTGATAAAGTAGCAACCTCAACAGTAAGGGGTCTCAAATTTGTGCCACAAAAAGGATTAGTTGAAAAAAGCTAACTTTTTTATCCTGGAGAAGAAAAAACTTTAGGCAGAGAATGGAAGATGGATGGGAAATGAAAATCGTCAAGTACTTGCAGGTCTGTCCCAGGATAAAGGAAATGTACCTATAATGATTCCGCCCAGCCCCAAAGAACTGGAATAAGTAGATGGTGCAGCTCATTAAAAGAGACTTTATAACAATTTATGTCATCAAAAGGCACCAGTGGCCACCTTTAGCCTTAGTGGCTTCTCCTTCATAGAGGGTTTTAACCAAAGTCCCCATGTACATCCAGTTAGTCATAAAACGGATTCTTGTGCAAGTCAAACTTAACGATCTTGGAGGTCTAACCCAACTCTGAGATTCTGCGGTTTAAGGGTATTCCTTCTCCAAATCCTTGTCTTTTCATACCTGGTCAGCTAGGTGGTGCAGTGAATGGAGCATTGAGGCTGGAGTCAGAACAGCTGAGGTCAAATCCAGTTGAAGATCCTTATTAGCTATGTGACCCTGGGTAGATCACTTAACCTCTCAATGTGAATAAAACAAAACATTTAGCAAACTTTAAATAATAATAAGGGCATGGTAACTCCCAATTCTAAGGCTCTTCATTTTCACATTAGGTGAAACACAGACTTTCATTATTTTTGTAATTTTGTATTGCTTAGAAAAAATTTGTATTATTCTCAGTTTCCTCCTATGTAAAATGAAAATCAGTACCCACCTCCCAGGGTCACTGTGAGAATATAATGAGACAATGTTTGTAAAGCTCATTACAAACCTTGAAGTGTTGTATTTAAGGGCTGGCTATTATTTATTATTAATATTATTATATATTGGCTCCTATTATAATTCCTCCACAAAGAAACTACTCCATTTGCTGAATCCCTTAGTCGAGTGGTTCTCAACTTTTTTTGTGTCTTGGACCCTTTGGCAGTCTGGTGAGGCCTAAGCCTTACTCACTTCCTTCTCAGGATAATATTTTTAAAAATATAAAATAAAATACGCAAGATTCCAAAAGAAGTCAAAGGTGAGTGAAAATAAACATTAATTTTTTTCTCATCCAAGATCATAAATCCCCCAAAATCAATCTATAGAGATCTCTTGAGAAAACCCGTTCTAGACCTTTCTGCATTTTGTGGGGAACAATGATGATGATGATGATGATGATGACGATAGCAGCTAGTATTTATACAGCCCTTTAAGGTTTGCAAAGAATTTTACATATATTATTTATTATTTTATATATTATATAGTTTAATCCCCACATCAATCCAGTGATATAGATATTATTATTGTTGTTGTTAAGGTCTGCTTCTTTCCAAGTCTAAGCATAAAAGTTCACAACACCATCTAGCTGCCAATCAACCAGCATTTACTAAGTGCCTTTTGTGTTCCAGGTACCATGCTAGGACCTGGGGACAAAAAGACAAACGTGAACCAGTTTCTCTGCCCCTGAGGAGCTTAAAGACCAGCCTTAGATTGACCATCTTTTTTTCTCTGTGACCAAAAAGATGCCCATAATTCAAGTGCCTACTTTCTCATTTCTACAGAATCTTTATGAAAATGGTCTAAGCTTGTATTGAGCGTTATTTATTTATAGAGAACGTAAGATTCCACTGTGCTTACTGAATGAAAAAAAGCATTTTGACAAAAAGAAGTAATGATCACAAACTCACATTAATAGAGGTTTTAATAGTTTACAAAGCAATTTCTTCATAACTACTCTGTGAGGCATGTCATGCAACTTATTATTAACCCTATCTGACAAAAAGAAAAACTGAAGTTCCGAGTAATTTTGCCCCATGGTTACCCAGCTACAGAGCATACTGAAAAACAAGGAGCAGGAGAGGTAGTTCTGTTTCAGCTACTTTGAAATGACTTGATAAACATCTCTTAAATGGGCTAAATCAATTTTGATAAAATCAGAGGGAGGGATAGGGATCAGATCTGTGATTTCATGGGTAGAGAGGTCCAGTGAGGAAACTTCCCACTACCAATGCAGGTCAGGGACTTCTCTGCAGCTTTAGTCTTGGAAAGTTTCACGCAGCACTGAGAGGTAAGTGGACTCACCCAGGGTCACACAACCTGTCATGTGTCAGAGGCAATATTAGGTCTTCTTGTCTTTAAGCTGAGCTATGCCATTCTGGGTGTCTTCAATGAAATCAGATTTTTTAAAAAAAAAATGTAAAATGTTCATTGTAGGTTCTAAAAGCCAACCTTTACAAGCACAGGACATACAGAGAGACTCAACTAGAAAAAGATGTCAGGCTCAAACATGAGTCAAATGGTGCCAGACAAAACCACAGTTGTGATCTGGGGCTCTATTTGTAAACATATAAAGTCCTAAAAGAGATAATAGCCCTGTTGTACTCTGCTCTGCTGAGACCACATTTGAAGTGTTGTTACTAGCTCTCATCACCACATTTTAATGAAAAAACTGACAAGCCAGAGCATCATGAGAAGAAATCAACTAGCATGAAGTGACGCAAAACTAAGCCATATGATGAATGCTTGAGGGAACTGAGAATGTTAGATCCAGAGAAAAGACATAGCAGGAAGCTTGTCATTGCCTTCAAATACTTCAAAGGTCATCATGTGGAAAGAGGATGAGGCATTCAGTATAATTGCAGAGGGCAGGAAACCAGGACCAAGGGGATAGAGGTTAGAGGAAAGCAGACCTTAGGAGACCACAAGGAAGGCTTTCCTAACCATTAGAGCTGTCTAAAAACATAACAGTCTGCCTCCCAAGCTAGCGATCCCCTTTCTTTGGATCTATTCAAACATATGTAAGAGGACCACTTGTTCAGAATGTTACGGGGCTTCAAGCTTCAGGTAGAATGAGCCAGGTGACCTCTAGGTCCAAGCTCTAAAAAGTTATGACTTCAATGTGTTTTCTACCCTTTCTCCTCTTTAATCTGTGCCTTGGCAGGATTCTCACCCTGAAGTTATTAACTCAATCTAATTATAAGAAAAGAGGTTTTGCCATTTTATGATGAACATTGGAGACAAAACTGTGATGACCTCCTCTGCAGAACGGGACTGCAGTGTCTGTTATACTGGTCTGCTAATGCCAAAAAAGGTCATTTAGAAAATCAGATGAGGATGAAAAGATCCCCATCCATGTTTCTGGTCTGCAGTTACTTCATTTAAGAGAGAGGGCTCTAGGAGGCTGCATAAAGCTCTCACATGACAGTACCACCTGATCTATCTGGATCCCCTGAGAAATAAGGTATTTTCCAGGTAACTTGTATTTAATGCCTTAAGCACCAAAACACTTATTAAAATAATTTCTCATGGAAATCTTTAAAAAGTGTCTTACATACTTCCCTGTTATCTTAAACAGAGTTCAGTTAACAAGCATTTATTAAGCTCTTAATATGGGCCAGGCACTGTGATTAGTGCTGGTGACACAAAAAATATGTATATATATACATATAGATATATATATATACATATACATATCAAAAAGACCAATCCCTGTCCTCAAGGACTATAACTCCTAATCAGGAAGATAACACATTAAATAAGCGGGTATATACATGATATGTGGGGCAGCTGGGTGGGGCAATGGATAGAGTGCTAGGCCTGGAGTCAGAAAGCCTTATATTTTTGAGTTCATATCTGGCCTCAGATACTTATTAGCTGTGTGACCTTGGGCAAGTCATTTAACTCTATTTGTCTCAGTTTCCTCATCTGTAAAATGAGCTGGAGATAGAAATGGCAAACTACTCCAGTATCTTTGCCAAGAAAACCCCAAATGAAGTCACAAAGAGTCAGACAGAACTGAACAACAATAACAAAAAAAAAATCAGAACAGTAAGACAAAAGTAGCTAGGAAATGGGAGGAACCAGGAAAAAAGCTCCTGCAGAATATGGGCACTGAGCTGGGTACTAAAGGAAAACAGGGAAGCTAAGCAGTGAGAGTAAGGGGGCAGAACATTCCAAGAAATGAGGAAAAGTTTTTCTTGATGCCTCAGAGGTCATCATAATGAAAATCGAAATTATTTGGCTCAGTCACAATAAGGCCATTCCCTTAGACTGCTGAGATGTGGGGTCTACTGGACCTTAATAATAAGTGAAGGGTCCCAGGCTGATCTAGTTTTCTTAAGTTCTGTTTTCTTTGTCTTGTCACTCCCTGTAAGCTTTTGCTTGTTCTCATCCTCTAACAGTAAACTCCCCCTTTTAATTTTCTATTTTTAATCTGCTATGCAATGGTATACTAAATAATCAAAGCTCTGTGTGTCAAGAAAGATTAAATAGATTTTGGATGAGGGGTTCTCATCCATAAAATGCATGAGCTTTGTGACATCCATTTGGACAAATTAGAAGCTATTTTTATTCAATTCTTACTTTTGACCTGTGTCCTGGATAGCTGACATTAACAAATAAGTGAATTTGGGGTGTCTCAGATATATTATCATTTTTAGCTGAGCAATGATATAAGAATTTACAAGAACTATATCAAGTCAGCCATATTAAGCAGTAATTTTAGACCATATAAAATAACTAGACAGTATAAAAAGAAGATATGAGAGTATACCTGACAAAACAGACACAGGAACTATATGAATATAAATGCAAAACACCTTTTATACAAAGTTAGATCTAAATATCTGAGGTAACATTTATTGTGCATGGGTAGGTAAAGCTAACATAATAAAAAATGACAATTTTACCTAACTAATCTATTTATATAATACCATCCCAATTAAATTACTAAAAAAATATCTTACTGAGTCAAAAAATAATAATAGAGTTCATTTAGAAGAGCAGAGGGTCAGGAACTTCAAGAAACCAGAGGAAAGGGATGTAAAGGAACTAGATTCATTAGTATCAGATCTAAACCATATTATAGGGTGAGACTAGTGTTGAAGAATAAAATGGATAATTTTGAATATTTTAAATTAAAATTTTCCTGTATGAATTGAACCTATGTAGCCAAGAATAGAGAGGATGTAGAAAAATTAGAGAAAAAACTCTCATTGACAATCTCCCAGACAGAACGTGATTAGGTTGGAATATTGTTGTGGTTAAGGAAGTGATGAGCCGGTAGATTTAGAAAAATATGGAAACACGTGGACTTAGGAAGGAAGATGCTACCCACCTACAGAGAAATAAGTGACAAGTGGAAATAAGTATAATACAGTCTTATGTATATGCATTTGAGTGTATATGTGTATATATGTATATGTTTGGGTTTATCTATGTATATATATATATGTGTGTGTGTGTATATAGATATATATTTATATTTACATACATATATATGTATATATATATATATATATATATATCCATACTTAATTGTAGCCTTCTGGGAGAGGAGGGAAAGGGGGAGGAATAAAAGAGTAAGTACATAGCAGAGGAAAACAAGAAAACATACACGGAAACAGAGAAAAGATAGAGAGCTTTGAAAATGATGTGTAGTATTTATTACATAGGTTTTCTTGAAATGGAAATTTATTGCTTTATATTGAATTGTCTCATGTTCTGTGTACATGGCAATTATTTCTTTTCTTGTTTTGTATTTAAGTTTAAAATAAATTCAAATACAATGAAAAAAAGAACCATACCAGGGTTTTGCTTTGAAACCATTACCTAATCTGACTGTGCCCAGGAGCCCAAGAAACAAAACAGGTCAAAGTCCTTCCTAGGAGAAAGGTTACCATAATACAAGGTCCCAAGTGGAAGAGAATTCAGTAAATTAGACTAAAGTAGAACATGTGCCACCTAAGGCAGACTTATCAAGGAAAAACCCATTCATTTCATAAAATGGTAGTGTATATGCACACCAAAATAACATGCTGCTTCTAACACCCACCCTCAGGACATATGCCTCCCGAAAACCATGATACTGTCAGAAGACTATTAAATGAGTCAAAGAGTCCTATAAATAGCCAAATGAACAAGAGTCAATTCAAACCCTGAACACTACTAAACATTACCCAAAAAAGCCCACCAGTTTTATTTTTGGAGGAGACTGTGACATGGAAAGTGTTCTCAAAATAGAGATTCACAAAATCAAGTTGATTTCTCAATCCCATTAATTAAGGTTCAGTAGTAGCTGCTGCCAGTTCCATGCCATCTAACAATACTAAGTCAGTTAAAAACAGTGCAATTAAATTATGAGAATGACCTTTTCTTTACTCCCTAGGAAACTGGCAAATAAACTCGCATTACTAGATCTTCTTTGTAGAAACAACTAAATGAACCATACCATTGATTTGTCTCCGTGTTGAGCCATCAGATATTTTATGGATAAATGGAATATTATGAAGAAAACAGGTATCAAGGATAAACAAATATGTTAATTTGCCAGTTTAAACTTTCAAGTATTTAAAGTTTAGAGAAAAACAAAATTTTCTTTTGTACTACAGCTTACTGCAAAAACACACCCCTGCCAAAAAAAAGTGACTGCAAATGGAGCTGGAAAAATGTACAAATGCAAATGATCAAAGGAGATAATATTCGTAAAGTGCTTAGCCTAGGGCCTGGCACATAGGAAGGCCTTAATAAATCCTTGTTCCCTTCCCTGCTGTTCTCTAAATGTGTGGTTTGGTGGAAAGAATGCTGTACCTGAAAGCAAGAGAGGGTTGACTCCAATCTCATCACCCACATTTAGTAGCTATGAGACAATAACAATAATAATGATGATGAAAACTCACATTTATATAGTGCTTACTATGTGCCAAGCACATTACAATTATTCTCTCATTTGGCCCTCACAATAACCCTGGGAGGCAGATGCTATCATTATCCTCATGATCTTTATTTTACAATTGAGGAAAATGAGGCGAACAAAGATTAAGTGATATTCCAGGGATGCTCTGCTAGTCGGTGTCTAAGGGTCACATTTGAACTCAGGTCTTCCTGACTCCAGGCCCAGTGCTCTATCCACTGCCCCACCTAGCTGCCCCCATGAGTACACCAACCTCTCTAAGTCTCAGTTTGCCCATTTATGAAATGAGGACATAAGAGAAAACAAGGAGAATGAATGGACAGCCTGTGTGTTTTGTTGCTACCCATTTAATGGTGAAATACCTACAGGAAGGCCCTCAACACAGGATGACCTCCCATGCTGAATTTATGAGATGAATGGGCTGCAATCTGTACCTTGCATGCCCATCAAAGAGATAATAAATCCATTGCAGAAGAAAACAGGGAGAACAGCTTTAAAACTTTTCTCCTGGGGTTGTTTTGAGGATCCAGCGAGATGATGTATGTAAAGTGCTTTGTAAGTCATAAATTAAAATACATATACATCAAAAGATGAATAGCAGCACCTTTAGAAGTCTAAAAACTGGAAACAAAGTAAATGTCTATCAATTAGGGAATGACTGAGCATGCTGTGGTGTGTGAATGTAATGGAATCATATTGTGCTGTCCAATCAAGAAGCTTCTGTTAGGTGCCTATTATGTGCCTGGCATTTTGCTAAACACTGAGGATTCAAGGAATGGCAAAAACAGTCACTACTCTCAAGGAGTTCACAATCTAACAAGGAAGACAGAATGCCAACAGCTATGTACGAACAAGATATACGCAGGAGAAATTCAAGATAATCCCCAAGAGAAGGCAGGTTACTTAATTATTGAATGATGATTAAGTGATTTGACAATTAGAGATAACCTCCGAGGTTACTGGCAAGGCTTCCTTAATGTAGGAAACGACAAACGTGATGAATACAGAGAATCATGGGAAGACAAAAAGCAAATGCTGTGAAATTAGAACAACGGAACTTGCTCCCAAAGAAGAAAAAAGAGGAGGCACCTCCCAAAGCTTCTTTGCCAAGATGGGGGCTACGGAGTAGCAAGACAGCATATAACAGCAGACTTTTGTAATAGACTGGTTTCTTTTATGGAACTGATTTTTTCTCTTAAGGAATTACTTTTGGGAGGCAAAAACTAAACTAAAGACATCAATAAAATCAATAAAAAAAGAGAGATAGCATCAATTGGAGAAAGGCTGTGCCAGTTGTGGTATATGAATGCAATGGAATATTACTACGCTGTAAGAAATTATGAACGGAATTGTTTTAGAAAAACCTGGAAAGACTTGTATGCACTGATGCAAAGTGAAGTGAGAAGAACCAGGAGAACAATCAACGTAGTAACAGCAATATTATACCAATGATCAGCTGTGAAAGGTTTAGCTACTCCGAGCAATACAATGATCCCAGCCAATTCCAAAAGACCCATGATAAAAAATACCATCTAATTCCAGAAAGAGAACAGATGGACTCAAAGTGGAGACGAAAGTATTGTTTCCCTTTATTTTTCTTCCTTTTCTTTTTTTTGGAACATAGGTTTTGCATGACTGTATATGTATAATATTCAGTTAGGTGCCTCAATAGATAGAGTTCTGGCCCTGGACTGAGTTCAAATATGACCTCAAATATGCATTAGCTGTGCAACTCTAGGAAAGTCACTTAACCCTGTTTACCTCAGTTTCCTCATCTGTAAAATAAGGTGGTGAAGAAAATGGCAAACCACTCCAATATCTTTACCAAGAAAATCCCCAAAACAGAGTCACAAAGAGACATGACTAAATAACAACAAATATGTATAATGGATACCCTATTTCTTGCTTTTTCAATGAGAGGAGAGGAGGGAGGGATAGAATGTGGAAATGAAAACACAAATTAAAATTATTTTTAAAAGAGAGGCAGAAAGAATGTTATAGAGGATGCAGGATGAATTGATCCAGATGAGGCAACCTCAAGAAACAACGAGCTAGCAAAGCCTTAGAAGCAAAGGTGGGCTAAAGGCAACAGAAGTCTTGGGAAATAAAACCCAGTAAATACCAATGGAGATGGGCAGCTCAGCCAAGAGCTTGATGTCCATAATTAAAACATTAGTTGGCGATTTCCTGTTAGTACTGGCCAAGAGGACATCAGCCTAAGTTGGAGAAGTGACTACCAAAACAATACTTTTAACCAGAAGCCAAAGAAGGTTGAGCCTTGGGCTCAAAGGAAAAAGAACTCTGGTCTTCTAGAAGCCAAAACTGGCAGGGACGGGGAAGAGGGCAACAGTGGGTTATAAAAGAAAACTGCCTAGCCTTAGAGGGCTGAGAATAAGGGTAAGTTAGTGAAAATTGTAATCCAGATTCAAAGTCAGCTGACTAAAGTCATGACCCCAGAGAGCACCTAGAAAGCACTAGTTAACTATTTAAACTTAAATCAAGCTAATTCAAGTGTTCTTTTTTATATATACACATGTATGCATATACGTATATATACATATACATATAACAATAATATTAACATAAAGCCCTGTATGGTTTACAATGCACTTTCTTAGGATAATGTTTTTAAAATGCATAAAATAAAGAAGGTTGCAAAGAAAACCAATTATTTTGAAATAAAGGTGGATTCTTTTTTCCTGGATCCCCTGACATCTGCCGATGTATCCCAAGTTAAGAACCTCTGAGCTAACTGACTAACATGAGATAACGTTTGAGATTCATCTCAATCATAAAGAGTTTGGACTCTGAAATTCTCCAACATATGGAAAAGACCAGTTATACCCCTTTGGGGTGACTGAAGAACTAGGAAAAAAAAAGCGGCTGCCCACAGACAGAGGAATATCTATATAAACTTGTAGTACAAGAATATAATGGAATATTCTTGTGAAATAAGACATGGTGCCTAGAGGAATTCAGAGAGAAGTGAGAAGATATGCATGAACTGATGCAGAGTGAAAGGAGACTTAGAAAAATACGCACAATGACTGCGATGAGAAATGGAGACTGCTAAAAAAATGTTGATTCTGGGTAAACAAAAAAGCAATAACTGTTCTGACGAGCATACACTAAAACATGCCTCATCCTCTTGGTAGACAGGCAGGGGATTACTAAGGTAGAATGCTGTATACATGGTCAGACAGGTCACTGTATTAAATATTTTTGCTTCATTGTTTTTGTCAAAAGAAAAAGGCTCAGTGGCAAGGGAAGGGAGATTTTTCTAGAAATGGCTGTGATGCATAAACAAAAAGCACTGATAAAACTTTGTATAAGTAGGTTGTGCCCTTGTGCTATATGTCTTGTACACACACACACACACACACACACACACACACACTGCACCACTGAGTGGAGAGTGGTATCATACAAAGGGAGAAGAATATGTTCACAATCCATGAACCCAAAGATGGGATAACACGAATATGGAATACATATCAATAGTCATAGTTGTTGGACTGCTTTTTTCCCCTCAACAATAACAACAATAACATTAACATACAGCCCTGTAAAGTTTACAATGCACTTTACATATCTTATATCATTCGATTCTTACCACATCCCTGAGAGGGAGCTGCATTGTCACCCCTATACTACACATAAGGAATCAGAGGCTAGCCTGGAGTCACACAGCTAGTTAAGTGTCTGAAGCAGGACTGGAACTCAGGTATTTGGGATTTCAAGTCCAAGAGATTTGTTACATAGGATGACTTTCTGAGTGGAAAATATGGGTGGAAATCAAATAAATCAACAAGCATTTAGCATCAGTTAAGTGCCAGGCACTGTGCTAAGTATTAAGGATATGTGTGGAAATTATGATAATATGATAACAGAAGATATCCAATAAAAACAAGTTTTTTTTTCATTAAAAAAGGCAATGCAATCAAAGATATAATCTTGAACCATCCCTCTCTTTCCCTTTTTGGCCCTTGGTTGGGATTTTCCTTTGGGTGTTCTATCCCAGGGGGTAAGATTGTCATCATGTCTCTACACTCTATTACCTGAGCAGAAAGCATGCATCTCAAGACAGCATGAGGCCAAACTCAATTTGGGCAATCCAAAGGAGTCCCAGAGACACAAGCTGTGATAACAAGGCCTGAATAGTAATGTCACCACAACCATGAAAAGTTCAAATCTGGTCAAAAAACATTACAAGTAAGATTCTGAAACAGTAGCCAGGGGTGCCGATTTTAGACTCCATTCAAGACATAGTTCAACCAAGACTTCAAAACAATTACTCAGGCTCATTTCCAGTTGGACATGAAAATAACAGCTCAAACTGATTTTTTTCATTGCCGCTGAGCTCAGGTTTGACAGGCCAAACAGCCACCAAGAAAGTCATTTTCATAGCAAGCCACTCGTCAAAAAAGTCTGCTTCACTCTCAGAGCCCGTTTGAAAGTTGAGGTTCTGGCTCCACCTTTCAAACTAGATAACTCAAGCGTGAAGCTCTAAAATTACTTTCCTCATGATTCAACCCATAGTGACTGCCTAGGGAGTTAAAAGGAATCCTTAACATCACAACGATCCTTGCCTGGTTCTTTTTTTTTTCTCTTTGGTCAGTGTAGGAGACTACCAGTGTGGAAACTCCCTTAACCAATGCTGAATAGAAAAGCTTCTGGTAACTTATTGTTTTAGAAAAAGTGTTTGAGGCCACAGGGAAATTAAATGACTTAAAACGACCAATCACCTCATATTTGTCAGAGTCATGACTTGAATCCGGGTCCTGACTCTGAGGCCATCCCAGATTTCTAGCTATTATACCGCCACACTTGTTGTTATAATTCAATGCCTCCTACTTTTTGTGAGCCCAACTGGGTTTTCTTGGCAAGGGTAATGGAGTGGTTTGCCATTTCCTTCTCCAGCTCATCTTACAGATGAAGAAACTGAAGCAAAGAGAGTTGAGTGACAGGCAGGACACTCTATCCACTGCACCACCTACCTACCCCCACTGCTTTTCCCTATACAGTTATGGCTTCCTACGATAGTTCTGAGGAAACTGAGAAGCCCATCCATCACAAGTGCAAGCATTCAGAACAGATATTGGTATCTATATAGAGGAACCCACTGATGCATCCCATCTTGGGATGGGAGTCAGAAGGCCTGAGTTCCCATCCCAGTTTGGCCGTTGACTAGTATGTAAGACGTAAGCCTTCTTACCTTCAGCTTCTTCATCTGCAAAATGAGAGTACTGGACAATATCATGCCCTAAAATACTGTCCCATTCTCCCAATCTGTGATTCAATTCCAATGGCTCCCAAATGGGACAGAGCAGGACCCTTAGATACCAGGAGCATCTCTATGCTATAATACTCCCTTCATAAGCAGAGACGCTTGAGGGAAAAGGAAGAAAACAGAGTCTCCTGAAGCACGAAAAATTGTTCATGACTATAAGTGAAGGTCCACAACCTCTCATTTGTCCAGGGCTTCATCAATCAATCATTTCTTGAATGCCTACTAGGTGCCAGGTTTATCCCTAGTTATTTCCCAATCCAGATCCTAGTCCTTGTTACTTACTGAGCCCCAGGTCATTCCCCCTCTTGTCTCTAAGCGTTCAGGGCCCGTCAGTCTCTCAGATATGGTCTCCTCTCTCTTTTGATACTGCCACCACTCCGGTGAAGGCTCTCATCACTCTTGGTCTATGCCAAAGTCTGCTGGGGGGTCTGCCTGCCTCCAATCTCTCCTCATTTCAATCCATCCAGTAAAATCATTTCCCTCAAAACTAGACCTGGCCCTGTTACCCCACTCCCCTACTCAATAAACTTCAATGGCTCCCTGTTGCCCCCAGAGCCAAACACACAATGTTCTGTTTGACATTCAAAGCCCTTTGTAACACAGCCCCCTCCTACTTTTTCAGGCTTCTTACACATCGCTCCTCAACAGGTACGCTTAGATGCAGTGCTGTTGGCCTCCTGGCAGTTCCACAAATAAGGCATTCCCTCTCTTAGCTCCAGGCCGTCTGACTGTCCCCCACGCCTGGAACACTCTTCCTGCTCCACTTTGCCCACTGACCTCACGGACTTCCTTTAATCCTAACTAAAATCCCACCTTTTACTGGAAATCTTCCCCAACCCCTCTTAATTTTAGTGCCTTCCCTCTGTTAATTATTTCCTATTTACCCAGATATAGCTTGCTTTATATACAGCTGTTTGCATGTTGTCTTCTCCATTAGATTGTCATCTCCTTGAAGGCAGAGACTGTCTTTTGCTTCCTTTTGCATCTCCAACACTTAGCATAGGGGCTGGCACATAGTAGGTGCTTAATAAACGTTTACTGATTGATTTTATCTCTACATTCTCTCATTTGGTGACCTCATCAGATCCTCCGGATTCAATTATGATCTCTATGCAGATGACTTCCCAAATCTATATCTAGCCCCTAAGCCTCTCTCCCAAGCTCCAATCACACAACTGCAACCGCTAACTGGACGTTTTTGATTGGCTGCTCCATGAAAATTTCAAATTCACTATGTCCAAAAGAGAGCTCATTATCTGTCCCCCCAAATCTGCCCCTCTTCAAAACTTCCCTATTCCTGCTGAAAGCACTATCTCCTTCTAGCATCTCAGGTTCCCAACATCAATGCCATCCTCAATTCCTCACTCTTATTTACTCATATATATCAAATCAGTTGCTGAGTCTTGTCATCTCTCTGACTACAATATCTTTTGAATAAGTCTCCTTCCTTGCACTGATATAGCAACTGCCTCACCTCAGAGCATCCTTATTTCTCTACCTGCATTGTTACAAAAGTCTCCAATTTGGTCTCAAGCACCTCCCTACTGCAATCCATCTTCCACACACCTGCCAAAGTGATTTTCTTAAAGCTCAGGTTAAATCATACAAACTCCCTAGACTCCCTAATTGCCTCTCTTCCCTGATCACTCCAAACCAGTAATCTCCCTTTCCTCCAAACTTCCATGGCACTGATTTACCTAAACCATTCACTTGATCCATATTATGTACTGTGACTTTTTTTTAATTTTATGTGTATGTGGACTCTGTCCCTTTGCCTAGGCTGCAAACTCCTTAATGACAGGGACCTTTTATTGTACCATTTGTAGCCCCTGTATTGATCTAGCACAGCATTGGGCACATATTGGGTCCTCAGGATGAAATACCTATTAACTAATACAGTAATTCATATATTGTTAGAGTTAGAAGGATTCCCTAAAGAACATCTAGCCTAGGGGTTCTTTACCTGGAGTCCATGAACTTGAAAAAAAATTTTTGATAATTCAATTTCAATGTAATTATTTTTCTTTTAATAATCCTATACATTTTATTTTATATATTTAACAGCACTATTCTGAAAAAAGAATCAGAGGTTTCATCAGATTGTAAAAGAGGTGTATGCCATAAAAAGTTTAAGAACTCCTAGTCTAATTTGGAATTCAAAATCTTATTTTTTAAAAAACATGTTAAAAATGTCTTTACATGTAATTGGAAAAACAAAATACTGTTTAAAAGAATGAAGAAAAAAACCCTGGTCTAGCCCAATCCTTTCTTTTCACAAAAGAAGAAACTCAGTGGGCAGGAAAGAGAAATGCCTTGCCTCAGATCACTTGAGCTTAGATTTGAAAGCAAGTCCTTCAGAACCAAGACTGACTCCTATTCCAGTGCTCTCCCCATTGCATGGTGCGATGGCAGTGTCAGGAGTGGGTCAGGGCTGTCACTTCAGTAAAAGTCTGGGCACCTTCCATTCCAAGCAGTGGCTTGTACTTCAAGAAAGCAGGACACAGACCAGCCACGTTCTCTTTTGGTACTTTCTCTTCTAGGCCCCTCCAATCCACCAGCACTATCAGCAAACAGGTCAAGGTAGGCTTGAAGTCCTGAGCCCGGTAACTGGTCAGACAGCACAAGAATACTTCAGGTTTCACTGCCACTACCCATTAATGTTCACTGGCCGAGATACGGAAAAAAAAAAGATAGAGAGAAAGGTGGGGAGCCTATCAGTTCTGTTACATAAACTCTCTAACCTGCACTAAAATTGAAGCTAAGTGACACACCTCCAGGCCCAAATTCCGTTTTCCACTTAACTGCCTGGGTGAATAGCTTTGTGGCATTTTTTTTTTCCTCAAGAAGACATCTTCCAAGAGGCCTTAAAGACTTTTTAGACTGACTTGGAAAAGTCCTCTCTGAATACCAATCTTGTACTGAAGGCTCTTCAGAGACAGCTGACCACGAAACAACAGAGAGATGGGTAGGTGGACTTTTTCTCCCCTGAAGTCTGGAGGTCCAGCCTCCACCACAGAGTGCCATAATGAGAGAACCTGAGAGCACCCATCTCTTTGCTTTCACTTGCTGGAACAAGGCTCACTGAAAGCTGACCCATTCATTACTACTAAAGCATGCATATTAAAATAAATGAGTGAAATTAAACGACCTAGGTCTGCCTAAGGCATTGTTACACTCCCAGAAAAAGCAGCAAAGGTAAACATGAGGAGCCATTACTGAACACACCCAAAAGTTTTCTAAGACGCTATTTACAAATGAAGGCTCCTTAGCTTACATCTAGGTTGCCTTTCCTTCCCTTCCCCTTTAAAATAAGGAAGATCCCAGGCAAGTATTTTAATTGGCCTAGACCACTGGCTTCTCTTATTTTTACTAACAGCTACTGGAGCATGACTGGTTATCAGAAAAAGGTGCAGAAATCTAGTTTGAACCCAACCATAAATTAGTGATTAGTTCTTGCCAATACCCCTAAGACAATGACTAAGGTCTCTGATACTAAAGGATCCAGGCCCTTCTTGGAAGAGAACGATTCTACACTATTATAATGGCAACAGAGCAGTGTGCTGATGGAGAAGGCTTGTTGCCACACTTAACTACAACAGGTAGAAAAATAGGGGAAGAAATAAGTCAAGATACATTCATTAAGTGTCTCACAAAGTGCTAGATGCTGAAGATACAAATGTAATCCTGGTGTGTCTGGAGTTGGTCTCAAAGAGTTGGGGGGTGGGGCGGGGAAGGAGAAGAGGAAGAAGAGAGGGAGGAGGGATACAAGGAGGAAGAAGAGGAAGAGCAGAAAGAAGTCACTCCTCTCCAAAGCTCTCCCACCAACTCCCTCCCTCTACCAAGCATGGCAGCTCCAGGTTAGCATTCTCTCCTCTAACTAGGAAAGTCTTATGCAAAATGCCCCAAGCTTGGTATAAACCCAGGTGACAGAAAGATAAAAATGAAACCATCCCTGGCCCTCAGGTAGCTTTTGTTGTTGTTCAGTTGTCCCTCTTTGTGACCCCATTTGGGGTTTTCTTGGCCAAGTTACCAGAGTGATTTACCATTTCCTTCTCCAGATCATTTTACAGATGAGGAAACTAAGGCAAACAAGATTAAGCGACTTCCCCAGAGTCACACAGCTGGGAAGTGTCTGAGTTGGGATTTGAACTCAGGAAGACGGGTCTTCCTGACTACAGGCCCCCTGCAAAATCCAAAAACCTTAAAAGTCAGATATCTCATGCCTGGTAGAGAATATTCTCCATATTCACCTCCATCTCTTGGAAAGCCTAGCACTCTTCAAAAGTCAAGTGATACCTTTCCAGGGGGTCTTTCTTGATTATTCCAGCTATTATTGGTCCTCTGAAAAACATTTTTAAAGAATATTGCTTAGTCCCTATGTTGTATGTTTTGCATTTACTTATCCTCCTACCCTAAAATGTATGCTCCTTGATGGCAAGTCAAAGGATCTAGGTTCAAATCCTGCCTCTGGTGCTCACTACCTCTATTAGGCTTACTTCATGAAATCTCTCAATCTCCCTGGACTTCAATTTCCTCCTCTGTAAAATGAGCAGATTAGACTCCATGACCTTTAAGGTCTCTCCTGGCTCTAAAGCCAGGATTCCAAGGCAGGGATTATTTCATTTGGGTTTCTATACACCCAGCACACAGCAGGCACCTACTAAATGTTTGTTGAATTGAATCAAAAATGAAAAGAAATTAAAGTAACATAGGTCTCCAACATTTTTTTTTGTTTTGTCTTTTGGTCTCCAACATTTTGATGGCAATTTTTTTTCACATTTTGGAAGCTAAGCAGTGCCCAGGCTGACAAAGCACAGGGCTAAGAAAGAAAGGATCTGAAGGTCTCAACATGTTCGGGGGCAGTGAATGATCTGGTCTGACTGGATAGCATCAGAGAAAGCCTCAAAGTGAGGTCACAGGTAGTTC
>CM053623.1:56276869-56316377 GCA_028646595.1 Phalanger gymnotis | reverse complement strand
TTCAGTAGACCACTCAAAGGCTCTTTTTTGGTTTTGGAGGTTTTTTTAGTTTTGTTTTTTAAAGAAGAGACCAGAACCATGCATTAGTGAGATAAGTCTGACAGCCATGGATTGGATGAATTGGAACAGAAAGAGAAGACAGAAAGGGAGACAGGTCATTGCAATATTTCAGCCAAGAGATAATAAGGCCCTAATTATGGCAGCAGTGGGAATGAAAAGGAGAGGGGCAAGGAGAGAGATTCTAGAGAAAGTGGAAAGGCAGATTTACAAGACTTCTGAATGACTGAATGCAACGGGGTGAAAGTTAAGGAAAGAAAATAGGAAAGTCAAAGATGAATCCAAGGTGTCAGGCTTTGGTGACTGGGAAAATAGTGATCCCATTCACTGAAAGAGGAATCAGGAGAAGAAGATGATTGGGGGTTAAAGGTAGTGATATAAAAACAGTTTCAAAAATTGTCAGGCCAGACTTTGTCAGAACTGCAGCATAGCTATCAGCCTACCTAAAAATTACTGCTGATAACAGCTGTAAATGTCATCCTTGTTGTCAACTAAAAGCAAGACATTTCCCACCATCTACACTGCTTCTGGATGTCTTTGGAGCTATTCTTCATGCTCTAATGCTGGGTACCCACCTCCCCTCCTGCCCTTTCAGCTTCTTTTTGTGTGTCGTCTTCTCCCATTAGACTGTAAGCTCCTTGAGGGCAGGGACTGTCTTAGTATCCTAGCATTTTAGCACAGTTCCTGGCACACAGTAGGTGCTTAATAAATATTTGCTGATTGATTGATAAATGACTGAAATGACTTGGACTGCCGTGTTGGTATCCTGGAAAAAACACTGGCTCTGGAGTTTGAAAGAACCCAGATTCAAACCTTATCTCTTGACACTTGCTACTTATATGACCTTGAGAAAGTTACTCAGCTTTGCTGCTTCTCAGTTTCCAGTTCTGTAAAATATTTGATTAAGTGGCCTCTGAGATACCACACCTATAATCCTATGTTGTTAGGCAAAAAACAACACCCAAACAAAACTTACTGGAGCTTCCCAGCGACAAAAGGTTGATGTCATTATATAACATGGTGATTCACATATGCTTTTTATATAATATAAACCTCCCAAGGCTTTGCTTGGCCTAGAATCTTCCTCACCTTCATACATCCACCTCCTCCTACCCATTCTTTAAGGACCATCTTAAATCCCACCTCTCCAAAAAGCCCGTCCCTTATAAAATTCCTCCTGCATACACATTGACAATAACCCTCCCCTCAGACATGACAAAGCACTTTGTTTTATAATACACTGATCTCCCAGTAATATGCATTCTAATTTTCTGTGCTTGGTGTCTCTGGTCCTTAAGCCCCTACAGGACAGACTCTATGCCTTATCTAGCCTTTTCATCTTGCCAAAGTGTTTAATGGAGCCACCGAATGAAAGGTTAGTATTCTGTTCCCATTTCCACTATAGCATAATTCCTAATGAAATCAAAAACAACTAGAAATACTGCAATCAATTTCCTTTAGAAAAAATGACACCAACAGGATAACTTAGAGTTGCTCTATAAAGGAAAAGCAGGGATTTCTTCTTGATGTCAGTATCAACATAAGAAAGGATGATAGTTTTTAAGGTCACTGGCTTCTATTACATAAAAATATTATTTAAAAATTGGGCATTTAGCAGGGCTACTTGATATGCTTGCACTGCTATAACTGGGTAACGGCACAAATGAAAGTTAACCTGAGAAATTATTTGGAAGCTGGAAGTGATAGTTTACACATACTGCCATACAGGCTCCTGCCTTTGTGCAAAGGAAGGGACACTGGATTATGGAGTGTGAAAGGCTGGATTCAAATCCTAGATTTGTCACCTTGGGTGGGTCTCTCCTCCTTTCTGGGCATTTGTACAATGAGGCTGTTGGCCTAGCTGGCCTCGAGGGTCCCTCTCACCTCTCAATGTGTAATTAAGGCAGACAGATCATGCAGTGAATAGGGTACTGGACTTCAAAGTCAGGAAGATCTGAGCTCAAATCCTACCTCAGACATATACTAGCTGGTTTCTTCATCAATAAAGTGGAGGTCATATTGGTACCTATCAGAGTTGTGAGAATCAAATGAGATCACATGTATAAAGCATTCTATCAATCATAAAGCATTCTGTAGATGCTGGTTATTATTCTCTGATCTTTCGACCCCTTTCCCTCCCCCCTCTTCCCAAACCTACTTCTACCTCAATTCCTCCAGAGGAGGGGAGGTGAGGAATACAAGGAAAACACACCTCGGGCCCTGCCTAGCACTTTGCTCCCTTTTCTTCTAACAATAAATTTGGTGTCCTGAGTAGGGGACAAGACATTCCAGACTGAGGGAATGAGTACACTTGTACCACCCACTTACTCACCAGGGGAAATGTGATTCTCCTCTCTCTTAGTCACAGGTTGGTTACAAGAAGGCTACAAACACAGTCTTAGCTCTTTACAAATGAAAACTGACACCATTGAAGATACAGTTCCCTAGAGACTAGGGGAGGCTAAATCATCTCTTGCCATTTATTCATTCAAACACTTATTATGGGCGTCTGCGTGCAAAGTCTGATTTTGTTGTGACACCCAGAGGTGTCTCCAATTACCTCAAAGGGGTTGGAAGCTTCAAAACAAAATATATTTTAATTTGCTTTAATTAAAAATGTAAATATATGGCATGCAGTACCTGCAGGATGAAATGTGGGGGAAGAAAAGGTGGCAGTCACAATTATCTAGCAAAATCAAACATAAACAAAGTAGTGCAGACCTTCCCCACCGTCCCACCCCCCAATCAGGTTAAATCATTACCAACCACAATCCTGTTCGTGTAAATAGATCCATTTTAACATTCTCCTAACTGGTCTTCCTGACTCTTAATCTCTCTCCTCTCTAATCCATTCTCCAAATGGCTGCTACGTTGGTATTTGCAAAGCAGAGATCTAATTTCTCTCTGCCTTAATCTGATCTGCAAAATGAGAGTGACAGACTAGATCAGGGGTTCTTAACCTGAGGTCCATGAATTTGGCATATGTGTTTGTGTGTAAACTATATTTCAATATAACTGGTTATCCTATATTTTTATTGCCTTTTAAAACATTTTTCTGTAAAGGGGATTTATAGATTTCACTAGACTGCCAAAGGGGTCTAAGACACAGAAAGGATTAAGAACCCCTTAACTAGGTAACTGTAAATCAGGGGTGGAGAACCTGTGGCCTCGAGGCCACATATGGCCCTCTAGATCCTCAAGTTCGGCCCTTTGACCAAACATTGCCCTCTAGGTCCTCAAGTGCAGCTCTTTGACTAAATCCAGTTTGGGGCTGCACTTGAGGACCTAGAGGGCCATGTGTGGCCTGGAGGCCTCAGGTTCCCCACCCCTGCTAAATGTATAATTCTACTCCTAGAAAGGATGACTTAATCAACTGTTCCAGGACTCCACTCTCCCGCCCCATGGCTTCCTGGATCAAAACATCTCTCCTTGGTTACCATCCCCTCCCATGTGTTATCTTCCTCCTATTAAAGTGTAAGCTCCTTGAGGGCAGGGACTATATTGGTTTTTTGTATTTATATTCCTAGCACTTAGGAGAACACATGGCAAAGTGTGTGTGCTTAATAAATGCTGTTTTGCTGATTCATTCCAGAAAAGTATAAGAGAGAACTTTAGAGTTGGAGCTGCCTCTACTAACCTACTGGGAGCATGATTCTGAAGCAAGTCACGTAATCTCTGAGACTCAGTTTCCTCATCTGTAAAATGGAGCCAAAAACAGCCGTAGTACTTCCCTCACAGAGGTATGGTGGAGTTCAAATGAAAATTACACAAAAATACTTTGCAGCCCTCAGAGTGCTATGTAAATCCCCATTATTAAAAGGTGTTCACCACCTTAAGAGGCAGCTTGCCCTCTTGCTGAACAACTGTAACCATGAGAAAGGTTTTTTATACTAAATTGAAATCTGCCTCTAATTCTTCCCCCATTTGCCATCTAGGTGGCAAATGATAGAGCACTGGACCAGAAGTCAGAAAGACCCGAGTTCAAATCTAGCCTCTGACGCTTCCTAGTTGTGTGACTCTGGCAAGTCACATAATTTCTGTTTGCCTCAATCTCCTCAACTGTAAAATGGGAATGATAATAGCACCTTCCTTATAGGGTTGTTGTGAGGATCCAATGAGGTCATATTTGTGAAGCACTTAGCACAGTGTCTGATACACAGAAGGCACTTAATGCTTGCTTCCTTTCTCTCTTCCTTCCTTCTGGTTAAAAGACCATTTTCCTTAGCAGGGAAGACAACATTACCCTAAGACTTAAGGTTGTTTGGCCATCTTAGATCAGCTTCCTGAATGGGGCCTATCCCATTTAATTCAACAAACATGTATTATCTGATTGCCTCCTCATTTATCTTCTTTGCTTTAATGGTCATTTTGGTTTTTTCTGACAGTTTGTGGAAACTACAGTCTGGACACATAGGCAAAAGTGCATATTTTCGAGAAATGAAATGAATGAAATTTTCAACATTTTATTTAATTGGAATATTAACAAATAACATCTCCAATATGATCTCCATCATCTGTGATGCAAAGGTCTATGGGCTTTGCAAGACTGATGTGAACTCAGAGGCAATGACTCCACGTTGCCGTGAATTTTAGCACATTCACTCTTTATGCATTCAATCAAGTGTGTTGCATCTGTGATTTTCATTGAGTACACTGTCTCCTTTAGCATACCCCAGAAAAAAGAAGTCAAGGGGGCTAAGGTCTGTTAATATTCGAAATATTTCAAAATATGCATTTTTGCCTATATGTCCAGACTTTAGGGACACCCTGTAGAACTCATTCAGAATTTAAGGCTGAAACTATGCTTTACAGGAGGTTGAAGAAACTCTTTTGGGTTAAACTGCCTTCCTAAATATGATCTTTTAACATCTGAGGCTTTTTTTTTTTTGAGAGTTCCCTGTGCAGCTATATTGGCTTCCTTATATAGCTCTTCATTTTCTTTATTACTAGAATCACCTACAATTATAGAGACAGAATTATCATTTTTACAATTTTAGACAGATCTTCCTGTTCCCAGCTCTGCTATTCAGCCCTGAGACTGTCCTTGATTCTTACTCCAGCTGTGCCTACAGGTCTCAGCACAGCCGTCATTTTCTGTCAGCAGCTGTGATTTCCCAGCTGCCTACATGATCAAAACCATGCTCTGCTTTATCCTTGAATGAAGAGCTTAGCCTGACCTCCCTATGAGAAACTGCCCTCCCTGGGCTCCCCAGACACCAGCTGTTGTGGTAACCTAACTTCCCGTCCTTTCTCAGTCGAGGTCTTGAAACAGCCTGGTGACAGCATTTTGAAGATGTCACTGCTGTCAACCCAGGCCTGCCATATCTTGTTTGAAGGATATCCTAGAGGCACTGATGGATTTTTCTTTTACAACATCTTTACAGGATAACGAGTAGCCAGTTAAGGTCTCATCCCTATTAAAGTCAGTGCGCTGCAGCTCATGGACTTAGATTTGGGTCAGGTATTTGATACCTTTGCTTGCAATAGTCAGGCTGTCTATCAAAGGATTCCGCAGCCTTCTTAAAGCAATTCATTCTCTATTCCAATAACAGGCTCATGCATACGGCAATAAAACTGGATTTCCGTTTTTATCTCTGTACCTGAGGCAAAGAAAAGGCTGGTGCATGACTTTTTTTCTATCATAGCAAGGAGACACAAGCAAGAGGAAAGAAGTGTTCCTCCAAGAAAGTGGAAGTCATTAGCAAACTCATTTAATGGGGCCCCAAAGAAACAATCTTTCCTTTTCATTGAAGTCCATTTCTAATATACACCATCTCCTCATTTGCTAGAACTCATTCTCTGGCATTCTTCAGCAAAGAGAGAGGATTATTTTTCTTTTTCTCCTCTGCAGGTGACAAATCTTCCTCAGTCCATTGTATCTGCTGCTGCTTGTTTTGAGAAAATAAACAGGAGAGGGAGTGCCAGGAGGGGTAGGCTAGTGTGGAACATAATACATACTTTTAAAGAAGCTGGTGTGGGAATTCAGCAGTTATCCTGCCCGTGATCAAACAACTTTCTGTTAGGGCTACTCAGAAAATAGACTGGCAAAGAAAAATTACCAAACTGCACTCTTCACTGGGAAAAACATAACGTCAGAGGAGAATGAGAGAGTGGTGACCTGCCTTGGTAGTTTCCAATTTTCAACTTCTCTGAAATAAAGATTTAAGTTCTCATTCCAGTTTTCTAGCTCCTTACCTCGGTCCTTTTTCTCCATCTGTGGGTCTCTAGCTCTCATCCACTCCCACACGTCCACAACTTAACAGAGTTCTGTAGCTGCCCCTCTTCTAGGAAGTGATTTCCTTTCCAAAAGAGACCCTCAAGTTTTTCAAAGGTCATTTCCTCCCTACTATACCCCTCTTTATATCAGTGCTCTCCCTATGTGATTACCCTCAATTTATCTTATGTTATTTCTTGTTTAGTTGTACCTAGCCCATAGTAGGTGCTTGCTTAGTGGACATTTGTTAATTTGACTTAAGTTGCTGAAAACTCTTTCCTGAAAGAAAAAAAAAACCGTAGCAAGATCCTATGCTTCACTCTGCAAGTGAGGCGAGGCCGCTCATGTCACTTCACCTCCAGATTCAGAAGCTAAAACTGTGTGGGGTCAAGATCTAAGGATTCTACAGAACCCTGACTGCAGGGACAGACTGGACCCAGCTCTTCCCAACTGATTGTTCAGTTTTCAGTATGGGCATTGACACCTCCCAAATCTGCAAATGCTACAAGTCCCGGCTTGATTGTTTTGTTGACTGTCTAGACTTAAGAAAGCCATGAGGAAAATGTTAATGACTCAGATTAAACTTTAAGTGTGTCCTGCTTAAACATTTACCAGGATACCCTTGCCAGCACTCAACTATGAATTTTCACAGAAATGCAAACTGTAAACACTCCTGGTAGAACTGAAACTCTGTTTGCCACATTGCCCTGGGCCATTTCTGTCAGCTGGTGGATGGGCAGTGCCAGCGGTGAGAATTCCGATGGCTCTTCCCGGCGTATCCCGCCTTAATGAACACCAGCCATATCTCTAAAATAGCCATTCAGAAGTCTCCTTCCTTCCTTTTGGGTGGGCTTCTCCTCTCTAGAGAAATAAGGAAAATGCTCAGAAAAGTAATGGATTAAGGCCATGTTATGCCGACAATTTAAACATACACATTCACACGTGTGTGTACACACATGCACATCTGGGAATGTATGCTCCTGTTTCCACACCAACTTCACCACAGCCACTACTCATATTCCAAAATGCTAAATATAAAAGACTCTACTGACTATAAAGAATAGTCAAGAGACAGGGACAGTGGGGTGAAAAAAAATATCTAAACTTCCCGGGTCTATGCCCTTAAACTTCCCTTTTTAAGAAATAAATAGTTACTTGCACAGCCTCAGGGGCAGTGAGGTGGTGCAGTCACTGGGCCTGGGGTCAGGAAGACCTGATTTGAAATCTAGCCTCATACCCTCCTAGCTGTGTGACTCTGGGCAAGTCACTTTAATCTCTGCCTCAGTTTCCCTAACTATAAAATAGAGATAATAGCTGCACCTCCTTTCCAGGATTGTTGTGAGGATCAAATGAGATATTTGTAAAGTGCTTTTTAGGGGAGTGCCTGGCACAAAATAAGTGGTAAATAAACATTAGCTATTTACTATGATGATGATGATGATGATGGTGATGGTGAGGGCAACAATGACTATGAAGTTACTTTGAGGATGGGAAGCATTCTATTTAGCCTTCTCGCAAAAGGGAGCTCTATTTTTTTTTTGGTGTTTTTTAAAGGACTAATATGTCTTTTCCAGTCAGAAAGAGAAAGAGGTTTAAAGTAATCCAATAATGCAAACAATGACAAGGCCCTGGATTAGGACTTAGATCTTTTTGCCCTTCTAAATAAGTCACTAATGCTACAGAAGGAAGTAGACCTTATAGGCCAGCTTCAGCCTTGGCTGAGAATATTCCAGCTTGCAGCTGTATGTAGAGGGCATAGAAAAGGAGTGACTAAGTCACTAATTATTCAGGAGATAGAAAAAAAAAAACGTTGTCCTGATCTCACACTGAAATGATTCTGAGCAACCTGCCTTTTCATGATGACAGAAGGAAAGGGTTTCTGTGTTGTTTGATCTGGCAAAGCTACGCAGCCTTCTTCTGCTATGAGACAGCACTCTTCAAAACCACTTTGCTCTCTAAGCAACTGTGCATAAAGGAGAAGAATCCACATGGCAAACAAACCCAAATGAGTAACCAACCAGGCAAGAGAACTCTGGAGCCAAACGAAACTGCTGCATGCCCTGGCCGTGTCAGCCACAAGTCAGTTCAGTTGGCCAAGGATACCAAGATGGAGGTCAGTGTCTCTTATTACTTCCTTACTAGCCTTTCCAAACTAATCCACCACCATACAGCACATCTGATAACAGTTTATTAGACATTACAATATTATCTTTAAGAAAAGAGCATTCAGGAATAGATTATATTTGGGAAAGTATATGTCTATATATGCATGTATATAAGGGTATGTATATATCTGTATGTGTATGTATATATCAAGAAATATCTAAATTATATTGTAGCCTTCTGGGGGATGGGAGGAGGGGAAAAAAGAACAAAGTTAAAAAGTGCACAGCAGAGAACAAAAGAAAACACAAGGAAGCAAAGAAAAGATGGACAATTCTCAACACAAGGTGTGTTATTTATCATACAGGCTTTCTTGAAATGAAAATTTGTTGTTACATATTTTGAATCCTCTCCTATGTTCTGCTATGCACATGACATGCTTTTATTTCTTTCTTACTTTATAAAAGTTTATGATTTTTTTCTTTTCTCTATTTCGTATTTGTGTTTTGGTAAAATAAAATAAAAAACTGTTTAAAAAAGACCATTCAATGTGCAAACTCATTACAGATGGAGAAAGGCTGAATAAATGATAGTATATGAATAAAATGCAATTGTGCCATTAGTATAACAAATAATGAGAAATTCTAAGAAACATGAAAAGACCTATATGAACTGATGCAGAGAGAAGTGGACAGAGGCAAGAGAACACACAGAAGAACTAAAATAATGCAGATGAGAACATTAAAATGAAAAGCTAAGTAACTGTAATGACCAATCTTGGCCCCAAGGAAGAGATAAGGAAAAGCCAGCCTTTCTCCTTTCAGGAGAGAGACAGGAAACTATCGATGCAGAACTTTGTAGACAGTGTCGCTATCAGATTCTCTTGCTGTGTCAGTTGCTTTTGCTTAACTTTTCTTTATAACGAGAAAAGGCATATCTAAGAATGACAGCAACCCAAAAATGAAAGGCATCAATAAAACCTATTTTAAAGAAAAGATAGATAAAAAAAAAAGAAAAGATAGACTGCATAGGAAAGACAAAGTAGCCGAATACTGAGTGCTCCTAGATGAAGCGTGAATTTCAATTCAACTAAGGAATCCTGAGGACAATAATTTTTGTGCTACTTACCCCATGGACTAGTATTTTTAAAAAAAGCTTTTTTAAAACAATAAACCATTAGAGAAATATAAATGGTTAACGGTTGGTCATGGTAATGGTGGTCATGATGGTGGCAGCAGCTGAGGTAGTGATGTTAGCGGTGGTACGGGGTGGTAGTGGTACTCAAGTCTAAAAGTGTACAGTGCAAAGGCCCCCAGGAAAGAGCACTTACCAAGGCACTAGAAGATTTGGAGTCATGGGCCCTGAGTTTGAAATCGTGGCTCTGCCAATTATTAGCTGTATAATCTTAGGCAAGTCACTTAAACCCTCTGGGTCTCAGTTTCCTCATCTGTAAAATAAAATTGAATGAAATGACCTCTAAGGTCCCTTTCCAATTCCAGACTGATGCGCCTATGATCCTTCGAAAAGTTAGCAAAGGCGATGGCCATGCCGCTGTTGACTTGAGCAATTAATGCAGAGTTTTGTTCCCATGTGCTTTTTAGGGGAAGGAACTAGCATCCATTATGGAACTGGGTAGATGAATCAGACTCCATACTCTGAAGTTTTAGCTACAGAACACAGGAAGCTCCCCAAGTATCTGTCTACGTGGCAATGAGGCTGGGACCAGAAATGTCTCTCAAATAATATCCACCACTTCAAATATTCAAATGGCCAAACCAACAAGTGAAGGCAAGAGAAGGGGGAGGGGGGAGACAAGAGCAAGGAGAGAGAATGTAGAAGGGGGCAGGGAAGCATGAAGAGGCAACAGTTAACTGTGGCACAACTGGGCCTAAAAAGGAATCATTTAAGGCCTAGAATGATTGAAAAGAAAGGTATTCAGGCAGCCAACAAACATTTCTGTGCCCTGCAAACATTCAACAAGATCATATAAGGTCCCTCAGTGGAACAGGAATAGCACAAAATGTTGGGCTAACGGGCAAGATACTTGTAACCTCACAATCACTAAAATGTACCTGCACTTCTGAAACAGGAACTTGTAGGCTTAACAAATTATGTATAAAAATGGAAATATGTGGAAAAAATATGTAGTCCATCTCCAATTTACAAACAAGTTTCAAAAGCCTTTTTGTAAGGTAGTTATTACAAACTCAAGAAAATATTTTCCAGAGAAACCATATTACATATATACATGGTGGTCAGGATAAAAGGTGGCCTACAAACCTCTACTGAATATATTTTATACCTCAAGCACTTCCACAGTCATCCACTCTTCTCTTTCCCAGAGACTGAGCCGGCCTTAGGCGAACTTTTGAAATAGGCCAAAACTTTCAATTCTCTCTCTCCAAGTAGTAACGTATTCTTAAGGCCCTTGATGTCTTCAAGCTACTGAGGGGCCCCAACTAGCCTTGCCTGATCCTCCAAAACACTCCACTCTCAAAACTCAACCCATCTAACTTCTTGTTGCCCAATACAGAGGCAAAAATCAATACGTCCATTTCCTCCACGTAAACTATCATAGAAATTAAATGCCTTCCCTTTGTTGACTATTTCCGGCCTATCGTGTGTATATGTTATTGATACGTGGCTGCCTTCACAATGTCTCCTCGTTTAGACTATGAGCTTCTTGAGAGCATGGGTTATCTTTTGCCTTCTTTATATCCCCAGTGCTTAGCACAGTGCCTGGCATAGGGTAGGCTTAATATACGTTTAATGATTTATTGACTGGTTAACTTTATTGAATGACTGAAACCAATTCGATTGAACTAATTCAGAATCATGATCACCTTAAAGAAGATGCAGGCAGTATTTTAAAAGGGGGTCAAGGGGCAGCTAGGTGGCATAATGGATAAAGCACTGCACCTGAGTTCAAATGTGGCCTCAGACATTTACTGGCTGTGTGACCCTGGGCAAGTAGTTTAGCCCTGTTTGCCTCAATTCCTCATCTGCAAAATGAGCTGGAGAAGGAAATGGCAAACCACTACAGTATCTTTGCCGAGAAAATCCCAAATGGGTTTACAAAGGGTCAGCCACAACTAAAAGACAATAGGCAATGTTAATTCAGTCAAAAAGAATAGAAGAAAAAGAAAAACCTTCAAATCCAAGTAAGAGAGAATATCTTTTTGAGAAAGGAGAGATACATTTCAGAGGCGGACCTATGTCTCTCCTAAGTTATTCTTGCTTTTAGCAAGAATCATAGAATTTTCAGCTAGAAAGGCACTTAAAGAGGGGGTTCAGCTCTCTCTTTCTGGTAAAAAGGAAACCATGGTTCCATGAAGATAAATGATTTGCCTGCCTATGGTCACATTCTCTTTTTTCATTTCTAAATACACTCCATCTACCACCACCAAGTTCTTGAAAAATACCACTGCCATGTGCTAAGAGAGAAGTACACTGGTACATATCAGTTGTTTCTAAATGAATATTGCCCATAGGAAAAGAAATTTAGACGCGAAAGGGATCTCATTGGTTGCTTCCTACTCCAATACCTCCATTTTGCTGGAGGCCAGCTTCTCCTAGGAGAATCAAGGCAACAGAATATTGATGATCATAAAAGTGAACTTAAGACACATATTCAGGAATTCATTTCCCAAAGTCCTCAAGTTTCAATTTTCCTTCCATGTGGAGTGACTCCTACCCCAGAGCTTTTATAAATAGAGATAAAGAAGAAGGAAAAACCCACTTCAAAATTGTTTTCCCCTTGCCATGAAGTAAAGCGCCCATAAGCAGAGAAAAGCAAGGCAGGAACCAAAATCTTCTCTTAAGGCCATTCATGGAAGTAAATCAGACAGAAAGCAGGCACATGATGAAGAATGGAATGTAGCGGACAAGAATCAGCCAGAGGAAGAAGTGGAGAACAGCCAAGTCCGGCAATGTGGCTAAAAAGGACCAGATGAAAACTCGAGGCTCTTGTTGGTAAGATCAAGCAGAATTTGAGTCCACAGTTTCCTTCCCAACTTCCTTCCTCTGAGAAAGATCCCATAATTCTTTTGTAAACCTGCCCACTCCCTTTCTTTTCTTTTCCCCTCAGATGGGAAGAGAGGTATAGAGAAAGGGAAAAATGAACACAAGTTGCACCACCATTGCAGGCTATTTGAAGCTTTGTTTTACTATTTTATTTGAGTTTTTGAAGCCATGGCCATTAATAGTGAGCTGTCAAATCCTATGAGTTTGAAGGGTTGAGATGATGGAAGCTAATTCAGTCCATGAGGAAATGGCACTCAACTAGTTGAAAAGATGAAATTTCTCACTTTTGTGTAACTTGGAGTTTGTTCTAGATCATACTTTCTAGACCTCCACAGTCCTTGAGGCAATCTAGGTCACCAATAGTGACAGGAAAGATAAAGACATATACTAGGGATCCATCACCTGCCCGCCTTACTTGAGGATAGTGCTTTCCTTAAAAGGAAAGGAAGCTGCTCCCCAAAACTTCATTGGCTCAGAAGGCTAAGATTCAAGACTTTGAAGAGATTCCTGGTCACCTAAGGGCATAAAAAAGGCCCAATCATGTTGGGTTACAGCTGTGGAGACTCAACAGCTATGCCAAGGTCTTGGAAATCCCCAAATCCTGCCCGGCTGACAGACATACTTCTGTACAGAGATGAAAGCAGCCACATCTACCCCCAGTTAAGTGCTATATCCTTGATGAGTATCCTTTCTATGTTAGTGCTTGGCAAACTTCCTTTTGTTAACTGCTGAACGACCTATAAATACCTGACTATTCCAATATTGAACCTGAGCCAGATGTGACACCTTTGCTTCCAACAGAGTTGGAATGCTGAGGTGTGGAAGGAGTCAGTTCTCATAGGCAGCTGGAACAACATGTGGGGGCCAAGGAATATACTACAGCCCCTTCAGGTGGTGAAGTTAATTGACAGGTCACATAGCTATACCAGCAGAGAGCAAGAGATTATATCATTGACAGTTAATGTTTTCTTCAGTCTGCCCTTTGACCTTCACCTAGCACCATCTCCCAACACCTCTGTCACATTGTAGATGAGAAAACTAAGTCCCAGGGAGGTCAGCCAGATACACAAGTAGCGGACCCCTTGGTTTTCTCAATTTCAAAATGTCAGGCTCCTAACAATCTCCCAGCTGCTTCCTAATGAGACAGGAGGAATAAGTCAGTGGAGGGCAGACCAATCACAAAACCTTCACTTAGCAGTTTTCAACCAACTCCCTTGCCAGTCCTGTTACCAGGACTGTAGAGGAGTAGCAAAAGCTAATTCTGCGGACAAGGCTTCCACTTCTTCTGCCTACCTTCTTGCTGGAGGTTTATTAATGAATTAATCAAATGGCCAAAGGGCAGATGAGAGGAAGGAGGAAGAGAGAAGATATTGAGGGAATAAGCATTTGTACATGGCCTACTAAGTGCCAGGCTCTGTGCTAAGCGCTTTGCAAATATCATCCCATTTGATCCTCACAAGAGACCTCCTACAATTGAGGAAACGGAAGCAAACATGTTAAATGACTTGCCCACCGTCACAAGATATTAAATGTCTGAGGTCACATTTGAACTCAGGTCTTCCTGATTCCAGGCGTGATGCTCTAATCACCACATCACGTTGGTGTCAACAACACTGGTGATGAAAAAAATGAGGTAAAAACAACCACCCTCTAAGAGTAAAATGGCAGACCCGAATAGATAAAGCAGACAGGGTGACTCACTAGAGACCTGCTTTGAGTGGGACAGCTAATTTCAACAAATAAATATTCCTCAACAAAGTAATTATGGACTTCATAACTGGAAAACCTAGAATCAAAGGGCTGAAAGTGACTTTGAAAAATAGCCCTTTGCCCACTGCAATGAAGTTATGCTAGGTAAACAACCCACAGTACTAACCAACCTCATGGGTTGTACTTATTGTGTGCACTTCCTGAGAGAAGAGGATGGACCTTCAACCATGATCGAATACAATTCGCTGCCTGTTCAGAAGATGACATCCAGGGCCCAGATATACAGACTGAATGCTGTTTCCCCACAGAAATCTCTTTTCACAGGTTGGTCCTTCTGCAACGTGAAAATACTTTCACATAAACTCCTTTTTTTAACCATCCACTCATTCCTTAGCCATCCACAAAAAACATGAAACTGAGGGTGGGGCGAATCATTCCTGAAGTGAGCCAGCGGCAACACAGGGTATGTGTGACCTTTAACTGTATCGATTGCTGTTTGTTCTTCGTTTTCAAAGAGAGCCACGGCATCAGGAAAATGATGATATGACTTGCAGTTGACTTTGATTTGAGTGAGGGAGGGCTGTGCAAGGTCACCAGCCTCACTTTCTCCTCCAGAGCCATCTGGATCCAGTGGCCTGCTATTCCTCAGGACGACTAGAGAGGGCCTAGGATGCAACGTGAGACCTTGGCCCTTTCAGGCTAAGGCCTTTTTAGGTTCCCACTTTGAGTGAGGTAATGCCCATTCAGTGAATAGGCCTCTTTAAGAAGCGAGTCAAGGGATGGCCTCTATTGATTATTCAGTGCCTGGCAGAGGATCTAATTTATCCAATCTGTCATCTGGCCATTAGCTGCTTCTACTTTTCTTCCCCTTCATGGCTCCTGCCCTTCCTCATTAATACTCCCAAGGACGAGTGTGAAAAAAGAACAAAAGGAGGAGAAACTCCAGTCACTTAGCAAGCCTTGTAATAGTTTGGGGACTGAGAATGAGGTTTTTCAAAACCACTTACTAGCTCCCTCCTAGAACTTTCATTCCTAGATTCCATTCCCTCCCCACCCACCAAATAGGGAGACAGGGACCTTAACAGTCAGAGGACATGGGAGGCGAGGAAAGCCTTGGAGATAGTACTCTGGAGTTAGAGGCCCAAGGTCCAGATTCTGATTCTACCACTTACTGCTTATGTCATTTTCCTCCTCCAAAATTGCATTTCCTCATCTATAAAATACAGGGACTGTACTAGACGACCTACAGGTTCCCTTTGAGCTCCAGATCTATAATTCTATGTCCCTTATGGGGTTGAGGCAATGAGTAAGAATGGAGGTTGTGTGTCCCATAAGCTATGCCAACCAATCTAACCTATAGTCAGACTTTACTTACCTTAGGATTTCTCTGCTTTTGTTTCATTTATTTTCCTCATTTATCTAATAAAATTCCTTTGAAAGAATACATACCTTCATAAATGATGGAAGAAGGGAAAGAAGGAAGGAAGGACGGAAGGAAGGAAGGGAGGGAAGGAGGGAGGGAGGAAGGAAGGAAGGAAGGGAGGGAGGGAGGGAGGGAGGGAGGAAGGAAGGAAGGGAGGGAGGGAGGGAGAGAGGAAGGAAGGGAAGGAGGGAAGAAGGGCAGGGAAGGAGGGGAAAAGGGGGTGGAGGTGGGGAGTCAGTGCTTATGATCCTAGTTATAGGAGTAACCAGGGAATAAACCATAATGCAAAGGAGCAAGTAATTTGGACTTTGTCCTACTCAGACATGCTACTACCATGAGTTAACTGAATGGCACAGGTTCAAAGAAAAATTGATTGTCTCTCTAGCAATACCAAATTTATTTTTCCTCCTAAGTGGAGAGTTCAAGCCCTTAAGATAGTATAATGAGGCTAGAAGTCTATATAGGTCTCTGGAGTAAAGAAGGGATTTGCTGTAAGGGGGGAGGGGTAAGCACCTTTCTAGGAATCCTAAATTTATTTCACTTCTGGGAGAATGTCAGATAGAAGGTGAAATTCCAAAGAGGGAGGAGAATTATATCATGTGTTCATGGGTGACTGGGAGTCCTTTGTATCATCTGTATTTTCTATGGGATGAAATAAAGATTGTCTCATACACAATATGCTTTGTTATCACAAAATCTTGCGTAGAACCTGAGCACTTATTTTTAACTATCATTTGTGGAGACCTAAAAATGAATTCTCTCTGAGATTTCCCCAAAGGAAACACTCGGTAGGGATAATAAAATGGAGGGAGTGAGGGAAGAAGAATCTCTCAAGACTGTATCTCCACAACTTTGCAAAGTGATTAGGTCTCATATATCTAGGTGCTTTGAGGTTTACAAGGAGCACTTTCCTCACAATTCTTTGTAAAGAAAGGGAGACTTTTATTGAGAGGGAGTAGGGCACAGCCAAAAGAGCATTCGATTTAGAGTCAGAGCCCTGCTACTTACTATACCAATACAGCCTAGGCCAAGTCATATAACTTCCCTGGGCCTCAATTTTCTCACTAGGTGATCTCTAAAGTCCTCTCCAGCTCTCAATCCCATGATCCTATGATTTTTATTTGTGAGGATAATTTACATTATTACTCTATAATCTCACTTACAGGGCTTTACTTAATTTTCCAAGGGAAAAAAAAATGCCCATGATCCACAGAGTTCTTTGAAACTATATGTAAGGAAAAGCAAACTATAAATTACAAAGATACTTCAAAAAGGATCACGGACTCATAGAATTAGAGCTTGAAAGAAACGGAAAGGTCAGTGAGTCCAACCCCTTCATCTTAAAGAGGAGGAAAGTGAGATCCATAAAGGAAAAATGGAGACTTTTTCAGTGATTAAGTAACACTTGTTGAGATGACTTTCTAATGTGCAGATGGAAGCGCCTCCCTGCACAGTCTGAATCTTGACAGCACTAAAGAGCTGAGCATTGCAGGGCTGAGTAGCCTCAGGTGATCATAGTAAACAGAATGAGAGATTGCCCTGGATGCCATGGAATGGAGCGATGTTTAGAAGGAACAATGCAGAGCTTTGCATCTATCTGTGGGGGTGGCCCTTTCCTTTTTTTGGGCGATCCTTCTCTCGTTCTTCTTGAGTTCTAAATTTGGAGCCTGTGCTTAGGGGTGGTTGCTCTTTAAGATGGTTATTGAGAGAGAGAGAGAGAAATAGAGAAGTCCTGGAAAGCATATGACAGAGGTCACTAAGAGAAGTCATACAGATAGCACCTGATCTCAGAATCTTTGGTCACCTACCTCCAATAGCACTTGACCTCAGAAGTTACGCCTGATGACTAACTAGGAGATTAATATTATGTCTACAGAGGTCAAAATGAATGATCATCGCTGGCCACTACAGTACAAGAGGGATAACTGGATAGTAGTGATTTCTACCCCAGTTCTTCCCTCCCCCACCTTTTTACTGTTAAGCCCAAGCACCATTCGGCCCAGGGGTCTTCGGGGGTGTCCTTATCTCAGGGATGACTTGAAAAGGCAGAACTCAAGAATAATGGAAACCAGAAAGTTCAGACTAGCACATACCTTTCATTATTATTATTACCTTTCACTTTTTAATTTCATTCAGCAACTTCCCTCTAATCTATTTGTAAGTAATCCCTTTGCAGCACAAAGAGCTGGGAAAGAGATTAAGACCCCATGGGAGTGAGAGTTATGAGTCATTTGTCAACATTAATTACTTGGGGGTTAATTTCCATACCTATTAGACTAAGAAATCTAAGAAAGGCAAACTGGGGGAGTAGGGAGAGAGCATGGTTGAAACGTATTTAGTAGGTGGTGAAAAAACTGCTCAATGAATACACAAAAAGCATTTATTAAGCATTACTATGTGCCAGGTACTGTGCTAAGTACTGGAAATACAAATATAAAAGAGACAGTTCCTGCCTTCAAGGAGCTTCTGATTTATGAAAGGAAAACTCTCTCTCTTTCTCTCTCTCTCTCTCTCTCCCCATATATATATATATATATATATATATATATATATATATATAGACACACACACACACACATATGAACACACAGATGTTTGTGTAGGACTGGCGATGAGGAAAGGAGTTTTATTCTAAGGAGGAACAGGAATGATGAACTGTTCCATAAGCAACCAAGAGGACATATCCTTTCCCAACACAATGGGAGTATTAATTTGATTAGTTTGCCTACAGCAGCAGAGGATAGGATGCCAGGTGTGACAAGACAAAAGGAAGCAAGATCAAGTGGCTCTGTCTGGCTAGATGGAAGGAATTCTCACAATTTAGGACAGCATGGCCCCAGAGCAAGACTTAATATTGGGTTTGGAGATGATGGTGGGGAGCTGTACGCATGCTCAGTGGAAGCCGGCTGCAGTAGTTCTTAGATGGAGTTCCATCTGTTGACTCACACAGACACTGCCCCGCAAGAAGATGGTCAACTCCCTTTCCTTGGTGTCAATGTAAACGCAAGCACTCATGACAGTGGGGTTGATACCACTTTACCAAACATACAAGATACAACTTAGGAGAAAGAGTAGGGTTCGCACATATGCTTGAGAGATCGGGGCACTGCAGAATCATCGATCTGGAGCTGGGAAAGACCTGAGAAGTCATCTATTCCAAGTCCCACATTTTATACATAAAAAGATTAAGGTCCAGAGAGCTTCAATGATTTACCAATAAGTGGTGGAGCCAGGATTACAAACTCAGGTCCTGTGATGCCAAAGCCAGCGTTCTTCATTGCCTCATGCTGTCCCTCGGAGGACCCCACTGCAGTCTCTGAGTCAGAAAAGCGTTATAGCATCCCCCAGGCTTGATGTAAATAACATTCAATTCAGTCTTCTTGGCACTGTGCCCCAATCATTTAAAATTAAAATGTAGTTCTGAAATCAATCAACCTAAGAGCTAACTAGCATGACTTGAGTTTCTTTCTTTCTCTTTGAAATTATGACACTTTAAAAATCTGAGCTGTTCAAGGATGCGATCAAATGAGAGCTTTTGTTAAATAATTTGAATCACAATTATTTAGGCTCTTTCACAGTGTGCAATTCTTTCTAAGACAGCCTAAAATGAAATGTTAATTTAATCAGGGCAGCTTGGGCATTTCTCACTATTTCAACATTCTCATCATTAACATATCTTTACAAGTAAGCTGTGGGGTTTTACTTAGTAAAAGGAGCTATTTAACAAGCTAACTTTGGTGGGGGAAGAGGGGGAGACTGGAGAGAGTTCTGAAAACATCAAGGCAAGTCCACAAAGGCAATCCGGAGAGGCCTAAAGTAACATTTACAGCCTTCTCGAGACACAGCTTGAGATAATTTTTAAGCCCGAAAACCTATCAAGCAAATTCAGAGATACCCTCTAATCTGCATGGTCTACTGGCTACCATGAATTAAAGGTTACTACGTGAGCAAGGTACTACGTGAGCGAGGCATGAAGAGTCAGCAGTGTGCAAAGTAAGGAGTACCCGGAAACCCAAGAGTTAGCTAAGATGCAAGCAAAACTCATTTCCTCTTCTTCTCAAGGAAATTCTCAAATCTATTCCCTAAAGTAGAAGGCTGCCCTCTAAAATGTCAAGGGAGACTCAAAACGCTCCTGTTCATAGGGTCCTTACACATCGAGAGACACCAAGACTCACCTCGAGATTGCCGAGAATGGCTCTCCCACACAGCTGCATCTACACAGAGGAGGGCAAAGAAAGGAAGGAGAGACAGGAGTAACAAACATCAGAGAAATGAAAAATTAGCAGTATGACTTCAAGGATAACACTTCTACTCAATGCATCCTGGGAAAAGTGTTTATGGAAGCCAGGTGTAACCTAGTGACAAGAGGGCACACGGAATGGAAGGCGAATGGAAGGCCAAGGAACACAGATCACGGGAACGGACTTCCTCAACAGCTGCCAGTTCACCGCTCTTTTTGCTCTTTTAAAGCTTTAGGAACTGACTCACCATCACATCTCTCCAAATAGCAAGGCCACAATTTCTCTCTGAATAGATAATGAGCACAGTATACAGTTTATGTTAAGCCTAATTTAAAAAAAAAAAAGCCAGGGCAGCAAAGGGAAGGGAATATTACAATTTCATTTATCCTTCCTACTGCTGCAGGTCAATTAAATGCAATTATTTATCAGCAACTATTAATTAGCCAGCGAGAAGAGGGTGGAGGGAGGAGGTAAGGTGCACAATGGTTTCTCAGCCTCCAGTTCTCTCCCTCCTCCCCCACACCTTCTTGCACACCAAAGCTAGGTCAGCTTTCCTAAAACACTTTTCATTACAACCTTCTCCTACCCCCACACAGCCTGAAACAGCCTTCAATAACTATTTATTCAAATCAGAATTAAATTCAAACTCCTTGACATGATATTCAAGAACCCTCAGTCTAGTTTTATTTCCCACTACTCTCCTCCATCAACCCTTCCTTTTACCTAACTTACTCTATTCAATATCCCCTGGCTATTTATGGATGTTTTCCAGCTTGTGGGCTTTTCACATACCCCTTCTCTGCTACCCTTCACATACCAAACACCGCTCAATTCCCTGCCTTTCTAAATCCTTCCCATCCTTTAAGACTGTTCAAATCTCAATGAAATATGAAGCTTTTACTAACCATCCTGTTCAGGATGGCCCTCTCTCACCTAGCCTCTGAATTCCTCTGATAAATACTGAGTAACCACTCATTTGCAATGATTATTCATGGCCTATGCCACTGTTTATCTTTGCATGTTTATCTGTTCTATTCCATCTAGCCTTGTGAGCTATTTGGGGGCACACACCATATGTCAGAACTCTTTAGAATCCCCACGACACCTGATAAAATGTTTTATACATACATAATACAAATACATAGTTCCTGGCCTCCACTGACTTACAACTTTACCAGGTAGATAAGGCATATACACATAAAACAAAGTTATCTACATATTATGATCTCCCCATTGTCTCTCAGGCCCAATTACAGTCCTGTGAATTTTTCTTGGGTCTAGGTCTAGGACTAGGAATGATGTCTTGCCTTCTCAAAAACTTTTCAAAATTCCGTCAGAATGAATTATTGCTACCTTGAACACACTGAGATCTCTGCTCCCTGAAATTGCATTTTTCCAGACTTGTTCATAGCAGGAAAAATGAAATGTGCCATCCTTAGTATATGAAAATGATATTAATACAACAGTAAGATAAGAATTCTGAATAGTTAGTTTCTTCCCAAAGCAGACACCAAGCCACTGATAGCCTGCTGCTTACTGAACTGGACATAAAAGACACACTGAAGCCATAGTAATGGCCCTGAGGGACTCATCCAATTACTGAGTTGGTCCCAAATTGATATCTATTTGTGGCAAGAATTAAGGAAAATATCTCCTGGAGCTCATGGTGCAAAACTCTGCAGAAAAGCCCATTAGTTTCCTCTCTCAAAAGAGACTCCTTTTCTCTACTACCCAGTTGACCATAAGTCTGGCTGTTAAACCCTTGGTTAGCTTAAAAGAACATAGATTCAGCAAAAAATAATGCATCAGACTGTAACTTCCAGTCCAGAATCTGGAAAAACATGGTACAGAAACTGCCCCCATCCTCTCACACAAGGTGAGCCTCTCTCCTTCCCTCCTTCACTGCCACAGTCATTTCTTCTGGTCCTTGAAGATAATACCTACTCAAAAATAACCTTTTATGTATCAAACTAATGCTTACATAGAAAAGTTACAAATGTTTTCAAGGCCACGCTGAAACACAAAGTTATGACAGAAGAACAATTCTATAAAGGACTACCAATGGATCCTATCTTTTTGCGCACACACACACTTAAAGAGGGAGTAATTTTTTTTGGTTAGGAGGTATAATTCAGTGAGGGTGGTTTTTTTTTTAATTTTTTTGGCTTAGAAAGAAATTCTGAAGTCATTTCTTCTTCTCTCTCCTTGCAGGCTGGCTCACAGGTTTCATACTATCTCAATCTTTCCTGGGCATGGCAATCTCTCTGTTGCTAAGCTCTCATTCATTCTGAGGGATAAGAGAGGCTCAGCTTTCTTCCTAACCAGGAATTTCAATGCCCCCAGCAGGAACAGTCTAACACAACTCTGAGAAGGGTATCTTTGTTTCTTCATCTTATCTTCCTAGAGAAACATTGCCTAAAAGTCGCAGGCTCTAGTGGAACAAGAATTGTATTAGAAGTCAGAGGATCTGAATTCAAATACTATCTTTGCTACTACTTTGTGTGACCTTGAGTAGGTCATATGACCTCCACAAAATGAGGAAACTGGATCAGATCTCTGAAGTGCCACTGAGTTCTAAATCTATGATCCCGACTTATAATTTGTGAGGAGGGGCATGGGGGTAGGGGTTGACAGACAATGACCTCTAAGATGCCTTTCAATAGTATCTCTATGATCCTATCTTTTCCTTCTCATAACAACATAGCTCATTCATCAGCCTTCTCTGTATACATCTTCTCTGACTAAGTGGGTTGGGTAGAAGTTAGTCTTGAAAGTTGAAATAACAGAATTAGAGCTGAAAGGCATGCTTACACTGTCCAAACCTCTCATTTTACATATGAAGAAACTAAGGCCCAGGAAATTTATCCAAGGTCACACACACACACACACACACAGAGTGAGTGGAAGAGCTAATATTTAAGTGGTGTCCTCAGACTCTTAAGACCAGTGTAATCTGTTCTATGGCCTGCTGCCTCTTCTATAGTTGTCAAAACTAATTCCTCAAGCAAAAGCAAAAAAATAATTCCCATTTAGATAAGTAATAATTTGTATTTTGGTGGTAAGCTGAAATTTTCCCCAAATGACCATTGCTTATCTTCATTCTGCATTTTTAATAAATGCATACTCCTGTTTTCAAAGAACTATGGTTTTCTGCACATAGTATTGGCTGTGATCTGCCGAGATTCTCGCCAAAGTGAAATGATGCTAGGTTCCCAAGACCTTGGGAACTCCACTGGTGAAACAAGGAGGTTGTTCCAGATGGCCTCTAAGGTCCCTTTTGGCTCTCAATGCTGCAATCCTAAGTATTAAAGAAGTGCATGTCCAGGAAAGGAAGCTTGAAGAAAGGTCATAAAGGTAGTAAAGGGCAAAGTGAGGATTCAAGTTTCCTTTCTCAAACTGTACAACAAACTGTACATCTTTGGATGATTCCTCATTTGACTATGGAATTGGCTACCCCATTGGGGGAAATCATTCTCCTCACACATACAGCAATATATAATGGAGCAACAGAGCCCCTCTTAGGCTCATGGTCTTTTACTAAGAAATAAGCCTCTGAATGGGTGGCATATTCTGTCTGTCAACATCACTCAGCAGACATTTCTACAGTTTTGCTTAAAGGAAAAGAGGGAGGGACAGAAAGAGAAAAAGAAAGAAATCCACCTGAAATGGGGAGAGGGTAGAATGAGAACAGATGGGGAAGGAAGGATGATATCCCTAAGTATACTGTTTCCTTCTGCCACCAAAGAACAAGAAATGATCGATTTAACAATGTAAAATGTAATACAAGTGAAGCCAAAAACAGAGCCCCACAAATGAAAGATTATTCAGTCAATGCAGGTCAATGATAAACTGTTGATCATCATATTGGCGATGAATCTTTTTTTCCAATGATTAATGAAGTATGTGCCCATTCTTTCTCCCCACTTATCCCTTCCAATACAAAAAAAAGGGAAAGAAGGAAAAAGTGTCATTACCTAGACGGCCCATAGCTACAGCTCTAAAAGCTAACACAGGTGAAATACTAATTCTGAAAAGCAAAGATGGTCCCAGGCAAAAAGTGAAGTGGGTTGTTGGTTTTTTTTAAATCTTTTGTGTCCTTCCTCCTTCTTGTTCTATTCTCCTATACCCCTTCCAGTTTCCCACCTCCTGGGTATTTGTCTCTGTGCCCCCACTCTCACAGAGCCTAGATTTCATTTCTCCTGTCACCCAATCTCCTTAAATAGAATGTAACAGTCTAAGGTGTTATCTCCTCTCAAGAGTATTTTCATTTCATTTTGGTACTAAAGCCATAAAAAAAACCACCTTTAAGCCTCAAAAGCATGAGTCTCTAATGTTGAAAGATCAGGCACTATGACAAGCCAATGACAGAAATATTTCTGGACAAGGAACCTACTGGACAGCCCCCAGGGCAACCCAAGATGCCAGCCACTAACTCAAACTGGCCCTGCCAGAAGTTGCTTCCCCCGAGGGTGTGGCAAATAAGGAAATAAAACATTAAGAGACAGAATTTTGGCAGAAATAGCTTCTCCTTAGGGACTAACTGGCCTTAGCACAAGAAGAATTCTATGCCCCATTTGAAATGTGCTACTCCTTCTGTAGCTAAATCTTGACCTACCCACTCTTCACCCCCTCTTCTGTCTACCAACTTCCCCTCCTCTATAATATGTGCATCTGCCAGAGAATTCCACCATAATAAAACTCTGATATAGACACAGAAAAGAAGTCCAGAAAGGGGGCCATGGAAAAAACAGAACAGTACCTTTTACTACCTTGTTAAAAATAATATACATGTTTTTCATAAACTATAAATAAATGCTTGCCCTCTCATTTATAATCACCTGATTTGTTTCTGTTTCATTTAGCTCCTTTTCTTTTGTTCTCAATGCCATAGTTATTTAAACATGATCAGTTCAAATCTCAATTCATCATTCTAGGGGGACAGCATCAGAGACTGAGAGCTGAAAGGAACCTTAAAGTGCATCTAATCCAATACTTTCATTTTACAGAAGAGAAAATGAGTGAGGCACAGAAAGATAGACTGACAACGAATATCACACAAGGAGCAGAGCAAGGATTTGAATGCAGGACCTCTCCTTCCAAAGGTAGCAACCTTTTCTCTAATATACTGCCAATCTATGCTAAAGGCCTGTGCAGGATAGAAAAGAAACAAATAAAATATGATTCTTCCTTTCAAAGAACTTATACTCATTGTGTTTACCTTTGGCCCCAACAACATGACTACTAGGCATATACCACCAAGGTCAGAAGAAAAGGGAAATATACAAAAGCAGAGATAGCAGCTCTTCTATAGTAGCACAGAACTGGAAAATGGGTACCCACTGATTGTGTAATGAACAAACTGTAGTAAATTAATGTAATGGGACATGATTTCACCATATAACAACAAATGTGAAGAATTCAGAGATACTTGGTAATATGTGCATCAACTGATATATTATGAGTTACAGAGAATCATTTACACATTGACCACAATAATGTAAAGAAAAACAATACTGAATGACTTCAGAATTCTGATTACAGAAGTGATCCACTATGGTTTTAGAAAATTCTCCCAACAAAAAGATGGACAGGTATAGAATGAAGCATATGCTGTCCAACATGACCAAGATGTTGGGGTTTTTTTGTTTAAGTCCATTTCTTTGTTGCAAGAGAGGATTTTACTAGGGGAATGGGTGAGCCATTGGGAAGTGACAGTATGTGGGGAAAGTGAAAGAATGCATTTTAAAAATATATTTTTTATTGTCAAAGAGCTCACAAACTAGTCAGGAAACAAGACTAATGTGTATGAAAACATGAGAAACAGTTCAAGAGTTCAGTGCTTAAAATGGTAAGAGTATAAACTTAGAATTCAGAGAAAGGTGAAATCACCCTCCAAAGAAGTAATCAGAGACGGCTTCATAAGGTGGACCCCCAAGAATAGGTAATATTTAGAGAGGCAGAAAAGAGGAGAGGGAATTTTCAGGAGAAGTGAAAAAGAAGACCAAAGGTTTTAGACTTCAAGCTACATCATAAAACAGTAGCAGAGAAAGAGAGGGAGGGAGGAAAAGAAGAAGGGGGAGGGAGGGAAGGAGGGAGAGAGAGAGGGAGGGAGGGAGAAAGAGAGAGAGAGAGAGAGAGAGAGAGAGAGAGAGAGAGAGAGAGAGAGAGAGAGAGAGAGAAACAGATTCATAGAACTGATTGGATAGGGAAGAATGAGAAAATGAGAAATAACTGAACTCGGTAATCCAGTACAAAATAAACTTCAAAATATAAATTACCTAGGAAAAACTTCTTATTTAACAAAAAACTGCTGGGAGAATTGGAAAGCAGTCTGGCATGAATGAAGTTTAGGCCAACATCTTACAGAATATACCACAATAAACTCACAAAGGATACACATATATATGTATATATATATATGTATATATAATTAATATATATATACATGTATATATATTTTAAAGAGGCCAGATTAGTTCACTATCATAGCTATGGTTAGAAGGCAAAGGGACAGAGGTGACTACAAAAAATAAGATAGATTATTCTGATTACATGAAATAAAAAAGTTTTTTCAAAACAAAATTAATGTGATGAAGATTAAAAGGCAAGCAACTGACTGGAAAAAAAATCTTTGTTTTCAAATGTCTCTGACGAATTGGCAACAGAAAATATCAGCATGATAATTTGGTAGTCAAAGGCTATGAACAAAAAACTCTCAAAAGAAAAACTGCAAATAAAATATAAAAGCATCCTCCTAATCACTGATAAGATAAATACAAATCAGAACAACTCAGAGATATCATTTTGCATCTGGTCAAGTACTAATGATGACAAGATTTATGACTCGCCAATGCTGGAGGAAGACAGGACACCAATGCACTGTTAGTGCAACTAGGTAGTAGTCCAAGCATTCTGGAAAATAATTTGGAATTACAGGAATAAAGTAATTAAACTGTCCATATCTTTGACCCCGATAATCTACCACTAAGCACATACCCCAAAGAAGTCAATAATAAAAAGAAAGGCTCCATTTAAACTGAAACATTTATAGCAGCTCTTTTTATAGTGGCAAATAACTGGAAACAAAATAGATCCCCTTCAACGAGGGAATGGCTAAAAAAAACTGTTACCTGAATGTAATGGAACAGTATTACGCTGTAAGAAATGATGTATATTTGAAGAATAGAGAAAAACACGGGAAGATTTTAATGAACTGATACAACACAAATAAACTTAGCTAATCAACAAATCTTACTAGGAAAGGCTTTCCACAGAAGCTGGTATTTGAGCTACGAAGTTAAGCAGGACCAGGAAAACCATACATTCAGTAGCAACAAACAAGTGAAATTGAAAGGTGTGAAATTATAATGACTAAGCTTGGCCCCAAAGAAGAGAAATGAGAAGGCATTTTCCTCCCTTTTTTGCAGAGATACTACCAGTTTGACAATTAAAGGTTCGTAACATTAAAGATGTTAGTGAAGAACTCTGGGCAACGCAATCACGATTGACATTCCAGGGGACCAATGATAATGTATGCTCCCTGCTGCTGGCAGAGTGATGATGAGATCAAAAGGCAGAAAGAGGCATACTTTTCTGGACTTAGCCAATGTGAGAACTCGTTATTGTTTAAGTATGTTTATTACAAAGTTTTTTTTTATCTTTATTTTCTTTTTCCACTGGTGGGTAAAAAAAGAAACTAAATGCTTGTTCATTAAAAAAACAAAATTTAAATTAAAAAACATGAGAGATGTCAAACTTTTTAGATATATTGGTGAGTTTTGCTATTATGGTTTGTTTTTCTTCTTTTTTATTCTTCGTTATTAGAGAAGACTCTGGGAGGGGAAAAGAGAATAATACATTTTTAAATGCCAGTGATGTCAAAAGAAAAGATATCAATAAAATGTCTTTATAAAACTCAAACAAATGCACGAAAATGAAGGAGAGGGAGAGACAAAAGAAGAGAGGTGGGAATAAGCATGTGGAACAAGAGAGAAAATTGCCAGGCTACGGCAGAGGAAATGTTTGGAAAGCAGGGGGAAGGGCAGCTGCATAGGAAGTGAGAGACCAGATTCTGCAGGGCTGACCTTTGAGGTTAGGCATGAAAGCTTAGTTTTGAGGTGCTGCCTAGCCTTTAGGCAGCTATGACTTTGAGTTTACAGATTTCAATCACTTGCCAACAATCTAATCTATAGAAGCATCCTTAGAGATACCATATCTATAAAGAAGTATTTTTAAAAAGCTATTATTTTCGAAAGTGAAAGATTTTGAATCAATCAAAATAAGAATTTGTTTTTCATATGAAACAGATTTAAGGCATGTTTGACTTTCAAAACCAAGTATTTTCAGTCTAACAAAAGGATGTTTACAAATCTTTATTATAAGGGTTCTTAAGCTGAAGGATTTCTATGAGAGACTTGGTTTAATATTTTGATGAGAGACTTTTTTAATATTTTGGTGACTGTATCTCAATGTGATTGGTTTCCTTTGTCACAGTCAAATAAACAAGCATTTATTAAGCACTCTATGCCAGGACTGAAAAAGGACTGAACAACAACAACTATGCCAAGAACTAAGCCCTGGGCATATAAAGAAAGGCAAAAAGAGTCCTGCCCTCTGGGAGCTCATGATCTAATGGGAAAAAAAAACATGCAAACAACTACATACAAGTGAGATCCAGATAGAATAAAGTAGCATTCATCTCAGAGGGGAGGCACTAGCACCTAACACCTGGAGAGACTTGGCAGAAGGTAAGACTTTAGCTGAGATCTGAAGGGAGCCAGAGATGAAAAGGGAAAGCATTCCAGGCATGTGGAACAGACAGTGAAAATGGTGGGACTAGAGAAAGGAATTGATCTGTGGGTGATTGGGTCCAGGGTCACTAGACAGAGCATGCTGAAGGAAGGAAGGTCTAAGAAAACTGGAAAGTCAGGAGAGGGCCAGGATATGAAGGGCTCCAAATGCCAGAGGATTTTATAGATGGGTGACTGAGCTGGTCTGTCCCTGGACAGAGAGCCACCAAAGCCTCTGAGCAGATACAGATGACTGACTGGCTGCCTCTAAGATTCTACTTGTTGCTAATGACTAAAAGACACCCCAAGGAACATTTGTGCCCACAGTTAAAATTAAGGAATGGGAAGTTTTTCAACCACAAACACATCAAAGTAAATCAGAATTAAATCATCACATTGGTCATTGGCTTTATCTATCTCCTGTGTTTGGTACAAACTTAACTTGAGGCTTAAAAGGCCTTATTAACAGGTCAACAGAAGCTTCATGTAAGATTTTCTGCTCTTCCTACTGTCTAACTTGGGATTCATTTACTGAGCAAGATATACATAACAGCTGACTTCTTTAAATATACAAGTGGTAATTCAGTTTGTTTCATACACATGACCCACATCAGATGACGCCTTCCAGAAAGGACAACAACAGTGCACTCATTTTTGGCACATGCAGTTTTTCTTCCCTATCCTGAAAGGGCTAAACCCTGGTATTTAACATTTCATTGATGGAAACCAAAAGATAAAGGGCATGATAACTCACCAACCAGCTTTGTGATCTTGGATAAGTAACTGACGGGTACTTAGTTTTCATATCTGTAAAATCAGAGTCCCAGTATGTGATCTCTAAAGTGTCTTACAATTCTAAAACTACAATTCTGCCCCCTTCTCTCCCCACCAAACAATCAGGCCCACTTCTTACTGCTTCCATCCTCCGTAACTAGCCAGCTGCCCAAAAAGGTAGAGGCAATTATACTAGATACAAGAACCAATAAAGAAATCTCAGGTTTATCATTACCGATTCACATGCGTAAGTCTCTTCCCCATCCCCATCTGCAAGTGTAGACAAAGTCAAAATGTGCTTCTGCCCATGTGGCAATGAGACAACCCATTAACCAAAAGATCTGTGATTTCAGAGAATTAAAAGGCAAGCAAGCAAACATGGAGTCATGGTTCTTAGCCTAGAAACTACTGGGACTGGCACTTGAAACACTAAAATACCACATAAACAAACCCTCCTGTGGGCCTCCTGGAATATATGCTGTCAGAAATACTATGTTATTTCATCTCGAGTCTACTGGGGAGCTATAAATACGGCCGACTGTTAAACATACTTAAATGTGATACCAGCAAAAGTTATAGAATCATCTTCCAAATGTTGGCAGAGTGTCAGAAAGCTTCCGTTCCCTTTAGAATTGTTCTCTAGAGCTCTCAAAAATAGTCCCAAATCTACCTGCCAGACGATGTCCTGAAATAGGAAAGGAACCCAAAAAAGACACAAAGGGCCACTTCCCTACTGGACAGAGGCCCAGGATCTGTTTTCTTACTTGGCATGACTCAGCGGATCACAACCTCGCAGGCAACCTGCCAAAGCCAAAGGACCACACCTAATTTGGATGTATTTGGACATGATGAGCTTCAACAAAAAATTCTGCAACTATTCACTGGGCCCTCCCTGATACACTCAGAATCCATCCATGGCTTTACAGAATGTCACACAAATCCTGACTGGGAGTCTGCTCAGCAAAGGAATGCCTAATTCCACTTTCTCTACAATCACATTTATTACATTGGGAAAGCAATTATAATGACACCTGATCCATCTCTCCTGTTTTTTATCCACTGATTTCATTTCTTTTGCTATCTCACCTGCTCTTACTCTTTATCATCTGATCACTTTGTGTTCAACAATTCAACAAGCATTAAGTGCACACCACTCCTCTCTCTTGCTTTGGAGGCTTTTGCACATCTCTACCTGATTCCTAGCCTTCCTTACCTCTGCTCCTTTGAAGCCTGAGCTCTCTTCCAATTTCTGTTCAAGGACAGCAAGCTCCTATAGAGCTCCTTCCCTGATCCTCCCATTGGTTGGCACTCTTCTTCCTCAAAATGACTTGGTGTTCATTTTGTGTCTTCACTTCATATTTACTCACCTGTGCTCCCCCTGAATAGAACTGAAGCAAATTGAGTTTAGGGAGACTCAAGCTTAAGGAACTGTTCTCATTTCTGTCTTTTCTTCCCAGCATCTAGACTGATACCTAACTGGTATAGAGATGGCACTTAATAAATGCTTATTGAAATGAGCCTGATTCTGTGAGTTCAAATAGTTCACCTTCTAGTGAAGGCCTTACATATCCATCCTCGCTCAACTAGCCTTAAAAAAGCATTCTTTTTCTCCTCTTTCTTGCCCTAAATATACTAAAAGGGAGAGAGAGGGTCTCTCCTTCCAGCCTTGTGATTATTTACCCAGTTTCTCCAGATTAATTTCTTTTGGTTTTTGTTCTCTCTCATTAGATAGTGAGCTCCTTGAGTGCAGGAACTATCTTTTACCTCTCTTTTTTAAATCTCTGGCACTTAACACTGTGCCTGGAATATAGGAAGCACATAATAAATGTTTACTGACTACGTGACTATTCTTTCTCAGGAACAATAGTCTCTGAACACACTTTTATCAGTTCTTAGCACGATCTAGTCTAAAGGGCTGAGAAGCTGTAAACTCTCAGTAAAGCAAAAATCATATCAATTGATTCAATTTATTAAAAGAAATCAAAAGGGTGGTCATTTTCCCCCAGGAAGCTCCTCTCCACTAATTATTTTTAAAGTTTTTTTCAGCCATCCATCCTTGGTCCTTTGTAGCTTTTCTTTACTCTCCCCATAGGCCACATTTCTATTCATACTTTGATAATCGAGGTGAGTTTAAAACAATAAAATTCTCTGCTTTGGAGGGAAAAAAGCTCCCCTTGACATGGCCAAAGGCCATGTGGAATGATAGTCCTCCTTGGGCTGTTGTTTTTCAGATTCTTTTTCCACTCCCACAAATAACATCTTTCTTTTAATGCCTTTGTTTTCAGTAATTCAAATGAATTTTTAAATTTATTTTTATCTTTATTTAACTTGTCTCAACTATACACTCCCCTACACCACAAAAAAAAAACAAAAACAGAACTCACACTCCTACAAAAGCATCTTCACGCACTATTATAATCCACACGTGATTCTGATTATGATCCTGGACAATTCATGTCGCCTTTCTGGGCCTCAGTTTCTTATTCTGTCAAATGTGGAGGCTGGAGTAAATGACCTCAAAAATTCCTTCTACTCTAGTATCCTGTGACTCAGTTCCAACATAATGTGGTGGGGCCTGGTGGCTAGAGCCAGGAAAATGAGCGTTCACATCGTGTCTCAGACCATTTCTAGCTACGTGACCACTGGCAAGCCACTGAACCCTTTCCACATCCCTATCCAACTCTTTAAGTTATAGCATATAAATTACCAACCAGCAGGAGGCAGTGTCAGAGGACCTAGCTTCCCAGCTTACCTTCAATGCTTGCTGCCTTAGACAAGTCACTTAACTAACCTCTCCAGGCCTCAAATTCCTCATTTATGAAATTAGAGGTTTGAATGTGTTGGCCTCTGAGGTTCCTTGTATTTCTAGATCACAGATCCTATGAACTGCATTGATCTGGGGAGGGGGCTTCCACACAGGATGTTCCCCAGAGTGATAGAGCCTTAGGTTCAGACCAAAATCATATTAGTAAAAATAATCATAGTAACCATCATTTGCTATCATCTTCTTTGGAGAACAGAATGAAATTTTTATCATCCTAATGGTCCCAGAGGGTGTAGGTTAGACCTACAGTCAAATACTTTTATTCAACTACAAAAAGCAATTATTTTATCTACCTATACAACAATCCATGGGCATTAAATATAAAATAGCAAGAGGAGACTCGCAGCTTGGCTCAGGACCATTTACCTGAGCACCACAGAAAGAGAGAAAAAGAAGAAGAAGAAGAAGAAGAAGAAGAAGAAGAAGAAGAAGAAGAAGAAGAAGAAGAAGAAGAAGAAGAAAAAGAAGAAGAAGAAGAAGGAGGAGGAGGAGGAGGAGGAGGAGGAGGAGGAAGAGGAGGAGGAGGAGGAGAAGGAGGAGAAGGAGAAGAAGGAGAAGAAGAAGAAGAAGAAGGAGGAGGAGGAGGAGGAGGAGGAGGAGGAGGAGGAGAAGGAGAAGAAGGCAGCAATGATGATGATGATGATGATGATGATGATGATGATAACGACTTACATTTCTATTGTACTTTAGGGGTGGCAAAGTACCATATACATATTATCTCATTTGATCTTCAAAGCAACCTTGTGAGAACCATGCTATTGTAATTCCCATTTTGCAGGTGAAGAAACTAAACAGGAGAGAAAGTAAATGATTTGCCCAAGGTCAAAAGGCTAATTAAGAACCTGTGGCAAGATGAAAAAGGAGATCATCCCACCTCCAACTGGCTCCTTGCCACCCTACCCCAAAGCTCAGGTAGTGCCAGAGTATCAGATGGCCAGTAATGCCCCAGCTATTACTACCATGAGCTAGATTCCAATTCTATTTACTCAAGCCATCAGGACAGCCATGCTTATATCAAGGCAAGACCCTGAGTTTCAAGTATCAAATGTTTAACAGGATGATCTTATCAGGGCAGGTTCATGCAGCAAGGGAATGATACAATAGACTAGGGCTCTATTTACACCGAAATCTAAACATTTCAAACACACCAATATTTGCCAAGCCCTGTTGCTGCCAAAGACAAGCCCTTAACTCAAGGGCATCAAAGGTCTACAGCTCCCTGGAGCTCTTTAAAAGGGAGTAATTGTTGGAGATCCATAATATCCATCCCTCCCAGGGAAGGCAGAGAAGTGGCAGGTAAGTGATGCTACTCTATTCCATACCCTTTACCACCTTCTTGCCTCATCTTGCCAACACCTTTGAAACCATACGTGACACTGCTCACTGATTCTACAATTAAATCGACTAAGGCCAAAGGAGAAAAGAAACCGCTGAATAGGTTAACTATTCTCTCCCCACAGACAGGAAATAAAAGTTTAACAGGCCCCAGATCACAGATTATTTCCTTGGTTAAATCTGAGAGGTTGCCATATCTATGGAACCTTAAAGCATGGTCAGTTTCTACTCATCTATCTTTCCATGCAGGGAAGTTGCTGTTTCTACCCTCTCTTTTTAAATCAAGGAAAAAGCATCAGAGATAACTGACAAAATTTATACTTCACAAAAGAGATCTTTTTATCTCTTTTTTTCCCTCTACTAAAGATTCACACTTTGATATCTCATCAGGCCATGAAGGGTCACTCTAGGTTGCCAAGGGTTATGCCAATGGAATGCAAACTCTGGCAGATCCCACCATGTTGGAAGGGCTTCAAGTGTGAATCTGGCATCAGACCCTGTGCTTGTCATCCAAGGACCAGCCTAGCTTAGTATAGCAAGGCCCATCACCATAAGGTTGGCTACTGGGTGATTAATTTTTCAGGCCACAGCAACTCATGAATCTTGGAAGAGTTCCAATCTGCTTTGGTGGAGGGATTACCCATACTGATGAAATCATGGGCTTTTCAAGCTATCATTTAAAACCATTTTTCTTTTGACTGAAATGCTAGCCTGATGCCTAACCTTCCTTTTCTGGAATGATGAATAAAGGGATGCTATGGCTCTCAATCAAAATAACCAGCCATGTCACTTTCAGACACCCAGCCCTTCATTCTTTTTGTCCAGAAGGAATGGATTAAATAGAACTGGCAGCAGGGGAGCACTGTGTACATCAAGGAGGTATCATCTCTGTGGAAATCCATGACTGTGAGAAAGGAAAAATATGGTACAGGATATTTGGGTTAGGATCAGACAAGAGTGAAACAGACAATATTGTAATGAATGGGAATATACTATAGGCTTCAAAATCAGCTGCAAGAACTAGAAAAAATCCCTGGAAAGATAACAAAGCTGGTATGAAAGTAGGCTATGATCCCAATGGGAACCTTCTACCATCCAAGCACCTTACTAGAAATCTCTCTGAAGAATATGGCTCTTCATTCAAGTTGCCTTCCTGACAATTTCATCTTTTGGAAAGTGAAAAAAGCAGCTGCTATTCTGGACTTGAGTTCACCATAAATAAGGAAACACCAAGAATTACCTGGTGTATACCATACTCTGGACTTTGGGAAAGTACATTTCATAAAGTGCAGGGATATAAGGAGATTTCCAAAACCTGAGGCTCTAAAAAGAAATTCAAGAATGAGAGGAGGATGTCACAGACAGGATTCAGTTAACGTAATCATGATTTATTCTAAAGCAAAAAGGGAAAAGTGTAAAGAGTCCAATGTGGCATCTCAGGAAGCTCATCAAAGAACTCAGATTTCTAAGGTGGTGCAGCAGAGTGAGCACCAGCCCTGGAGTCAGGAAGACTTGACTTCAAATCTGGCCCCAGGCACTTACTAGGTATGTGATCCTGAGTAATTCACTTAACCACTTAACCGCAACTACCTACCTACACACACACACACACACACACACACACACACACACACACACACACACACACACACACACACCATTGCCAAGAAATGTAAGGGAAGGCAGATAAGTGAGGATAAATGAAAAAAAAAAGAGCAGAATGTGACCATACGAATAACATAAAAACTACTAAACCCTAGACAGAGAGAGGTGTGCAACAAATGCTGAAAATAATACAAATGAAGTCAACATAAAGTTTAGAACTAGCAGTGACCTTAGAGATCATTCAGTCCAATTCCGTCATTTTAGAGAAGAGGAAATCAAGGTTAAATAACTTACCCAGGTTCACAGAGAGGACAAACAGCCAAGCCTGGATCTGAATTCTGATCATCTTGACTTTAAATCATACACTCTTTTATACCACCTCACCTTTAGCTATGTTTGGAGCAAGAATGAGATCATGGAAGAGGTAGGACCCCAGCTTGGTGTGCTGGGAAGATTCAAGTCAGCAATGAAAAAAAAAATTCTTTCAAGCAGTTAGTTACCAGATAAAAGGCTCTTGGGGGCACAAAAGCAAAACTGAACAGTCTGCACCCTCAGGCAGATTACACTCAACATTCAATTTTCTTTCAATAGCATGCCCACAGACAAGTCAACATGAAAAAAAAATTAAGGAGAAAGTTGAGGGGAAAAAAAGGGTTTTCTATTTAAAAAATTAAGCTAACAAGTAGGGGCATCAAGAAAAGCTTCACAGAGGAGGTGGCCCCTAAAGGAAGCAAGGAGATTTAAGGGACAGAGGTGAATAACTGACAGATATGAAAATAATAACATAGAGGAGAGACATAAAAGAGCCGCTATTTTTGTTTGTTTTCTCTACCAAGAAGAATGAGCTTCAGATTAAAAAAGGACAGAACAATGAACAAAGCAGTGGAAACAAAATGATGCCCATCGATAGGGGAATGGCTAAACAACCAGTGGAACGTGAAGGTAACAGAATATTGCTGGAGACTATGATGAAGACAGGCAAACATGGGAAGACTTACATGCACTAATACAAAGGGATGAATGAAAACGAAACCAGGAAAATACAATAACTAACAACAATGTAACTGGAAAGAACAACAAAGCTATATAAGCTGAATACTACGAAATTAGGACTAAGTTCATACCCAAAGAAGGGATAAAAGAAGCCACATTTCCCCCTTTTTTCTAGAGAAAGAGGATTATGGCTGTGGAACACTGCATAAAATGTCAGACTCTGTGTTGATACGTTGGTTTATTTGGCTGAACTTTTACATTTTCCCTTTATTATTCTCTGTTATAAGGGATAACTCTCTACAAGTAGGAAGGGAGAGGTATTGGGAAATGTTGGTAATATGAAAACAAAAGCAATCAATAACAACTCATTGTTTTTAAAATGAAAAACAAGAGAACAAAAATGGCTAAGAGTGAATAGAAAGCCAAAAGATATTAGATGGTTAAAGAGGACCTAGCTTCCTTTAAATAAACTCAAATCACCTGGCCTAGATCCCAGCACAGGGAAGTAACTTGTGGTTCTGATCCACTATTAGTAATTGCTGAAAAATCCTGGACAACTAGAGAGCCCCCCCACAGGGTTACTGTTAGGCAAACACCCCAATTTTCAGAAGGAGGAAGAAGGTCAAACTAAATGCCAGTACGACCCTGATAAAATTCCAGAATAAATTATTAAAGTGGTAGCTTGTGAATATTTAGAAAAGGAAGCTGCCATCACTGTGAGCCAGTACAGTTTGTTTAATAACAAGTCATGCCAGCCCAAATCCATTTCCTTTTCTTGAAAGGGTTACTAGTTTAGCAGAATGCCAGGAACATAGCATACTTGGATTTCGGCAGGGCTTTATCAAGTCTCTTATGATATCTCTGTCAATGATAACATCAGGGGAGGTGGAATGTATGATAGTGTCGTTGAGTCTGTACATAGTTAACTGATGGAACTCAAGAAGTGTTGATCAAGATAAACTGGAAGAGAAGTTACTTGTGGAGTATCATGGGCCTTCATCATTGGTCCTTGTTCTGTTCAATAATTTTTTATCACTGACTTAGGGGAAGATAATGACAAAATGTCCATCCAATGAGAGACAGTATGCTACAGTGAATAGGGCACCAGATCTGGAAGTCAGGAAGACTTGTGCTGAAATGCTAGTGCAGACATTTACAAGCTGTGTGACCTTGAGCAAGTCATATAACCCCTTTGTGCCTCAGTTTCCTCATCTACAAAACGAGGGGGTTACGTTCTATAACCTCTAAGGTCCCTTTCAGCCATAAATCTATTACTACATCATTGCTGTTTGTCCTTCATTCTCAAGGAGGACCTTGACATCAGGAAGGTGATGCCATGACTTGCAAATGAACCAGATTTAAGTGAGGGAGGGCTGTGCAAAGTCACCAGCCTGACTCTCTCCTCTGGAGCCATCTGGGTCCAGGGGCAAGATATAGATCAGGACTGCTGGAAATGACCTTGGATACAGTGGGAGACCTCGACCTTTTTAAGCTAAGGTCTTTCCCAGGTCTCAGTTTGTCTGAGGCAACACGCATTTGGTGATTAAGGCATCATTGCTAACATTTATATAGCACACTAAGGTTTGCAAACTACCTTGCAAATGTTATCTCATTTTATCCTCACAATAATCCCGGCAGGTAGATGCTATTTTGCATTTGAAGAAACAGAGGCAGACAGAAGTTCAGTGACTTGCTCGGGTTACAAAGCCAGTTAAATGTCTGCATCTGAAGCTGCATTTGGAGTCAGGTCTACCTGACTCCAGGTCTGGGTCTTTATCTACTGTATCACCTAGCTGAGGGGCATAATTAATACACTGTATAACCCAATCAAGATCGAAAAAGATTAATAGAGGATGGAATGGCATACTGAAACTAACAAAACTACATTTAATAGAGACAAACAAAATGTGCAACAAGGTTCCAAGGAACAACTGTAGAGACATAGGATTGTGGAAGTGCATCTGGAAAGCAGTACATATGAATGACCTACGGGTCTTGATGTGTCAGAACAGCAAAAAAAGTCTACAGGCATCTTAAGCTATAGTATTAATAGACGTATAGTGTCTGAGATGAGGCGAATGACAGTTCTACCATACTCCATCCTGCATGCAGACAAACAGGCAGGGCCTTGGTTTCATCATTTATTAGTATTTTTAAAAGATTCTCTTCCCATTCTAAAGTCTATAGTGTGTTCGGTTCTGGGTACCACACCTTAGGAAGGATGTTGAAAAGGTGAGACATAAGCAGGAGGGCACCCAGGATGCCAAGGTACCCTAAGGCCATACAAGACAATAAACAATTGGGTAGTAGTGAGCCTGAGGAACAGAAGACTATAAATGCTTCCTTCCAGCGTCCAAAAGGTTGTCTTGCGGAAGAGAGATCATGCTTTTTTGCTTGGTTGGGGAAAGACTGGACTCAGGATAATAAATGGGATTAAAGAGGCCATAAACACTCCATGTCAATGCAAGGAAAAACTTCCTAACAATCAAACCCATCCAAAAATGGGCTGGGCTGTCTGAGACCAGCAGTGAATTCCCAGCCACAGATCATTAAGCAAGAGAGTGGATGACCATTTTCCTCAGTGAAAGAAATAAGATTCATGCTTGCACCTGAGGTTCACCTAGGGAGGACCTCTGACCTCTGAGATCTCCTGCAACTCTTAACTATGATTCATGGATTAAATCCTACTGTTCTACAATACACACAGTTGTGTATTCTGAATGACATGCAAAAATTTAACTGACAGGTTGATTAGAATAGGTCCAGCCCAAGATGGCAGCTAGAAAGCAGGGACTTGTGTGAGCTCCCACCCAGGTCCCACCAAACACCTATAAAAAATGGCTCTGAACAAATTCTAGAACTGCAGAACCCACAAAATAGCAGAGGGAAGCAGGGTTCGAGCCCAGGGCAGCCTGGATGGTCACGAGGTAAGGTCTATCAGCACAGACCTGTGAGCGAAGCAGAGCAGAGCCCAGCATGGGTGGAACAGGCCCTGGAACCCTTACTTCTCAACCCACAAACATCAAAGACAACAGAAAAAGTTAGTGGAAAAAGCCGCTGGTACAGAGTGAAAGCAGTTTGAGGTTGGGCCACCACCCTGGGGGCAGCAGAGGTGGTATAGCTACAGAACTACAGCTACAGTTGCTTCAGGCCCCAGACCCACCTGGTGAGAGCAATTAAGTGCTGTATCAGAACGGCAGTGCAGAGCCTGCTTAAGTTTCGAGTCAAGGTTCAGGTTGGTGGTTCTTGGGGAAGGAGGAGCACTGGTATGGCAGAGCTTGCTGTGTAGAAATAGCTCTGAAAACAACAGCACAACCTCTCAAGCTTGAGACAAAGCACTCTCCACTCTTCAAGCAGTCATATTCCAGTGAAAAACTCAACGGTCAAGTAAGTTGGCTGGGAACATGGCCAGGCAGC
>CM053623.1:56227265-56276369 GCA_028646595.1 Phalanger gymnotis | reverse complement strand
TGCCCTTGTGAAATGGGCTTTCTGGGCCTGGAGTCTTTTTGTCAAGATGTTGGAATGGGGAGGCTGGTTCAAGTTTTTGCTGCGGTGGGGCCTAAATAAATTTCTTGTTGTTTTCTCCTTAGAGAATCTCTCATACCTTGCGATTTCGGACCATTCAAACATATACATGATTATATTTGAGATCATAAATTCGGCCTTCATACTACAACTTCCCATTAGTACTGAAGATGCCACCATCCTTTCGCTCACCGAGGCTCAGAACCTCAGTGTCATCCTTACTCCTTACTCTCATTAATCCCACATTTAATCTGTTGTCAAATCTTGTTGTTTCTACCTTCACAGCATCTTTTGTATGCATCCCTGTCTCTGCAGGTACACAGCCACCACCCTAGTTCAAGCCCTCACCACCTCCTCCCCTTTGCTGTTGTTGCTGTTGAAATGTTTTAATTGTGTCCGACTCTTCGTGGCCCCATTTGGAGTTTTCTTGGCAAAGATACTGGAGCACTTTGCCTTTTCTTTCTCCTCTGCCCTAGACTACTGCAATAACAATCCAATTTGTCTCCCCCTCTCCCCGGTTACCTCTCTCCATTTCAATCTTGCCTCCATTCAGCTGCAAAAATGATTTTCCTAAAGCAAGGGACTGACTGTGTCCCTCCCCTCCACAATAAACTTCAGAATCAAATAGAAGGTTGTCTGCTTGGCATTTACAGCTCTTCACAACATGGCCCCTTCTTATCTTTCCAGTCGCCTTAGACATGACTCCTTTATACAGAATCTATAATCCAGCAACACTGGACTACTTGCTGTTCTTTGCACATGGCCCTCTATCTACTTTCCCCATACCCTGGTGCTGGCTGTCCCCCATGTTTACAGTGCTGTGTCCCCTTCCTTCCATCCCTTAGTTACCCTGCCTTCCTCCAAGACTTAGCTCAAATAAGAAGTAGCCAGGTGGATAGGGTGCTGAGCCCAGCGTCCAGAAGACCTGAGTTCAAACCCTACCTTAGACCCTTACTAGCTATGTAACCCCGAGCAAAAATACTTATCCTCTGTCTGCTTCAGCTTCCTCAACTACAAAATTCAGGAAATAATAGCATCCATCTCCCAGAGTTGTTGTGTGGTTCAAATGCAATGATATTTGTAAAGCACTTAGGAGAGTACCTGGCATACAGTGGGTGCTGTATAAATGCTTGTTTTGTGCCTTCCTTCAAACCTCATCTTGTGCAAGAGGAATGTACAGGTTCCCATAGCTGCTAGTGTATTCCCCTCAAGATTAACTTCCATCCATTATATATATTTATGTATATATGTATGTATGTATATGTATATATATATGTATGCATGTATATATATGTATCTTGTATGTACCTAGCTATTTACATGTTGTGTCCCCCATTAGAATGTAAATCTCTTTAGAACAGGGGCTGTTATTGCATTTCTTTGCTCCCCAGCACTTAGTATAGGTCCTGGCATACATCAGGGGCTTAATAAATACTTGCTGATTAAGGTCTGCAAAGTGCTTTGCATAGGCAAGTGTCTATAGAGCTACAAACATGGCATTTTTCTTCCTTTCCTTTTCATAGGTCACAGCAGCCAAGTTAGTTCTTGGTATGAGTCAATGTAAGTAGAAAATGACAATAAACAGGTGAATATGCCTTTCCTTTATGTTCCCATTCAATTTATTCCTTTGTTCCCAGAATCCTTTCCTTGAAGGTATCTTGACCAATACATAAGTGAAGAACTCAGGCATCACCTTGTTCCCCCAAAGAACAGATTATATATAGCACGACGTAAGGTAGATATAGAATTAGAAGCCCTAAATTCAAGCCTTGGTTCCATTATAGCTGTGTGACCCTGAGCATACCACTACCCCCTGTAGGTCTCAGTTTCATCATCTAAAGAAAGGAGAGTTGGACCACATCTCTAATGAGCATCGAGGTCTAAAACTTCAAAGAAATGCATGAGTCTGGCAGCCAACTAAGTCAACCCAATGCTACGATTCCAATGTCCTTTTCTGATGCTCCTTCCTATATTACAGTCTCTTCTTGGTGAGTCGCTGAGAGTCTTTCCAGGAGTACTTCCTTCCTATTGAGGAATCTGGCACCAAGAGCTCAACAATACGGCACTATAACCATTGACCTGGGGGTCTCTGTTTACCTCTCCACCACTGTGTTGTCCAATCAATAAAACATTCACCATCTCCTACACTTAAGGTCTCTACTATAGCCCTGCCACTCCCTCATAACACTGTAGAGGTGACAGGAGATCCCAAGACTTGGCCAGGAACGCATCAATTCTGACAGGTCCTGTGCCTAGTTGAAAAGGTCATCATGCATAAACCAGCCTAGCTCCTCAGTGAAAGGCTGCCCATCAGATACATGCAATCAGATAATATCCAAGCAATAAGAATCAGCAGAGGATAGGATTTGGGTTCAGATTCCAGTTGTGAGATTTGCTGCCTATGTGACATTGGGAAACTCATTAAATCTCTCTAGACCTCAATTTTCTTGTCTGTAAGATGAAGGAAGGGGATTAGATGACCTCTAACATCCTTTCTATCTCCAAATCAATGAGCCTGCAACTTACAAAGACCAACATTAAACAGTGGATGGGTTGTGATTTACAGGCATATCAAGACCACGAGAGGCATGGATCCTTCAAGGAATGAATTATGGTACAGCTAGGTGGGGCCGTAGATAGAGCACAGGCCCTGGAATCAGGAAGACCTGAGTTCAAATTTGGTCTAAGACACTTACTAGCTATGTTACCCTAGAGAAGTCACATAATCCTTACTGCCTAAAAAGAAAAAGAGGAAAAAAAGAGTGAATTATACACGAAGAAAGCTCTATGGTAGGAGGTGCTGTGAGGGTCAGAAATCAACTGGACGAGCCTGACCAGGCTCCTACCTTCATCTTCAACAAGAACAGAAGCAGTAATTTAGTGGAAGTTCCAAAAGATCTCAGAAAGCACCAATGATTTTAAATGAACTTAGCTTAAATTGTGCCCTAAAGGCCACCCTTTGCTTCCCTTTCAGAGCAGATAAATCAATGAATAAAAATTTATCGAACTCCATTCCATGCCAGGCCATGGTGGGTAGATGGATGTTGATGATACAAACGCAAAACCAAAATTTGACCCCTGCTCACAAGGACCTTATAGTCTAACCTGAAAAGGCAACCTATACATACAGAAATATACACAAAATAGATGTTTAAAAATCACCAGGAATCAAGAAAGGCACTAGCGACTTTAGGAATCAAAAAAGGCTTCATGTATAAGGTAGTAAAGACTTGAGCTGACTTTTGGAAGAAATTAAAAACTCAGCCATTTGAGAAGAGGAATGGGGAACAGACAGTCCAAACACATGAAGGCAGGAAATTCCGTGAGATGTATGAGGAACAGCAGGAAGACCAATAAGGCTAGAGCACAGTAAGCAGGAAAAGGATTAATGAGCAGCAGAGCTAGAAAGGCAAGGAAGGGCCAGGCTGTACAGGGCTTAAAGTGTCAGACAGAGGGGTTTATATTTTACACCAGATATAAGAGAAGACCATTGCAGTTTATTAAGTAAGTAATGTACCATATTTATCAATATTATTATTTTCAAATCAAAGAGGTCATTTTTCTGGGTATGACTCTTCTACTGTTTTGTCTGTCAGTTAAGTGTTTATATATATATATATATATACACACACACACACACACATATATATACACACGTACATATATATGAAAATAAAGAGAATGTATGTGTATGTATGTATATGTATATACATGTATGTGTATATATGTATAATGTGTGTGTATTTGTGTGGGTATAAAATTTCCTCAAGTAGTTGAATGACAGGGTCAGATTTATACTTTAGGAAAATCAGTCTGCATCAATTCTACCAACCATAGACTTATCAGTGGTACAGAGAGGGTGACCACTTTAGCACTAGACTGAAGAGTCAAGTCCTAGGTTCAAATCCCACCTGTGGCACTTAACTAGTTCTGTCGTATTCCCAGTCACTTAATTTCTTGAAGACTCCATTCCCTCATCTGTAAAGTAGGGACAGTTGTGGTACTCCCCAGCACTGCAGCAAGAATAAAAAAAATAATGTATATAAAGTACTCTGCAAATCTGAAAGCACTATATAATAATAATAGTAATAGTAATAATTAATAATAACTTTTATATCATACTCTAAGGTTTGTAAAACCCGTATGTTATCTGATCTATATAAAATCTACTATATTTATCAATACTATTTTCAGATCAAAAAGGTCACTTTTCTGGTCACTTCTACTGCTACATTGCTGTTTAATTCTTGTCTGTCAGCTAAGTTTTTATATCTATAAATCTTATTTCCCCAACTAATTGAAAGCTCCCTGAGGACGAAAGCTATTAGACTTCTCTGTAGCCCTCACCACATCGAAGTGCAATGTTATACACTTGAAAAATATCTGTCCAATGAATGAATGATGAATATGATTTCCCCCAGATGGCCCATAACTTGAGACTTTCATTTCCCTTATAGCTCAACAGAAATGCTCTGTAATGATATTCCCAGGAAAGAAAAGAAAAATAAAGATCCATGGAATTGTCCCAAGTTCACACATTTTATTATAATCCCACCACAGCATCTGGTTTTTATTTACACTTTTTCAAGGAACAGAAATATATGGTTTCCAAGGGCCTTCAGTAGTAGAAATATATTTAAGGCTAGGATGAAGCAAAATCCCAATTGAAGTAAGGAAAAGAGGCCTCCTCTGACTTAGCCTCAGATTTAAAATAAACATCTTTATTGGATTGCCAAAGGAGAAGCACTGTCATCATCAGACAGTCAGCTAAATCCAGCAACAGATCACCCCAGCCTAACCTACAACAGAGCATTGTGCTTCCAGCAGGCATTGAGGATCAGAGATAGCGCAGTTCTCTGGGAGCCCAGCACCAGAACACAAGGAGCCCTATTATTTTCCTTGAGCGACAAACACTGAACCAGTTCTAAACTGGCAGCCCTGGCAGCCAAGATCCTCTATTAATCCACACAGTGGGGCAGAACCACAAGCAGGAAGAATGTGTTTGGCAGCAGCTCTTAGGTGGACCTGCCAAATGAGACTCGGTTTTGCTCTCTGGAGGATCCTTCAGGGTCTGGAAGGATAGGTCCCGCTACCCAAGCTCTAGCCTCTCCCCACCAAGAATGCCAACAGGAAGCCAAAGGACATCAGGCAGAGGGTTGCTAGGGTTTTCTGGATGGCCTTTCCCAATGCCATGTTTGGGAACCCTTCATTGACACCCCAAAAAATCAAAGTAGACAGAACAAACAACTTTAAAAAATGTCACTCTGTGAAATTTACAGTAATATACAACCCCTTCTGAAATAGTTCACCACAGAGACTGTCGCCCAAAGCAGCACTGCAAGATTCCAAAATGCATTGCCTTTACTTTGCTTATGTTCTCAAGTATTTAGCATGTGTCCTCTATGGGCAGGAAGGGCACTGTGCTAGTTACTACAGATTCAAACATAAGATACCAGACTCCGTCATCAAGAGGCTTCCAATCTAATCTAGTTCAAGAGATAGGTTATATCAAACAAAGAAAAAAGTTAAATACGTAGCATACAATGGACAGAGTGGCACAATTCAATCCAACCTAACAAGCTGACGTTAGGTAAGTGCCTCCTGTGCTGGGCACTGGGGATACTCAGGCTAAAAAGAAGACAACCCTGGCTTTCAAAGAGCTTATGTTATTGTTAAGACTGATAATGATCATTGGTACCATTTATATATAAAGTTTCCAATGTGCTTAACATACATTATATCATTCAATCCTCACAACAACCCTACGATTTAGGTACTGGTATCCGGGACAGCTAGCTTGCACAGTACATAGAGCCCCAGGCATGGCAGGAAGACTCATCTTCCTGAGTTCAAATCTGGCCTCAGACACTTACTAGCTGTGTGACTCTGGGCAAGCCACGTAACCCTGTTTGCCTCCATGTCTCATCTCTGAAATGAGTTGGAGAATAAAATGGCAAACCACTCCAATATCTTTGCCAAGAAAACCCCAAATGGCATCATGAAGAGTCAGATGTGATTGAATAACAACAACAAAATTATCCCCACTTTATAGATGAAGGAAATTGGTCTGACAGAGGTTAAGTAACTTGTCCAAGGTCACACAACATTAATTCAGACAGAATTCAAATTCTTATCTTCCTAGATCAAGATCAACGTTCCATCCACTGGGACACCACGCTGACCCATTCTGCCCTGTGGGTCTTTTCAGATAACAGCAATGAGATCATGACAGAGGCAATGACTTTCCCAGTTCATAAACTAGGTTAATTAGACACTGCTTTGAGTTAATAAATGTCTTCTTTGAAAACCAAGTAGCCTAGAAGAAGTCATTCACACCTCATTGGGAATTAGTTTGTCAAGCTAAAATGAAGCCAAATAAGGCAGAGAGAAAAAAGAATTTTGATGGGGAGAGGGAGCAGGCACTACTTACCAATAGTTAGGAGGCCCTAATTTATTGAATTACCGCTTACATAAATTTTAGCACTTTGAGATGCTTTAGCAAAATAATACTTGTATTCCACGATTTCTGAGTCTTCCAATTTCAATGAACAAAGTATTTTGGAATGGCAGTGATTATCTGATAGAATATTAAGTCCAACAGAAAGCAAATAGCTGGAGCCCTTATAATCACCTTTTTTGTAAAAGTGTGAAAGTCTGAAACAGATGAAACAGTGAAAAGTCTATATGCCAAAAAGAGAATTTAAAAATATCTGTTAAGAGGAAGAGAGAAAAATCAAGGCTTCCTAGAAGCCAAGAGCAGCCATGCATTTCTGATTAACATCATCACTAGACTTGCCTTCATTTATCTCACATTAAGAAAATCAAAAGGATCCCAATGAACTGAAGAAGAATCAACTTGTAGAAAAGGAGTTTCCTGAGATTCTACCTCATAGGCATCAAAGTAGCAAAGATGGCAAAAAACCAAAAGTGACAGATTTTGGAGGAGCTGTGGGCAAACAGGCTCATTGATGCCATGTTGGTGAACTTATGAATGGGTCCAATCATTAATGGAGAGCAATGTGGAATTATAAACAAAACATTATGAAACGGAGCACGCCCTTTGACCCAGTTATATATTACTGCTAGGCCTATGTCCAAAGGAGATAAAAAAGTAAAAGGTCTTTTAGGCATAAAATGTACATAATATGTACAAAAATATTTTTCGCAGCTTTTTGTGGTGACAAAAAAACCCAGGAAACTAAGGATGTCCAACAATCGATTGATGAATATTATTGTTTTGTAAGAAATGAGGGAAGAAAGTATTGCAAAAAGACATGGAAAAGTTATATGAACTAATGCAGAGTGACGTGAGCAGAACCAAAAAGAAAAATCTACACTATAAAAAATATCAGTATTATCAAAGTGAACAATTTTAGAGACTTTTTTCATTCTCTTCTTTAAATTCCAAATTCTCTTTCTCCGCTTACCTTCTCTTATGCCCATTGAGAAGGCAAGAAAAACAAAACCTATTATAAATATGTATAATCGGGCAAAACAAATCTCCGCATTTAAAGAGGGATAATTTTGAGGACCTTGATAACATAATGAAGAATGAAACGAGCAGAACCAGGGGAACAGTTTATGCACACAACAACACTGTCTGAACAAACAATTTTGAAAACTGTAGAATTGTGATCATTGTAGAACAATGACCATTCACAATTCTAGAGGACCAATGAGGAAACATGCTATTCATTCCAGACAGGTGATGGATTTAGGGTGTGGAATGAGACCTACATATTTTCGTGTATACATAGGGGAATTTGTTTTGCTTTACTATGTATATGTGTTAAAATTTTTTTTCTTTTTCCAATGGGTTAGAGATGGGAAGGAGAGAAAAGAGATTTCTGTACTTAAAAAAAACAAGGAGGTGAAAAGGGTTGCTACAGATATGAATTATTAAATACACTTTCAGATGAGGTCACTATTATCAGTGTTACTTAACTCTTCTACTTAGTTACAAGAGACCTTGCACAAAACAGTAGTAACCTGTAAATGTAAATAACACAAAAACAAAACCTAGCAAAAAAAACTGAAAGTAACCCTGAAAAAGGAAATTGTCTCGTGATATTGTTTTAGGCAAGTAGTTAAAATAAAATGGGAAAAGGTTCTAGAAATAAACAATTTATTTAAGCAACAGACTACACAGCACTTAAAACCAATATGCCCTTCCCTTCAGCTTAAAGACAGTCTCACAGGATGCTCCCAACTCTATTCCCTCCCCCTCCCCTCTTCGCTTTGGATGGGTAAGGAGGAAAAAGTTAAAGCTTGAAAATAAATTCTTAATTGAAATAGTACTAGACTTAGAGTTAAATGAAAGCCATGTTTCAAACCCCAAATCCAATTCTTCCTCTTCCTAGCTGAGTGTTACTCTTGCTGAGTCACTGCAGTTGTGTCTGACCCTTCATGACCCCATTTGGGGTTTTCTTGGCAAAGACATTGGAGTGGTTTGCCATTTCCTTCTCCAGTGGATCCATTCTGTCAGGCAATCAGAGGTTAAGTGACTTGCCTAGGGTCACACTGCTAGGAAGTATCTGAGGCTGGATTTAAATTCAGGTCTTCCTAACTCCAGACCCAGTGCTCTATCCAGTGTGCCACCAGCTGCCTCTTCCAAGCTGAGAGACCATGGCCAAATCACCTTAACCTCTCTGCAATCCAGTTCATACACTGCTGGTAGCTAAAAAATGTATCTCATAGGGTTGCTGTGAATATCAATTGAAACAATGTGTGGCATGGCTTTGTGAACCAAAGCATTATATAAATTCAACTATTATCACTAAGATGCCAAAGAAGAAAGGTATCTGTCTGTGAAAGATGGCCATTATTATTATTAAGTATTATTTATGATGATGAGAATGGGGATGAGGATGATGTATTCTCTGCTTTGTCCATTAGGAAGATTTCTAAAAAGTTTAACTAAATGAACCAAGCATTTAATAAGCATATAGCTATGTACCAGCAACTGTATTAGACACTAATGATATAAGGAGGAAACAGAGCAAAACACTGACTCTGACCTGAGGAGTTTACAATGCAAAAACAGGAGTTTGCCCACAAAATACTATGCTATCAGAATGTTCTGAGTGCAAAGGACAAAGTGTTGTGGGAGATTTTAGGCAGTGATCACTTTCTATTCAATAAATACTTAAGCATCTCCAGGACCCATAACAGTGCCGGGCTCTAGAAGAAGAATACAAAATGTAGATAAGACACAAGTCCCTGTCCTCACAATAAGACAATCCAGCAGAATGTAACATATCAATAAATGCTTAAAATGTTAAATGGTGCATGATAATTGGCATGATAAACTCATGATATTAAAAAAATAAAGTGTCACATAAAGCCCCAGGTGGAAAGATTATGACTAAAAGGCAAGATAATAGAAGGTTTTATGGACAAGGTAACAAGTGAGTTAGGTTTTACAAGATGGACAGTAAATCGGCAGTGAGGGATTTCATTGATTTCCAGATGAAGGTGACCTCTGAGATCATCCAATTCCAGTCCAGCATATTTTGGCATAAGTCACACAGAGAACTGAGTAAGCACCAGAATGAAGGTTTGAAGTGATGTTCTTGAACTTCACCTTTCCACTGCACCACACTGTCCTTCACGATGAGGGAAAGGGCATTGTAAGAACAGGAAACAACAGCATGAGGCACAAGGGCAGAAAAGCAGAGAGCTGAGTCGGGCAGGGGGCAGCAAGGGAGGAGCATATGGCTGGAACTGTGGACTGGCACCAGGTTGTAGGAGGCTCTAAGTGTCAAGGGAAGAAGGTGGAATTCTACTTAATAAGAGGCAAGATGTCACCAAAAGGGTGGGCAGAGCAAATCTATGCATGTGAGAAATTAGTCCTAACGGCAAAGGACCAACAGGAGCAAGAAGACAGAGCCCACTGCTCCAATCTGTCCAAGTTCCTTGGATCTCAATCCCATCCCCTGTTTCTGCTATCTCTCCAGGCTTGGCACCTGCCAATCTGATGCACCTGCCACCTCTGTCTTTACCAAGGGTGAGGGTAGTGACCGAAAAAACCCAAAGATACTGTCCTGTGGCTCTTCGTCCCTCCTGACACTGTTCAAAAAAAACTGAAGTAAATGGATTCTGAGAATAACACAACTTTTCAGTGGCATGCTACGTACTAAACCCCCATATCAAGATGGTAATGACTCATGAATAAGACGTCATTTTAAAATTGTGAAAGATGGTACGCTTTTTTTTAATCATCCTTCCCAAGCAAAGTTTTCCATAAAGGCTTCATGAGTTTGGCCCATCTCCTGCTTAGGTATTGAGTAAATCATGGTTTGGTGAATGCCCAGACTTTTCAATGCATGCTTCTACTCATTCCTGTGTCATATGAGGGCAAGGAACTCGGGCACAGACAACTTCAACATCTTTACCGGTAAGATAAAAATACAGCATAATTCCTTCACAGCTTTGATGTCAAGTAAAAAGGACAGCATCTCATTACAAGCTTTATGTGCCTTAAGAAGGATGCACTGGAATCCACTACGGCCCCTAACAAAGTCTTTCTCCAATTTCTACCACATATATATATACTGTTGATATGGTAGCTGCCTTTGTACATATGTTCATCAGTCACACAAAACAAAATATTCCTCACACGTTTGCTACACTGTTATTGAATCTTGAACATCGGCCTCAGGAAAAAACCTTGAAGTGGGATACAAGTGGCAGGCCTCTATCTCCAATGAGGGCTCACCTTTCCCCTTCCCCCACTCTACTACTCCTGGCAGAACAAGGCACAAGTAAGTACTGGATAACAGTGTGGGAGTGAGGAGACAGGCCAGAGACAAGTAAGTCCTGGAAATTATTTAGAAATAGAAAAAAATTTTCTGATACACTCTCACCTTTCTTTCTAGGCCCATATTCTTTTCCTACCTCCCGGAATCCCCTCTCCTGTCTCCCTTCACCTGGATCTACTGACCACGGGGATAAAGTGTACCCCTTTTGAAATGGAAAGGGGAAAGGTGGCTCCTCTTTCTTGTTTCCTATTATCTTTCCCTAAAAGAAGGCAGAATCAATCCCTCCAGGATTTCTCTCTTCTCTACCACCTCCAGGGTGGAGCCTGAGGCCCAGACTGAGAGGAAACCACCAAACCACTGTTAAATGAAAGACTCTGAGATTACCTGAGTGTAACTTCTATAATCAGTAAGCAGGCACACCCATCAGTAGGCAGAACACCCAGACCGTAGAGTCCCCCTGCCAACAAGTGGACGGATCAAGTAGCCTGGATCTCCATGGGTTACAGATCCAGAGAGGTCCTTCAGGAATGCATTTGCCTCGCCTCCCTTCTCCCTGGCTCCCAAACTTGAAGTCTGGCTATATAAAACAATAGTTCCTATAGTCATTTATTCAAACTGCTTAATTACCACCACAGCACAACCATATTTATTCATGCCATTAAATGTGTCAGATTAACTTTGGGGTCAGTTTTCTTTGCTAATAACTAAACTCTGTTCGTGAAGCACAGGCTGGCCAGAATATCACGAAAACTGGGGGACCATCAGTGCTGTATGTAGCAGAAGGCCTCGAACACAATATAGAAACTTCAGAAATGAGTTTTCTAGTTTAGTTAACTGTAATTTAAATTGTTTATTATTTTTGTCTCTCCAACTAGACCTTTCTCCAAGGCAGGGACCATGTTGTTTGTTTTTTATATTCTTCACAGGACCGAAGTGAAGTGATGGGCACAGATTAAATGATTTAATAGTAATAATCACCAAGTAAATGACTGGTTTGCACAAGAGGCTTGATTTAAGTGTGTAGAAAAGGCAAACATACAACATCATGGATACGTTCTCTTATACTTTTCACTCTACAAAGTCCATCCAAAGTTAAGCTAGCACAGGTCCCTCAAAACTAATCTATTTCTTTTTTGTAGACATTTCAGCAAAGACCACATACTGCTCTATCATTCAAGGAAACGGCCTACCTCATGCATGGAATGGACAAGAAAGTGAAGGATTAATGAGGGTAGAATCTGATTTAACTACTAAAGATCTTGCTATTCAACCCGTCTGGGGGTGATGTTAATTCTTCTACCCCTGAATGACCAGGTTCAAGCTGCTCCCAGTTCTTACCAGTATAATCCAAATATACCTAGGTTTTCATTCCAAACCAAATGCCAACCAAGTTAACTTTAAGTTAAGTTGACTAGGATGGAGTAGGAAAAAAAAATAATTATAGGTAACGGGCTATAGCTGTTACATAATTATTAACGATGACACATTTTGACAAATGTTTCTAAACTACCCCAAAAAGGGAGGTGGAAGAGGTCACATTAATAAAAATGTGGAGATCAAATTTTACAATTGCTGAATGTCCAGTGTGAACTTTAACATCACCTTTCACCGTCTCTCAGGAAGGAACAGTGATCGATTAAGCAAGTTTTTTTTAAGCATTTAGTACATGGCAAACACTGGAATTCAAAACACAAAAGCAAAACAACCCAAGTCCTCAAGGTTCTGTTCTAAAAAGGGAAATAATATGAACGTATAGAAATACAGATAAATATGGAAAGTAGACACGACTTAATTTGGAAAGGAAGGCTGCGCGAGGGAGGATGAGGAAAGGCCTAAATTTGATATACAGGGTGTGACTCTAAGATAAAGTCATTTTTAAGAAATGCATTGACATAGACATTTAAATGAGTTTTGCCTTTTAAAGTTGCCACCTCAATAAACTGCATTTATTCCCACAAAAGTGTCACTGCTCAAAATATGTTTAGTGTTCTTCCTTTGAAAGTGTCTTCAGTTCTGACTGGGTCAATTGTAGTGGGGATTCTTTTGGGGTATGAGTTGGACTAGTTGGCCACGGAGGTTCCTTCTAAAGGTCAATTTTATGATTCTATGATAAGCTACTCCAAAAAAGATCAGGCTAATTATTTCAAAGGGTCATATCTTAAGTTTTATTTCCAGATCTGGATTCAAATTAATTTTTGAAGAAATCAGTATTCTGCTACCTGAAATAAAAATTTGTCACCATAAAAGATAATCTAATGAATATATGCCCTTACATATGTACATACACATATGCACTTGCATATAGAGATATGTTCAATTACATGTATGTACACATGTATACATATCCACATCCACATATGCAGATACATAAGCAACACAGACTCTGAGTAAGTCATTCAACATCTCAGTGTTGCAGGTACTCTCTAGGAGAAGGTTCTTAACCTCTCTGTGTGTCACAGAACCCTCTGACAATCTGGTAAAACCTAGAGACCCCTTCTCAGAATAAGGTTTTCAAATGATTAAAACAAAAAACATAGGACTGCAGAAGAAAGCAAACATACTGAAGCAGAATTAGCAAAACACTTTTTTTTAAAGTTTACAGATCACAGATTAAGAACTCTTGTTCTATTATGTGATGATCAACTCTGATAGACTTGGCTCTTCTCAGTAATATAATGATCTAAGACAATTCCCAAAGACTCATGATGGAAAATACTATGGAGTCTAAAGGCAGATCAAAGCATACTATTTTCACCTTTTTTTTGTTTTTTTTTTCTTTCTCTTGGTTTTTCCCTTTTGTTCTGATTCTTCTTTCACAACACCACTAATTTGGAAATATGTTCAACATGATTGTACATTTATAGCCTATATCAGATTGTTTGCCTTCTTGGGGGCGGGGAGGGAGGGAGGGAGAAAAAAGCTTGGAACTCTAAATCTTATAAAAGTGAATGTTGAAAACTTTCTTTACATATAATTGGAAAAAATTAAATATTATTTTTTTTAAAAAAATTCTTGTTCTAAGACTCAAAGTTTCACAAAAATTACCCATCTTCATTGGTAGTCTCCTTCACCAGTGAAATCACAGATGCAGACTATGGTGTGATCTGTCCCCTAATTAGGAAGCACCTAGTTAGGATGCATTTCCATGAACATGCAATGATCCATCATTGCTGAGAATAACAAAATAGGCTCTGTAGCTCAAGGGTTATAATACCGGTCTTATAAACCAAGGGTTCTGAGTTCATATCTAGACAAGGCATGCCACAGAAAAGTCCTGAAAGACAGGTGACAAAAAATGGAGAGAGCACTGGGTTTAGAGTCAGAAAGACCTAATTTTAAATCCTGCTTTGGATATTTATTAGCTGTGTGACCTTGGGCAACACATTTAAGCTCTCTTAGCTTTAGTTTCCTCATCTGTAAAATAGGAATAATAACATTGCCTATTTCACAGAGCTGTTGTGAGGATCCAATGAGATAACATATGCAAACATCTTTGAAAACTCTGAAGCTATATATAAACATTGAGCTTCAGTCTCTTCATCTGTAAAATGAGTGGATGATCTTGACAGTCTCCAAGGTCCCATCCAGCTCTAATTCTATGTTCCTGTGGATCTGCATCCTGTGAAGCTGAAATTTGCCATTATTCTTAAATCATGACTTTCTGATCTGTTCTTGGGACAAAATACAACTGATTTTGTTTTAGATGTAGATAGCCACAGATTTTAAAAATGCAAGAGAGTAGCTGCATGTGGATCCAACTGGATCTCAAATGTTAAGAAAATTAATATAAACTGCACCCCAAAAAAGGCATCAGGTCCAACTTGAATCTACATGTAGCACTCACAACTTGGTTTCTGTGACAATAAAGTAAATGTGTTTTTAAAAATAAAGAAAAATATTACATATTCAAAATGCTTATAGCATTCTACAATTCAGCCAATTAGTTCACTGTAGGACAAGCCTGACATTTTGAAAGGAAGAGTTAACTGCTTTTCATTTAAAATTTCAGATGTCACAAATATATACAATACCCATCAAACTGTTGTTCTATTATACTGCAAAACACTCATTTATTTCAATTAATTTTAGAATTTGCCCAACATCCTTCACATCTCTTATTATTAATCTGAACAATGTGAACATATCCAATAGGCTATTAGTGTTATGGCAACAGTGTATATTGAGAGATTTAAAACTGACCCTTAGCTGGGCATTGTGGTACGTGTCTGAATTCCCTGCAACTAAGAGAGACTGAGGCTAATGGATCATGAGTTCCAGGGTGAGCATAGTACCTGTACTAAGTACTGCACCAGTATGATGAGACTCCAGGCCCAGCATTCTATCCACTACACCAAGAAAATTATTAAGGAAGCAAGCTTTGGATACATACAAATTTGCCAAAATCCAAAGCTCTCTCCCAGCCTCTTCTGGAGGCTAACACAAGTGCATCTGAATCACCAGGGGAGCTTTTTTCAGTATGATGGAAGACTGGGATTTTATTTTGTACTCCCCTTTGCTTTTCTTCTGACAGAAGTATGAATTACTAGGGAAAGGACCAGCTGATGAGAGGAAACAAGCAGCAAAGGAGCTGAATAATCAAGCCCTAAATAAGTAAGAGTTGCTATAAAACACACACTGTTCTCAGGTAAACCAGCGAACTATAAATCTGCCATCTCTCCTACAACAATGTGGAGGTCAGGAAATTCAGATTACCTGCTCAAAGCAGCTTTCTAGTGTGGTGAGTGACACTTCTAATGTGAAGAAAAATACCTGCGCATGAGGCGTGGGATGGTAGGCAAGTTTCATCTCTCCACCTCTGTTTTCTCACACTATACTATCAGTCAACAAGCATTTATTAAGCACCTACTATGTGCCAGGCACTATGCTAAGTGCTGGAGACACAGAAAGAGGAAAAAAGCCAAGTCTCTTCTCTCAAGGAGCTCACAATCCAATGCCAAAGACAACAAACAAATGAAGGGGTAAAGGAAACCCATTATCTTTCCTCTTAAAACCTACCCCTCACTTCCTTTCACTATTAGGATAAAAGGCATCACCTTCACTGTCCCTCAGGTATAGAAACTAGGGGTCAAGGTATCATTCAAGCTGTTGCTAAGGCCTGTTATTTCACCCCTGCCACATCTCTCTAATAGACCCTCTTTCTCTCCTTTGAAACTGCCATCACTCTAGTGGAGATCACCTCATGCCTGAACTACTGCAGTGAGTCAGCCTGCTTCAAGTCTCTCCCTACCTCAATCTATCCTCCATTCTGCTGCCAAAGTGATTTTCTGAAAGTGCAGTTCTAATCACATCATCACACTACCACCTCCACTCAATAAACTCCAGTAGCTCCCTATTGCCTCCAGGACCAAATACAAAATGCTCTGTTTGGCATTCAAAGCCCTTCATATCCTCGTCCCCCCTACCTTTTCAGTCTTCTTACACCTAGCTTCTCACTGTGTACTCTTCAGTCCAGTGATACTGGCCTCCTGGCTGTTTCAACTCTCTATCTCTCAGCTCTAAGCATTTTCTCTGGCCATTCCCCATAGGTGGAATACTCCCCCTCCTCATCACCATCTACTAGGTTCCCTGGCTTCCTTTAAGCCCCAACTAAAATCTTCTACAGGAAGCCTTTCCCAACCACTCTTAATTCTAGTGTCTTCCCTCTGTTAATTATTTTCTATTTGTTCTGTATATAGTTTGTACATATTTGTTTGCTTACTGTCACCATCATTAGCTTATGAACTCCCTGAAGGTAGGAACTGTCTTTTGCCTCTTTTTATATCCCCAGCACTTAGCACAGAGCCTGGCACATAGGAGGTGCTTAATAAATGTTTACTGACTGACTCTGGGGGAAGACAACAAGCAAATAAATATATAAACATAATATATAAATGGAAGATACCATCATTATCATAATCATCCACACATTTCACCTCCCAAGAATCTTGAAAACAACTCTATTCTCAAAAAATTAGTAGAAAGAGTCTGTCTATCTAATAAATTCAATGGGTCTAAAATGGAACTTTTATTCTGCTTCTTCCTTTCTTTTCAAATAAAAATACTAACAGCTCTTCTTGACTTGCTCATTTTTGTTCATTTAACAAACAATTCCCTAATTATCAAAGTTCAAATTCAAAGTTATCTGACTCTTTCCTCTCCCCCCACCCCACATCCTGTAATTGACCAAGTTTTCTCAGTTTTTTTCAGGATGCTACTTCTTCTAAAAATGAAAAACAGAACTATTACATAAAAGCAATCATTTTATTCATGACCTTTGACCCAGCCATTTCTCTACTGGGTTTATTCTCTAAAGAAGTACACAGGAAGTTAAGACCTAGCTCTACACAAATATTCATCCTAGTACTACTTATAGGAGCAAAAGTTGGAAACAAACTAGGCACCAGAAGAAAGGTAGATCACTGCATATGTTTTGACATACAAACAGAACAGGATACTGTTGTGCCACAGGACAATGAATATGAAAAAACCCAAGAAATACAGAAAGACTTGTATGAAGTTAGGTACAAGAAGAAAAGTAAACCAAACTGACCACAATGTTATGCAATTGATGACTACAGAACTGAGGACAAATGCAATGGACCACACTGGCACTGCCTTCAAACCTAAAGCAAACAATCTTCCTTTCTTTTAACAAAGGCAAAATTCTGGAAGTATACAGTAGCTGTATGCTCGTTTTAGCTTAACTGTTTTCAGGGAGAACACTATGAGATTGGTGGGTTTCAGTTTAAGTATATATATATACACATATATACAAACACATATATAGATACACATATACATAAATACATACTTACATATACATATATAAAATATGCATACATACTTAGGTTTTAAAAGCTTCTACTAATAGAGCTGTTGCTACCATGTTAACTGCCATAGAACTAGAGGACTTCCTTACCTCACTCCTGGGAGAATAAATAGCTCATCTTAGTTTCTTCCCCCTTCCAATCCACTAGTGTGCTCAAAGTACTGCCAGACTAACTTTTATAAAATATTACTTTGGTCCTTCAGTTCTAAAATACTATTTTATATCTTTCCCATATTCAAGAAACATTCTGGATATTTGACTCCAGGCAAGTCACTTAACATCTGAGTTCTCTAGGCAACTTTCTACCACTCTAGTTATAGAGGTATTGACCTACATTGGCATGAGGACGTTCTTCATCTGAGAGTTGCCTATATCAATGAATTCACAGGTCCAGTTTTTATATCTATTCCACACTCAAAAAATCTCTAGGCTCCCCATTGCCTTACAAAGCAAAGTCCAATTTCCTTAGCCTGGATTTCAAGGCCCTCCTCGATTTGTCTCTACTGAACTTAATCTACCTTTCCAATCATATGTTCTAATTGTCTCCTACATGAACCCTTTGCTTCAGTTAAGCAAATAGACTGGCATTCTCTCCACTAACTGCCCCACCCCAACACAAGATAGAAAGAGAGAGAGCACCTTCCCCCCCCCATATTTTTATCCACATCATTCCCCATTACCTGAAATTCCCCTTGACCAGCACTTCTTGAAATCCTAACCATCCTTTAAGGCTCAGCTCAAATCCCATTTTCTCTACAAAGCCTTTGATGATGTCACTATTCAGAATCACATTCTCCTTCTCTGCTCCACAACACATATAGTCCATAGCCTAACACTATGGTTTATAGTTCATCTGTGCACTCTTTCTCTCTATAGCTAAATTATAGCCTTTATGAGATCAGGGACCATGTCTCATGCTCATCTGACTCCTACAGGACTCCCAGTTCAAACGGCAGAGGTGGTGAGAAGCCAGTAAATACCAGAAATAGGATGAGATTTGGAGTTTGATTGTCTGAAATGTGAATTCCAGTTGATTCGAGCACATCAGTTGCTCTATGGGGTCTAAGGACCCTTTCTGGGTCTTGGTTTTTGGACAATTTTCATAGACAATTAGGTGGCAAAGTAGATAGAGTGCAGGAGTTAGGAAAACCTGAACTCAAATCTGACCTTAAACTCTTTCTAGCTATGTGACCCTGGGCAAGTCATCTAACCTGTTTGCCTCAGTTCCCTCATCTATAAAATGGTGATAATGATAGCTCCTACCTCCCAGGGTTGTTATGAGGATAAAATGAGATAATAAGCACAGGGCCTGGCACATAGTAAGGGCAGCTATTACTATATGAATGAAATGAAAAGGTTGTACTACATTCTAATGACCAGATTCAATTGCCTCTCCCACAGAGATGATGGATACTATTATTGTATCTGAACTGGCACTGGAATCTTGGACAGTGAGAGTTTGCCTGCCATCCTATGAGGAGTCTTGCTGCCAGTGGCTGTGGTGCCAAAATGGCTGGAGATGGCCAAATGCCATGGAGAGTGAAAAGAAAAACACGGGCCAGGCAGAAGAGTAAAGAATAGCTCCGTTTATTTAACTGAGGGACAGGACTTATATATCTTTTAGGCAAGCAGAATCAATAAATCCATGTGCGAGGCATTTGCATAATGCAGGACTTCCTCATGCTTTTGTTCCCCTTTTGCCGTAGACAATATTGTATTTATAGCCCACAGGTGGTATTTAGCACGTGTGTGCCGTGGGGGTTTTGGAGAGAGCACATGTGTACTGAGGAGGCTTGAAGAACCTTTATCCTGAGCAGCACATGTATGCCGAGGGAGGGATGGAGAGCCCACGGGCCGAGTTATCAGCCCCAGGGCAAGAACGGGCTTCTGGCCTGTATCTTGTCCCAGAATGGACTTTCTCAGAGCTAGCCCTCTACATCTCCCCCCTATTAATTAAGATGGAGCTTAAGCTAACGATGAGTCAAATGATGACTTGTAGAAGACAGGGCCTTATTAGACACAATAGTGTTAGGAAGGCAAACAAAGGAAGAAAGCAGCAACAAATGTTGCTTAACAGGTTGACCTGTTTTAGGAGTTGCAATAACTCATTGGTGATGCCTTCGGGATGAATTCCTGGGGCTTTTCTGTGTTCAGTTAGGTGGGTGATAAATTCTAAGTCACATATATCTTGTGTCATATTATGCTTATGCCATAAATTTGTAGATACAAAGAAATAGGCATATGGGAGACAAGCTTGTACATAGTAATCCCCTTTTAAGTAAATATGGGAAGATTGATCTACGCATTGAGAAACTAAAGGGGGCAGTGCCCTTCGAATACAGATACAGAAAGTCAAAAAGCAATTGTCTCTTTAAGATTCACTTATACAGCTGTCTGGCAAGGAATATTGTCAGTGAAATCCTCTGGTCCTTAGCATCTGCTCCAGCCATCTTCAGCACTGCATCCCAGCTTCTTCTTCTTCTTCTCTTCCTGTAGGAACCAGCTTTCTGTCCATTCTCCTACAAGAGTGATCTTAGCACAATGCATAACATTCTCACATTGCTTAAGGAATATTTACAAAGTGAGCCCTAAGTGGCTCAAATGCCTTTCTATCATTGTTTATAAAGCTTTACTAAGTTGCTAATAACAAACAAAGTTTCTAGTTGCTTCAGAATTCCTAGATGTCACAAAGTTTCCTAGTCAAAAAGGTATTGTAATAGAATCTCACACTGGTAACAGCAGGAAATCTTAAGGTGAGTCTTAAGCAGGTTGTATAATTTTTTTGCACATGTTCTAGTTCTTGATAAAAATATTATTAGATTGCCCAGCAGGATAACACAAAAGAGCTCATCAGACCTCCACCCGTTAACAGTACAGGATCACATTCCCTCTGAATAGCTTGTGGCATTTCTCTCAGATAATGATTTAATGCAGCACCAATCACAGACTTTCAATAAGCAATAAAAATCTGCCAGGACTCACATACATATAAGGAATTTAATTAAACACCTTTCCTTTTGAAATTTAAACTTGTCCTGGTGTAAAAGCCAATCAGAATCTTTTCTATCTATTGTCTAATTTTTACTCAAGCAAATTTTACTTTTGTGTTCACTCCTTAAAAACTTTTCTGAGAGTGAGAACTTTGAATTTGCCAGTCAAAGTGAGTGCGCCCTTCTGCTTGTACTGGGAGACTCAAAGTGTCTCTTTTTGAGATCTATGCATTTTCCCAATTTGCCTTAATGCCAAATAGTATGCCATATTCTGAACACATTTCACTTAAATTCAAGGGAAAAGTTTCCTGCTTTCTTTCTTACCTCTCTTCACATTCCAAATTGGCCAGATTTGGAATAGAGTGAGAAAGAAAGAGCATTTTTTCCAGATACTTCCCAAAAGTTTCCAAACCTTATTTCTTTCTAATTTTGACCTGATATTTCTCCAACTTGCCTTTTCCATAACAAAAACTAAACATGAAAACATTTTTCTCTCTAGAGATAATGGACGTTACAAGGTGTCAGACTCCACACAGAAACACACAGAGAGAACACAGAGACGAGAAACACAGAGAGGATTTTTTGAATCCTATACACAGATTGCTTGGCCCTCAGGAATGTAACAGGAGGTTAGGTGCCATGTTTTATTGGGGTCTTGAAGACCCTGCTTTTTATGATGACCTGGGGAAAATCCCTGACTGCAGGGGAAATGTGCCGGTCTCTGCTGTCTCTAAAAATCCTTGTAATTTTGGTAGTTGTTATTAAGAGACTTCTTTCCTATACTAGCTTCTTTAGAACTTTCGTATAGTATTCTCAGTCTCTTTTTCTGCCTGGTGATAATGTTAGAATAGGAAAATGAAAGTAAAGGAGAGGAAAGATTATTGCCCTCCCATCTCCTTAATTCCTATATAAGCCTGGTGGAAAAAAAAAAAGGAAAGTGAAAAGGAAAAGGAAAGTGAAAGTTTTTGGTACCGGAGAAAAGATTACTGCCTTTATACCTTAATCAACTGTGTATGTCGACCAGAGCCTCCTTTTTTTTTCTTCTAGGGTGTCTCTACCGAGGGAGACTCAACTCTTTCAGAGTCTCTGTCCTCTCAACCTCTCTGCTTCAGGTTCGTCTGTGTTTGCTCCGAGTGTCCCCCTAGGGTCCGTTTGCTTTGTCTGCTTAGGGTGTCCTTACTTCAGGGTCCCTCATTTGGGTGCCAGTTGCCGACAGTGGCTGTGGTGCCAAAATGGCTGGAGATGGCCGAATGCCATGAAGAGTGAAAAGAAAACACAAAACACAGGCAAGGCGGAAGAGTAAAGAACAGCTCCGTTTATTTAACTGATGGACAGGGCTTATATACCTTCTAGGCAAGCAGAATAAACAAATCCATGTGTGCGGCATTTGCATAATGCAGAACTTCCTCCTGCTTTTGTTCTCTTTTTGCCATAAACAATATTGTGTTTATAGCCCATAGGTGGTATTTAGCACTTGTGTGCCATGGGGGTTTTGGAGAAAGCATGTGTGTACCAAGGAGGCTTGAAGAGTCTTCATCCTGAGCAGCTTCTGGCCTGTATCTTATGCCAGAATGGACTTTCTCAGAGCTGGCCCTCTACAGAGTCTAAGGACACAGAGTTCAGGAGAGAAATAAAAAGGACTTGAGGGAACTAAGTCCAACTCTTATCTTTCAAAGAAACATGATGGGTATTCCTGAGAAGAGAAAGAACTGAATGTTGAGACAATGTTTCCAAAATTGAAGTGGTAGCAGTTGTACTAATGGTTAACAGCAATTTTGGCTGTGATCTTGCTCACAGCTGATACATTATAAGTATTTATTTATATCTTTGTTTTGTTCTTTGTTACATTGTTTTAAAAAAAAAACAGGAGAGTAAATAACCTTCATGCTTATTTAAGTCTAGGAGATTAAGGGGGACAATACAGACAAAGGTGAGAAAATGCTTATAAGAAAACAGGTTTTTCTAGTTTATTAAATAATGATATTACTAGGGTAGAGGATGATTAATGAGGGAGATGTTACAATCCTAATAACTAATCTGAAAAACCAGAACATACTCGCTTGATTACTTTAGAACTCCAGAAGAGAATACACAAGGAAAACAAACTAGAAGCCAGTAGAGAATGAGTTGATGGCTCCACCTAGAGAACATGTGAGCATGGCCAACACTAGAAATATGCTACAATAATAATAACATGTTTTAACATTTGTTAAGTGACATATAACCTGATTTGAGCCCTACAACAGCCCAAAGGGGTAGTTATTACAGGTATTATTATCCCCATTTTACAGATAAGGAGACTGATGTTGAAGGAGGTTCTTTTCATGATTTGCCCATGATCACAAAGGTAGTGTCAGTGACACAATTTGAACTCTAGTCTTCTTGGCTCCAAGTCCAACACTCTTTATCCTATACCACCCCAAAGATTGCTTTCTAGCTCTATAAAATATTAAATATATGTTGAGTGAAGAAACTATTCCAGGTAAGAGAATACCAATTCTCTGGCCAGAATTCTAACATATCCAACATAATTCTCTCCAGTGTTCCAAAATGACCACCAAAATAAGAGATGTCAGAGCTCGGGGGAGGAGGCAGAGTGGAAGATTGTAAGAGGCAGATGTGCTTTGGTTATCGACATGACTGATCAATTTTGTCAATGTTGAAATTGACAATGATAAATAGAAGCTATACGTAACATTAAAGGCAGTCACCACAAAGAACATTTGGAAAACACAGCCGGTCTACCATCACCAGCACAGTGTTGGCTGCAATACAACTCTTCTAGACTGGTCCTTTGCAAAGATGAAAATGGAACTCAGTAAATTCCACATGCTGAGATTACATCAGGTAATTAAGCAAATGCCCTAAGAATATACTAAAGCACAATAGGAAATCATGGATGTTGCCGTGGACTGATGGCAATCAACACTGGGAAGGAGGTGAGCTTGGTGAGCAGCAATTAAAGATGGCATTTTACCAGCACATTTTCTCTCTAAATCCTTCCTTTGCCCAATTCCAATCCACCTTGTATTGGCTTCATCCATCTATCTATCTATCTATCTATCTATCTATCTATCTATCTATCTATCTATCTATCTATTATCTCTTCCATCCCTACTCCCTTTGTAGACTTTAAAGTTCTTAAGAATATTAACTAGGGACATAAGCAAAACTTTAAAGTGAGGGGGAAGTGACATGTGTGAGCACAAAGGGCAGAGCCAATATATTGGCCCAGGAGGGTCCCACTGCTGGGACTGCACATCTTGTTTTCCCAAGAGGGTCTTGAAAAGTGGCTGGGCCTCCAGCGGGCAAGGTGAGAGGATGGCATTCACCTTGGGTTGAATCTTGATGCTGTCACCTGGAACAGAGCTCTGCTTGTCCACAAAGAGTTCCAGCCCTACAAAGAATTTCATTACTTTTTTAACAGGTAAGCTCCTTGAGAACAGAGGTTGTTTCATTTCTCTCTGTATCCTAAGTACCTAGTACAGTGGTTTACACATAGCAGACATTTAATAAATGTTTAAACAAATGGAGCAATTCTTTTTAAGAGAAGACATAGTAGTAGTGGTGGTAGTAGTAGTGGTAGTTGTTGTAGTGATAGAAGTAGTAGTAGTAGTAGTAGTAACTAATATTCGGCTTTAAGGTTTATAAAACATTTTACAGATATTATCTCATTTGTGCTTCACAACACTATGAGATAGGGAATACTGCTATCCTCATTCTGTGCTGAGAAAACTGAGGTAGTAAGATGAAGCAACCTGGCCAAAGTCACATGGCCAATAAGCATCTAAGGAAGGTTTTGCACTCAAATCTTCCTAACTGCAAGTCCAATGCTCTATCCACTGTTCCACCTAACTGCCTACAAATTAGAAAGAAGATACTCATAAATAGCACAGACTCCAACTTCCAGATGCTATAAACCAAAGAATAATCATCCTTTGTTCTAGAGGGGAGATGCGGGGCAGCTAGGTGGTGCAGTGAGTAGAGCACCGGCCCTGGAGTCAGGAGGACCTGAGTTCAAATCCGGCCTCAGACACTTGACACACGTACTAGCTGTGTGACCTTGGGCAAGTCACTTAACCCCAATTTCCCTGCCCCCCCAAAAAAAAACAAAGAGGGGAGAAAACTACAAGGTGCTCAGAAGAAATGGCACTGAGAAAAAAGAAGTTTGGACTTTTCAGCCTTCACTGTGTTCCTATATCCTATCCCATCTTCCTCCATGAGATCCTAAGCTTCCGGAAGGCAGAGACTATCTCTCAGTGCCAAACATAGTTCTGTGCCCATCAGGAGCCCTCAATAAATAAAAATTGCTAACTTGCTGGCAACTCTGCTGTCTGAGTTACCAGAAGATAAGCTACCAGCAACCCAGCCAACAAAACCACAGGCCCACATAAGACTTGCTTCCCTCTAATGGTCACATTACAAGGCATAAAAATTGGCTTCTAATGTCACTGTAAAGTTTGGCAAAGGGAAATATCACAATACACACTCTTTTAAAAAAGAAAGAAAAGAAAGGAGTATAAATTCCATCAACCAGGAGGAAAAAATATTTCTTAAGCAGTGCTGCTTTAAATCAATTTTGCTTCACTTTCTAGAGACAAATATTCTTAAGCATTTTTAAGTCATGGACCCTCTGGCAGTCTAGTAAAATCTACTGACCCTTCTCAGAGTAATGTTTTTAAATGCAAAAACAAAACAAAACAAAAAACCACAGGATTAGAAAGGAAACAAAAAATTGTAATTTTTTTCCTATCCAAGTTTACAAGGATTCATCCATGAGGTTCCATGGACTCCAAATATAGAACCTCTACTTACACCAAATCATGCATTGTTCAATTACTCCTAATTATCACTAATTTTTTCAGGAAAAAAAGTTTCAATTCAGAGCTTTGAATAGGAAATAAATAGCTTGAGCATTTTTTTCAATTACCTTTGCTATACATTGCTTTATGACTGTTGTATAGATGCAAAAATTTAATTAAAAACCCTCTCCCAGAACACAGGAATGATAGTTGGATATTTTCACCAAATTTTATGAACCTACTATCTCTTTTTATTATCTTTTTAAAATCCTGAACTTAATCATCAAACACAAACCTTCCAATATACAAAGAAGAAGAAACAGGTTAGTGTAAGACATCATGGATTTGTTATGTGCAATTTGTTTTTTAATAAGAAATACAGATGTAACTATATACATACAAACAAGGTAATAACAAAACTTCTCTGTTTATGTCCCCTTAATGTACTTTTTTCATTTTCTTTCCAGCATTTAAAATATCTTTATTGACGCCTTGGGGGAAAGGCATATGTATCACTACCCACTAAGCACTTGTCATCTCTAAGTGTCTTAAGAAAAACATAGTTTCTGAGTACATTATAAGCACAAATATGAGCAAAAAGAAAAAAAGTAGTATCGATACTTGACTTTTCCTCAGATAGTGAGAATTATCCAAGGCTGAGGTTTGGCTGGATGTAATTGACAATATGACAAAGAGGCTTGGGATTCAAGAGAGGAGGACAGTGTGGAGTTTAACTGATTCACTAAGAAGTCAAGATGCGGAGAAGAGAGAGTGACTAGTGTAGGGGAGATGGTCTGGGAGAAAACTGAGGAGTCAAGTGACTGGACGTCACAGTGCAGATGAAGAGTAAGGTAAGAGAAAGCAAAAGGAGATATTTAAAACCAACAGATTATAGTCAGACAAGGCGGTTTCAGAATTCCTGAACACAGAAATGGTACATGGGTGTGTGATGGCAAAATCAAGGGCATGACTAACTTTGCGTGTGGTTGAGATGGAGTAGAGGAGTAATTCAAGGGAGGTAAGTAGATTGAGGAACTGAATGATTAAGGTAATTGAGGGAAACCAATATGTATATTGAAATTCCCTAGTATGAGGGCAGGAGTTAGGAGGAGTTAAACCAGGTATCAAATTCATTGAGAAAGAAGGGGAATAACCTGGAGATCTGTAGACAAAAACTGCTAGGATTTTGATGGCATATATGAAAAGCATGAACCTCAAAGGAAAAGACGTTACTGAGTAACTGAGTAGAGGAAGGTGGAGAACCTGGAAGTGGCAATGGGGAACTAGGAGTATTCCAACTCCCTTGCCTCATCCAATGAGCTCAGAAGGAGTGAAGTTGTAACCAGCACTGGAAAGAGTGGCTAGGGAGGCTGTGTCATCAACAAGCCAGCTTTCAGTAACAGCTAATAGAGAGAAGGAGTGAGAGAGGAATAATTTTAAGTGAAGTTTGTGCCTATGGAACAGGCATTCCAGAGGGCACAGTAGAAGAGCTGAGTGGAATTAGCATGAACCTTTGGAGTGAGAGGACTGGGGGGGGAGGTTGGATGATCTGCAGGAGTTCAGAGTCACTAGGATCTGAAGGGCATGATTAGGAATGAGAATGATCCACATTGAGTAGAGGGTACCACTCCTATACCCTCAAAGGACAAAATGCAGGAGGAGATGGCAGGGGGGAACCCTCAAGGAAAGCTCTGTGTTTTTAATCTTCACAAAAAAAATTAGAACTAAACTAAAATCTGCATAACTTAAAGATATAAAACTGAAGTTTTCCTCAGATATGAAAATAAGCAAGCACACATTTAGAACACTTTTGCTTTTCTTCATTTTAACAAAATCAATTTAAGCCAAAAGCAATAACCCATAATGAAGACACTATATGGGGAATTTGGGGACTGAATAAAAATGCTAATTTCATTCCAAGTTATATAAACTGTTTAAAAAATCTAAGATAGGAATTCTAACAGATTTTTCCCAGTAAAATAGTGAGGGGGGGCAGGGAAAGAGAGCTCTAAGTTAAGTCCTCTGCTTTTTTAACTTCAACAAGATTACTTTTGAAAAAAAATGAAACACAAACCGAGAAGTTTTGAATTTTCAAGTTTGCAAAAGTCTCAAAGGCAAATTATCTGAAAAGCTTATTTAATTTAAACCAACAATATGTACATTACCTTGTTGGTTCTCTCAGGTCCTTTTTCAAAAACTGACCCCAAGCCAAACCCCAAGCTTCAAGCTCCATCACAGTGGATCCATTCTAAACTTGCTTTACTAGAGAATGTCTTCGGTGTTATTAAATATGGACTTGAAAAGTTCACTTCCAAATTTAGATTTATTATTCAAGTCTAGCACCACGAAATTTTGGTGATTTTTCAAACTGAGTCCTTTGCTCCCCATTAACCATTTAGTTCTCTAAGATCTACCAGACACTTCCTATGTTGCACTGACAAATAAAGAATAGTCCTTGAAAAATAAATAGCAACATTCAGATAGAATGAGATGGATCACTTCTCCTTGAGAAGTATTTATTGAAAATGAAGAGAACCAAGTTAAGATCCTTTTGCCATCATAAAATTTCCCTTGCAGGCATTATGTCAGAATAGGGGACAGAGTGGCACCTTGGTAAGGACATCGGAGATCTAAGGTCCAGCATTCATGCTGCCAAAAATTGGTTGTGACTCTAGGAAAATCACTTGACCACTTGAGGCCTCAGTTTGCTCACCAGAAAAAATCAGGTGAGAGAGACTTGTTGATCTTTGTGGCCCTTCCAGTGCTAACATTCCAAGAAGGCTGTTTTCCAGTACTTTACAGAAGTAACATATCCCTTATAGCCTCCCGAGAATCTCTTAGTTCTTTGATCAGTCTTCCAAAATTCATTGCATTATGCAAAATATACAAGTAGTTGGTCATCAATGTAAATATGGTTACCATCAATGAGAACTTCAGAGCAAAGGTCAGTTCACATGCCACCTCCTATAGGAAGTTTCCCCCTAATTACTGATATCCTATCTCTCCTCACATAATCCTGAATTTATTTTATCAGTTGACATTATATGCAGCCTCATGTCCCAACCCCAACCACTCCTACCCCTACCGTCTCCCACAGGAAAATTTCTGGTTTTGTCCTGGGATTCCAAACACTCAGGATAGTGATTGGTGCAAAGTAGCTGCTTAATAAAGATTTGTTGGATGGAATTCAATTTTCACTCCTATGAAAAGGTTGCTAAATAGATTGATTTTGTGAAATAGGAGCTATCTCTTTATGATTGATAACTTTCCCCAAAAAAACTATCCAACCCCCTCCCAGGTTTCTCAGATTGCCCAAGTGTAACAGGGATCCCAAGTACTTTCTTAGACCTCAGCCAAGGATAGGGAACCTGTGGCCTGGAAGCCACATAGGGCCCTCTAGGTCCTCAAGTGTGGCCCTCTGACCAAATCCAAACTTCACAGAACAAATCTCGGATTTCAAATTTTTTGTATTATTTTATTCCTTTTATTAAGATCTATTCTGTGAAGTCTAGATTCAGTCAAAGGGCTGCACTTGAGGACCTGGAGGGCCACATGTGGCCTCCAGGCCACTTGTTCCCCACCCCTGATCTTAAGCATAAAATAAGTTTATGAGGAAGAGAAATTAATAAGTTCATGCAAAGTGCTTCTGTGGTCTTTGGCCTTTACACCTTGGGGTGGCTGTTGATATAAGGGGCCTCTGCTTTGACAAGAGTCCTTAATGAATTGCATTTCTCCCAAGAAAGTCAGGCTTGGTGACATTTTTCCATATGCCAAGGATTCTAATTGAGGCAGAAGCAAAACTTTAAGGAAGCAATTAACCTTGGGAAAAAGGGACTAAACAGAAGATACATACATTTCCTAACCATTCTCCACTTGCTTCAATGGATTCATAACAGAGATTCCTAACATCCATTCAACCCTCTTATTCCATGCAATTCTTGTCTATATTCTGCCATAAACTGTCTAGTATATACTTCCTCTAGGTCTTTTAACATTCTATGGGAACCAGTAAAGCCTGCAGAACTGTCCATCAATTCCTTCATTCTCATTACATGCTAAATCCACCTCCTTTTCAAATCATAAATGTCTTGGTTCATAAATGTCTCTCATTGGGCACAAATCATTATTGGTAATATGCTGTAATTAACATGAGTCTCTTCACTGCCTTAGACTCTTTAGAAACTCTGGAGTCCCAAATATCATATAGCATCTCTAAGAGAATATTGCTGTTAGAGGAGGGGGAGAGAGAGAGAGAGAGGGTTTTGCATTAATAACTATTCAGAAGTAATTAGCCTAACAATCAACACAGGAAAAATCAAATAGATGAAGAATAATTGTTATCTAAACTCTGACATACAATCGGGTGGGGCAGACCATTGAACTAAGCCATAAATACATATATCTTAGACAGGCATTGTAAATGGACAGTGAGCTAGACCCAGAATTAAATATGATAAAGGGAACAAGCTGCATCACATTTGGCCAACTGTACAGTGCTTTCAATAATCCCCATATGCTCCAAAACACTTATCTTTTGCTAAGTTACATAATAATAACTTAAGGTTACATCACAAATTACATCAGTTTAAGTAGGTAATGGAGATAGGTAATGTCTACCACCATTTAAAAGTGGCTATTTCCTTAACTGATGTAAATTGCTGGCACAGGAGCTGTCCAGCTACAACAAATTTTGGGAAAGAGGCAAGGCAAAGGCCCAAGCTCCCAGTCAACCATAAAAATACACGTCTACAAAAGACAGTGCCCTGGAAAATATTGAATCTCTTCCTAGAATCTGAGTCCCTGCCGCTCATACCATCATGGAAACTTTCTGCCTGACCCAGAGAATGTCTCTATTCCCATGCCTCCAACGCTGTTATGAATGCCATCTTCTACCTCTTGCCCTTAGGATGACCACCATGTCCTACCAGTGACTGTGCCTCTCTCCACCTCTAATCCCATATTTCCAATTCTTCCCTGAGTTGAAGAATTTTCTCGCTCCTGACCCAGGAGGTGCAAAGGAAGGTGTTCAGCACCCTGAACCCATGACATGTTCCAACTCTGACTCCACTCATTGGAGAAACCATTCAGATGAAAAACAATTGACTTCCTTGGCTACTTTGGAACACAACCACGCAAGAATAGAGGAAAACAGACTCTAGTATGATAATGAGTCAATCAACAAATATTTATTATGTGCCTGACCCTTTGCTAGGGAATGGGGATACAAAGGCAAAAATAAAACATACCCTGCCCTCAAGGAGTTTATATTCTATTGAAAACCAGGGTCCTCAAATCAAGTTTGGATTAAGCAGCTCTATATCTATTTTTTTTAATTAAGTCAGCCAAAAAAACCCTAAACTGTCATTTATTTCCTAGCACTCACAAATACTGTTCTTATCTTCAAGGCTTTCCACAATTCCACATCCTCTCCTTTCTCAGCACTTTTCCTCCACTTGCTTATTCTAGCTAAACCTCAATTGCCTTCCTCCTTTTCACCAATTTCTATCCAAATACATCCTTTTGAGACATTCTGTCTATCCAGAATGTTCCATTTCTAAGATATTTCCACTTAGCTTTCCTTTAAATCTTACCCTTAGGAGATTAATGAGTAAGTAACATAAGAAAAAGGACAAATCAGTCATCTCTATTCCTAATCCCGCTCTATCCTTCAAAATTATGTAAGTAATTTTTGTGTTCGTTGGCAATAAACTTTAAGGTGAGCTTCAAGAAGGAAGGAACTATTTACATGATGACTGCCAAACATAAGCACTTAATAAAGACATATTACCCACAAATTAATCATTCTAATATGTGTTTCTGTACCCATAAGGCAAGAGGGTTTATTGCTACATTTCAAGTAAATTTCATGTTCACATTTTAACAAAAAGGCTCGTGAGCTCTCTCACAAAACTGTTCTTGTTGTATTTGTTTATTGAGAAAAGCAAATGTCATTTGTTATTGTGGAGAGAGCACTAGATTTAGAGTTAGAAGACCTGTGTTCAAATCTCACATCTGTCACACTTCCTGTCCTTTGGACTAATTTTATCCGTATGTAAAATGAGGTTTGACTATTCTCTAACATCCCTTCCATCTCTAAGTTTCTACCCACCCTCCTACCAAATCCCTACCAAGGATAAACCTAGCCATCTCTCCCATTTACAAGTCTCCTCTCACTAAAGTTCTCATGCCACTGGAGGGGGTGGGGATGTGGAAAGGACAATGTCATGTAGTCATTGATGAGAAAAATGGAGGCTCTGATTATCTGTCTGACCTGTGAGTCCTAAGAGGCTCAGAAAATTTGATTCTAGAAGAACTATTCCATATCACTAGTAGGTCTCTTCCTGTCCTTTCTCCTCCTCCTCTTCCCTCACTCTCCCCTTCCCCTTCCCCCCGCCCCCTCTCTCTCTCTCTCTCTCTGACAGAGATGACATTTTTATTCACACCGCTAAGCTTTCACAGACCAGGGACTACCACAAACTTTACATCCTATCCATCCAGTGGTACTAGGCCAAAAGAAAAATCTTAAGGAACTCAAGCTAAAATGTGATTTTAAGGGAACATACAGTCTGGCTAAAAATGGAGAAACAACAACATTCACATAAATAAACATAGCAACGAATTTTTTAAAAGAGTAGTTTTCTTCCCTTTAGACTTTCTCCCAAATGGTTAACACCTAAAGGGACTTTGTGTGATATAATTAATACAGCTTTCTGGCTAGGCCCTTTTAGATTTTGCTTCCATGAAATATAAGGAACTAGCCATTCAGATTGTCAAATATAGGCGTTTTCTTGCAAAAACAGTAATCAGACACAGACTTACATTTAGTTTAAGGAATAAATAACCCTGGCATCTCTTCCTCAACATGAAGCATAAGTAAGATGGAGGGCACAGTCACGCTAAGTGCCACATAAATGCTCCTCGCTGATCCTTCTGCCACTACAGACAAAGAAGACCTACATGTATTAAAACTGCTGTCCATCACTGACCAACCTAACACTGGAGGAAGAAAATGCTGAGGGCAAACAAAAGAAGACGGAGCCATGGAAAGTATCAAATTATCCATGCCAAGCATCAAAATAATGCTTACTGACCAAGAAATGCAACCCAGATGAGTTTACAAACCTGCAATTTCCAAACCTGCACCTTGACAGATATTTTGAACATAAAGACTTCAGTAAGATGCATAGCAAAAACAGCAGGAAGACCACCTAAGCTACTGTAAGCACGAGACCCCTGAATCCAGTCCTGGGCACCAGTAAATTCAGAAATCATTTAGCTAATTGTAACTGTACTTCATCGCAGGGCTATAGCCAAAGATTTTCATGTGAATCCCTATCCAAACCATAGGAGTCGAAGTGATAAGTGATACACCTCTTCCCACTCCTGTGCAGAGGTGAAGTGTCCAAGGGTAAGATACATGCATGTCAGATTTTTTCCCCTCACGTTTCTCTTATTCTCTGTTAGAAAAAAATTCTATTACAAGGAATGGCTTCTGGGAGAAGGGAGAGATATAGTATAGGTAATATAAAAACAAAATATATCAATTAAAATGCATTTTAAAACAAAAAAAAATAAATATTTCACAAAGAAATATCCCAGGAGGGGGAAAGAACAGACTGAACCCCAGACCACTTTTTTGGAGTTTTCCTTGTTGTTTTTGGTTAGAGCCATATGTTACCTCTACCAAATCTCCCTTGGTGATCTTTTCATCCCCCATGAACTAAATTATCATCTCTTTGCTGATGACACCCAAACATATAAACCAAATCATCCCTCTCCCTATCACCAACTCACTGTTGGACATCACATGGATGTTACACAGACATCTCAAACTCAACACGTCAAAAACAAACCTTACAACCTTCTCCCACACACAAAACCCACCCCTATTCCAACTTTTTCTATTTCTTTTGAGGTTATCAACTTCAGAATCATCCTTAACTTGTTAGTCTCCCTCATCCTGAGGAGCCGGTCAGTTGCTGAGCGCTGCTAACTCTCCAGCTCTCATTCTTCCCTTTTTTTATTCTCACAAGCCATCACTTACCTCCTCTTCATATCCTCACCTCTCACCTTAAATATTTCAAAAACCTCCTTAATAATATCCCTGCTTCTAGCATCTCCTCTCTCTAAACAATCCTCTATAGAGCTAACAAGATGGCCTCTCTAAAGCACGGATCTTATCACGTCACTCAAGAATCTTGAACGATTCCCTATCATTTCTGTAACAAAAAACCAACCCTTCAGCTTAGAATTTAAAACTCTTCAGAATCTATCTCTAGCCTACCTTTCCAGACTTCTTTCACATCACTCCTATCCATGTACTCCATGTTCCAGAAAAACACAGCTATTTGCTACTGCCCAAACTCAGAATTCCACCAAAAATGCCTAGGAGATTTTCCAGGCTGTCCCTCAGTGCCTAGAAAGCACTCCCTCCTCACTTTTCTCTCAAAGCTCAGCTCAGGTAGCATCTCTTCTCCTCAGTTCCTCCAGACTGTTACTGTTCTCTCTTTCTCTGACTTTCTTTTAAATACATAGTTGCTTCCCTTGTAGAATATAAACTCCTTCAGGGCAGGGTTTTTTTTTTCATTTTTTTCATGTCCCCAATGCCTTGCACATAGGGCGTTTAAAAAATACTTGCTGAACTTAACTGAGGGGCTATCTGCAGTGGTCCTGATCTTTATCTTGCCACTGGACCCAGATGGCACAGTCTTGCCTCACTTAAATCCAATTCAATTGCAAGTAATGGCATCACCTTCCTGATGTCATGGTCCTCTTTGAGAATGAAGGACAAACAACAGCTCAACTTAACTGAACTGATGGGGCAGCAGCCTTTTCCTTGAAGCTCCCACTAGTTCCATCATTGGCCTCTGGATGATGAAAATCCCCCCAATCTCACAGACCTGGTTTAGCTAAAAAGGCAATACTTTACTAAAGGGAAAAGAGGCCTCAGCAAAACAAAATGGCAAGCTTAAAGAATCAAGCTAACAAAAAGATTGTTCTTTTGTTTAACACTGTCTTACCCAGTCCACCAGGCAAAACCAACTTACCCTCCCAACTCCCTTTATAAAGGCAGGAAATGACAATGGGTACTTAGGTTGGTCAAGAGTGCAGAAATGCCCTTCTTTTTGCTAAGATCCAATATACATCCAATACTTGGCAGCCGGCTAATCAATGCCTTTGGGGTAAGGAGCTTTATTGCTAGATAAGAAGAAAATATCCAACTGGAGAAAAGGCATTTCTTAGTAATAATAATGCACATAAAATGCAGAACAAATTTTAGTGAACTAATTAAGTTTGTTTTTATCAGAAAGAAAATGATACTGCTAAGGCAACATGGAAAGAACATTAAGTTTGGAATAAAAGGACCTGATGTATAATCTCAGCTTTGCCACTTACTATACCCACAAGTGATCTTCATCTCACTACTGTCATCCATGAAATGAGGGCAGTTGCACTAGGTAGATGTCTAAAGTTCCTACTTTTAGCAATAAAGATTGTGATCTTGTATCAATCCAGGCATAAGTTCTCACACAGTAATACTATTAAATTAGTTGAAATTACACTATGAGAATGTATTGCACAAAAGTTAATGAATTCACGAGAACAAGAAGGTTGCTCACAAACATTTTAAACAAGAAAAAACCTTTTACAGCTTCACTTTTCCCTTTCTTCCAAAAGAAACAGATTCATCTAAGCCTTAGGTAATGACTTAGATAGTGACTGCATGTTTAGTTTTTTTGGATTTTCAACAATATGGAATCATAAGATAATTAATTTGGACCTAGAAGGGAACTTAAAGACCAACTAATCCAACCTTTTGATTTTCAGATGACTATGGAAAGAAACCAAACTGCAGGCCCACACAAAGTTCAATGGAGAGATAAAAGAAGGGTGTAAATAGGCTACAATATATTCTCAATGTTAAACTACGACCAAAAAAGAAAAAAACAAACCATCAGACAGCCCCATATGTGTGTATGTGCGTGTGTGTACATGTGTGTTTATGTGTGTGTGTGCACATACACACACACATACACACACACACACTCTGCTACCCTGCTATCCATGTAATGCCACGATAAGTTAAGGATAGTGTCCAATGAACTCCATGTTTACATGAGACTAATTTATGCAAGGCCATGGACAAGGATCACAGAAGATGACCAAGTGTGAATGAGGTTGCAATCATAAAGGGAAAACTCATGTATCTGGCAAAATGAGCTATAACAGATCCACTAAGAATTATTGAAGTACTACAAACACAATTATTAGGTGAGTTGTGACCATTAAATAATGAGACTAATTATTAAACCAACATACTGAAACTTCTATACCCAAACAAGCATTATTTCTTTTAAAATAATCACCATTACAGAACAAATATTTATTCCATTAGAGCTGCTATTTCTCAAATAATGTCCCTATTTCCTTTTGTTAAACTCATTCCATTACCATACCTTAGCAAGTATAGAGATCTACTGTAGATAGACTTGCCATAATCTGGCAGACTGGAAGGAAACCGACTTTACAGTGACTTGGGGTTATTCCACCCCTAGAATGACCCTGCTCAAATATTTGCAGGAAGGAGACTTTCCAGGCAAAAAACCTTACTGGTGTGAATAAAGCTGAAGAAGCTGCCTGTTTGCAGAATGGGAGATGGACAAATCCATCCTGGACCTACCTCTGAATGAAGTATCTTTCTTCCAATGACCCGCAAGCAAAAGATAACCCTTGTCCAAAATGGAAGCAGGAGCCAGGAAGTTCGGTTGTTTTTCCTGTTTCCGCTACTAATGTGAATCTTATCTAGGTTGGGCAGTTACCTCCCAAAAGAAATGGCACCAGGAAGAATATCAATCAAGCCTTAGATTTGCCTCCTTTTTCAACCCCTATTTCTCTCCTTTAATAAAATCTTTTTAAACTAGCATTTTAATTTTATTGAATACAAATGCTGATTTTCCATTTAGGACTCCATTCTTTTAAAAACCTGGATGTGGCTGCCCCATAAGTACAAACACTGAAACTGCCAAGAATATAGTTCCCCATGTCATGGCTTACAAAGTAGAGGGGAGAAATTCCAAGAAGCTCCCTTTTGCCTCCATTGACAATGAAGAGAAAGATTACTCACAAACTTAGCCCTGCTTTGGGCTGCATGGCTCCATGCTGTTACATGCAATACAAAGAGCTCAGCAGTGCTGGTGGCAACTTTCTTTCTTTTCCAATCTCTACCTATAACACCCCTTTGAAAGATCCTTAACTAGAATTCTACTTAATCTTCCTGCGCCAGTTTGAAGGAGGCCTAGCTTCAGTGCCTACCCGTGACAAATCCTGCCCAGGCAATCCACTGACGGACAACCCTCTAAGGCTATAAGTTAGGTATAAATGGATAGATCTGCATCACTGGGAGGACTTTCCACACCAGAAGTTCCCTATGCCCATGAATTCATAGGTCTGAACAACAATGACAAAATCTGAAGGGGCAGCTAGGTGGTGCAGTGAGTAGAGCACTGGCCCTGGAGTCAGGAGGACCTGAGTTCAAATCCATCCACAGACACTTGATGCAGTTATTAGCTGTGTGACCTTGGGCAAGTCACTTAACCCCAATTGCCCTGCCTTCCCCCCTCAAAAAAAAAACCCGAAATGTTGGTTCACGTGAGCATTTGAAGATTTCTGCTCCTCTTACTCTAACAAATGAAGCAATTTTATTTTCTAAATAGATAATGAAATGTGGCTGATATTTAATAGTATGTATAAATCAGCATGGGTTGCTATGCTAACACAACCACAATTTTCATCTGTGCCCTGGCTTAAAAATTACCATGGTTTTCTAACTTGTGGAACTAAGATAATATGTATTATAAACTTACTGGAGTTGGAGCCCTCCTTTGGTTACTCATGGTTTGGAGAAGCCCTTCTACCTAGAAAAAAAAATTAAAAACCAACAACCAGGAAAGGCTATATCTGTGGGAAAATGTCTGGCCATACTAAAACTCAGACAACCTTGGATGAGACAAATTACAAAGCATTCCAAAATGATTAGATAGTACAAATAAGTGAAAGCTCCCCCCTCTCCTCTTCTCCCCCTCTCCCTAATCTCCCCTCCCCCTCCCTTTTCCTCTCCTTTCCCCCTTCCCATCTCTCCTTCCCCTCATTAGAAATCAGACAAGACAAAAATGATACCAACAGCAAAAAAGAAACTCAGACCACAAAAATTCCCCAAGACAAAGCTCAAGCTAAAAAAAATAATAATAAATTTTTAAAAGCTTAAATATTGCCTGGGACTCACCCTGACTGCTTATATTTTTAAACTTTGGTAGCATTCCTGGATTGAGGTAAATCAAGAATGAATTCCTCAATGACCCATTTATGAAAAATACCAAATTATTTAAGGTAAGAGCAAGTAGACCATGACACATCTAAAACTAACTCAGTTTCAGTAAGGCTAATTCATCTCTTCCTTGCCAGATGGACCTTTTTTTCTTTCCTGTTAACCTAAAAACTGAAATAATCTTTGTGCTACCTGGTTCCACTAACCCAGAGGTGCCAAAAAACAAATGAAACAATATTTCTGTTCATTAAAAAAATTAAACTTAAAAGTTCCAAAAGCATACTGATCAATATATATACTTTTTTAACCTAGCTATACCACTCCAGCCCTATATCCAAAATATATCTAATAAAGAAAAGGTCCTATATGTGCAAAATATTTATAGCAACAATTTTTGTGGTTTCAAAAAGACATGAAAATTAAGAGGATGTCCAACAATTAAGGAATAATAAGCTGTGTCATATCAACGTGATGGAGTGTTGTGCTGTAAGAAATAAGGAAGTAGATGATTTCAAAGAGACATGGAAAGACTTGTATGAACTGATGCAGAGCAAAGTAAGCAGAACCAGAAGAATAATTTATACCAAAACATCAACATCATAAATACAAACAATTTTTAAGACTTATAAACTGATGAAGAACGAAATGAGAAGAGCCAGGAGAATAATTCATACAATAAGAACAACACTAAAAACAAACAACTTTAAAAGCTATAAAAACTCTGATCTATTCAATGACCATCCATGATTCCAGAGGACCACGGATGAGCTATGCTATCCACCTCCTGACAAAGAGGTAACAGATTCAGAGTACAGAATAAGACATATCTTCTTTGAACACAGCCGATGAGGGAATTTGTTTTGCTCAACTATGAATATGTGTTGTGAGGAATTTGTTTTTTCTTTTTTTCTCCCAATGCAGTTAAAATGAGAAGAAAAGAAAATAGATCTCTGTTCAATAAAGAAAATAAAACTTAGAAGAAAAAAAAGCATCTGTGATACTAACATTTCTACTGCCCCAACTGGTTTTCAGCATTCAATTCTTTTGGTTAAATTTTCCCCAAAATTAAATCAGGTCAGATCAGTTTGGTAGAAAGCTGTCAGAAGAGGGAAGAGTCCACAAAAAGATTCAACCATACTCTCCTCCTAGTGACAACAGGAAGAAACTTGCTCACCACAAAGGCTGGACAAAGTCCCAGGTAGCAACACCAAGTCTCAATTTAATAGGAAAGCAAAAATTTCTAAATAGAAATCTGAATAATATAGTAACCCTACACACAGTGTCTCAAGGGGATAGATGGATTCTGTGGACACTCTATCTGTGGTGCTTATATCTGGGCTATTATACTTCTAGAGCCCCAGAGTTTCCATTAGAAGGCCTACAGGCCTACCTTAAGGAAAATGAACTAGCAACATCCCTTTAGCCAATAAATCACCTTGAAAAATAGTTAAGGTCTGCCTACCAAACACTGAAAAGTTAACCCAAGACTGACATTCGATAAAGAGAGTTCAACAGAGATTTATTAGGGATACTGGCTGGAGAGGCTATAGGGACCTGACTGGAATTGAGAGTGATAATTGACTCTAACATAACAACAAGTACTTAGGATAAAAAATAAATAAGCAAGCCACCCTAGAGCCCCACCAAAAAGGAATCTGTCTTTTTCTGCTGATGCCCCCAAACTGACATTTTTACCTATTAATAAAACCACTCACTCTTGCAGGGCTAGACTTGTTGGTTTCAATTTCCATGGGTTTCCTGCAAATCACTTTTTGTTTGCATTCTCAAGCCTCTCTTTGGTTTCATTTTCAGAACTCAGCACTAACCGCTACCTCTCTGGCTGAAGTTCCACGTGGCTTCCCACCTGAAGTTCTCCCTCTTCCCTACTGCCTTGCAACACACAATCATTATCATGGATTCAGAGACAATCCTACTTTAGTAAAGACCTCAGAGGGTTGCTTTAAGACTAGACCCAAAGCTCTTGCAAGAAGGGGTGGGGGTCTTGACTCATTTGAACTCACCACATTTTCCATGTACTTTTAACTCAACTCAATTTGGCAAGCACTTATTCACCAGTGAGTGTCGGGAGGCGGGGTGGGGGGGGAGTAGTCACCAATACAGAGTCAGACAAAGGCAGAGAGAGAGGAGGAAGAGGAAATGGAAGGAAGGAAAGAAGGAAGAGGGAGAAGGGGGGAGGCAGAGACAGAGAGAGAGGGAGAGAGAACTTGACCTCAAGGGGCTTACATTCTACTGAGATGAAAACAGCATGAACAAATACATGTAAACAGAAAATACATACACAAAGTCATTTGGGAGGGAGGGAAGAGGCCTAGCTGCAAGGGCGATCAGGAAAGATTTTGACCCACAGGCCACACTTGAGCTCAGCCTCAGAGTCAACGATAGATTCCCCAAAGCAGAGGTGAAGAGGGAGTGTTTGGCCAGGGAGCCTCATCTGTGCTGGCTAACTCGTTAGAAGGGAGGCTTTCTATACTACCTCACCACCCACCAAAAAAGGCAAGGAAGCTAAGCTTCAGTCACATCTGCTGATGAGCCATCTAGTTATTTTCTTTGTAAATGTTTTTATTTTAAATTTAAATACAAAATGAGAAAAGAAACAAACAAAAACCATTGCCACGTACACAGCAGACCATAAGAGACGATTCAATACAGAACAATAAATTTCCATTTCAAGAAAACCTATATAATAAATACTACACATTGTTTTCAAGGCTGCCCGGCTTTTCTTTGCTTCCTTGTTGGTTTTTTGTTCTCTGCTGTGCGCTTTTTATTTTATTTTTCCCCTCCCTCCTCCCCCACCCTAAAGAAGGCTACAAGTAAGTGTGGGTATATATAATATATACATATGTATATACACATATACATATACATAAATATCTATAAACACACATATACACTCATATACATATATGTAAGACTGTACTATGCTTATTTTTTCCTATCATGTGTTTCTCTGTAAGTGGATAGCATCTTCCTTCATAAGTCTAAGTCTTTCATGTGTTTCTAAAACAACCAGCTCATCATGTAAAACACCACAGCAATATTCCAACTCAATCACATCCTATCTGAGAAACCGTCTGTGAAAGTTCTTTCCCATTTGTCTGCATTCCTTCTGTTCTTGGCTACATAGGTTTTATTTATACAAGAAAACTTTAATTGAAAATAATCAAAATTATCCTTTTTACACTTCAACAATGCTCTCACCTTATAACATAGTTTAAGGTCTGATACTTCTGAATCTACTTCTTTTACATCTTTTTTCCCTAGTTTCTCTGAAGTTCCTGACCTTTTATTCTTCCAAATGAACTTTGTTATTTTTTTCTAACTCAGTAAAACAATTTTTAGTGATTTAATTGGGATGATATTGAATAAATAGATTACTCAGGTAAAACTGTCGTTCTTAGGATAACATTGGCTTTACCTACCCTTGAACAATAAATACTACTTCAATTATTTAGGTCTGAGTTTACGTTGTCTTCATATAGTTCCCATGTCTGTTTCGGCTGGTATACGCTCAGGTATTTTAGAGCCATCTAGTTATTAATCTGAGCAGCTGGTCAGGTTTATTCCTTCTCAGATCCTCCATAGAGCCTTGCACATAACAGATACTCGATAAAAGTTTGTACAATAAAAGCATAACCCAAAGGCACGGCCACAGCTACAAGCAGAACTACAAACACACCAACCAGGCCCCATTCAAGCAGCAATGGAAGGTTTCTTTGCCCTATTCCTTACTCTAACCTTGTATGAAACTTATGGTAACATAACTGAGAAAGAGATGGGACTGAAATTAACTGCAAGAAATTCAACATTTGTGTATACACTTATAACAAGGATGCAATTATTTTTCAAGCAATGGATCTTAGGGGACATCCAATCCAACCCATTCTTTTAATAGATGAGGACCCAAGGTCAGAAAGGTCAAGTAACTTGCCCGAGGCCACAGGGCTGTTTTATTGGGGAATGGAGGAGGCTAGGGGGTAGACAGAACTCTTTAGAGCCCAGTCTCCTGACTCTCAGCTCACCATCCTTTCCATTACACCCATGTGGGCTATCAGACCTCAGAAAGAAGCCTAAGCTACTTTTGCTGGAAGCTAAATAAATATACTGAATCTCTTCCCAAAACAAAGGTCCATACTATCTGCAGCTTAGGGCAATCACCAGCAAGTACATTCAACTTCTGGCTGCTAAGCTTCAAAGTTTTCCAGCAAGTTTTTTTTTTAGGTGAAACGCACTAAAAACATATTTTTATAAAAATATAAAATAAGGGGCTCTTTTTTGCTTTTCCCCTCCAAATCCATAACAGGGCATGTTTAACCATCAGAAGACTCCTTTCAGGAAGGCAAAAAAACCATTATTTAAAGGGCTCATCTTGGAATTTTTCAAGTTTTTAGTCTTCCCCCAGGTCTTTAGTCTTTGAGGGGAAAAAAAAAAGCTTAAGCTATTATTTTGCCTTCTGTGAACATCTATCTCCTTCAAGAGACTATACAGATACATCCACACACATATTAGGTATGTATATGTATATACATATGTATATACACATACACACAAAGATATATGGAAATTCCAGTCAACAGACCTACTTGTTCTCCTTCATACCAGACCTTCCATCTCCAACCCCTACTGATGGAGAGGAGCATTTAATCTACCATTTATAATCTCAAAGACATGCCTGGGCTTCTGAGGGACTAAGCGATGTGCCCCTGATCACACAGCTAGTATGAATCCAAGATAGAACTTAAACCTGGCTTTTCCTGACTCCTTGGCCAGCCCTTTATTCAACAGCCTCACTGCCTTGCAAATATTCAGTCAAAAAGATAATGCTGAACTGCAAGCCAAGACATACTTCCAGCATGACAGCATGGTCTAAAGAGCAGGAGGCAGGAAGCCAAGAGGGCTAAGTTTTAATACCTCATCTCCCACTAACTAGCTGCATCACCCTGGGGATATAGTAGAAAGAGCATTTAATCAGGAGTTCAGATATCCCCTTCCCAGCTTTGGCACTGGCATAAATTAACTATATGACCTCAAGTAGATTCACCTCCATTCTGAGTCTCAGTTTCCAAGTCTGTAAAATAAACAAGTCAAACTAGATGGCCTTGAAGTTCCCTTCTAGCTTTAAGAATTCTAGAAAGAGTCATTCATAGCGTTCTTTGTATTTCATCTGCAAAATAAGAACAAAAAATACTCTTGCCTTGTCTCAGAGAGTTAGTGCAAAAATAAAACAAGATTTCAAAAGCCAAAGACAAGTGTAAAGAAAAAAGCACTACATGAATGCAAAATGTTGTCATTATTACAATAACCAGAAAGGGACCCTTATCTTCGAAGGAAGAATTATGAAAAATTCAAAAATACCAACAGTTTGTGGTGGGAATTTTTTTTAACTTCAATATGAGCAGCTATCCTATGAGAATCATCATGAATATTAGTATGTATTAAACAGGCAGAAGCAAGAAACACTGTTGGGGCCATCATATGAAGCACATTTAATAAAGCAGACAAGGTTTCTGCTGGGTGCAGAGTTCTATACAATATACTAAAAATGATACATGGGTATGTGTTTTCTGTATGCCACAGAGAACTGACCTAGAGTATTCATTAAGCAGTTATTCCCTAAACTTTTCGGAACTTCTCATTTACAGCCATGCTGCTATCTCCCAAAACTCATATACTTTGAATAGCAGTATTTGCTTCAAGAAAGCAGTTTTTGCTACTGCTAAAAGAAAAATGGAATTGCCAGGCTACTTCTTTTGACTGCCGGTGGAATTCCAAAATGTTAACTCATCAGCTTCTGACTTTGAAAAGTAATCACCACAGCTCAGTTCCGGAGTTAGGCCAAACTCTAACCCAATCTAAACAAATCAGTGGGCTTACTCCTAACCTCCAGCTCTGAAGAAGGAGCAGCTCTGAAAGTCTGCAAAGAGCTTAATGGAGTGAGTAAATCCTGGAAGTATTACTTACTGAATCAGATTTTGGGAGAATGACAGAATATTGTTTAAGTAGTGAATTAGCATTTCTGGGATTAGAATGGCATCATCTGAAGAGTTTCAGCCAGGAATTAGACAGTACTGCAGTGATGCTATCATTAAGCAGAAATCTGCTGCCAAATAACTTCCCACCCCGGTCAGCCTTTCCTCTTGAAACAATGAAACTTTCTATAATCTACCCTACCATCATTCAAATTATCCCAAGCTCTCAAAAACAAAATCCAGAGACTTCCAAATATTCTCTCCCCCCCCCATTCCAGGATACTTAACAAGTGAAGCTTCAACTCTTGCAAAAGAAAAAACATATGACACTATTCTATTGTTCCCACAAAATCCTTCCAAGCTGTTGCACCAAAGAGCTGGTTACAATTACTTTTTTCTGTTTTCTTATTATAGGCATCTCTACATAACCAGCTTCTAAGAAATCAGACTCTACTGTGTATTTGTTTAGGCAAATCTGTCATTTAAGATTAAAAATCTCCACAGAATGTAAATTCACATGAATCACATAAGAAAAATTGTTTCCAAACATGGAATTATATAGGTCAAGTGTAAGGGGATGGATAATGGTCTTCCACAATAATCTCATAAAGTCAGAAACAGTGTATGCATGTGTGTGTGTGTGTGTGTGTGTGTATGTGTGTGTGTTTCAACCTCAATACCTATACACAAGCAAGGTCAAGGGAAGGCAAGACTGAAATCTTAAAATCAAGGCATATTCTACAGAATCAAAGAAAGTTACCACTTCTAAGAATTAGATTAGGTCAGACTTACCACATGATGGGAAAATAATAATTCCTTTTGTGCCACTTAAATTGGGTTTTCCACTGTCTAAGACTTGAGTCAATGCTCCATTCTCAAACAGACAGGAATTGGATTATTACAACAGAGAAAGTACACACTTTTGCCTCATCAGTACTTTCATTCATGCAAACACAAGGAACTTGTATAGAACAGTTAACAAGGCCAATGAAACAGAAGATTCTTGGCAAAACCAAAGAATCAAGAAATTTCTGGTCACAAGTTTTCTGAAAGACTAAAAATACCTAAAATTTTTGCTTAAAGCACTCCTGAACCAAAAGTGTAAACTAACCTCTTACTGAATGCTCCCTGCTAAAAGAGTCCAGGCTAGCAATGATATAAAGCATAAAGCCAATGGTTAATCATTAAGAAGGGGCAACAATCAGGGCATTATTTCCAAAAGCTTCTCTACTGCAAACCAAAGCTGTGTGCCAGACTACAGTCACAATTCCATCAAAAGATAATATAACTCAATACATAAGCCCTTTTTATGGTATTATTTTGAGTAAAGTCATTATCTGATTTAATCCAAATATTTTTCCTAATCTCTTAAAATTCCTGAAAAAGCTCCAAAGAAAGGTATATTATTTGTAGTTCTAGTATGTGCTCACTGAAGAGAAAGGTTCTGCTGCATTTTTTAAAAAGCACTTACCACATCTGGGGGGAAAAAGCCATCAACTAACATGAAACCAGGTCAGGAAGGCTGGCAGTCCATTTTCAGTGTCTGATTAATTTGAGGAGTACAACACATCAGGAGTCCAACTATACTCTAACTGCAAGGCAGTTTTCAGTAACTACCACTCCAAAATAGGAGTTGGCTACCCTCAACTAACCCAACGTTTATACATTACTTTTGGGGTAATGGAAATATATATATATACATACATACATATATATATATATATAACTCAGAACATACTCAATTTTCCACCACCCTCAAACCCCCCAAAATATAATGTGGTTACCCCAAGATGCAAAAGGCAAAAACTGACATCTCTAAGGTTTGACAGCTCTCACTTGTTCCATCATCTCTGAAAAAGAAGGCGGGGTGGCTATCACCAATGCTCACAGCCTGTCTATTCTGACCAGCCCTAAGGCAGCAGCAGCAGCAGCAAGACTGTCTAAACAGGACAGTTCAGTGAGGTATAGGGTCAGTAAAGTTTTTTTTTTTTTTTCTGTACCACTCACTGGTACAAACTTCAGAACAAACTGCCAACAGCCATCAGAGAGCTCCCCCAGAGAACACCAATTTCCAATTTATAAACACAGCTCTTCTCATTAGAAACATAGTTAACAAATACTAGTGCTTTAGCTGAGGGGAAGGGTGGTTAAGCAAAGAGTAATATGAGAGGACAGAAAAATCATAAAGGGATGAATTAGACGATGCGGAGTTGCCAAACAATTGGGAACAGGGACCGAAGACCAGAGAGAAAGGAATGTTGGGAGTGAAATCCATCCTTAGCTTCATCCTTAGACTTCGGGTTAATCTCTAGAGACACAGGAGAGAAGTTGGAATGGGAGGGAAGAGTGGCCAAAAGGGGGGGGGGGGCTCCTTACTATAACGACTCTCCCCAACTGTCCACTCCGAGTTCTTGACCCCCTTTTCAGGACATAGAGGCGGGAGCTCGCGCACACCACCACACATACACACACACACACGCACAATTCTTCTCTTTTCCCAACCAGTACTCACCATCGATGTTCTCTCGGTCGCTGATGTGTTGCAGGTTGCAGCCTGTGTCCTCCCGGCTCAGCTCAGTATCGGGCCGATAGGACTCCAGCCGGGAGTGGGCATTTCTCCTGAGCTTGGGGCTGGACGACACACAGCAAGACGTAGTGTTCCCCATCTTCACAGGCCTCCCCAATTCCTCCTCCCCTTGCTTTCTCCTTCTACCACTTCCCCAACCCCCCCTCCGGGGATAGGGGTGCAGGGTAAAGGGGCGGGGGCAGAGGAGAGAAGGGATGCGGGGGGCAAAGGGGGTGGGGATGGGGGTAGGGATAGGGTGGGGGAGGAAGGAGGGGGCGTGGGGCTCTCGCTCCCCGCCGCTGGGGATGCAAGCCGCAGCCCAGCTGCCCCGGTCAGCAGCTGCAGCAGCGGCGGCGGCGGCGGTGCCTAGCCATGGGCGGCGGAGGAGGAGACAACAACGGGGAGCGGGAGGAGGAGGCGGAGGACCAAGAGGAGGAGGAGGCGGAGGAGGAGGAGGAAGAGGAGGCGGAGGCGGCTTCCCAGGCTGCCCCCTCGGTAGCACACGCTCGCCGTTCTCCCCAATGGCTCATCCAACCGGCCTCTGCATGAAAGCACGTCCTAGCTGGCTCCGCGGTGCAGTGAGGGGAAGCAAGACCCCGACCACTCTCTCACACGCACACATACAGACACACACACACACATACACACATGCACGCACGCACACTCACACTCACACACACACGCGCGCGCGTGTGGCTGCAGCGGTGGCGGCGCCTAAGTCATCCCGCCGCAGCCATGGCCCGGCCCGGGGCTGGGGCGCGCCTCCCGGCCTTGGCACTCTCTCTGCCCCAGCTGAAGTCCGCCGCGGTGGCTGCGGGAGCAGCACCAGGGGCTGGAGCAGGATCGGCGGCTGCAGCGGCCCCAAACTGCCTTTTGCAAAAGGTTCCGGTTCAAGGGGGTGGTAACCAGAGCCGCTGGCCAGCCGAGCTGCGGAGCCGAAATGCGCGGCCGCCGGGGCGTCTCCGCCTGCCCCGCGCGCTGCCCGCGTGCCCCCGGGCCGCCACTGCCAGCCAGGAGGGGGGATTCCTCCCGGCCGCCGCCGTTGCAGCCGCCGCCGCTGGGGGAAACCCCCGCTCCCACGACATCCCCGCCTCTTCTGCTGTAGCCTCCTCTTCCTTTTTCGCGGCGTCGGCTGCCCTGGAAGCACATTCAAGTAGCCCCAGAGAAAGAACCCGAGCCAGCGACTGGGGTACCCGGGGCGCAAGGGAGGCAGCGTGCGCCCTTGCCCAGCCCCAAGGCATCCCCGTCCTCTGCTGACACCCAGAGCACCAGTGGTTCCTGGAGCCACTGCAGCTTTCCTCCTTTCGCTTTTTTTTCTTAAAATAATAATAATAATAATAATTCTGTCCATCTTTCTATCCCTCAGTTCTCTGCACTCCATATCCAAAGAAGAAGCTGGACCGGAGATTCGATAGAATATTTACAAAACATCTCTATGTTTTTTCCCCAAATAAGATGGAAACCTGGCACACAGAAACTGTCAGGGGAGAGTGAGCTTGCCCTCTTTTGGGGGGGGGGCCCAAATACTGGAGGACTACTAATGTAAACCCAGAAGTAAAGGGAAAGGTATCAGAGGAGGAGTAGGGAGAGGAGATGGGGGTGGGTAAGAGGGGGGCATCACATTTCAAGCTGGAAGGGATCTTGGAGTCATCTAATCTCCCCCCCACCCAAAAAAAAAACATCGATTTTACTATGAAGCCAAGAGAGGTTGTGACTTGCCCAGGGTCACACAGGGAGAAAGCATTGGATGAGGGTTGTTGGAGTTGGAGAGATGGTTGGGGCTACTTGGAAGAGAGAAAAAGAAAAGTGTGAGGCATTCTGTGACAATCTGGAGAATGTATATTAATGTTAAAAAAAAAAAAAAGTAGGTTGGAGTGGAAATGCGAACTTGCACCTTGAGTCCGGAGATCCCTGGTTTATTTTAGGACAATGCATTGATTTAATTGTTGACCTTGTTGAAATCATAGAATGAAGCCCCAGGCTGCATAGGGAACAGTTACTTGAAAGTTGAGAGTATATTAGAGAATCAAGAAAAATGGCATTATGATTAAAATATTGATATTATTTTAGTAGTAAAGTACTGATCATCAATTAATCGACAAATAGTTATTTGAGTGATACTCGCCAGGCACTATGCTAAATACTAGAGCTACAACCCAAATGCAGCAGTCCTTGCCCTCAATGACCCTACATTCTATAGATTTAGAGCTAAGAGAAGGTTTAAAAACCCTTCCTCTTATATACTCAGTCCTGACTCTTAGTGACCCCATTTGAGGTTTTCTTGGCAAAGATACTGAAGTGGCTTGCCATTTCCTTCTCCAGCTCATTTTTGCAGATGAGGAATTGAGGCAAACAGGGTTAAGTGACTTGCCCAGGGTCACTCAATTAGTAAATAAATGTATGAGGCCAGATTTGAACTCAGGAAGATGAATCTTTCTGACCTCCAGGCCCAGCGCCCTATGCATTGCCACACTTGCCCGGTGGTTACATCGTAGAGGACCTGAGTTCAAAGCCTGCCTCTGCCAGGTACCATGTAGGCTAGGAACTAGAAATAAAACAACAAAAATGAAGTAGTCCCTGTCCCAGGAAGCTTATAATCTATAGATTTAGAGCTGGGACAGGGTTTAGAGGTCATCTAGTTTAGATAACTAGTTTAGACAACTAGATGCTGTCTAAACTAGAGGTTATCTAGTATACATTTAGTATTTATGCAACCTTGGGCCAGTCATTTAATTACCCCCTAACCACAATTTCCTCAGCTATAAAAAGAGGTGGTTGAATTAGA
>CM053623.1:56178521-56219291 GCA_028646595.1 Phalanger gymnotis | reverse complement strand
AGGAAGGAAGGAAGGAAGGAAGGAAGGAAGGAAGGAAGGAAGGAAGGAAGGAAGGAAAAAAGGAAGGGAGGAAAGAAGAACAATTCCTTTCCTCAAGGTATATCTAGGTTTTGAATGGAAATACATCCCCTTCTCTACCCAGTTTCTGCCATTATAGATATCCTAAATGAATTCTGTATTGAAGGCTTGATGTTATTTTGAAGAGAGAGTAGATTTGAAACCCCAGTCCCCAATGAGTCTTGTGAGCTAAACTGAGGAAGTAGTTTTCTGTTTTTTTCAATCAATCAAAAGTCCTTTATTAAGTACCTACTATCTGCTGGGCATCGTGCTAGGTTCTGGGGCAAAATCTCTGTGATTCATATCTGACAGTACTGGGAAAATTGAGATTAGAGACATCACTCCAAAGTTGCAGGAAAAGACTTTACATTACCCTTGGTCCTTATTTGACTGGAAACAGTAGGCAGGGCTTGATCCAGGTCTTCTGGAGTACGAGCACTTATTCTCTCTTTCCCTCTGGCCACAAAGAAGCAGGCTTCTGGTGCCACTCTGAACTTTGCTCTTTTTCCTTTCTAGTGTTCAAGTAAGATAGCCTTCCATTGACTGCATGTAAAGTCTCTCTTTTTCTGAGAAAATGTGAGAAAGAGTAGCTTGGGTTGAAAGAGATCATAGGATCATCAATCTAGAAGGTCTTGAACTTGCTCTCTGCCTTGGATGCATTCCAACATGCAGTTGAGAGATGTAGCAGAGAGATGCCTGTCTTTATAACCTCCCTTTTTGTCTCTCTCTACCTGTGTGTGTGTGTGTGTGTTTGTGTGTGTGTGTGTGTGTGTGTGTGTGTGTGTGTGTGTGTGTTTGTGTGCATGCACGCATGCATATGTCTCCCTCTCTTTCTCTCACAGGAAGTTCTGTATAGCTTCAGATGCCTCCAGGTATACCCTTCTGGGCCTAGGAGTAGTCATCAAAAGATTTTAGCACTAGAAGAAACCTGAGACTATCTAAACTGACCCATACCTAAAAGGCATCCCCAATGTAATATTCCTAACAAATAACCATCTTGTTTCTGAAGATTTCCAGTGAGGAGAAAACCATTAACTCCCAAGGCAGCAATCTACTTTTGGACAAATCTAATTGTTAGGAAGGTTATCTGATATTAAGTCTTAATTTTCCCCTTTGTAATTTCTACCCATTACTTCTGGTTTTGCCCTCTAGGATTAGACAGGATAAATCTAGTAGGCACTTAATAAATGCATATTTGCTGACTGACTGACTAATGACACAATGTGGCACAGAAGTAACCTTGTATTCTGGACAGCTGGCCACAGGAGTACAAGCCCTGGTAAGTTCTAGCAAGCTTCAAATGTGGACTCAGAAGCAGACTCTGTCTGCTTTCCAAGGACCCACCTACATAAGTGCAGAGAGGCTCATCACCAATAGGTTGGTTACCTGGCAATGGAATCTTTGGCTGCAGCAAACCATGAAAACCATATCTCTGTGAATCCCTTCTATGCTTTTGCAGAAACTGTAGCAAAATGGTAGAAGAGACAGGGAAGAGAGTGAAAAGAATCAAGCAGTTTTCCAACTCCACTCTATATACAATACTTTCCAATAACCAAAAAGTAAGCATACTACTGGAGGAAGTGAATTGTGTCAGTCTTGATGTCTTGCTATAAATAAAACCAGAAGACAGAAGGAAGGTTGCAACTAAATGAAAAAATAACTCACATTGGCATCATTCTCTTCAGGAATAATTGTATGCTTTAAATTTTAATGATACTGTTAAAGACCATTTATTCATTGTATGGGAGTTATTTTTATAGCATTGTATGTTTATTAATGGGTCAGTAATTCCCTTGATGGTCCACATTCATAAAAATTCATTTGTTCTTGATTTAGAAATTCCTCTGATAGTCAAAATAAAAAGTGCATAGCAGAGGACAAAAGAAAACTTAGAAGGAAACACAGAAAAGCAGGATAGCTTTGAAAACAATGTGTAGTATTTATTATATAGTTGTTTTTTTAAGTAAACTGTGAAGTAGAGATTCATGGTTTTATATTGAATCCTTTTTTGTGTTGTTCTCTGTGCATGGAAATATTTCCCTTTTTGGTCTTTTTGTATTTAAGTTCAAAATGAATACAATTTTTTTTAAAAAAAAAAGACATTCTTCTGATTGTCCATATGCCTTGTGGTACCCATTAAATGCCCCTCTATCCCTCTAAAGCATAAATATAACTGCGAATTTTGACTTCCAGACATACTCTCTGTTCAAGGCATGAAAATCTCAGTAGCCTTGCCAATTTCCCTCTCATATTTGGTGTATGGCAGGTTCAGTAATAGCTGGTGGAGTTTGGGAATGACCACTCTTCTAGCAGTCTCATTAACAAATGAGCTAACATTCCTCTAAGGGATATAAGTACATGTAAGAGAGTTTGAGGTGGGGAAAGTACTAAGAACAGGTCAATAGAAAGCCTTCCTGTATGAAGTAGCTCTTGGGTCAAGTCTTGAAAGAGTTAAGTATTCTAAGATAAGAGGTAAGCTGGAAATATATTCCAGATATGGGGATGTAAAGATACAGAAGTGGGAAATCAGATGCCAAGCTCAGGGAATGGCAAAGGGGCAATCTGGCAGGAATTTCAAGCATGTGATGGAATGAGGAAATAGAGCCAGATGGGGGATTGGGATGGGGTTGGGAGGGTGTTAATGCCAGACTAAAGAGGTTTTTATTTTGTCCTAGGGGTAATAAGGAGCCACTGAAGAACTACAGATCTGTGCCATTGTAAGATAATTTTCAGTAGCTATGCGGAGAATGGATTGTAGGGGAGACAAACTGGAAATAGGGAGACCAATTTGAAGGCTATTGCTATAGTCCAGGACAGAAATAAGGGCCTGAAGTAGGAGTTGGTCAAGTGAGGAGAGAGAAAAGGATAGATACAAGAGATGTGATGGTGGTCTCCTTGACAAGACTCAGCAACATGCTGGGGCAGTGTGATAGATGAGAGAGAAGGAAGGAAGGGGTGAGTTCAGGATAAATACAGATGGAACGGAAGGATTCCCCTTGGAAGCAATATTTAGCAAAATGAGGGACTTGGTAAAACTATCAGTCAGGTGTTTGTTTCTGCATCAGCAGGCACCCCTTTTGCAGGGACAGCAGATTGAGCTCAGTCACTTACAATCAGGTATGCCACTTTGGGTAGGATCCTTGACTCACGTCTTTACTCAGATCCCTTCATGGTGCATTCTGTATCCAGAGACAAAGATTTGACATTGTGTATCTCCACACCAACCCCTAGAGAATACAGCTGTAACCTGCCTGCTCCTGGCTGCCTTTCCCTAGGAAGAGAACACAATGCCACGCAAAGGAGAACTAGAATGCTGTCACTGAGCTCCTGCCCTGTTCCCCAAAGCCCTACCTGGTTGTTTGCTCATACACACTTCATTATGAACATCATCTAAAAGCACTACAGGGCCACCAGAGGGGAGGAAGGGCAGTGCAGTGCAGTGGAAAGAACACTGAGTATTTGAGCTGGAGGATTGGAGTTCAAATCTTACCTAGTACTGTCTCTATGGCCTTAGGCAAGTTACTTAACCCTGACTGAACCTCTAATTGCTCTATTTGTAAAATGAGAGGGCAGCTAGGTGACAAAGTGGATGGAGCACCTAGCCTGGAGTCAGAAAGACCTGGATTCAAATCTGGCTCAGGTACTTACTAGATATGTGACCCTGAGCAAGTCATTTAACTCAGTTTGCCTCAGTTTCCTCATCTGTAAAATGAGTTGGAGAAGGAAATGGGAAGCCGCTCCAATATCTTTGCCAAGAAAACCCCAAATGGGGTCAAGAAGGGTCAGACATGACTGAAATAACTGAACAACAAGATGAGTGGACTTGACCAGATGAACTAGGGATTCCTTTCAACTCTACATCTGTGGTCCTCTGAGTTCAGCTCTGCTGCCCAGCCTCAGTTGTTTTCTTCCACCTTCACACATGAACTAACAATAATCAAGTGTTTAGCATAAGCAATGAGAAATATCTACTGAAGCTAAAGTGGGAATTTAGGTGTTCAGAATATAAATGTCAGATTTGAGATTCTTAACACACCTCATAATACAGTATGATGAGATGTCTTAGACAAGGGCATTCTTAGGTTCTACTCTCTATCTCCTTTAAATATGAAAGACAGTAGTATACCCTTTAAGTATAAATGGTTATGTAATAAATTTTTACCACATTCACAAAGAAGAGCAAAAGGACCTCCAAGAACTTTTTTAAAGTGGTTTTCATTTTGTATCTTATAAACATCTTTATCAATTAACTTTAAGCACAGAGTAAATTAGGAGGATGGAGGGATGGAAAGGATTTTCAGGAGTCATCTAGGCCAGCACCCTGCCTTGAAAACAGCTCCTTGTTCATCTTATAGGAAAGAGTTATTTGTTCTATTTTAAATGTCTCCAGAAAAGATGATTCAGCCTTCTCTGGCATTAATCTATTCCAATGTTTAAAAGTTACCACAGCCAAGAATCCAGCAATCCCACAAACATTTATTAAGTTCTTACTTTATATAAAGCACTGGAAATGCCAGATCTGTTATCTTTCATATTGGATAGAAGAATAAAGTGTTTTAAGAAAATAATGAACTTTAACTCAGTTCGGAAAATTTGTTTGAAATAAGGTATGATGTCTTCTTCCCCTGCCTGCTGTAGTCCTTACCTGAAGACACACAGGAATCGGAAATGTTATTGAAAGCTGTTTTCACAGTAGCAGAGAACTGGAAACAAGGGGTATCCATCAATTGGGGAATAGCTTTAGAAAACTGCAGTACATGAATATAATGGAATATTATTATGACATAAGAAATGAGGAATATGAAGAATTCAGATACATATGTAAAGACTTTCATGAACTGATAGAGAATGCAGTAAGTAGAATCAGGAAAATATACATGCAATGACTCAAAAAAACAAGGAAACAAAACCAAACATAGTTTAATTATGAGGAAAGTGCTTCAGAGAATAGGTGAGAAAATGAACTTTTCATATTAGAAAGATAGGGGCCTATGGACATGGAACACTGCATATACTGTCAGATGAAGTCAATGTATCAGTTGATTGTACTGAATATTTTGTTTAATCTTTGGTACCAGGGAAGCCTCAATGGAGAGGAGAGGTTGGAAGAGATATATTCAGAAAGGAATATGAGGTAAAAAACAAAAGGGATCAATAAAGCCTTTTAAAAGGACAAGAAAAACAAATTATTGAAGTAGTAAGATAAATTAACATGGACAATAAAGAAGAAAGAAGTTTCCTAAGAAATCAATTAAAATGTCTCCATTCTTAGCAACAAAATTTCTCAGCTTGTAAACCTTCTTATTGAGGAAAAGAGTCATTCTAATAGGGCATAAATGTTCACAAGCATTCTGTGCTGCTAGTATGAGCATCAGTGATATAATATACCATTCACATCCAGATCCTGTTATACAATCTCCCTTCTCCACCCCATCCCCTAGCACACATGCATACACATGTGTCAACATAATAAGAATAATGTAATAAGCAAACACTTAGCATCTGATTGAAGGGCAAGTAGTTCATGGAGGGGCAGCAGGGCTATGACTATGGCAGCAGATACATCAGTCATGTCTAATGAGGAAAAACAAGGTGATTGGGTTGTTTTCTATGGCAGGAAAATAAAAGAAATGACAACAGGTGATCATGGGAAAAAATTCAAGTGATTTAGTAAAAGAATTCAGCATCATCACAGGCCTCAACACTGAAAAGCTCATCAAGGCACTTTGTGTCATGGCTCTTCTTCCATCAGGTTACTTTTAAAATAAGACAACACTATCTTTGTTAATATTTTATATTAAGACTATTAATTAACTATTGCCATTAACAGGGAGTACATAGGTCAGGCTTAGTCAAACGACAAAGACTAGCCTTTATTGATTTGCTCTGGCAAGGGAACAATAATAGAATCTTATGGCTGGAAAAGGCTTTAGAATTTAACACCTGCATTGTACAAAGGAGGAAATCGAGTCCCCAAAACTGTGAAGTAAATTGCCAATGGCAATAAAGAGTTGGAGTTAGGATTAGGAATGAGGTCTTCTGACTCCCAGCCAGGAACTCGGTTCACTGTATCATACTTACCTTAATAGCCCATTATGAATCTGTCACTCAACAATTTATATAAGCCTCTTTTGAATATTTTATATAATAGTAATAATCAGTAATAAAAAATTGCTGGCATTTATTCTCTGCCTACACCACCTCTTAAAGACCTTTGTGAATTTGCTTTGAACTGTGTTGTAGACTTTTTAAAAAAATGTATTAAACTTGTCTCCCTCAGTCATCAAAAAGGGCACCCTCCAAAGCCATTACTAAGAATGTTTTCACTTGGGACAAAACCAGATGCAGAAAGGGTGCCTCTGGTTTAAAGTATAGTCCAAAAAGGAAGTGACTAGTCCTTCAGAGTGGTTTGTTCCTCCAAGATGTCAGCTCTCTACAGCAAAGCTCTGCTCATCCTGCTGTCACTTCCCATCAATTTTATAAACTTTGTATCAGCCTTCATCTTTCCTGAGTAAATCATTGTAGTCTGTCCTCATAAGCAAATACTCTTTCCCCAGATTCTATATCCCCCATCTCTTTCTCTATCTCCTTTCCCAGGAGACCTGAAGGTGACATTTCTTTATCTCTCTGATATATCTGTAAGGAGGGAATCAGAATAAATATTATATGTGGAATTAACTAGGTTTTCTAATAGTTAAAAAATTCAAAATGGTAATTTCCTCCAAAAATAAATCAAAGATTTTTCCAGTGAGCTACTTCCTGAATATTTCAATTTGAAAGACAATAGGAAGAAAAGAAATATTTGTAGAATTAATAGCAAAGAGCTCCTCCCCAAATCCGCTATTCTAAGAAGGCAGCCTTTAACCATTTAGAAGTCCCATAAAGATGTTATCAGGATACACACCTCTCCATAATTCTCCCAAATATGTCAAAGAAAATTTTGTAGTATTTTACCTCTCCATCCCAATACCTTCTGCTCTTCTCCAGGAATTATCTCAGGGCTCCAGGGCTCCCTGTTCTTCATGCTGACCCATTCTCCTTCTAAATCATCCGTGTTCTCGAAAATATCAATAGCCGGGATGTCTATAAATTGAAAGGCATAGTTGATTAGAATTTATCTGAATACCAATTTACTTTACTCCCACAGAATTATTAATGGGTTGAGTTAATTTTAACTATTATTAATTCTTGAAAAATTCTAGGACCACAAAAAATCTGAACAATCCTCTGAAGTTCATTGTAATGACATTTAGTAAAATCAAATCGACAAATATTAATTGTCTTCCTCATTCAAAACACTATGCTAGGTGTTCTGGAGGACAAAATACAAAGAAACATAAAAAAAACAGTTTGGAGGCTTTCCCTCCCTGACCATCAGCCCTCCAAGGGGCTTATGATCTAATTAGAAAGACAATATGAATATTTTAAGCAATAATTCAAGATGGTAAGAGATGTCCTAACAATTAATTGCCAAATTAACTGTACAGACAATAATTGCTAGAAAAAAAATTAAAGGAGAAAAATTGGATCATTTTGAGTGGTCAGAGGGAAGTATTAAAGGAAACTTTTTAGTTTATCCAAATATCAAAAAAACCTCAAGTAATAAGTTTTTTTATATGAATATGCAATAATCATTGTGTTCATAACAAGGATCCCAAAGCTCTGCAAGATTATGAAATGCTTTCTAGGTCTCAAAAGAAGTATTAACTATTCAGTTTAATTTTAGCATAAAAAAGTTTATTGTATTTTAATTATTTAAAAAGTAGTCACCTATATACGGCATACGTGATAATATTAACCTCGTAAAAGTCTTTATAATTGCCCCCAATCTACTGCTCCACTCTAATACAGAATCTTTGTTCCAGCTGAAACAATCCCTGTCCCCCGAAAATATAAACAAACAAATTAATGAATAAACAAATAGCCAAATAAATGAATGAATGAATAAAAATTAACAATCATGTAGCACTTTAGAGTTTGTAAAGACTGGGTATGTGTATTATATATATATGCATATATACATATATATGCATATAATTATCTCATTTGATCCTCATAACAGTCCTGTAAGGTAGGTGCTATTATTATCCTAATATACAGAGGAGGAAACCGAGGCTGAAGTTAGTTAACTGACTTGCCCAAAGTCATAAAGCTAATGAGCTTTTGAGTCAGGATTCAAACTTGGATCTTGCTAATTCCAAGTACAGCATTCTCTACTGTGTCACCTAGATCTCTTTTTTACTCTCCACTTGTCCAAATCCCAACATTCCTTTACTGCCTGACTTAACCCTTCCATGAAGGTTTCCTTGATTATGCCAGTCTCACAAATCTCTCTTCCATGCGATAGAGTATATTGCAAACTTTAGAGTACTATGTATCAGTTGTTACTCTTTTTGGCAATCAGGGTTAAATAACTTGGCCAGAGTCATACAGCTGGTAAGTGTTAAGTGTCTGAAGAAAGATTTGAGCTCAGGTCCTCCTGACTCCAGGGCTGCTGCTCTATCTACTGTGCTACCTAGCTGCCCCATTTGCTACTATTTTTCACACGCAACATATTATCTTTTATTTTATTCCATGTCAGGGATGTTGGTCTTTTCTTCCTCATTAGATTGCAAACCCCTTGAAGGCAAGAATCATTTCCTTTGCATCCTCCAAAACGTTTAGAAATGTTTGTGACACATAGTAGATGCTCATTAAACACTCACTGGATACTTGGTTAATTAACCAGAAGAAGCCCTTCCCCAATTATTCTGGTTAAGCTGGAGATTTCTCTATTAGCATTTTTAGCATACCACTACACTGCAGCGAAATGGTTCTTCTTGTCTCATCAAAAGCCAAATCCTCTATAAATTTATCTTTTTCTTACCAAGGTAAAATTTACAAGCAGGAAGTGAAACAAAATCATACATTGGTTTCACAAATAATTATGATTTCCTGTACATATTAGCATTGATTTTATAAGTTAATTCAATAACTCAATTCAACCATGATTTATTTAAAATGCCTACTCTGTACAGAGTACCATGCTAGATGTTGGGGGTGGGGGTGGTAATGGACAAAGTTTAGATAAGATTGGTCTCTTCCGTCATGAAGTATATTGTCTACCCAGAGCATGATACATTACACAATAAACTGAATCCAAATATTTCATTATAAGAGCATGAAAGGCACAAAGTGCTTTAGTTTAAGGGGTGATGATAGCATTACTGACAAAGGGGATCAGAGAAGGTATAATGGAGCAGAAATAATTTCATTTGAATTTTAAAAGATCGGCAAGATTTCATCGAGTGGTGGGAAGAAGGGCCCAAGGAGAGGAACGTACATGTACACATACCTAATGGTTCCTTTTTACTAGAGCATAACAACATAATTGACTACAAATATTAGAAAAGACTGGAAAGAAAAGATGGTACCAGGCTATGCAGAGCCCAGCATGTCAAGTAAAGGAATTTGAACTTTATTCAGTACGTAATTGTGATCCACTGGACTTTTTAGAGATGACAGAAGGAAGATGAATTTTGGCAATTTTTTGAAGGCTGTATCAGAGTCAGGGATTTAATTTTCTTTGAAATGAACCAAAAATGTTAGAATTACTGAATCTGATTTTACCTTACTCAGCAATTTTTGCAAAAAGGTAGAGATCTTTTTTTTTTCTAATCCTACAGCTGAGCTCAAGTCTAGTTGATCACCCCACCTTGTGGCATAAGGCCTGAACCCACATACAACTAGATAGCATTCTCTCAGTCATACACTGACCACCTCCATAGTCTCTCCCTCATTTTCACACATGCTCATACTTAAAATAGGGTTATATAAATAGTGCGTATAAACATTGTTCAAGGCTTTGTAGGAGAGCATTCAGGAAAGAGGTTAAGGGGAGGGTGATAAAAATATTTTCTTCTCTCTATTTTTGGAATTCAGGTTGTATTAAAGCATTGACAGGGAAAGTGCAAACTATGGAATGCCTCTATTAAAAAAAGAGGAGGAAGAAGAGGAAGAAGAAAAAGGAGAAGAAAAATAAGAAGACGAAGAAGAAAAAGAAGATGATGATGAAGCAGAAAGAGGAAGAGGAGGAGGAAGAAGAAGAAAAAGGAGAAGAATTAATGTAAGACATTTGGGATACCTTTCAGGACCAGGATTTCCTCCTTGATGCATCTTGGTGGTACTCCCTCTCCTCTTTCTGAGACAAGACTATGTCTCCTCAGCCTTTTTTCCCTTCTGGGCAGCTTGAATGATGTAGAAAAACAGTTATCACAGAGAAACATTGATGGGATGGAAAAAACTATCAGTAAGTAAGCTCCTAGACACAGGGGGACCTATCACTCATATGCTGGAGAAAAGAAGACACAAACAAGGATAGGGCACTGTGAGCCTAAATGTAATGGCATAGAAGCTTGCTTATAAAGTAAAAGAGGAGGCAATGAGATACCCCTTGAAGACTCACCTTCCTGAATTCAAATCCAGCCTCAGACACTTACTAGCTGTATGACTCTGGGCAAGTGATTTAACTCTGTTTGCCTCAGTTTCCTCATCTGTAAAATGAGCTGGAGAAGGAAATGTCAGACTACTCCAGTATCTTTGCCAAGAAAACCCCAAATGGGGTAACAAAGAGTCAGACACAACTGCAACAACTACAAGACAAAAATAATAACCTATAGCCCAAAGAGTAATCTTGTGTGTGAAGACTGAATGTGAGGACTGGTATATAAAAGAAGGCTTGGAGTGGGGGGGGGACCAGGCATTTTAGTTAAAAGGCTCATTTTTTTAAGTGAAAATAGTGTTTCCCCATCTGGCAGACAGTTGTTTAGAGGTCTGGTCCCCTGAAAAATATAACGAGAGCCATCTACTGGAAGCTCAGCAGAATAGCCAAGCTTCAGAACAAAGGTGAACATAGATTGCAACCACTATCTGGTGGGAGATGAGGAGAGCCACACAAATAAAATAAATTAGAATATAAGCATATAAAAAGTATATGAAAATAAATTATAAAAATAAATAAGGGATATATTACTTCTAAATGGAGGAGTTCTGGTAAAGCTTCTTGGAGAAGGTGGCATCTAAGCTGGGCTTTAAAGGCAGCTTGGCACAGTGGATAGAGTGCTGGAAGACCTAGCTTCATATCTGCTTCTGAGGCTTACTAGCTATGTGACTCTGGAAAAAAAATCACTTAATGTCCCTGAGTCTCCTCAGTTCCTTCATCTGTAAAACAAGTACTTTGGATCAGATGACCTTTAAGATTTCTCTCAGGTCTAAATCTATGAACTTGGACTAGGAGATTTTTAGGTAAGGATTGGAACAGATAACTTAGACCATGGAAGGTGTGGAATCAAATTCTGGCTTATTTCCCAACTATTTGAAGGCAAAGACACATCTGATTTATTCCACTTGACCCCTGACAGCAGAACCAGGGCCAAGTGGCAGAAGTTGTAGGGAGGCAGATTTATGATAAACATAAGGAAGAACTTTTTTTTAACAACTAGACATCTCCAAAAAATAAAATACCTAAGGTAGAGAGCTCCCAGTCATTAGAAGTATTCAAGCTACATAATATTTGTTGGGGATGTTTAAGGGAGCATTCCTGCTTTAGGCATGGATTGGAAGAAATGACCTCTAGAGCTCTTTCCAGGTAAAAAAAAATGAATATAGAATATGATTTTATGAGACATTGGGCTGCCCACCAATGCAATGGACTTCCTCTTCACACAGAGAGCTCATTCCTGGAGGTATTCAAGCAGAGATTTTCATCCACTGGTAATTCCTTCATATGGTACTGAATTTCACTTCTGATTCATTCTATTTCAAAACATCATCACATAACTAACTCAAAATAAATGCCATTCTGGAACCTCAAAAACTAAGCACCACTGACATATCAAATGGAGTTGATCAGACATATATGATCAATCAATCAATATTTACCAAGTGCCTACTATGTGCTAAGCATTTAGCACTTCTGTATAAAATATTCCAAAACAAGGGAACGAAAAAAGACTTACTCATGAAATTTTGCACAGATGTAGGAGAGGAAGATTTTTTTAAAATTCAAGTTGGGGCCACGTTTTATTAATGAAACCCTTTCCCCAGAAGACCAGGTCATTAACAAAATGTAACAATAAAGGGAAGACAATGTTGCAATATGCCTGTGATTCAATTCACAGTTCTAATAGAGATCGAGTCATTGTAGCTCATCGGAAGGCCAGATTTGTGATGTTATTAACATCATAAGTTTCTCTTTCCATAGTTAGAAGGGACTTTATTACATTCAGATCAAATCTTGTTACACACTTCAGAATGTGTCTATATTTTGAAACCATGCTGAATTAATTGAGCCCAAGTACCTGAGATCCAGAGTTCAAGTGTTTTTTTCCAGGTCTCTCTTAAGGATCAAACCACCCACTTAAAGAATGGACAGATTGAGGTTACGTTTTTTGGTTTTTTTTTTAGTTTTGAAGTGCACCAAGCTTTAGAAATAGCATTTTTGCCTTAAATTTCTCATTTCCAAGGCTTACTACAATTTATATCCAAGGGTGATAAATTGCCTAATAAATACAACATGTAAAATCCCTCAATCATGGAACCCAATCCCATTAACTTGCTTTTTATTAATACTTCAGAGAGCCCAATGGTGATTGTAATAGACTCTTCCTTAATTCAGAGGGCTTTTTTTGTTTGCTTTTTAAAATAGTTCCACTTTGCTGGCTTTGTTTTTTTTTAAGAGGGAAGAACAAACCTTGTCACACATATCCCCAACACTACTGTATCCCAGAAAAGGGTAGATTTTGAACATGAGCTTGTACAGCACAAAGTGAGGACAGACGAGAGTTGGTGGCTCTCCTGTGACAGGCAGCCTAATGTAATGAAAAGCACGTAGGCTAAGAGACTTGGGTTCAAATACCACCAAGGACACTTAGCTGTGTGACTGTGAACAAGTCATTGAATCTCTCAGAAGTTCAGTTTTCTCATCTATAAAATGAGGGATCATGCCATTCCCACTTTCAAACCCACAAGATTATTTTGAGGAAAGTGCCTTGCAAACCTTAAAATATTATACAACTGTAAGCTGTTCTAGTTTAATCTACTGAATTCAAGCAATGTGAATAGATCGCCATAATTATTCTGTTCTTACAAAATGATACTTTGCTTATAATTAGCTGGGTAATTGAGGCACAATAAATTTACTGTACCGCTTCTCCCCTTACTGTCACAACTTTAACCATTTGAAAAAGGAAGTAAACAAGCATTTACAAAGATCCGCTATATGCCAGGTACTGTGCTAAGCACTTCACAAACATTATCTCCTTTGATCCTTCCAACAACTCTGTGAGGTAGGTGGATTTATTATCCTCACTTTACAGTTGAGAAAATTGAGGTAAACAGAAGTTAAGTGACTTGCCCAAGGTCTCACAGAGTTGAATCTAGCTCTTCTTAACTCTAGTACCATCTACCTACCAACTACAGTAGTTGTGCATTATTTGTAATAGCAAATAAACCCAATATCAGTCCATATATCCAATGATTAAGGATTGGGGAATGGCTAAATAACATCTGATATATAATTGGAATGAAATATTATTGGGCCATTAAAAATAGCAAAAATATGAAGAAATATGTGAAAATACATGAAGTGATACAGAATGGGGGGGAGCTACAATGACAATAATGATCATAACAACAGCCACGAAAACTGGGAGAAATAGATAAAATGAAAATTTAGAAAGACAAACAGAAACAAACAGGTAAGTTTTGTTATTACTTTACTCCAGTATTCCAATGTGCCTGTGAACTCATGACTATAGGGATGACCTCCAGCCACGCAGATCACAAACCATCCCTGCCTGCCCATTCTGGATGACCCTGGTCCATGTCCTTCTATAATTGCTCCATAGGGAGCTCCTCTAACAGGCTGGGGAACATCTTAATTTCTCTTGATACTGAGAGAAAACTAGTGGATCATACAGGTCATCCATCACTCCTTCCTTACTCTTACCATATATTGGACCATCTTTTCTTATCAGTTGATTTCGTGCAACTCAGCCTCACTTAAATCCAGTTCACGTACAACAACTATCCTTTTGACATTGATATGTACTTTTTTATTTTCAAAAATTGTAAATAATAGAAATTCCCAGGATGCCATATAATTATTTTAAAACATTCTTATTTGGATATTTGAAGGTTTTTTTTACATTGATAGTAAGAAGAGTAATAAGAAGTTGGTTAGGGGTTACAAGCCAACATAGCAGGAAGGCTAAGGTCTAGTAATGCCTCTTATGAGGGAAAATGATCAAGTGGTGTATGTCTCTCAAATGAGCTGAAAATTCAGTCATGTGAATAATGGCAATAATACAGCACTTGCTACAAAGCAGCATGACACAGCAGAGACTTGAAAGGAAGTTATAACTAGGAAGGTCACAAAAAGCCAAGAAGGAATCTGTAACGAATATCAGCATAAGAGAGGTGTAAGAGAGTGGCTAGATGGCACAGAGGATAGAGTACTGGGCCTAGTGTCAGGAAGACTTGAGTTCAAATCCAGCCTCAGACACTTACTACCTGTGTGACCCTCAACAAGTTGCTTAACCTTGTATACGTCAGTTTCCTTTTCTGAAAAAAAATGAGCTAAAGAAGGAAATGGCAAACCATCCCAGCATCTTTGCCAAGAAATGGGGTCATGAAGAGTCTGACATGACTGAAATGAACAACAACAAAAGTCGTACATCTGCATAGACAACTGCTTTAGTGACAAAAAGGAAAACGTGAAGTAAATCTTTCATTATTTGAGGCTGATGACTATGTTAGCTCAAAAAGGAAAAGATGGAAGAACTCCTTGGAATTGGTATCTTTAAAGATGAAATATTAAAAGGAAATCATGGATTCATAGAATCATAGACTCTTCAGATCGGAAGGGACTTCAGGAGATGATCCAGCCCAACTTCCTCACTTTACGGATGATGAAACAGTTCTGAGAATTGAAGCGACTGAAATATGAGAAGCGGCACAAGATATTATAGAAAGAGCATAGGATTCCAAGTCTGAGGACTGAGTTTATATCCTCTTCCTTCTACTTATGTCCTAGATATACTTCTCTGAGTCTCAGTTTTCTCATCTATAAAATGAGAGGGTTGGTCTAGAGGTCTAGAGGCCCCTTCTCCCTCTGCATATATTATTGTATCCTACATAGAGGATTCTATGCTTTTGACAGCATTTTCACACACATGCTCCCACCTGGTCCCTCACATCAAGTCTAAGAGGTGGACACACAAATACTATTATTCCCATTTGACAGATGTAGAAACTGAGACACAGAGAAGTAAAGCAATTTAGCCAATGTCATGAAATGAGTTAGTAGCAGGGAGAGGCAAAGAAACCAAGGTTCTTGACTCTTTGTTCATGAAGCTTCCACCAGATTATACTCTTATCACTTTCCGCTTTCCAACATCTCTTGTATCCATCCCCTCTCTCTATTCATTCAGCCTGTTCTCCAGTTCAGGCCCTCATCTTCTCTCTTCTGGATAATTATCATGACCTCCTAATTTATTTCCCTGCTTCCAGTCTCTCAATTTTCCTATCCATCTTTCTTAAAACTATTAAATTTATATTCCAAAACATAGATCTCACCATGTCAATCCCCTAGTCAAAAATTCTCAGTGACTCCCTATTGTTTCTAGTACAGGAGTTCTTAACCTTTTGTGTGTTTCACTGGGCAATCTAGGGAAGTCTATGGAGCCTTCCTCAGCATAATGTTCTAAAAGGCATAAAATAAAATACATAAGATTATAAAGGAAACCAATTATATTGAAATATAGTTATAAAAATATTTTTAAAACAGGTCCGCAGACCACAGGTTAAGATCTCCTGCTTTTAGAATCAAATACAAATCCTTATAGTTATCACTGTTCAGTTCTCGACTTTAACCAGTGTCACCCCAAAGAAGCATCCAAAAACTGCTCTAGGAGCAGACGGAGGCTGCAGTGGGCAGAGACACTAGAAAGTATCTAGAATTAATCATTATTTGGGCACTAGTCCAACAAGTAGCAAAAACTTTCTGCACAAGGGATATAGCAGCTTCTACCACAACCTGTAAGGGTTGGTCATGTGCCAGCATCCTCTCAGAAGAGTCATGGCAGTAAAAGAAAATGAAAGAATTGATCCAGACCGACAAAAGTAAATTGTAAGCAGTGGTAGACTAAGACCTTCTGAGATTCTTAGGCTTCAAGATTTTTAAGAGGTTTTCCATAGATTTTAATTAACAAAAATAAGTTAGTATCATACTGAAATTATACGTGTGTATGTTTATGTATATACACACACAAGCCTTTAATGGAAAGTGAGCTTATTATTCTATTGTTTACTTAGAAGGTTTTCTTTTACATTTCTATTGATATTTTAAAATTTACAAGTTACCTGACATGGAAGAGGTTCTTTCAGACCCTAAATCTATGTTTTGTACTTTGCCACCATCTTGTTTTTAGTCCTGGCTCTTCAGAGTATCATGAAGGGTCCAGATCACCTCAGATCATCCCAGGCCCATGGACCCTCTGTAGTCAAATGTGTTCAACCCCTTAGCTTGTGCTTAGTTTGAGTGGATTCTGACTCAAAAGCAAGGCAGGAAGGATACTTGCTTCCTTTCTAATTCCCATATTCCCTCCCATAAGCAACAAAATTTAAAATTCCTGGCCTGGGAGAGTGGGTCCTTATGCTAACCACTTTACCTTCACTAACCTTGGAAGCCTATGGGCACATGCCTTATGTGCCTATTGGAAAATGTAGCTCAGAAGTAAAGGTTCCCCAGAAAGGAAAGTTTGGCCTGTCAAGACCATGCATATGTTTTATTATACACTAAAAAAAAATGTATTTCAGGGCAAAGCCAGTGTAAGAAATAAGTGTGGGGACTACCCATTGACTAGTAGGTACCCTATCCTCTGAATAAGCTTATAGCCACTCTTTCCATTGAGTCCAATTTTCAATCTTTTTTCATTAGGGTCTGACTCTTCTGACCCCATTTGGGGTTTTCTTGGAAGAAATACTGGAGTGATTTGACATTTTCTTCTCCAGCTCATTTTACAGATGAGGAAACTGAGAAAAATGGGGTGAAGTGACTTGCCCTGGGTGACATAACTAGTAAGTGTCTGAGGTCAGATTTGATCAAAGGGAGATGAGTTTTTCTGACTCTAGGCTCAGAACTCTTATCTACTGTGTTACCTAGCTGTCCTGCTTTGAGATCCATAGATTCTACTCAAGTATTCTGCCATGTATTTAAGTCTTTAGCTGACCCTCTCTTATATTTTGAGGTCTTTTCCCTACACACCATTCAGTTCCAGAAAACCAGGATAGGTAGAGTAGTATGACATCATTAATGGAAATTTAGGCATCACAGTAAGATTGCAGAATGGAGTTCATCATATAGGAGATGCCTAATAAGTAGTTATTGATTTAATGAATAAACACAGCTTTACAAGGTGCCTAAGCTGTATTGCATCTTCTTTCCCTCTACGTGAGCAGTAAAGCTACCTTTAAAGAGGGGTCATAAGAGAATCATGACCTGTAACTAAAAGCTGGAAGTGCTATTGTCAGGTGACTGCCAAGATCCTACACCACTTTCTTTTTGGACTAGATTTGTGATTTCACCAGCTAGGGAGCTCCCAGATGAGGAAAGCCTCTGCTATTAATGTAGATTAGCACTTTTCTGTAAGGTATAATCTTAGACAGATGCCTTGGACACGTAAACAAAGTGATACGTCCAGAGTCATGTGGCCATATGTGGCAGAGATGACACTTGTAACCAAGTCTTCCTGGCTTTCTATCCACTGTGCCATGTTGTTTTTCTTTTTTATTTCACATGGAAAAGCAAAAGAGGGTAGGGGAAGGGAAAAGGAGGAGGAGGAGAGTTAAAAGAAAACAACTCGGCTTTTTGCCAAGAAAACCTTAGTCAGAAAGATTAGCCATGGTTGACTTAGACATTCCCAGGCATTGGACTCTAGATAGCAAGTACTTTTGATTCATTTATTTATGTCTGATATTTCTTGATCCCCCATCCATTCCAAAAACATGTTAGAAATAACTGAGAAAGCATGTCTACTTTGAAAAATTGGTAATGAGAATAAACATTTGTGAAGGGGCTGGCAGAAACCCAGGTAGAGCAACAGAAAAAAGGAAATGGATTTTTTTTTATTGTTGGTGTCATCTTTATTTTTGATACCCATTTTTGTAAAGCAACCATGGTACTATGGCTCCAGATATGTGGAGGAAAGAACACGCCTAGTTTTGTTGCAGATAGACCCCAGAAGGCTGTACTGACTTAACCAAGGGATAGTGAGCCTCAAAGGAGCCTGTCTGCAATTTTTTCTTCTTTGGATTTTTTGAAGGGGACATTGAAAAGCATCAGTAACAGGTTTTTTTTTTGCAAATGGTCTGTTCAATCTCAACAATAATGAGGTAATATACACCACTTGTGATTTTGCTTTTCCTCAGGCATGATGCTCCATCTGCCATCTCCTGTTGTCCATGTATTTTAATGGCTATTGCAACCTAAAACTCTTTGTTGACTACTCAATGGCCATACTCTGCCACAAAAATTTATTTTGAGATTGAAATATACTCTGAGGGAGTGTAGCTGGGAGTGGGAGAAGGGCTAGTTAGGGAGAGTCAATGGGAAAATGTTTGTCTTAAAATTTTTGAACAATATTAGAGATAAATGGAAGAAAATATAAACCTAATTCATATAACTTTCAATGTGAATGGATTAAACAATCCAATCAAATGAAAAAGTGACAGGTTTCATAAGAAAATCCACACAATCTGTTGCTTCAGATTTTTTCAATTTATTGATCATTTATGCCAATATTTTTCCTCCTTTTATAAAATTTGTTTTAAAATATACTTTTTTTAAAATGGGATAGCTTTCTGGAAGGAGGAGGAAGAGGATACTGGGGAAATTTAGGGTAATATAAAAAACAAAAGACATCAATAAAACTTGTTTAAAAAATAAATGGTATAAGAAAGGAAGATACCTCAGGATCATCTTCACATTTAGAAGATACTTGATGGGGAGATTCAAAAGTCATTTAATTTAAAGTACTTAAATTCACAATACAGTTTAGATTTTAGAGCACAATAAAGAACATCAACTAGTCTGGAAATCATAGCCTTGAAAATTATTCCTGGGTCTTTTGTATACACTTCTCTCCAGTGGAAGCTAAACAGAGTCTAACATATCACAAGCACTCATGTGAAATTTAACAAGGGACCAGACCGACACAATTTTTCTAAGAAGGTAACATTATCAGAAACACCATCTCTGGGATTTGTATGTTATAGGATGGGGCACATTAGGAAGTTTCTATTGTCCTATTATTGATCTGAAAAGGGTTTCATAAAATTCTCTTTCCTAAGTGAGATTAGATAAGATGAAAAACATCTATCTGTCTTGGTGGTTAGTAAGGATCAAATGAGATAGTGCCTACCAAAATGCTTTGTAACCACAAAGTACTATGTTTGTTGATATTATTATGATAAACAGTAATAATAACTTCATTCTCATCTTTTTTGATAGAGTTTTGATTAGAAACAGTCCAAGGACAAGTCACTCTCCTGCTATTTTTTAATATTTAATTTTCTGTGGACTATTTTATAACTTGATAAAAATACTTTTTCTTATAATTGAATAAAATATTGCTATGTAAGTTCATTTTTGGGAGGGGGGGGGTCATTCATTCTTAGTAGCAGACAGGATGATAGGGATAGACTATTCCCACATGATTTTGATTTCTTTTAGTAGGTCTCTGTACTTTGAAAGCTCTTTGTTCCAAACAGCATGGACAAAGAATTATTCGGTATGGTGACATCTACTAAAAACTTTGTTCATAAGTTTTTATGAATCAAAGTTACATCCAGGAGATTGGGAGCAAACAGTTTAATTTATGATGATATCCTGGTTCCTGTACACTTTATTAAGTTCTCAAGAATATTCTGAGGTTACTATTTTTAACATGGAATAGTGAATAGAAAGCTAACCTAAAAGAACTGGGTTCAATTCTACTTTTGATACATACAGGCTGTATGACACTGAATAAGTTATTTAACTTCTCTCCATGCTCTAGGTAGTTGCTAAGGTTGTTGCAAGAAAGATGACAATTTGCATTGGGAGAGGGAGTTATCTTACCTGGGGCTTGTCTTTATCAATGAAATCACAAGTCTTGTCCCTATCCTTATTTGTGTTATGTACTTCTTCTGTGAGTGAGTCCATGAAAGATAGCAAGCTTCCGAAGTCTAGCCACCAGATTCATGTTTTCCTAGGTATTCAGTAGATGCTAACTTTTCATGGCCTAAAATGATGTGTTCTGTAGTCTCTGCATTTCCTTACACAACATGCGTTCATCAATAAATCCAGCCTCCCTAAAAACAACCTATCTGTAATATGTGATGATCTGGCCCTGAATTATCATCATAAAGTTCTATTGCTACAAACATGTCTTCACAACTCAACCATTAATTCAATCACTCTTTGTTGACATTTTATTATTATTAACCAATTTCATTGCTTAAATTCATGTAGATTTCACTCCTTAAGAGCTTTTTGATTCCACTCTTGGATCTTAACTGTTTCCATAGGCTGTAGTCAGAGGTAAACCCTTTTCTGTTACATTCAATAAATCCAGTGGCATGTGCCTATCCTTAGCATTTATTATTGCTCTCTGAAGGGCTGTTTACTTGCTCCAAAAGATTTCTCTAAGATTTTAAAATCATTTGAGACAGTCTGTCAATCCTCTCCCTTTTGATAAAGAAGGGTTAGTATTTCTCTAGCTGCTTTAGGGCAATTGACACTGTGCTTTATTTATAGTTACAGGTTTCTGTTGTCCTACCTTCCATATATGTTTTGGCTCATTTTACAGTTATAAAATGTTTGTTATGGTTAGAATTACATAAATGTTTGTTGTTGTCATTGTCGTTGTTAGGCCCCACACTACAAGGAAAATATAGGAAGCGGTAGTGATTGTTTTCTCCTTCGTATAGCCTCTGAGATGTGAGAGATTATAAAAATTCAAATGCAGCTACAAAGCATGGATATCAGATCCTGTCTTTATCCTAACCCACTCCAATCTGTGCTTTATTTAAATGGATAAACAATTATATACAGCTCCATGCTGCTGCTACTTTATTTAGTTACAGTGCATGGCTGTGAATAGCTCATGTTGCTGGGATAAACAGGGCAGATTTTCAAAATGAGTTTTGATTCAATACATATTTCATGTTCCTGTTCCCCTACACTGATGCTGAAATACTTACTTTTATACAGTGTTTTCTAAGACCTTAAGGATTATTGTTACACATTTCAAAAGGAAAGAGAATAGCTTTTTTCCCTTTCATTTATTACCTCTGTGGGGGTAGGAGAAGAATTATCTGTACAAGGTGTCCTGGGAGTTTTCTTCCTTTTGAAACAGTAGCTGGAAAATAAATGAATGATTTCACTAAAGGCTCATGATTGCTAAAGTTGTAAGTGGGGTGAGGTGACTGAGGCTTTGCCCCAGGGTGCTGAATTTAGAGGGCATTGAGAACAGTTGCAAAAGTGCTTCATCAAAAGAAACAACAGAACTTAACACAAAGTTGGCAAGAGGAATTAGTTAAGGAGGCTACCAGACAGCCTGCTTCCATCATCCCCACCTTGCAGCAGAGCCCAGTCATTGACTAGCCCCATCATACTCCCTCCTTCAATCACTATCACTGTGACTGCCGCCGGAAACAACCTGAAAGTCTCCCACAGTCCTTGCCCACAGGAGCCAGGATTCAAGACTAAGGAGTGTGTCTTGCCACTTGTGCCAAGTGTAGTTTGTGCCGCCTTGGGTGCAAAAAAAAAATGCTGTTTGCCATTTTGATTACCTAGAAGATCATAAGATTTGTAGCTGAAAGGAATGATAGAGGTCATGTAGTACAAACCCTCTCCATCTTATAGATAAGAAAACTGAGTCACAAGACCCTTAATGACTTGGGTTTTGGTACACAGTAGAGAGCAAAGCTTGAATTTGAATCCGAGCCTTCTAACTCTGAGTCCATTGTTCTTCCCATTACAGCATTACTTCTAATCACATTAGTCCAGACAAAAGGAGAACTAACCATTACCTCTTGTCTAAGAGCAAGACTCCAATTTTTTTCCCTAGTACAGTAAGGTTTTATGAAGAAGATGAGATTGAAGGTCTTAGGCGGCTAGTGTAGTAGATAGACTTCTGGCCTTGGAATCAGGAAGACCTGGGTTCAGATCCTGCCTGACACTTAGCTGTGTGACTCTGGACAAGTCATTTAACTCCTATCGGCCTGAGTTTCCTCATCAGCAAAATGGCAATAGCACTTATGTCATGGATTGTTGCAAGGTTCAAATGAAATAATCTATGAAAGTGCAGTGCAAATCCCATAAGTGATAATGATGATGATAATGATGATGACGATTATGATGACAATGATATAATCTTCCCTAGATTATCTAGGTTATCCTAGTGTAACATTGTTTCCTTCTATCATTCCTAATGTTATATCTTTCTAATGATCATAACTACAATACTGAGAATAGTAAACACAATCATCATTATCCCTCTCCATATTTAATCTCTCAGTCCTGTTCACTCTTGTTTTCAAAGGTCTCTCATGTCCATTGCTACCACCCCATTTCAGATATTTGCCACCTTGTGATAGTAATGAGGTGATAAAGGCCTCTTCATTGGCCTCCCCTTGCTTCAGTCTCCTCTTTTTTCCTTTCTTATATGGCAGGCCACCATATTCATTTTTCTAAAACACCGTTTTTACTAAGCACCCATCTGTTTAAGACCTACAAATGGCAACAACTACACCAAAAACAAAATTAGTATTTAATGTTATACAATTAAAATGACCAAATTTGGCCCCAAATAAGAGATATAAGATGCCTCTTCTCTCCTATCTTTGCAGAGACCAAGGACTACAGGTATGGGATGTTAGCTATAATATTGGATTTGTTTAATTAGTGCTGCTATTTTTTTTCCTCATTCTGTATTGTAAGAGAGGTCAGGGAGGATATATTAAGAAATGAGGCTGATGTTTAAAAAAATTAAAATATTTTCAAAGAACTATAATGGCTCTCTGTTTTGTCACTGATAAAGTCTCAAATCCTTAGTCTTGCAATCAAAGCCTTCTACAACCTATTTCTCACCTATCTTTCCAGTCTGATCTCCCCACCGCTACCCCATCTAAATTGACCAAATGAGTTACTCACTGTTCCCGAGCACATCTTACCTTTTTTAATTTTTGTGCTGATGTCGTGCTATCTTCCCTTACCTGGAATGCCGCCTCCTTTTCTCCTTTTTGCCTACTAAAACCGTACCCATATTTCAACTCAAATCCCATCTTTCGTTGAAGCTGTTCCTAATTGCGCCACCCTAAAGCACCCTCTCTGTCTCTTCTGTACTCTCACAACACTCATTCTCATTAGCTTCTCACTTAATATTTGGTATTATAACTAGATTGTAAGCTCACCAAAGGCAGAAGTCAAGGCTTCTTTGTGACCCCCTACAGCACCTATCACAGGCCTTTGAATATGTTGATTGATCAATAGCGTCTTTCATATACAAACAACTTTTATCAAGACAGCAAGCATTTATGAAGGTCCTATTATTACGGGCCAGGCACTGTGCTAAGTCCTGGGGATACAAAGAGAGGCAAAAACAGCCCCTGTTCTCCAGCAATTCACATGAATAGGCTATATTCTGAGTTGCTTTTTCACCATGAAGGTGGATAGATTTATACTGAGCCCTCCATAATCTCTCCCTTGGTCCCCCTAGTGGCCAAAAGCATGTATTTGCTAGACAGTGGGCTCAAATTAAGGGTGTAAGCTCTGGAGTCAGAAAATATAATAAACTAACCGGCCCTGGGGGTACTTAAACCCTTGACCTTGGTGTTATTGACACTCTCCTTTGGGCTATGTCCCCTGCCGCTAATGTGGCAGTATTCTGAATCCTTAGGAAGAAAGATAATAACATATTGTTATTAGATCCGGAAAGCTAATTTGTATTTGTTACAATTGTCTCTTTCAAGGCACTACATGTAAATTTAATAACCTCTGCCTTCAGCTCTCAGAAATATTATAGCCTCCTCCCTACCAGCTTTCCAGAAAGCATGCTTAATTTTCAGAAGATCCTTGATGAATAGAAGAATTAAGCCCAACACTTATCTTTGTATTTTCTCATGTTAACCAATCTCCTGCCTATGGGTGATGCCCCCTCCTCTGTATATGATCCTTCTGTTCTTGCTTTTAATCTGAGAAATTAATACTGCCATCAGTGTCATTGATCCGGACTGTTCCTCTCCCATAACTTATGCATCCCAAAGTGCCCTTGAGCTCCTGAAATTTATTTATATTACCTTAGCAGAAGTCCTTTCTTACTGTGCTTTGGACATTAACATTTCAGTTTAGTAATCTGCTAGTGAGGGGGAAATATAAGAGATCAGTGACGTCTGGACAAAACGAGTAAGGTGCTAGTTGTGTGTCAGGTGCACAGAGCCCCTGATTCTGAGTACAAAGATGGCTAAGGGAAATGTAGAAGAGCCACTTGAAGGTGAGAAAAGAGGCAATGTGGTATAATGAGGAAAGCTGTAGATAACAATTCATTCAGCCCAGGAGAGCCTCAGTTTCTTTCTCTGAAAGTGAGGAAAGCATATTCACATACTCTTTTGTTTTTTAATTTTCAATTCATGGAACAAAACAGGCATTTCCATAATACAGTACCATAAAACAAGATGATGCATATGAAACTGCAAATCTATCATGTACAGCTTGCTATTCACCAGAAAGGAGTTTCTGCACCCTCTCTATGTCACCGTTTTCTAGTGTTCAACATTCCTGGTGGGGTGGCACTGTTGTGTATTTTTCATTTTGCCTATTAGTTGAAATGGTGTGAATATTCCATGGGTTGCTATGTTTTTAGACACTAAAATGGAGAGGACAGTAGTTATGAATTAAAATTGATTGTGCAAGACCATGTGTGTATATATATATATATGTGGGTGTGTGAGTATATACATATATGTGTAAAATGATTCTATACATACTTCTATTTATCAGTAGCTTCTATTCTAAAAGACCGTAGGTCTTGGAACATTTTATTGTGAAGAGCAAAAGAGGTGGGATAGCTTCCAAGGATAATTTACCCAGCAAAGTTGAGTATAATCCTGAATGAAAAAAAATGGATATTTGGTGAATTGAAAGACTTTCAGGTATTTGTAAGAAAAAGACCAGAAGACAATAGAAAATTCAATATAAAGACCCAGAAGAATTATAAGGAAAACATTAAAGACTAATTATAAGGTACTCATTAAGGTCAAATATGAAAATGTTATCAGTATTCATATACTCTTAAAAGTTTTTTTTTAGAAAATATAAATTGTTGTTTGTCACAGAGTGAAAAGGACGGATGTTACCTTGTTTATAAGTCATTCCAACCATTTGTACTATTTTGAATAGAACAGAAGCTAGCCTATTTAAAATATTCCTCAGAAAGAAGTTTCTGCACTCTCTCTATGTCACCGTTTTCTAGTGTTCAACATTCCTGGTGGGGTGGCACTGTTGTGTGTTTTTCATTTTGCCTATTAGTTGAAATGGTGTGAATATTCCATGGGTTGCTATGTTTTTAGACACTAAAATGGAGAGGACAGTGGTCATGAATTAAAACTGATTGGGCAAGACCTGCTATTTCTTTGTCGTTTGCTAATTCGTCCCTTTTTCAAAACAAATCAGGTGAAAAGAGCAGGAGGAAAAGATGAGGCTCACGATTAGCATAATGATGTTGCTATTCAGAGAGAATATCATGCTGAACTTCCTTGAAATTAAATTACATATGTTAAAGTACCATGCCAAAAACTGGCAGGGAAAGCCATAAAAAATGTGCTGAGCTATCTTGTGAAGCAAGGGGCTCCCAGTCATGATCTCCTTTGGTCAGTGACACATGGAAAAGCTTATTGTGTACAACAGACTACAAAACAGAATAAAAGGTCACTGTTTATTACTTGCCTTTTTCTTATTGTTATGAATCTGTGGTTTGATTGATTCGGGGAGCTCCCAGTGAGAAGACTCCTTCTACCAAAGGAGATTGAAAACTGTTCTACAATTTACAGTCTTAAAGAGTTGCATTCACTACTAATAGGTTAAAGGATTTGCTCTGGGTCGTACAACCAGTATTTGGCAGGTATGGGACTTGAACTCAGATCTTCTTGGGATTGGATCTCTATCTACTGTGCCCCACTGCCTCTCAACTTTACATGACTATAATAAAATTATATTGTTATACCACTACTCCCAATTCAGCCAAATACGAAATACCAAAATAAAACCAAAAACTTTATCTTCCACTAAGGACTTAAAAAAAACCCTTAAGCTTCAATAAAATATGGTTGGGTTTATAATCCTATTTTTATGGTAGTGGAAACCGAGGCTGAGAAATTGGATTTAGCTATATGGCCTAGAGCTAGAATCCAGAATATCTACTGGGCCACCCTGCTTTTGAAATAACAAGTAGCATTCTACCCAGAGATGGGGGACCAGATAAGGGGACTAGATAAAGACTTATCAAAATTTCTTCCAGGCAAATTATCCCCAATACTTAAGTCATTAACTGCCAGCTATAATTGGGACTTTGCCATGCATGAGGACTAGCAATCAAATATGCCTCATGACTAAGGAAATGAAAGCCTGGAGGGAGAGAACCCTCCAAGGGGTAATGGGTAGGATTCAAGAGATTGCCACAAGAGCCATTGAATTGCCAAATTCCAAGCAGGGATCTTGAAGTAGGGGTGGGATCAGTGGTTAAAAGGAAAGTCAGAGTAGATTTTGGAAAGCAAGCAACACCATGAAGGAAACATTCACATTGGCCAATGGGAGTCTGCTTCAGACTAAGTCCTTTGCTAGCTAGCTTGTGCTGACCTCTCTAGACAGGGCAGCTGCTCGTGGAGATTACAATGAACTTGGAAACAGCCTGGGGGACATTCCAGCTAACAAAGGTTAGAATCTAAGTCCAATGCCCTATAGGTTCTGCAGAGGTGAAGAAAAGCAATGGACCAATAAGCAAGCATTTATTAGGGGCCTACTATAGAGGATACAGGAAGCTAGGTGGCACAGTAGACAGAGTGTAGGGTCTGGAATTGGGAGGACCTGAGTTCAAATCTATCCTCAGACACTTACAAGCTGTGTGATCCTGGGCGAGTCATTTAACTCTGTTTGCTTCAGTTTCCTTATTTGTAAAATAATCTGGAGAAGGAAACGGCAAACCACTCTAGTATCTCTGCCAAGAAAACCCCAAATGGGGTCACAAAGAGTTGGATAGTATTGAAATAAATGAACAACAAAAATGGGCCAGACATTGTGCTAGGCACTGGAAATAAAAAGACAAAAAGTACCACTGTCATATTCCTCAAGAAACTTACAATCTTCCAGGAGAAACAACATGTATGTATGTATGAATGTACAGAACAAATATATATATATATGCACAATATGTATATATATATGTATATATATATATATATATATATATATATATATATATATATATATATAGAGAGAGAGAGAGAGAGAGAGAGAGAGAGAGAGAGAGAGAGAATTGTTCAGTTGGATTTGGAAGATGCAAGTTCAAATCCTAGCTCTAACGCTTTCTGCATACATGGTGTTAGACAAGTCACCTAAACTCTCTGGACTTCAGTTTCCTTAGCTATAAAATGAGGAGTTGGATCAGATGACCTGGGAGGTCTTTTCTAGCTCAGAATCTATGACCCTTTCATCCCAAATACAAAACAAATAAAAGGTAGTTAGGGCAGGCCATCACTATCAGGGGAGAAAGAGAGAGACAGCTAGCGCACCACTAGGCATAAATTCACATGTACCTGCGCAGTCCTTGAGAGTGGCAAACCAAACCCAAACTATTTGTTGAATCTGTGTAACTCAGCTCCTTGACTCAGTACTAAACCCAAATAGGCAGAAACCTAGGCCTCAACTCCTCTTAACCTTGTGATTTTCTCATTTTCACAGTGCTTCTGCCTCTGATGCTACCTTTCTGCCTCTGGTTCTTTCCAGGTCAGTGATCTGTGCCCTGCTTCATGGAAATGGCCTGTTGGACTGCATTCCCAACAGCCACCCATCCATCCTGATGTCCATTCCCCTCTTAACCACGCCCTCTTCTCTTGGCACCTTGCTCTCCCAAGATCAGGGATTTCAATCAGCGCCACAGACCCTGCTGAGTTAAGGCTATTTTCTGCCTCTATAGGAGTTGTCTAAAAATGAAAAGGGAAGTTAATCAAGTTTTCTTCCCCTATTTTAATTCCTACATTTTGTGACAAGTGCCCCTCCCAAGTGGGTGCTTTTGTGATTAATCAAAGCCAGGGCTAGGAAAAGGAAAAAGGGAAGCTTCACCCCAAAATGACACATGTAAATGAAATGTATTGAAGAATATTCTTTGCAACTGAGACCAAGACCTCCAGAGAGCTTGGTAATGAGAGAATGCCACAAATCTTTGGGTCTGTGTCAGATCAATTCATGGTGAATATGGAGCAACCAAGGATGGATTCCCAGCTTTTCCCCTTTATATAAGAAAGACCTATCTCTGATGTGCATCAGTTTTCCAAGAGTACCAGGACTTCTAGGGAAGTAATTAATAGGGAAGAAAGGTGTTATCTCTTGCTTCTGCTCCCAAATGTTTGGGGATTTTTGGTTAAAGAGGCAAAGGAAGGAGAAAAGTAAGTTCAAAGACTGACCCATTGGCTGACTTTACAGAAGTATTGGGCCTGTTCTGATTATGAAAAACTTTCTCAGAACTCAGGGGCTCATCCTTCATACCGGTGGCCATTATCTGATAACTAGCCAAATGGCAAAACAAATAAGAAAGAAGCCAATAAGCATGCTCATAGTTCGAATTTCTGATTTAACCCTTAAACATCCTAAGCCAGACTCCACATTCTACAACAAGTAATAGGCATAGTAAATAGATTAATATTTACTTCCTTTTGTTTTGTATTTTATATAAAAAGTTCTGCTATAACCTGTGCATTCCCAAAATGCAATACACTATGTAAAATCACATTTGTGGGGAAAATGGGATTAGAGACACAACACTCAAAAACTGATTGGAGTGGTAGCCTGCTGAGGCTCCCCTCTCCTGTAGCTTTTCGCTTTGCCACCCCACTCAAGAGTAGCCCAAACAGTAGCCTAAGGCCATGGATACTGCCACCATTTATTGTAGCATTTATGTATTTCTTAACCATTTAACATATATAAAACTGCTAACATTTTTGTTAGGTTCCTATCTTTTATGTATCACTGATAAAGCTTTTGAGTGTTGTTTTCCCCTACCCCATTTTTCCCATAAGTTCTGTGGTTTTTATTGTGTGATTTTGCATAGGCAAACTGACTTTTAAAAATGCAAATGTTGTGTAAAAGCAGAACTGATTTCATATATATATATATATGTGTGTGTGTGTATGTACACATATGATATACACATACTATCTATCTATATGTACATGTACATATATAGATATATACACACACATACACAGATGTATTTTAAAGGGTCATGGCAGCCCCAAACCAGATGTTACAAAATAAGCTGTCACAGTCATGGTTTAGTTGGCTCAGAACAGCAGCATGGTCAGTTACTAGGCCCCAGACCAGGTTCTACCCAGGGTTTAGGTTATACAGCTCAGTACAGATCCTTTGAAGCCAATGGAAGGTGAGGCCCCCTTCTTCCCTCTGCTATCTCTGTGGGTCCTGGACAGCTATGTGATTCTACATCTTTATTTCAGATGACTTTTCCTAGCTATGCTACTTTTGACCTGGGTGACAATGGACAAGTCCTCTAATGACTCTCTGAGTCATTCATCTGTAAGATGAGAGGGTCAGATTAGTTGACTTCCAAGATCCCTTACGAGTCTAGAGCTCTACTCTCAAGATCTTATGATGCTTTTCTGGAACTGGCAAACACTATGAGGAACAAAATATATTACATATTTTCAGTCATTTTGCACCCACGTCCAACTCTTTGTGATCCCATTTTGGGTTTTCTTGGCAGGGATACTAGAGTGGTTTGCCAATTTCTTCTCCAACACATTTTACAGATGAGGAAACTGAGTCAAACAGGGTTAAGTGATTTGCCCAGGGTCAAACAGCTAGTAAGTGTCTGAGACTAAATTTGAATTCAGGTCTTCCTGACTCTAGGCCCAGCGCTCTATACGCTGTGGTGCCTCCTAGCTGTCCTTATTACATCCTAATTAGCTATAATAATGGACTAAACTAGAATGCTTAGAATCAGGTCTAAGAATATACTAATGCCATGTGTTTGTGGCAATTAAAGAAACTAACACAAATAGAGCTTTAATAGACAACAATATGCCATGCAAAGCTGGAAAAAAAGTTAGTCACTATCCTGAAAACAATGCAAGCAGCATGTCTGCAAGCTTGTTTCCCACTCTGAGAAATGTAGTCACTGAGTAGAAAAGAATAGAGATTGGAATGAAATACCATAGTAGTAAGAAGAGATTGTACTGGAAAATGTAAAAATAAAGCTGTAAAGAAGCACAAATATAATCAGGGCACAGAAAAATAATTCCTGATGTTCCAAATTTAGCCACCAGAATCCCCAAACAGTAGCTCTCTGTGGAGTCTCCTGGAACCATCCATCCCATTCTCTCCTTCCAGATTAATCACATCCGAGCAGGGTTGGGATTGAATCACTCACTTTCTGAAACACCATCCAGAGCTCCTCATTGCCTACTGAATGAATCCAGCCCAGCCCAAGAAGCATCAAGGAAGTACCTTCTGTCTCCTCTCTACTCCCCTGAGCACTGAGAGACAAAGCTAAACCACAAACAGTTCCTATCTTCAAGGAGCTTATGTTCTACTGGAAGGAGCTGATTTGAGAGGTGGTTTCTTATTATACGAGCTGAGGCTTGAATGAAGCTGGAAATACTAGACTAGACAGGGGGGTAAAATCGGTCTGTATTTCCAGCTTCATCACACAGGGAGGGTCAGCGAGATGGTGTAATGCAAAGAATGTCAGGTCTAGAGTCAGGAAGACCTGAGTTCAGATCCAGCCTGACATTTCTTAGCTCTGTAACTCTGGGCAAGTCACTTAACCTCTGCCTTAGTTTCCTCATCTGTAAAATAGAGACAGTAATAGCATCTCCCAGGGTTGCCGTGAGGATCAAATGATAGAGTAATTAGTAAAATGCTCAGCATAGTGCCTGGCACACAGCAAGCCCTAGATTTTAAATAGCTATTATTACTTCCTCCTTCCTTTCAGATACATTTGTTGTTGTTGCTGTTTGCTCAGTCGTTTCAGTCATGCCCAATCTTTTGTGACCCCATTAGGAGTTTACTTGGTAGAGATATGGGAGTGGTTTGCCATTTCCTCCTCTAGCTCATTTTACAGATGAGAAAAAGGAGGAAAACAGGGTTTGCTAGTGAGTGTCTGAACCCAGATTTGAGCTCAAGAAGAAAAATCTTCCTGACTGCAGGGGTCAGCACTCTATCCACTGTACCACCTAGCTGCCCCCATGGTCTGGCAAACTTGACTACTGTTTCCTATGCCATCTTCCCTCCAGTATACCTTTACTTACTTTGTAGAACTGGCTCAAATGTAAATTCAGAATGCCTTCTCTTTCACCCCATTTCCTCCTGGCCTTTCATAGCTATTTTTCAAATATAATCTTCCTCCCTGATTCCTCTAGCCCACAGTTCCCTCTCTTTACTGAATTCTCATAGGACACTTCACCTGTTACGCACTTATCACATTCTAATAATAAATGATCATAACTCATAAATATATGGCACTTCACAATTTACAAAGTGGGTGAAGTAGGCAGTATAAACTGAGTCAGAAATATCAAACATCTTGCCCGTAAGCAGCTATTTATTTGCAGACTAGAAACTTAAACATAGGTCTTCCAAGTGCAATGCTAGCCTACCTAGGTTCTCTATCATAATCTGTTTTTGTCATTTATAAAACTTCCTTATCATCCCTACTAGATTGGAAGCTCCTTGAGGGCAGAAACAAAGTCTTACTCATCTTTGTATCACATTTATCACAGCATTTCAGAAAGTACTTCAGTTAGACCCTCGGTGGGAAGGGGAAGCAAAGCTCTCAAAGCATTACTCTTCCTGTGGGGCCTAACCAGATAAACCTGGGAACAGGTTTTAACAGGAAAAGAGACTCATCCCCTGCTCTGCGGTTATCCCTCTAAGTCCTAGACAAATGGAAAGATATCCTCTAGCTAACTCCCCAGGCAGAGCTAATCTGTCTAAGAAGTCGGCTTTTTTATAGATAACGTCCACATTGTTTCTTTTTAGCAAATTTCCCACCAAGACAGTAGCATGCATCCTTGATTCTCTGTCCATCCGCTGTGATATACACCTTGGTTCTCTAATGGGACTCTGGTGGCACTGGCGTTGGAAATAACAAAATTCACCAGGCAAGTTCATTTTGGGTCCCTGTGTGAGAAGAGAGTAATAGTGATGACTTAAAGAGCAGCTCTTGAGATAAGGGATATAGAAAGTAAATAAAATAAGGTAACAGAGTGGGCAGTGTCATTGTGGATATCCATTTGAAAGCTACTTTTCCGCCAGATGTACATCAAACACATTTACTTATGATGTGTGGTTCATCTTTCCATTGCCCTTTAAAACCCAGCACATTCTTATAGTTACATGTCTTTCAGTACATATACTTGCAAAGTGCCCCCCCCAACTTTCCGCTCTTAGATTCACCAGTCACCAGGCCCCAACCCCTCTGTTTACACTAAGCAGACGTAAGAAGCCCTTTCCTAGGTAGAGAAGAAGTGGCTTACTTTTTTTCTCTACTTTCAGATTCCCTCTATCAGCGTATTTCAAAGCTAGACTAATAGAACAAAAGAGCTGAGCGGGATGTTAGATCAACTTCATTCTTCTCTCACTAGGCCAGACCACAGAGGAAGCTGGTTGTGTGTCTTGGGATTGCTGGACTCGGTGTCAGGCTACGCCTGGATTCTAAATCATACACACTGGCATTATCTATACCTCACAGGGTTGATTTTTTTAACAAGAAAGTGCTTTGTAAACCTTAAAATGCTACATAAATATCAGCTATTTTTATTCTTTCCCTTAAAAATTCCAAAACTGAAGAGTTAAGTGTCAGAACTATTTTAGTTGCGATCTTTCTCCTGAAGCACTTCTTAAAACAGTGCCTTTCTGTTCTTTCCTCAAGGACCAGTGCCCTTTCTCATATGCTACCCCTTGGGACGCTTGAAGGCTGGTATCATCATCCTCTGCATGATCCTGGGCAAGTCAAGACCTCTCAGTGACTCTCCAAGACCATAAATTGCAGAACAGGTGTCCATTTATTTGTTTTGGTAGAAGAAGCTCCCTATTCTCATGAAATCATAGGTGTGATCCAAAGAAGTCCCCCTCAAAAAAGCTTTTATCCTGAAGCTTAGTCTTTATTCCACTGATTTTTTTCTTTTTTCTCCTTCTTTGGGGGGGGGGGGTAGGTGGGTGAGAATGTGATCAGGATCAAATGATTTGTCCAGGGTCACACATCTACTGTCTGAGGTCAGGTTTGAACTCAGGTCCTCCTGACTCCAGGGCTGGTGCTTTATCTACTATGCCACCTAGCTGCTTCCCACTGACTTTTTCAAAGCATCTCAACTCCTCCTATTGAGTAAAATTTCTCATATGAAAAATTGTAAAAACCATCATCACTAAGATAGCACAGAAAGGAAATTAAAAGAGACCTCAGTGTCATCTGACCCTGGCTCCTAGAGTGGTATCCTTTTCCCTATCCACAATACAGCTTGAGCCCCTTAATTATGCACTACTCTTACTGACATGAAATTGCTTATAGATGATAATGGCCATGAAATCATGATCCCGGAGCTATGGTTGGGTTTCACGGGGTCATTTGCACTCTGAAGGACTAAGCACTTGGGATATTTCCCTAAAATTATCCCAAAGGGATGGTGAAACCCAGTTCAAGTTCATTCAACTATGTAGTACCTCCTGACAATTCTCCAAATCGAAAGAAATGCAACCTGGGAGAACATTATAACATATAATTACAAGCTACAACTCTCTTGGGGCATGCTAAACTTGAGCACACTAAGATTTACCTCTTTGCTGTCACTTTTAATTAAGCAGCACTATGTAATTTATGTCTCTTAACAATGCAGCAATGGCCTCTTCTTTATTATGAGTAAAAATAAGATATAATGCCACTGAGGGGCTTGGGCATATGAAAGACACACCTCATCTCTATTGTTGAAGTATATTCAGTATTTGACTGGTGGGGTTTCAGGGAGGGGGGTTGCCCCCTTTTTTCCTTTGGTGGCTCTAACTTCATTCCTCCATTTCTCAGTTGTTGCAGTTCTTTCTGGGGTCCATCCTATTGGCCAATCCTCTTCCATTCCCTTTACTTCTCTTCTTCTTCAATTTCCCTCCAAAGGATCATAGAAGTAATGGAAGAGAAGGGGATTTGAGGTGGGAAGTGGAAAGGGAGGGGTAGTGAGGACGCTGTCAGGGCTAGTGTGATATGGAGGAACTATTCAAATTCTTTTTTTTCCCCACTTCAAGTCCCAGTATATATGTAATACATGGTGTAAGGATGCATGCAGAACCAAGCTAAAGTGGCATTTTTTCTAGGGGCTCTCAGGATTTCCCCAGTTGTTGGTTTTTCCTTCTTAAAATTATGTTGCATATGTTGGAATATATTTTGTCTCTGCCTATATCTGTCCACGTTGTTGCACCTGGCTGGACTGTAAGCTTCTTGAGGGTAGACACTATTTTACTTTTGCCTTTTTGTCATCAGTGCCTATTGCAATGCATGGCACGTAGCTGGAACTTCAGAAATGCTTCGTGGGTTATTGACACTAAAATTCAACCGGCTCAGTTGAGAGATTCCATTAAAGCCCAAAATTACATAGAACATACACACACATACCCACACATACATTAGTGTGTAAAAATATATATGTGTATGTCTGTATGTATGTATGTATTTCCTTTGCCTTAGCGTCTTTGGACCAATTTCACTCTAGCTGGTAGGCATTCCTTCCCTTTCCATTTTTTCTGCATCATAGACTCTATTGCCTACCTTAACAATAGTGAAGAGGAGGAGAGAATAACTCATGGTCCTAATTCTTTAAGGCATCTAGATCCCCTTCAAGGGACTCCTTATCCACTCAAAAAAAAGTACAATTGATAGAAGAAACCAATAGGGAAGGAATCTGGTGAAATATTACCAAGGGCCCTTTAAATCTTGAGGTTCTTGCCTGACAAGGCAGAGTTAAACAGATATAATTGATCTAAGTTACGCTAGGTTAAAAGCAGGCAAATCAATAAAAGAAAGCTGAATTCTGAATAACTGAAAAACCAATAATAGTCTTGGAAAACAAATAATTAAACATTCTGCCACTCATGGAAGAAAAGTAGGAGACTGCCAGAACAGTATATTCTATTGGACTTGGTCATTATATGAGTTATTTTTTGTTTGTTTTCTTTGTAACAAAAAAAGAGCTCAATCAAATTTCCATAAATCACAGTGTTATAAAAGCAAAGAGCAATTTTAAGAAATCATTTTTTCTATAAACAATAAGTCATAGCAAACTAACATCATTTCCTTTTTTGATAGGATTTATAAACCGGTATGTCCAGGTATACCTGAATTTCAGTTAGGCATTTGATAAGATCTTCCATAGTGTCCTCGCGTATAATATGGAGAGATCTAGACTGGAAGAAATACAGTTACGTGGATTTGGAATTGGTTGAATGAGAGAACCTAAGAAGTGGCAGTTAATGGACTGACATCAATCTGGAGCAATGCCTTTGGCTCTATTTGCATCATTAACTTGGATGAGGACATAGTTGGCCTGTTTATCAAATTTGCAGATGATGTGAAGCAGAGAGGGGTAGTTAATATGAGAGTGAGAAAACTGATGTCCCAAAAGGAAAACATAGCCCGATGGTAGTTTTCATGGGAAACAAAATAAAACAAAACCTAGAAATTTTAGTAGACTGACAGCTCAAGATAACTTAAAAGTATGACATGGTAGACAAAATATGTAATATAATCATTGGGCTTATTAATAGAGATATAGCTAGAATGAAGGGGATAATAAATGTACTATTATCTACCCTCTGTCAGGCTCCAATCCAGTTCTGGGTATTACATTTTAGAAAGGATTTTGACAAGTTAGAGAATGTCCAGAGGAGAGTGGCTCAGGCTAGTAAGCTGGTCTGATGCCATACCATATGACTTCTTGCCAAGATGGCTTCTTAAATAGGAGGCAGACCACCCAACTTCCATATTCCTACTCCAATGTTCTTGGAACATGACCCATATCCAATAATGATCAAAAAATCCAATGAGAAACTGCAAGAAGTTACACCTTGCCCCTCAGAACGTCATGAAAAGTTAGCCATAGTGCCATGGACAATGAGAAAGAAGGACTCTCAAGCAAAGCAAGCAACTGACCAAAGATGGGAAATGCAGATCCTGTAAAGCACTTTGTTCAGAGGCAACAAGAACAGAAGGCTCCTGTCAGAAAACCCCAGGGTGCTCAGCAAGTCCCAGAATAGGGACCTTGGAAACCTGGGGGAGTAGGAATAGACAGCAACCAGCCTGATGCCACAGTGTCAGAATAGGACATGCCAAGCCCAGGGACTCTGAAGTCTATTGTGAGATGCCAGAAAGTACTACTTAAACCCAGTGATCTGAACCTCAGATTTCCTGGGCGAGTCTGAACCCTGGGAGGCAGAAATCAGCTCAAGAACCCAGGGGACCCAGGGCAAGACCTAAAAGAGCTACTTCTCACACTAAAAAGTATAACAAGGAAATAGATCCTGGCTCTTGCACAGAGCTCCAATTTGGAAACTAAAGCCAGAGAGAAGAATAAATCAAATTAAACAGAAACAAGTAACAACAATTATTGCAAATCTAACACCATAACAACTATAAGCAGAAACTCGAAGGAGAAAAATGTATTTTCCACAAGGAATAGTAAATAACTAGAAATAAAGGAAGATATTTTTAAAAATGAAACAAACTGTTAGGTAAAGAATTGAAAGGAGAAAAAGCAGCTTTGAACAGGAAGTGGTAAATCTTATCCAAGAAATGGAACTTCCTGAAAAGTAGAATAGACCAAATGGAAATCAATGACTCCACTAGAGAGCAAGAAATATTAAAAACAGAATCAAGATGATTTTTAAAAAGAAAATGTAAAATATCAGCTATCAAAAACAGTTGACCTGCAAAACAAATCAAGGAGAGATAACTTAAGAATTATTGGATTTCCTGAAAACTGTGACCTAACAAAAAGCCTGCACATCAAACAGCATGTCCCAAAAGTCTTAGTAAAGCATAAAAAACCCCACTAAGACTTATGAGACGTCTTATATTTCAAGAAATCATAAATGGAAATTACTCAGAACTGTTCAAAGCAGAGAGCGAAATGAAGGTAGGAAGATTCCACCAATAGTCTCCTGAAATGAACCCCTAAAAGGAAAATACCTAGGAATGTCATAGTCAAAATCCAGAGCTCTCACATCAAAACAAAATGCAAGTATCCAAAACGGAGTTCAAGTCCCAAGGAACAATAATCTGGCTTATATATGACGTGGCAGTTTCAGCTAGAAACCAGAGGAAATCTTGGAGTACGATATTCCAAATGGCAAGAGAGAGAGGCTTAGAACCAAGAATAACTTACTCAGCAAAGCTGAGTAGAATTCTACTACGAAGCTGAGGAGAGTGCCACTGGAACATTTTGTGAAAGGCACAGAAGAGAACAGGAGGAAGTTAAGAAGGAAAAAGGATCCTTGAAGAGAACAAAGGACTATTTAGGCTTTGAGCATTTCTGATGAAAAGATCAGAACTGAATAGAAACATTGAAACACAAATGTGGGAATCAAAAGAAACCTAAAAAGGTAAATTTATTTAAACAATTAGAAGAAGCTATATGAAGTAGTGCTAACATTGTAATAGGAGAAAAAACAAACACCTCTTCATAAATTACATGTCTTCAAAAGGTTTTGAGGGAGTTTTTAAGAAAAACAGAAGACCTGGAGGTGGATTGGTTCTGTTTTGAGAGTTTTAAGAGGGGAAAGGAAAAGGAGGGTAAAATTAGGAATACACATGTGTAGAATGGAAGAAGACAATGAAACTTAAATTTCTCATGAGTGAGGTGTGTGAGAAGTGTGTGCAAACATAGATGAAAGGGTAGAGGAGTGGGTATCAGATAAACTTTAATCTTATCTTACAAAAAGAGGGTTGAATATGTGTATACACACACACACACACGCACACACACACACACACCAGAGTTTAGTAAAGAAATACTTCAAATCCAACAGGGAAATAAGTGGGAACGAAAGATGAGGTTAAGAGAAGATAATTCTGAGGTGGGAATAGTTAAAAGAAAATCAAACTTTCTTTTCCTGGAGCGAGTATCATCTAAGAGGGTGCCTGAGATTACCTCAGAGACAACTGGGAAATGGCTAAACAAATTATGGTATATCAATGTAATGGAATATTGTCTTGCTGTAAGAAACAATGAGATTATTTCAGAGAATCCTGCTTGGTATGAACCAAAGCTGATTAAAGTGAGAACTGGGAGAAACATTTGTATGAGGATAACAACACTGCAAAAAAAAAGTTTTTTGAAAGGCTTAGGCACTCTGGCTTCAAGGGGACTTATTATGAAGTGTATTACTCACCTCAACTGAGAATTGACTGACACAAAGAGCAGAGACAGACATTTTTGGACATGACCATTGTGTGAATTCGCTTTGCTTAACTATACTTATTTAAGAGTTTTTTTTCATCCTCTCAATTAATTGAGCTAGGGAGAGCTAACAGTGATGCCCACACCCTCAAAGAGTGCCATTGAAATATTTAAAATTCACAGAAGAGAAGGAAGTTAAGAGGAAAGCACAGGTATGTAGGACAGTTTTGAAAGTAATATGTAGGATAGATAGATAGATAGATAGATAGATAGATAGATAGATAGACAGACAGACAGATATTAAAGCAAGTGGTATGAAATGGGGATTCAATGAGGCTATCCCCCACATGTACCACGGGGCTGTGACTCAAAGGGAGACAGAATGGACATCTCAATCTTCTTCTCCCCCACCCCCTTCTCCAAAGGAGACTTTAATTCCTACCAGGAGGGAAAGCAGAGGTTGGAATCAGAATCTTGGCCACTCAACTCTCCTCAGAAAAAATGAGATATTACACTAGAATTATATTTATCTGCTTCCTTGTATACTGTTAGTCTAGGCCCACAGGGATTAGGAACCTGTGGCCACATGTGGCTTTCCAGGTCCTTGGGTGAGGCTTTTTGACTGAGTCCAAGTTTTATAGAACAACTCCTTTTATTAAGGGGATTTGTTCTGTGAAGTTTGGATTCAGTCAAAGGGCTGCACTTGACCTAGAGGGCCACATGTGGCCTTGAGGCCGCAGGTTCCCCACCTCTAGAAGGGATTTAGTTTTCAAGTTCAAGCCAAACTACTGGTCACAATTCATTAATGGGGAAAGGAGGACCCAAGCTTTATATCCAAGATTTTCTTCCTTTCCCACCAAATACCAGTTCTACAAAAAACCCCAATGGGAAATAGCAAAGAAACACGTCAACCCAAATTAAAAGCAAAACAAATCAGAGAAAGTATACATAGGAGAATATATAATGTGCAACACAGAGTAAAGAAGCTCTCTCATTTAGGAGTGAGGTAATTCAGCTCATTTAAGAGAATCCCAGCTCTCACCCAAGGGGAAATTCCCTGAAGTCTATAGTGTAGAAAGCTGGAGATAAGGACATGATGGAAACTCCTAGCTCCTTTAATGTTGGCTTCTTCCCAGAGTCTTATTCACTCTTAGCGACTTGAGGTTAAATTGGCCTCATCCATCTATCCTCACAAAGCTGGAAGCTAGAAGCTCCCAAAGTGACTGCCAAGCTGAAGAGTCTAAAGAGAGTTCAAGAAACTGAAGAGACTTGAAGAGTCTGGAGCTCTTCTCTAACTCTGTCCTGTCCCTCATGAAGGCAGAGGGTATTGAGCTCCATCGATGAGGTGAGTCCCATATCAACGACTTGGATTACACATGGAAATTTTCCCCCTCTTTTTTTTTCCTTTTTTGGTACTTATATTCAGAAGAAAGAGAGAAGGAAGAAAAGAAAGAAAAAGAAAGAGAAAGAGAGAGAGAAGAAAGGGAAAGAGGAAGAAAGGAAAGAAGGAAGAAAGAAACCCTGATATGTGTGGATAAATTGAAGGAACTGAAAAGTTTAGCCTTGAGAAAAGAAGACTTGAGGGTTTCATGATCCTTATCTTCAAATATTTGAGGGATTCTCATGTGTAAAAGGAATGAAATTTGTTCTAATTGACCCAGAGAAGTAAAATAGAGTAGCATAAGGTGGCATATTTTATCATAATGTAAGGAGGAATTTCCTAACCGTTACAGCTTTATAAAGGTATTATAGTCTTAGCCAAATGGTAATGAATTTCCTGTCACTAAAGATCTCTGGGAGAGGCTCAATCACCACTTGTTGGCGATGTTGTAGCTGGGTGACCTTGGACAAGTCACTTAACCTCTATGTGCGTGTTTCTTCAATGTAAAATGGTAACAATTAATAACACATATTTTGCAGGGTTGTTGTTAGGATCAAATGGGAGAATACTTAGAAAATGCCTGGTAC